>NW_026847993.1:8204636-8222342 GCF_025583915.1 Anolis sagrei ordinatus | reverse complement strand
ATTAAACAGCATGGGGGACAGTATAGAGCCCTGTGGAACCCCACAGGTCAAAGGCTGTGGTGTTGAACAGGAATCCCCCAATAACACCTTTAAACACACTATCATTCCCAGTTAGATCAGATTGCAATGCAGAAACAGGCCTGATTTGGTTTTTCTTATGCAAATATATATATGCAAATATGTATGTATGTATGTGTGTGTGTGTGTGTGTATATATATATATATAGTTCTTGCTGTTCTGCTTAGAACACACTACCATTCCCAGTTAGATCAGATTGCAATGCAGAAACAGGCCTGATTTGGTTTTATTATGCAAATAAAGCCAGTTAGGTTGGCTGCTGATTGCTGCATGAGAAAAGCTAGTAAAGCAAGAGTATTGCTCGGAGCAGAATGTAGTGTTGCAATTCCCAAAATTGGGAGTTTTTCAGGCTGTATGTGTATGTTCCAGTAGCATTCTCTCCTGACCTTTTGCTTGCATCTGTGGCTCATGGCACCTTGATTTAATGGTGGTCAAGTAAGTGGAGTATTAATATAATATAATATAATATAATATAATATAATATAATATAATAATATATATATATGTTTTTAGAATAAACGTATTATATTATGTTTCCAGGGTGGAAGCAAGGACTCTTGTCTGTTGGAAGCAAGTGTGGATGTTGCAATTAGCAAGCTTGAATACATTGAGTAATCATGAAGATTGCAAAGTCAATCAGTGAGGGTAGTTGCATAGTGGCCTGGCATCTGTTGCCTGGAGGCGGCCTCTGTGAAATAATGTCCATGGTGGGAGAAAGAAGCCTTGCCTGTTGGAAGTGTGGATGTTGCAATTAGCAAGCTTGATTGGCATTGAGTAGCCATGAAGCTGCAAAGTCAATTAGTGAGGGTACCTGCATAGAGATGGCCTGGCCATTGTTACTTGGAGGCACCTTCCATGGAAGAATGTCCAGGGTGAAAGAAAGAACCCTTGCCTGTTGGAAGCAAGTGTGTGTGTTGCAATTAGCAAGCTTGAAATGCATTGAGTAGCTATGAAGTTTGCAAAGTCAATCAGTGAGGGTATTATCTACTATAATCTCTATTATATTTATTAAAATTGCCACTATTACGATTGTATTTATTAGCATCACCACCATCATGATTGTTTTTGTATAATATAATATACTTCAAAGTCAATCAGTGAGGGTATCTGCATAGAGGTGGCCTGGCATCTGTTGCCTGGAGGTGTCCTCTGTGGAATAATGTCCAGGGTGGGAGAAAGAACCCTTGTCTGTTGGAAGCAAGTGTGAATGTTTCAATTAGCAAGCTTGATTAGCATTGAGTAGCCATGGAGTTCGCAAATTCAAGCAGTGAGGGTATCTGCATAGAGGCTACCTGGCTGCTGTTGCCTGGAGGAGACCTCTGTGGAATAATGTCCAGCATTGGAGAAAGAACCCTTGCCTGTTTGAAAGAAGTATGAAGGTTGCAATTAGCAAGCTGGAAAAAGCACTGAGTAGCCATGAAGCTGCAAAGTCAATCAGCGAGGGTATTAACGACTAAAATCGCCATTATTACTATTATATTTTTTAGCATTACCATCATCATTATTGTATTTGTATAATATAATCTACATACCTGTGGAATAATGTGGGAGAAAGAACCCTTGTCTGTTGGAAGCAAGTGTGGATGTTGCAATTAGCAATCTTGACTGGCATTGAGTAGCCATGAAGTTTGCAAAGTCAATCAGTGAGGGTATCTGCATAGAGGTCGCATGCCTGCTGTTGCCTGGAGGCTCCCTCCGCTTGGGAGGTGTTAACTGGCACTTGGTTCAGGGCAGTAAATAAGGAACACCACTCAGAAAACAGGAGAACTCCAGACAACACACAACCAAGTGCCAGCTAACACCTCCCAAGCAGAGGGTGCCAGGGGTCTAACTTTCATTATCTGATCCTTCCCGACAGATGGCCATCCAGCCTCTCCTTTTAGTGTCTGTTCATGCCACAAACCTGTTCCTTCTTTCTTTCTGCTCTTTTTTTCTGGTTTAAATAACTAAAACACACACCTACATGTACATAAAGACTTTTACTTGTGCAATAAATTATAACGCTATTTAAACAGGTGTTGATCTGGGTCTTCTTGTACATAAATATATTCTTCCAACGGGGTCGGATGATTCGGGGGCCAGCAGCTCCTTTCGCAAGTGAAAACCAAGGCGGTTCCAAATTCCACTGACACTTCTGCAGAGAGAGAAGAAGAAAACATTAACAGCATTGTAATAATAATAATAATAATAATAATAATAATAATAATAATAATAATAATAATTTGAAAATACACCACACAGTCCTAGACGCTTGATAAGTGTTCGACTTGTGATTTTGTGATACGAAATCCAGCAGAGAGATCTCATTTGCTGTGACATACTGTGCTTTTGTGTCAATAATAATAATAATAATGTAGATAATAATAATAATGGTGATACTAATAAAATAATAGTAATAATGGTATAAATATAATAATAATAATAATGATACTAATAAATATAATAGCCATAATTGTGTAAATAATAAATATTATAATAACATAATGCTAATAAATATAATAGAAATAATTGTATAAATTACAAATATTGTAATAATATTGTAATGAAAATAATAGTAATGGTGTAGATAATAAATATAATAACAATAACAACAATAATGGTGATATCACTAAATATAATGTAATTAGAATATAATAATAATAATAATAATAATAATAATAATAATAATAATAAAACTGTACCCTGGCCACGCATTGCTGTGGCCCTCAGAAAACAGGAATCCCAGACATGAACAATCTGGGCTAGGGAACACTTCCCCACAAAGGTTCCTTGTAGGCAGGAAGAAGCCAGGCTTTTAAGCTGCAAGGCTTTTCAAAGGTTATGAAGGTGGAAAATGTATGTGCATATGTATATGTGTGTATATGTGTGTGCATGTGTATATGTGTGCATGTGTTTATGTCTATATGTATGAGTGGTTTGCATGTGTATATGTATATGTGTATATATTTATGTGTGTGCATGTTTATATGTATGTGTGATCTGCATGTGTATATATATGTGTGTATATGTTTATGTTGTGTGTATATGTGTGTGCATGTATGTGTATATGTGTGCATGTGTTTATGTGTATATGTATGTGTGGTTTGCATGTATATATGTGTGTGTGTGTGTATATATGTATGTGTTATGTATGTGTATGTGTGTATATATGTATTTATGTGTGTATATATGTGCATGTATATATGAGTGTATATGTATGTGTGTATATGTGCATGACTGTGTTGTTTGTATATGTGTGCAGGCCTAACAGCCATGCTGTTCTGGCTGTTAGGAATTGTGGGAACTGAAGTCCAAAATGTCTGGTGGGTCCAAGTAGGCCCAGGCCTGGAGTATGAGATTTGTTACTGAACACTGTGACTCTTTTCACACAGAAGGGGGTGGGGCTAGGTTTTGCAATGTGTAATAAGGTATTTTACATTTTTAAAGGATTTTACAGCTATTTTCATGGTTTTGGGTGTTTTCTTTTATTGTTGGTTATACCTTGAGGTATGAGACGTTCGGAGGCCAAATTTGATGTCAGTTGGCCCCATAGTTTGTTTCTTTTTAGCCTATTCACGACACAAAGAAGCTTTTAATATATTAAGACTAGCTGTACCCGGCCATGGGTTGCTGCGGCCCTCAGAAAACAAGAGGATTTGCAGACATGAAGCAATCTGGGCTAGGGAACTCCTCCCACCAAAGGTTTCCTGCTGGTTGTAGAAGCCAGGCTGTTAAGGTGCAAGGTGGGATGGAAAATAGAGTAATGAGAAGCAGCCACTGAAGCTGCAAGGCTTTTCAGTTAGATTCATGCTGGCCATCTGGGTGGCCATCTTTTGGGGGTGCTTTGAATGTGATTTTCCTGCTTCTTGACAGAATGGGGTTGGCCTGGATGGCCCACCAGGTGTCTCCCAACTCTAGGACTCTCTGATTCTATATTCTTCTCTTCCCTTCACCAATTTTCCTCTTCCTTCCTTCCTTCCTTCCTTCCTTCCTTCCTTCCTTCCTTCCTTCCTCTCCCTCTCCCTTCTTTCCTCTCCCATCCCTGCCTCCTTTCCCTTCCTTCGTCTTTCTTTCCTTCTACATTTCCTTCCATTCATAATCTTCTCTTCTCTTCGCCGATCCTTTTCTTCCTTTCTTCTCTCCTTTCCCTTTCTTTCCCTCCTTCCTCTGGGACAATTTGTAAGGTTTTTTAAAGGATTTTTTGGTGTGTGTGTGTGAAAAGGGGGATGTGGAGCCCAAATGGGGCGGGGGGGGGGGGGAGAGTTGCCTGGTAGCCACGTGGGCCTCATGGAGCCATGCGGTGGCTCCAGCTGCTGCTGGGGCTTGCCTCACCAAGCCCCCACCCCTCTGTTGGGCCAGGCCTTCTCCTTCCTTCCCTCTTTCCTTTCCTCAATCCCTCCCCTCCCCTAAAGAAAAAGGACTCTGCCTTCCTGCATGACGAGGCTTCTCTTCCCTCACAATGGTTGGTGCTTCGTTCTTCTCACGCAATGGGGAGAGAGGCTTCTGCGTATGCTCTGTAAGGCATTTTTCTTTTTTGGGGGAGTTTTAAGTTATTTCCCCTTCATTTTTTATGGTTTTTTTGTTTGATAGACATAGACCGGATTAGAATGTGTTTTGCTGCCAAATTTGGTGTCAATTCATCCAGTGGTTTTTGAGTTCTGTCAATCCCACAAACGAACATTACATTTTTATTTACATAGATAGTATAATGTGCTGCAGGATGTCCCTCCCTTCTTTTGCAGTTTAATACACTTTCTCCATGTTTTGATGACAGACCCAAGCAGGAAATGGCATTTATAACTCAGGAATAAAAATTGTGTTACATAGTGTAATAATAATAATAATAATAATAATAATAATAATAATAATAATGCCAGTTACCCGTCCTGGATGAAAAGGGCTTGAGCATGTTGACCAATGCGGGCATCAGCTGGAACTCAAAGACCCTCCTGCTTTGGCAGAGACCGCAAGGTGGGACCCCGGCTGCTGTGACGTCGGTTGCGGCGAGGAATAAAGGCTCTCCGTTCCAGGAATACCTAAAGCCCCCAAAATACACCCAAAATGTTGCCTTTGTCAGCACTTTTAACCACATTCAATCAGAAAAATTCTTATGGCATGCGGTTGAGGTCCCGTTCAGGCTGTGGAGACCTATGCAGTCTATTCCTTGTGTTCCTCCAGCAAAGATGGGGCCAGACCTCCATCACTGTGTTTTTGAACTAGAAGAGTGTTATTATTATGTGGGGAAAGGATGTACCAATGGTTCCTTTTCACTAAATGGGTGTAAAAAACTGAGGTCCCTTCTACACTGCCATATAATCCGAATTATCAAAGTAGATACTCAACATTATCAGCTTTGAACTGGATTATGTGAGTCTACACTGCCATATAATGCAGTTCAAAGCACATAATCTGGATTCTGTATGGTAGTGTAGAAGGGGCTACTATGCAATAATGCAACAAGTCTGGTCCGCTGCCCTGCAAGGATTTCACCCTGCGTCAACATCACTGTTGGTGTGCATCAGGGATCAACGCTCTCGTCATGGTTTCTATGTTTTGTGTACATTGTTTATATGCTTTGATGTTTTCTACTTTATTGTTATGTTGTTTATTTTATTGCAATTTGTATTTTGTATTGTAATTTGTTGTTCGGGCTTGGCCCCATGTAAGCCGCTCCGAGTCCCCATTGGGGGAGATGGTGGCGGGATATAAATAAAGATTATTATTATTATCTCAGTATTTTTCGGGCTATAGAGCCATGTTCTAGAGGCATTTCTCCTGACGTTTCGCCTGCATCTATGGCAAGCATCCTCAGAGGTTGAGAAGGTCTGTTGGAAGTAGGAAAAATGGGCTTATATATCTGTGGAATGGCTGGGGTGGGGCAAGGAGCTCTTCCCTGCTGCAGTTAGGTGTGAATGTTTAGCTGATCACCTTCATTAGCATTTGAAGGCCTGCCTGAGCCTGGGAAAATCTGTTGCTGGGAGGTGTTAATCTGTGCCTGGTTTTTTCCTCTCTGTTGTTTAGCTGTTATAATTTTAGAGTTTTTTAATACTGGTAGCCAGATTTTGTTCATTTTCATGGTCTCTTCCTTTCTGTTGAAATTGTCCACATGCTTCTTGTGGATTTCAATGGCTTCTCTGTGTAGCCTGACATGGTGGTTGTTGGTGTGGTCCAGCATTTCTGTGTTCTCAAATAATATGCTGTGTCCAGGCTGGTTCCTCAGGTGCTCTGCTATGGCTGACTTCTCTGGTTGAAGTAGTCTGCAGTGCCTTTCATGTTCCTTGATGCGTGTCTGGGCAATGCTGCGTTTGGTGGTCCCTATGTAGACTTGTCCACAGCTGCTGGTATACGGTAGACTCCTGCAGAGGTGAGAGGATCCCTCTTGTCCTTTGCTGAACGTAGCATTTTGCAGCTGTGGACAAGTCTACATAGGGACCACCAAACGCAGCGCCCAGACACGCATCAAGGAACATGAAAGGCACTTGGACACAGCATATTATTTGAGAACACAGAAATGCTGGACCACTCCAACAACCACCATGCCAGACTACACGGAGAAGCCATTGAAATCCACAAGCATGTGGACAATTTCAACAGAAGGGAGGAAACCATGAAAGTGAACAAAATCTGGCTACCAGTATTAAAAAACTCTAAAATTACAACAGCTAAACAACAGAGGGGAAACAACCAGGCACAAAAAAATCACTATCAACAAGGTTCCCAGGCTCAGGCAGGCCTTCAAATGCTAATGAGGGTGATCAGCTAAACATTCACACCTAGCTCTAGCAGGGAAGAGCTCCTTGCCCCACCCCAGCCATTCCACAGATATATAAACCCATTGTCCTAATTCCAACAGACCTCAACCTCTGAGGATGCTTGCCATAGATGCAGGCGAAACGTCAGGAGAAATGCCTCTAGAACATGGCTCTATAGCCCGAAAAAACCCACAAGAACCTAGTGATTCCAGCCATGAAAGCCTTCGACAATACAAGATTATTATTATTATTATTATTATTATTATTATTCGTACTCTGCATGGACACTGGGACAGCAGATTTGCAGACTATGCATCCCAGGATATAGCACTCAGCTGCCAAAATGTGCAGACCTCCAACAAGTCCCCTTTGGGGTGAGAAGGGCAGGGTAGAAATATAGTAAACAAACAAACAACAGCTGCAGGCATAGAATGATAGACTCCATGAAAATGGGACTCCAGTGTTGTAGTTCAGCATGTTGCTCGAGTTGCTACTCCTAGCAGCAGGGAGAACGGGTCTACTTTAGAGTCAGAGGGAGAACAGCAGCGTCAGCACATTAGAGAAATCATTATGGCTCCAAGCGATACTGACACGTTCCCAGGTTTCTCCGATTGGGAGATGGGGGATGCGGAAGGGAGCAGAGGTGTAAAGAGGGCTGCTCGTGAGCCAGAGTCTGAAGGGGAATTACAAAGGAAGCGTATCTCAAGCAAATATTGGGAATTTATTCACACTGTCATTACTTGCAGCAATAGCCGATGTCGTTGTTCTGGTCCAGCTGTACCAGGAGCTCCAACTTTATTTACTTTGTATTAAATGTTTGCTTGCAGTTCTAGGTTTCAGGGACTCTGCAGATAGGTGGATTCTTTGGTTGCAGTCATAGGGCAAGTCACCTGTCCATCATTGTTAAGTTTTGGTCCCGCCCCTTGCTCAGGGCAATTGGGAAGGGAAGGGAGCCATTTTTAGTTAGTCTCAGCAAGGAAAGCTTATGTATAGGATGTGTGCAAGCTTCCCCTGTACAAAAGCTTCAACCCTTAAGACCTTCTGGGGGAGAAAGGTCTTAAGAGTCTCCAAAGAATTTCCAGGAAAACAGCCCTAAAAACCAAAGAACTCCCGCTGGAGAACATCTACTGCCTTGCTGGGAGGTCCACTCGGCATTCGAGACGCAGTTCGACCCGGTAGCGGAGCCCACATCAGTAAGGGTTAGATTACAGTCAGCCTGGGAGAAGTTAAAAAGGGGATTTTCCTTTAAAGAAGAAGTTATTGAAGACAGTTGCCTGTCCTTCGTGGGCAAGATTAGGAATTCACCAGTTGCCCAAAAGCTTGGAATCATTTGCTTAACTTTACTGAAGACAAGAGAAGTTTCTGTTTGATTGTTCATTAATAAAAGACTTTGTTGTACTTCTCAAGCCATCTAAAGACTCTTTGTGGTGGAAACCTCTGAGAACTTCTCTTTAGGCCCCCTGGCTTCCTGCTGGGCAAAGGTTGCACATCCTGTTCTAAAGACAATTATTTACAGGCCCAGCGCGTGACAGAACAGTAGTGAAGCAACCAAGTTGGGGGGGGGGGTGTTGAATGCTCTCATTAAGGAGGCCAGACTTGGTGGAGGTGGTTGACAAGGGCGGAGCTGCAGGCTATTGAAGGCTGCTCTGCCCCCTGCTGTGCTCTTTGCTTCAGCGTGAGCTAGGAGGCAGGTTTCAACCCCCCCCCTGTGAACTTTTCAACCCCCCCCCCCATTTCAACCCCTCCCGAAATTTTTTTCTGGCTACGGCCCTGACTGGGAGTGATATGGAAGATGATGAGGAGTTATTATTATTATTATTATTATTATTATTATTATTATTATTATAACTTTATTTGTACCCCGCTAGCATCTCCCGAAGGACTCGATGCGGCTTACATAGGCCAAGGCCTCAAAACACAACACAACAATACAATACCTAAAGCAAATTAAAAACAGTTAAGCAGAATAAACAACAAACAATAAACAAGACATCAAGACAATATAAAACTGGGCCAGGCCAGAGTAATGGGTACAGGATTAAAAGTGCTGATGTGGCAGGAGGTATGTAGGATTATAAGGTAAGTGCAGTGTGCGGTGTGCAGCAATCTTAGTTGTAATAAAGTGCTTCTGGGACTTGGTATTGGAGATTCCTAATCTGAGAAGGCACATCGGAACAGCCAGGTCTTCAAGTTCTTTCTGAAGGCTGCCAGCGAAGGGGCCTGTCTAAGATCTTTCGGGAGGGTGTTCCAGAGTCGGGGGGCCACCACAGAAAAGGCTCTGACTCGAGTTCCCACCAAGCGCGCCTGCGACGCGGGCAGGATCAAGAGCAGGGCCTCTCCAGATGACGGGAGTGAGCGTGTGGGAGATGCGATCACATAGGTAGGGTGGTCCCAAACCGTTCAGGGTTTTGTAGGTAAGCACCTGCACCTTGAATTGGGCTCGGAAAATAAACGGCAGCCAGTCGAGCTCCTTGAACAGGAGGGTTGACCTCTCTCTGTAATGACCACCAGTTAACATCCTGGACGCTGCCCGTTGGACCAGTTGAAATTTCCGAGCCGTTTTCAAGGGCAGCCCTACATAGAGCGCATTGCAGTAGTCCAATCTAGAGGTGACCAAGGCATGGACCACTGCAGCCAGATCAGCCTTCGCGAGATATGGTCGCAGTTAGCACACGAGTCTCAGTTGTGCAAAAGCCCTCCCGGACACCGCCGACGCCTGAGCCTCAAGCGTGAGCGATGAATCCAAGTGGACTCCCAGACTGCGGGCCTGTGGCTTCAGGGGGAGTGTAACCCCGTCCAACACAGGTAGCCACCCTATACCCCGATCCGGTTTTCTATCGACCAGGAGGACCTCTGTCTTGTCGGGATTGATCTTCAGCTTGTTCATCCTCATCCAGACAGCCACAGCGGTCAGGCACTCGTCCAGCACTCGAGGGGCTTCCTTGGAGTTAGGTGGAAAGGAGTAGTAGAGTTGTGCGTCATCTGCGTAGAGATGGCACCCAACTCCAAAACTCCGGATGACCTCTCCCAGCAGTTTCATGTAGATGTTAAAAAGCATGGGAGACAGAATGGAGCCTTGCRGGACCCCACAGGTCAAWGGCCAGGGGTCCGAGCAGGCGTCTCCCAGCTTCACYATCTGGGWTCGWCCCTCCAGGAAGGACCRGAGCCACGACAARACCGTGCCCCCGAGACCCATCCCAGAGAGWCRACCCARAARGATACCATGATCGATGGTATCGAAAGCCGCTGAGATGTCCAAGAGAACCAACAGAGTCACACTCCCCCTGTCCAGCTCTCTACGGAGATCATCCACCAAGGCGACCACGGCTGTCTCGGTGCCGTGACCAGACCTGAAACCAGACTGTGACTGATCTAGGTAGTTGATGTCATCTAAAAAGCCCTGGACCCGTGTGCAAAACATAAGGGATATCTGTAACCAGCCCACCTCTAGTGAGGAATTTGAGGGGTTCACTGGAGATTGGCAGCCAGGGGACTCTTGGCAGGATCTGAACCCTGATACTCGTTGGCAGAGGTGGAGGGATGGGCATTCAGCTGCAGGTTTGGGAGCAGCTGGGAGTGATGACGAGAGGGTGGGGAGCTCATCAAGCTCTGATGAAGAATCGTAAGATAAAAGGGGGTTCAGTTTGACCTGTAAGTCGCAGAAGGCAAAGTGTCTTCATGGGACATAATTCTTTGCACCTGCCAACTTTCCACCTTGGGTCCAGGGCTATAGCTTCGTGTGTTCCTGTGCTCCTGTTTCCTGGGTGACTTCAACGTTCCAGCTTCGCTTCTCTACGGAATTGACTACGGACCAGTTTGACTTCGCTTTTGGACTTCTGGACTTTGTTTGGTAATATCTTTGTGACTCTAACAACTTTCAGTTTTTGAAACAACGTTTTTTCAGTTTTAAAGACTGTGTTCTTGCTACATTTTGATTTTTAAGCAATTCGCTTCATCTTTAGTTTAATCCGGATTAATAGGCAGCGCTATAATCCGGATTATATTTTTGTTTCTCCTATTGACTTGTTTTTGGTGCCAAATTGCTCCAGCAGACCTTAGCACTGTAGTTAAGTGCTTTGTAGGTCCTTTTGTTTGCAATAAAGCTGTGTTTGAACCTTTAATCTGTGTCTGGCGTGATTTAAGGCTTCTGGGTTCTGACAACCAGTGAACATACTGAAAGCAGAGTATCTGGAATGTGGCCTCCAAACTGGAAAAAAACAATTCAAATCAATGGTCACCTACAGATGTGAGAGGTGGACCAGAAGGAAGGCTGAGCGAAAGAAGAGAGATGCCTTTGAACTGTGGTGTTGGAGGAAAATTCTGAGAGTGCCTTGGACTGCGAGAAGATCCAACCAGTCCATCCTCCAGGAAAGAAAGCCCGACTGCTCACTGGAAGGAAGGATAGTAGAGGCCAAGATTAAGTCCTTTGGCCACATCATGAGAAGACAGGAAAGCTTAGAGAAGACAGTGATGCTGGGGAACATGGAAGGAAAAAGGAAGAGGTGCCGACCAAGGGCAAGATGGATGGATGGCATCCTTGAAGTGACTGGATTGACCTTGAAGGAGCTGGGGGTGGCCACGGCCGACAGGGAGCTCTGGCGTAGGATGGTCCATGAGGTCCCGAAGAGTTGGAAACGACTGAACAAATGAACAACAACAATATAATATAATATATTGTATATACATATTTTATATATATATATTAACGGGCATTCGGTTAACAGTGCAATCAATGTGAATGATTACAGGAATTGGAAAATCGGACGACGAATTGGATCATGATTTTAGTTATGAGTTGTATCGGGTTAACTATTGTTGTGCTAATATTGTGTATTATGCTTTTGTGATCTTATATTGTATACTGTTTGTTGATTTTATTCTTGTTGTAAACCGCGTTGAGTCGCCGGCCAGGCTGAGAAACTGCGGTATACAAGTAAAGTAATAAATAAATAAATAAATAATAAATATTGATAACATTATAATGTAATATAATATACTACTACTACTAAAAAAATATTATAATTATATATTTTATATTAAATGTATTATTACTAATAATATTACAGTATAATGTTACAGTACAATATAATATACAATATTAATATTGTGCTATGATAATAACAATATATTGTATTTACTTTTTATTTGTAAGCTGCTCTGAGTCCCCTTCGGGGTGAGAAGGGCGGCATAGAAATGTCGTTCATAAATAAATAAATGAATGAATAAATATCCTATCCGCTTTCCACTTTTTGTCCCCAAATCCCCTTTACCGTAAGAGCTGTTCCGGGCAGGAAGAAATCCGTTTCATGAACCTGTGGAAAACCCGGTCTCTCTTTCCAATCCCGCTCTTCTCGTATTTCTCCTCGTAACCACCAGACGCGCAACTAGGGAATGAAATAAAACCAGGTTTGTACAGAATGCCTATGCTGTACAAAAAAAGTCTGGTATTGAAAGTCGTAAACAGAATTGACCCACCAAATCAACTTCTGAATGTTGAATCCGCACTTAGGGCCGGGCTTTAGCACAGCTGGTAAATCACCAGCAATGATAAAATCTCCCAACCAAAAGGTTGCCAGTTCAAAGCCCTGGTTCAGCGTGAGCTCCCACTGTCAGCCCAGCTCACTGTTTACCTAAGCAGTTCGAAAAGACCTTGAGATGTAAGTAGCGAAATTAGGTACTGCAAAACAAGTGGGCGAAAAAGAAAAAGTAAATACCCAGCGACCAGATAGAAGGAGGAAATCCTGATGGCTTTTTGTCATAGAGGATTGAGCAACAGCACCTCCCAGTGGCTAGATTCGAGCACAACCTCCAAGGCGCCAAAAAGCTGGATGTCGTTGACACAACATACCTCCTTTCTGTTCTGTCTGTCTCTGTCCTGTCTGTCCAAAATGGCATTGAATGTTTGCCGTGTATTATAACGTAATGCAATATAATAATAATATGAAATTATAATGATATATTTATATTACATGTAATATTACTAATAATATTACGATATAGTGGTATGGTGCAATATAGCAATGTTTAATGCTGATATTGTACTATGCTAATAATATAATAATATAATATATTGTATGTAATATATACCTTGTAAGCCGCTCTCATCCCTTCGGGGTGAGAAGGGTGGCACATAAATGTCATGAAAACCACACACATATGCAAACACACATATATACACATATACACAAATATATACACACACATATTGTAGGGGTTCAGCCTCCGTGTGAACCTGACCCTGATTCTTTGATTGTATTTCCTGATGCAGCTGAACAGGCCACTGATGGTTTGGAAACAGTTGATTCTGAGGGAAGTGGCTGGGAAAGTGAAACTAAACATCCTGATGAGGATGTTTCAGAGTCAAGCGGTGATAACTCTCCAGAGGAGTTAACACCTGCCTTTTTTAATGAGGATAGAAGAAGGCAGATTTGGGAAAACAGGAGTGAATCACAGAGTTTGCGAAGGTCAAGTAGATTAAAGGAGAAGGAGGCTTCCAAGCCTGGAGGCGTGTCCCGAAACAGTTTCTTTAGTTTAAAGTGTCTTCCCCCGGGCCTGACTGCTTAGATCAAGCATCGTGAAGGGACATTATCATTATTAGTGTCCCTTATGCAGGAGAGACACCATTGTGTCCAGTGCAGAGGTGCAGNTCCAGAGTGACTCCCAGGTATTTGGGTGCGCTGCAATGCTCCAGTGGGATTCCTTCCCAGTTGATCTTCAGAACTCGGGATGCTTCTCTGTTCTTGAGATGAAAGGCACATGTCTGTGTTTTAGATGCGTTGGGGATCTGAAAGAGTGATGACATTATTATGTCCCATTGAAGTGACAATGCGCCTCTGGGCTTTTACTGGCACACCATTCTAGTCTGGACGCGCATGAGAAATTCCAGACCCCTGACACTTATGCTTCACACCATTTTGGCGAAGTATACAGGGCATCATGACCTGGGACTGGTACAGTAGGCTACCTCACCTATGATGAGCTCACCTCTAGCCAATTACTCTGCAATTACGTTATCCAACCCACTGTTACTATGCAAGCTTTGCAAAGAGCACAAGAAGGTTATATAAACAGCTTGGCTAGTCAATAAACTTCGAGATCACCTTCACCCTCCTGGACTGCCTGTCTTCTTGATGCGTCGCTACATCTGGTGACCCCCGTTAACGTGATCCTCCCCGCCTTCTGCTCACCGCTGGAATAGCTTTCGTGCACGACCAACGGTCCGACCGTTCTCAAACTCGTGAGTAGATGGGTGGAAATGTGTCACCTTACCAGCAAGACCATGCTAGGGAGTTGTACAAGTTGTTGGGGCAGAGGGAGGGTCCCAAAGTCAGTCAAGGAAACTTGGAAGACTTAGTTAGAGAAATTCAGAGCCAGTGCCCTTGGTACCCACAACAAGGGTCATTAAAACCATCAGATTGGGTTAAAATAGGTCAAACCCTTCATGCCGAGCCTCGGGCTGCTATTCAACACCTTCTTTTGTGACAACGATGTGCTGAAGCAATCAGTTGTCTAAGAGTGACAGATAATTGTTCACCCTTGCTAGCACCAGTCATAAATCCTGTCTTGAATCCCCCTGAAACTCGATATCCCCAGTTAACCCTGCCTGCTCCACTTTCGCATGTTTCTGACCTTAAAACATCACTCATCCCTCCCTCCGCACCCCCAGACCCAGATGCCAATAACACAAACTGTCAGCCCAGTGTTGCGGATTTCTCACAGCCACACTCATTGGGAGGCATGATGATTCCGCAGGCCATTCAAAAAGCTAAAAAGAGTGGGGTCTTGACCCTTCATGACATGACAGAGTTCGGGGAAACTGTATCCTCCACTGATCACATTCAAGACACAACAGCCGTGATTCCAGATCTAACTTATGGCTCCGGCACATTCACTAAAACAGCTGGCCGACCGGAGTTCCCAACAATGACATTCGATCCCGCAACATTGGCGGTTGAACAGCCTATTGATTACAAAACAATCATAAATATCATAATTCACCTCCCAGATTTTGAGTCTGAAAAGACGCATGCTTTTACAGGGGGTGTTACATAAATAAACAGTGCCTATACCATGTCTGGATGGACTGTCAGGTCACAGATTCCTCACTTTTCCTAATACATCATTGGTGAGACAGATTAATAACCCCTATCCCATTCCCTTGAGTTTCAATCAACACTAGCTAAATACAGCTATGTCGGTGTGATTTTTTAACACCCCCCCCCCCCAAAAGATATCATTAAAACATTTCCATTCAACAAGATTTCCATTCAGCAAAAACATAAAGCTCCCGTGGCAAATATGGTTAAAAAACACCCTCTGATAAACTTATACTGTCATTAAATAAACATTTGTTACAAAATGATTTTCAAGATGAACTTCTGCTCAATCAGAAGTTCCAGAATTATAATACATAAATAATCTAAAATCAAAGATCTATATAGAGAATCCCCATTCTTTTAAAAATCATCGTTTTGATAAAAAAGCTTTCTAAGTTTTATTTTTGATAAAAAAAATAGACAATACACAGTCCTCTAAAAATTGTCAAACTTCATTTTCTTTAACACTAAACAACATTGATGACCTATAAGATATAATGGGAGCCACTACAACTCTTTAAGATAGTTCTTTGTGTTATATTGACCCTCAACTGAAAAATTGTTTAAGATTATTTTCATTTACTATTATTGTTTCATAGTTATAATTTTGCTCGTTGTTATTACTGTTTCATAGCCATAATTTTGCTATTGTTTTAAATCATGATATAAATGTCTCATATACAACACAGATTTTCATTTACTTGACCTAATTTGACACAAATACCTATACACAACAATTTAAATACTGATAGAGTTGGTGTTGATTTCAGAATCAAGAGTTATAATTCCTAAGATTCATAGTTCACAATCAAAAAACATTCTAAACTCCACCAACAATAAAATTAAACCAAACTTGACACACAAAACTTCAAGTCCCTTTCATTTCAAAGGGTCAATTATATATAAGACTCAAATTACATTCAACTCATACAATCTTAAATTTTAATCACACCTAAAGGCTATGCCTTTCATCTGATGCTTACAGATGAATCAGCTCCACAAAAACACACTTCTTACAAAACATTGGTTGACAACAAATGCTTACATGATAACATATCTTGCTATGTTATTAATCATATTACATATTAAACATTCTTGCTTAGTTCGTTTTAAGATTGAGTTTATTAAGTCTACAAATCATAACTTTGTTTGTTTCTTTTGATTGATGTTCTTCTTCCTTTCCTAAAAGACCAAACTCCCCCCCTCCATATCAAACACAACACGCTAAAGTCAACATTTTAAAAAGTCTGGTCTCAGCTTTCAATAGATCAAACCATTATGTCATAAATCTACCACACTACAAACACACACCCCTATTCGTTACCCACATCTCAGCCAAAGGTTTAAAATACCTATTTCATAAAAACATTAATAAAACGACACTCAAAACCAGACATATATTGATATCTACCTCACAAAACACTAAAATCCATCAAAAAATCTCTCCCCTCTGCGAGAGAGACTCAAGCTGACAGACACGCTACCCCAAGAGAAGGGGAGACATACATTCCACAAGCGAGAGATAAGCCGTCCCAGCCACGGCTAGGCTCTAAACTCTGATTACACACACACAAACACTTCCCCTATCCTGTTTCTGTTAAAATGACTTTTTGATTCATGATTGTTTACCTTTTGATTTATGCTTAGTTACTCTGTTTTATTCTTTTAATTTGTCTATGTTTTTAATATGCTTTCATTCTGCCTCCATACCTGATCTACTTACAAACTACAATTCCCTTCCTTATACACACCGATGCCTATTCTATACTGTGCTGATCAAAGACCATAATAAATCATTGATTAATTGATTAATGACTGTCCAAATGCTTACTCTACAACAAAACACAGCCCTATAAAAATCATGCCTTTTCATCCTCATACTACAAAACCTATTACCCATTTCTCATTACACAATCACTAAAGTTTTCCAACAGGTCTACTGTTGATCATTGTCTCACTCATCCACATATATTTCAACAGATTAAAACCACTTACCCATAACATTGCTCAAAATACATTCCCTAAAGATTTTAACACAACATTTTCTACCTTTCTAGACTCCACCCACATTACTACCTAAACCTCAAAGGATTTAGAGCTGATTTTTTCCCTTTATGACTCTATACCAGTTCCAAAGATTTTAAAATCATACCATCCCAATGCTAGGGGTTAAACATGGCTTCCCACTATTGACCTGGGTTTAACACACTCAGTTTTATCATTTTAAATATCTTAACATGTTCAGTTAATCTGATCTCTTCATCACAGACAGTTTTCGTTCTGTCTCCAAGCCATCCCTACACATCTAAATCATAATTAACTCCTAACAGTCCTTTCAACTACAACCACTTACACTCTTTGCCTAATTTTCCTCACTGATTTCCATAACAAAAAGATAAAACACATGACATTCTATACATATATCTATGATAACCAATAGATCTATTCTACAAACTCTTTATCCAAACCCACAACACATGTTTACAACTCCATTTAACTTACACCCCATAGGCACTAAAACAAACCAACTTTCACAAACAGACAACACACATTGTCCCTCATTTTCCCCTTACACAATTCTTCATGTCACTGTTAACACATTCTCTGGTTACATTTCAACAACCCCTCACAAAAAATACACACCAAACATGTTATCAATTACTTTTTTTATACCTTTACATTCATAGACATCTCTACTACAACATACCTTATATTACAATGCTAAGTTCACAAGAAAGGAGGAAAGCAAAAGGAAACAGTGAAAAGGGGAGATATGCCCAGTTAAATGCGCAATTCCAGA
>NW_026847993.1:8140373-8203596 GCF_025583915.1 Anolis sagrei ordinatus | reverse complement strand
CTTGGCTAGTCAATAAACCTTTGAGATCACCATCACCCTCCTGACTGCCTGTCTTCTTTATCGTCGCTACAGCATCGTTTAGACTGAGGCATTACCTTGGCTGAGTTCGCGTTTCCCATGCTTGCATTCCCAGAGGCTTCTAGTTTCCAAGTACGGTTAGTGAGATACTAACAGGTTCCAGGTTTTTATAGTGTTGCTTTTGGAATTTTGATCTAGTTCAGAGATATTTCTGACTGCTGAATTTTACTGTGGCTTTTTGACTTTGCATTGACTTTGCATTTTCCTCTATTTTGTAACCATTTTTTCATCAATAAAAAAGGATTGTTTTTCCCACAGTCAAGTGTGGTGGATTTAATCTTATGGTCTTGTTTCCTGATCTGGGTTGCAACACATATACACATATATACATACAAAACACATATACACAGACTGGGCCACAGCAATGCGTGGCAGGGGACGGCTAGTTTATAATATTAAAATGTAATGCAATATACTACTAATAATATGATATTATAATTATATATTTATATTACATGCAATATTACTAATAATATTACAATCAATGGTATAGTGAAAAATAGTAATATATAATACTGATATTGTACTATGCTAATAATATAATATATTGTGTGTGTGTGTATATATATATATATATATATATATATATATATATATATATCCTAAATAAATAAATAAATAGCAAGCTTGATTAGCATTGAGTAGCCTTGCAGCTGCAAAGTCAATCAGTCACAGTATCTGCACTTGCCTCACTAGCAACAGGACCTCTGAAGATACCATTAACAACAGATGCAGGCAAAACGTCAGGAGAGAATTCTGCTTGAACACAGCCATACAGCCCGAAAAACTCACAGCAATGCAATGATTCCGACCATGAAAACCTTCAATAACGCAAACAACAAAATCTGGCTACCAGTATTAAAAAACTCAAAAACCACAACAGCAAAACAACAGAGGGGAAACAAACAGGCACATAAAATCACTCTCAACAAGAGATTCCCCCCAGGCGCTTCCAGGCCATTGAATGCAAATCAAGGTGATCAGCTGAAACATTACCCTGGTCATTCCACAGATATATAAACTCATTTTTCCTACTTCCAACAGACCTCACTACCTCTGAGGATGCTTTCCATAGATGCAGGCAAAACGCCAGGAGAAAAATTGCCTCCAGAACATGGCCATATAGCCCGGAAAAACCTACAACAACCCAACACAATCATTTTCTCTGGTCATTTTCTCTGCGGCAGCCACAAAAACAAAGTTTCTGGAGTAGAACAACTATGGCACTTTCAAAGGAAGGGCCACACAATTAAACAGGAAATAACTTTCAAAACAGGAACGGAAATTGTGGGAGTTGGAGTCCAAAACATGTGGAGGGAGGCTCCTAGCAAACTACAGATGCCTTAGTGATGCAACCTGGGACTGGAGTCTCACCTTTCTGACATTAGCTGCTCCAAAGCAAGGCCTTCCTTCCGCTGATACTCCTGCAAGAGCTTCTGCGCATGGTCCGTATCCTGGTATCCCAGGTAGTCTGCTTCGTCCACGACGCTGATGTAATAAGGCCGGAAGGCAGGGACAGAGCGGGGCCCGTTTGGCCCATCCCTGTGATTGTTATTACTATTATCATCATGGGACACAGGGTGGAGAACGGGGCTCTCTCTCAGGCTGAGACCTTGGAGCTGCATGGCGCAACCAACCTCTGGTGCACCGCCAGGACTGTGTCTTGCAATGGGTTCCATTCCGTCGCCATCTTCTCCCCAGTCGTCGGCCCCTTCACACCAATCGCTGGCGGCGACTGCACATTCCTCCTTCTGCAAATACAAGAGAGCAGTACGTGTGAAAAAGATCTTGGAGTCCTCGTGGACAACAAGTCAAACATGAGCCAACAATGTGATGCGAAAAGATCTTGGAGCCCTCGTGGACAACAAGTTAAACATGAGCCAACAATGTGATGTGGCGGCAAAAAAAGCCAATGGGATTTTGGCCTGCATCAAGAGGAGCCTAGTGTCTAGATCTAGGAAGTCATGCTCCCCATGCTCTATTCCTCTTTGGTTAGACCACTTTACCTGGAATATTGTGTCCAATTCTGGGCACCACAATTCAAGAGAGATATTGACAAGCTGGAATGTGTCCAGAGGAGGGCGACTCAAATGATCAAGGGTCTGGAGAACAAGCCCTATGAGGAGCGGCTTAAGGAGCTGGGCATGTTTAGCCTGAAGAAGAGAAGGCTGAGAGGGGATATGATAGCCATGTATAAATATGTGAGAGGAAGCCACAGAGGAGGAGGGAGCAAGCTTGTTTTCTGCTTCCCTGGAGACTAGGACGCAATGGAACAATGGCTTCAAACTACAAGAGAGGAGATTCCATCTGAACATGAGGAAGAACTTCCTGACTGTGAGAGCCGTTCAGCAGTGGAACTCTCTGTGGTGGAGGCTCCTTCTTTGGAAGCTTTTAAACAGAGGCTGGATGGCCATCTGTCAGGGGTGATTTGAATGCAATATTCCTGCTTCTTGGCAGAATGGGGTTGGACTGGATGGCCCAGGAGGTCTCTTCCAACTCTTTGATTCTATGATTCTAAGGATACAGGAAAACAGGAGTCTGGCTTATGCTGAATCAGATCCTCGCTCCATTTCCTGTCTGCATTATCTGCTGATGCCTATTCAGACGGAATCTCCGAGGAGATGCGAATGGTCAGAACAGTTCTTGAATCAAACCCAAACAGTCCCAAAACATACTACTACTACTATTATTGTTATTGACACAAAAACACAGTATGTCACAGCAAACGAGATATATATGCTTGATTTCGTATCACAAAATCATAAGTCAAACACTTCCCAAGCATAGAGGACTGTGCAATGTATTATTATTATTATTATTATTATTATTATTATTATTATTATTATTATTTTGAAAGACAACAAGATGAGTCCACAGCAGACACTCTGCTGGCTGTTGTATTGGATCACATGTTGGACACTCCCCAAGGAACAAAAATTGTGTTACAGACAGAAAATAGATTAAAGCCAGGAACTTCCTATTTGTTTGTTTATTATTATATGGCCCCTGCTTCATTATTTACTGTATATACTTGAGTATAAGCCTAGTTTTTCAGCCTTTTTTTAGGCTGAAAGGGTCCTCCTTCGCTTATACTTGAGTCAAGGTTATTTATTATTTTACTCTGTTGTTGTTACTGTTATTATATTTTACTGACACAAAACCACAGTATGTCACAGCAAACGAGATCTATATGCTGGATTATTATTATTATTATTATTATTATTATTATTATTATTATTATTATTTTAAGTGCAGGCCAAGGTCTTTAGGCACTACACCCATAGTGCCAATAACCAGTGCAACCACCATGACTGGCTTGTGCCAGAGTCTTTGCAATTCGGTATATTATTATTATTATTATTATTATTATTATTATTATTTTAAGTGCAGGCCAAGGCCTTGAGGCACTGCACCCAGTGTGCCCATCACCACCGGGACCCCTTGTGCCAGAGTCTTTGCAGTTCAATCTTTAATTTCTCATATCGTGTATTACTATTATTATTATTATTATTATTTATACCCTGCTTTTTCCCTCCCAGAGGAGATGCAAAATGGCTTAACATACAAGCATCAGCATACAATTTAAAATATGCAAACATTCAAACAAGATTTTTAAAAATTCCCAGTTAAAAATTCCCAGCAACCCTCCAATGTTTTCATATTTATTTTGATGTGACTTGCAGGATACGACATACACTACAGTTTGGAAAAAAAACCATACAATTGCTCCACCACCATCAACCCACGCTCAAGAACGCATTCCACGAACACAGTGCTATTGTTGACCCAAAGCCTTAGACAAGCCAAATCATACCTGGTTTACTTCGGATCCTTGCTCTACAATTTCCTGCAAATACTGGGATCGTAGCACTTTCCAGCTTCAGACAGACCACAGAGACAAGCAGCATGAAAGTAGTACAAGGCAAAGTCAGTGAAAGAAAGTTCAAAATGCCACACAATTTCCAAAGAATTATTATGATTATTATGATTATGATTATTATAGGAGCCCCCGGTGGTGCAGTGGGTCAAACCCGTGCTGGCAGGACTGAAGACTGACAGACCTCACAACCTCTGAGGACGCCTGCCATAGATGTGGGCAAAACGTCAGGAGAGAATGCTTCTGGAACATGGCCAGACAGCCCAGAAAACTCACAGCAACCCATTGGACCATTTGTTTGCAATTGTATGTTCTCTTTCTCTCTTTCTTTGTTTTTGTTTTAATGGCTTGATCCAATTTTGTGCTTTACTTTGAATGAAATTTATTACAGTCAACAGATCAGACAAAACAAGTAGAACCAATGAAAAAAAAATTTTTTGGTCGTGTCAGGCGCAACTTGAGAAACTGCAAGTCGCTTCTGGTGTGAGAGAATTGGCCGTCTGCAAGGACGTTGCCCAGAGGATGCCTGGATGATTTGATGTTTTATCATCCTTGTGGGAGGGTTCTCTCATGTCCCCGCATGAGGAGCTGGAGCTGATAGAGGGAGCTCATCCACCTCTCCCCGGATTCGAACCTGCGACCTGTCAGTCTTCAGTCCTGCCGGTGCAGGGGTTTAACCCACTGCGCCACCGGGGGCTCCTATAAATAATCAAATAATATTTATAAACAGATTTTTAATAATGGTTAAACATAATAAATACACAACCGTTGGGGATTTAAATGGAATTAAATTTCTTAACTGGACTTCACTGGTTCCATCAACCAGAGCAGTGGCTGAGATATTCTAACTGATTTATACAATACAATCCTTGCTTATTTATGTATGATGCATGTTAATTTAATATGTTTTGGTTCACCTTTATTGATTTTGTCCATTACTTTTGTTGATTTCGCTTAAATTGCTTATCTGTTTTATTATTGTTTATGTTGTAGGTAAAGGCAAAAGTTTTCCCCTGACATTAAGTTATTATTATTATTAAGTCCAGTCGTGTCCGACTCTGGTACTCATCTCCATTCCTGAGCCGAAGAGCCAGCGTTGTCCACAGACACCTCCAAAGTCATGTGGCCAGCATGACTGCATGGAATGCCGTTACCTTCCCACCTGAATGGTACCTATTGATCTACTCACATCCGCCCACTGTCATTGTGATTGTGCATATTGTAATTCTATATTGCTATGTTTTCACATGTTTTATGGAATTATGTTGTTGTTGTTTATTGTTTGCGTTTTCAATTTTATTGTAATTTGCTGTTTGGGCTCAGCCTCATGTAAGCCGCTCTGAGTCCCCATTGGGGAGATGGTGGCGGGGTATAAATAAATAAATATTATTATTATTATTATTATTATTATTATTATTATTATATTTGCATGTTTTCAAACTGCTAGGTTGGCAGAAGGTGGGGCTAACAGCAGGAGCTCACCCCACTCCCTAGATTCGAAGCTGTGACCTTTTGATCAGCAAGTTCAGCAGCTCAGCGCTTTAACCCACTGCACCACCGGGGCCTCCCTGTTTATGTTATACTCTTCACATTACGGTAAGCCGCTTCGTGACCCTTGGGGGAGATGGGGCAGGATATAAATAAAGTATTATTATTATTATTATTATTATTATTATTATTATTATTATTATTATTATTACTAGCCGTCCCCTGCCAGGCGTTGCTGTGGAAAATAATACTAATATTGCAATATAATGGAATAGTGCAATATAGTAGTGTATGGTACTGATGTTGTACTATGCTAATAATATATATTGTACTAGCTGTCCCCTGACAGGCGTTGCTGTGGCCCCGTCTGTTGATCTGGAAAATAAAGTAACGAGAAAGTGTTGGTTTCTAATATATGTCATGTCTTTCTGCTTGTGGGTAAACAGTCTTTCTTGCTGTGTCTTTGCCAGTGTTGATGTGGAGAGTGTCTGGTTTGCCTACTCTGGAACATGTAATTGTCCTTCTTTAGGGGTCCCTTTCAAATCTATGATACTATATCTGTGTGTGTGAGAGAATCATATCTATCTATCTATATCTGGCTCTTTGTCTGGAGGGCTTTGGTTATGTTTTCTTGCCCTGATGAAGGGAGTTGGACTGGATGGCCTTAAGTGTTTTCTATTGGTCATGAGGGTTCTGTTGGGGAAGTTTGCCCCAATTCTGTTGTTTGTGGGATTCAGAGTGCTCTTTGATTGTAGGTGAACTATAAATCCCAGTAACTACAACTCCCAAATGTCAAGGTCTATTTCCCCAAACTCCATCTGTGCTCATATTTGGGCATATGGAATATTTGTGCCAAGTTTGATCCAGATCCATCATTGTTTGAGTCCACAGTGCTCTCTGGATGTAAGTGAACTACAACTCCCAAACTCAAGGCCAATGCCCACCAAACCCTTCTAGTGTTTTCTGTTAGTTGTGGGAGTCCTGTGTGACACGTTTGGTTCAATGTCATAATTGGTGGAGTTCAGAATGCTCTTTGATTGTAGGTGAACTATAAATCCCAGTAAGTACAACTCCCAAATGTCAAGGTCTATATCCCCCAAACTCCAGCTGTGTTCATATTTGGGCATATTGAATATTTTTGCCAAGTTTGGTCCAGATCCATCATTGTTTGCGTAAACAGTGCTCTCTGAATGTAGGTGAACTACAACTCCAAAACCAAGGTCAATGCCTACCAAACCCTTCCAGTATTTTCTGTTGGTCGTGGGATTTCTGTATGCCAAGTTTGGTTCAATTCCATCACTGGTGGAGTTCAGAATGCTCTTTGTTTGTAAGCGAACTATAAATCCCAGTAACTACAACTCCCAAATGACAAAATCAAAAAAAATTGAGTGAAGGACATACATTGGGTTGTTAGGTGTCTTGTGTCCAAATTTGGTGCTAATTTGTCCAGTGGTTTTTGAGTTCTGTTAATCCCACAAACGAACATTGCATTTTTATATTTATTTATTTGTTTGTTTGTTTGTTTGTTTGTTTGTTTGTTTGTTTGGGGTTCTTTTACCCCGCCCTTCTCACCCCGAAGGGGACTCAGGGCGGCTTACAGAGGCAAGGCACAATTTGATGCCTGCATCATAAAAACAATCATACACAAAATTACATCAATTCACAGTTGACAATTCATGCATTATAACCATAAAATCAATAAAACCAATACAAACCCATTTTCTCCTCTTACATGGTCAGCGTTCGCTAACTCATGGATCTAGTTTTACGTTCCACTTCATCAATCCTGTTGATCTTACTCGCCTGATTGTCTGATTTAATTGCCAGAGTGCCCAAAGGCCTGGTCCCATAACCACGTCTTCACCCTCCTCCTGAAGGCGAGGAGGGATGATGATGCCCTGATTTCCCCCGGGAGAGAGTTCCACAGGTGAGGGGCTACCACTGAGAAAGCCCTGCTCCTCGTCTCCACCAGCCTCGCTTGAGACAGTGGTGGGGTCGAGAGTAGGGCCTCCCCAGATGATCTCAAACTCCGGGGTGGGACGTAGAGGGAGATACGTTCGGACAGATACACTGGACCGGAACCGTACAGGGTTTTGTAGGTCAAAACCAGCACCTTGAATTGTGCTCGGAACTGAATCGGCAGCCAGTGGAGCTGGCACAGCAAAGGGGTGGTATGCTCCCTGTATGTCGCTCCAGTGAGCAGTCTGGCTGCCGCTCGCTGGACTAGTTGAAGTTTCCGAACAGTCTTCAAGGGCAACCCCACGTAGAGAGCGTTGCAGTAGTCTATTCGGGATGTAACAAGAGCGTGGACCACCGTGGCCAGATCAGACTTCCCAAGGTACGGGCGCAACTAATAATAATATTAATATCAATCCCAAGATCTTACAAAAATAAATACCATTAAAAACAGGTAAAAATTCCCTTAAGTCTATGATTGCCATTTTTTGCCAACAAGCAAGCTCTGCGGCGCAAAAGCTGGATCAGAATCCGATAGTAACCATTAGATTCTGCTCTGCCAGCAAATCGTGAGCGTAAAACTCTTCCAGGAATGCTTTTGCAGAATTGGGTGGATAAAACTATGCCGGAAGCCACTATAGAAAGTGCAATATAGGAATACATGTTTTATCGTTTCCAGAGTCCACACCACAAGGACATAAGCGTACTCTACTTTATACTTCGTACTTGGTGCTGAAAATGGCAAGGAGATGCAGTCGATACATCCACTTACCTCTCCGACTTCCCCCAGCAGCTTTTCCCGGCGCAAGCGAAGATGTGGATGAGGCGCTGGAACGGAGAGCCTTCCAGAGGACAGGAGATCTGCAGAAGATGCACCAAGGCAGAACTACAAATCCCGCAACAAGGAGGAGCCAAGACCACCGAAGGGATGAAGTCCTAGGACCAAAGGGAGAAAGAGAAGAGAAAGGCGCCCTTGGAGGCAGAGTTATAGGAATAAAAGAAACACAAACACACAAGACAATTGAGCCTTTTATTGCTATTGTACTTGACATTTTATTGTTATTATTATTACTAGCCGTCCCCTGCCACGTGTTGCTGTGGCCCAGTCTGTGCATATGTGTTTTGTGTGTGTGTATATACGTGTATTTGTGTGTGTGTGTGTATATATATACATATATATATATATATGGGTGTATATATGTGTGTGCATGCTGTTGTTGTTCATTCGTTCAGTCGTTTCCGACTTCGTGACTTCATGGACCGGTCCACACCAGAGCTCCCTGTTGGCCGTCACCACCCCCAGCTCCTTCAAGGTCAAGCCAGTCACTTCAAGGATACCATCCATCCATCTTGCTCTTGGTCGGGCCCTCTTCCTTTTTCCTTCCATTTCCCCCAGCATATATATGTGTGTGTGTGCATATATTTGTGTATTTCTGTGTTTATATGAGTACATGCATATTGTGTATATGTGTGTGCTTGCCTATATGCATATTTGTGTGTATGAATGAGTGTATGCATGTGTATATGTGTGTATATGTATTTATGTATGTGCATATATGTGTATATATGTATATTTGTGTGTGCATGTGTATATATGTATGTATATGTGTATACATACATATATACATGTATGTGTGTTTGTGCATATATATGTGTGTGTATGAATGTGTGCATGTGTATATGTATATGAGTGTATTTGTATATGTATATATGGTGTATTTTTGTAGGTTTTTAAATCTGTTCTGCTGGGGTTTTGTGTGTGTGTGTGTGTTTTGTTTTTTATTAGAGGGGATGGACACTCGTTGGACTGTTAAGTTATTGTGTCCAAATTTGGTGTCAATTTGTCCAGTGGTTTTGCGTTGTGTTAATCCCACAAACAAACATTACATTTTTATTTATATAGATTGATTGAATTTGACAATGTATTGCTATTGGAGTTGACATTTTAATAATAACAGCAATGATAATAATTGGGTTGCTGTGAGTTTTCCAGGCTGTCTGGCCATGTCCCAGAAGCATTCTCTCCTGATGTTTCGCCTACATCTATGGCTAAAGGCATCCTCAGAGGTGGTGAGGTCTGATGGAAACAAGGCAAGTGGGGTTTATATATCTGTGGAAAGATGTCGAGGGTGAGAGAAAGAACTCTTGTTTGTTTGAAGCAAGTGTGAATGTTGCCATTGGCCACCTTGATTAGCACTGAATGGCCTTGCAGCTTCAAAGCCCAGTTGCTTCCTGCCTGTGGGAATCCTTTGTTGGGAGGGATTAGCTGGCCCTGATTGTTTCTTGTCTGGAATTCCCCTGTTTTGAGTGTTGCTCTTTATTTACTGTCCTGATTTTAGAAGGTTTTTTTTTTAAAACTGGCAGCCAGATTTGGTTCATTTTCATGGTTTCTTCCTTTCTGTTGAAATTGTCCACATGCTTCTTGTGGATTTCTGTGGCTTCTCTGTGTAGTCTGACATGGTGGTTGTTGGTGTGGTCCAACATTTCTGTGTTCTCAAATAAAATGCTGTGTCCAGGTTGGTTCATCAGGTGCTCTGGGATGGCTGACTTCTCTGGTTGAAGTAGTCTGCTGTGCCTTTCATGTTCCTTGATTCGTGCCTGGGCAACGCTGCTGCGTTTGGTGGTCCCTCTGTAGACTTGTCCACAGCTGCATGGTACACGGGAGACTCCTGCAGAAGTGAGAGGATCCCTCTTGTCCTTGGCTGGACGTAGCATTTGTTGGATTTTCTTTGTGGGTCTGGAGATAGTTTGTATGTTGTGTTTCCTCATCAGCTTCCCTCTGCAGTCAGTGGTTCCCTTGATGTATGGCAGGAACACTTTCCCTCTGGGTGGATCTTCGTCTTGACTCTCGTGGCTTCTTCTCGGTTGTCTTGCATCTCTTCTGATGTCTGAGGTGGAGTCTCCATTGGCCTGGAGAGCCCAGTTGAGGTGGTTCAGTCCATCTTGGAGAAGGTGGGCTTTGCAGATTCTTTTTGCACGGTCTGCCAAGGCTTTAATGGTGCTTCTTTTTTGACTTGGGTGATGGTTGGAGTTTTTATGTAGATATCTATCCGTGTGTGTGGGTTTTCTGTAGACAGTGTGACCCAATTGTTGATCTGGTTTGCGGATGACTAGGACATCTAGAAAAGGCAGTCTTCCTTCATTTCTTCTGGAGAGCCCAGTTTAAGTGGTTCAGTTCATCATGGAGGAGGTGGGCTTCGCAAATTCTTTTTGCACAGTCTGCCAAGGCTTTGATGGTGCTACTTTTTTATTTAGGTCATGGTTGGAGTTTATCCTCCCAACAAAGGATTTCCCCTAGGCAGGATGCAGCCAGGCTTTGAAGCTGCAAGGCCATTCAATGCTAATCAAGCTCACCAATGAAAACATTCATACATACCAGGGGAATCCTTTGTTGGGAAGCTGGCCAATGGCAACATTCACAAATTACTGGGTAATCCATTGTTGGGAAGTGTTAACTGGCCCTGCTTGTTTGATGCCTGGAAGTCCCTTTTTTCCTGAGTGTTGTGCCCAAAAATGAGTTTCCCCAAGCAGGAAGCAGCCAGGCTTTGAAGCTGCAAGGCCATTCAATGCTAATCCAGCTGGCCAATGGCAACATTCACGCATGCCTGAGGGAATCCTTTGTTGAGAAGTCTTAACTGACCCTGATTGTTTGATGACTGGAATTCCCCCTTTTTCCCTGAGTGTTGTTCCCAACAATGGACTCCCCCAGGCAGGAAGCAGCCAGGCTTTGAAGCTGCAAGGCCATTCAGTGCTTATCAAGCTGGCCAATGACAACTGGTGCTGATTGTTTGATGCCTGGAATTCCCCTGTTTATCTGAGTGTAGTTCCAGGCTGGAAGCAGCCAGGCTTTGCAGCTGCAAGGCCATTCAATGCTAATCAAGCTGGCCAATGGCAACATTCATGCATACCAGGGGAATCCTTTGTTGGGAAGTCTTAACTGGCCCTGATTGTTTGATGCCTTGAATTCCTCCTTTTTTCCTGAGTGTTGTTCCTAACAAAGGATTCCCCCCAGGCTGGAAGCAGCCAGATTTCGAAGCAGCAAGGCCATTCAATGCTAATCAAGCTGGCCAATGACAACATTCAAGCTGACCAATGACGACTGGTCCTGATTGTTTGATGCCTGGAATTCCCCTTTTTATCTGAGTGTTGTTCCAGGCAGGAAGCAGCCAGGCTTTCCAGCTGCAAGGCCATTCAATGCTAATCAAGCTGACCAATGAAAACATTCACGCATACCAGGGGAATCCTTTGTTGGGAAGTGCTAACTGGCCCTGATTGTTTGATGCCTGGAATTCCCTTTTTTATCTGAGAGTTGTTCCCAACAAAGGATTCCCCCAGGCAGGAAGCAGCCAGGCTTTAAAGCTGCAATGCCATTCATTACTAATCAAGCTGGCCAATGACAACATTCACACATGCCTGGGGGAATCCTTTGTTGGGAAGTCTTAACTGACCCTGATTGTTTGATACCTGGAATTCCCCTTTTTATCTGAGTGTTGTTCCCAACAAAGGATTCCCCCCAGGCAGCAACCAGCCAAGCTTTGAAGCTACAAGGCCATTCAATGCTAATCAAGCTGGCCAATGGCAACATTCACTCATACCTGGGGGATTCCTTTGTTGGGAAGTCTTAACTGGCCCTGATTGTTTGATGTCTGGAATTCTCCTTTTTTCCTGAGTGTTGTTCCCAACAATGAATTTCCCCAGGCTGGAAGCAGCCAGGCTTTGAAGCTGCAAGGCCATTCAATGCTAATCAAGCTGGCCAATGGCAACATTCACAAATTTCTGGGGGAATCCTTTGTTGAGAAGTCTTAACTGACCCTGATTGTTTGATACCTGAAATTTCCCCTTTTTTCCCTGAGTGTTGTTCCCAACAATGGACTCCCCCAGGCAGGAAGCAGCCAGGCTTTGAAGCTGCAAGGCCATTCAATGATAATCAAGCTGGCCAATGACAACTGGTCCTGATTATTTGATGCCTGGAATTCCCCTTTTTATCTGAGTGTTGTTCCAGGCTGGAAGCAGCCAGGCTTTGCAGCTGCAAGGCCATTCAATGCTCATAAAGTTCTTTTCCCCACAGAGGATGCCTGCCATTGATGTGGGCGAAACGTCAGGAGAGAATGCTTCTGGGAGATGGCCAGGCAGCCCAGAAAACTCACCTTATGCCATTTATTATGATTATTATGATGACGACTTCCTTTCCCTCACCGGAACCCCGCCCATCTTGCTGTGGCTCCCTTCTCCCTCGCAGGCCATGGGCGGGGCGGCGGCGTCCATCAGGCCCAGCAACACCGTCGAAGCGGAAGACATGGCGCGTGTGGATGCGCCTGACACGCGTCCCGGGGAAAGAAAGAGGGAAAGAAACCGAAAGCGGAAGTAGCGTTGCCACAACTTCCGGCACGGCTACGGCGAGCGGGGAGGGCCCAAACACTGCATTAGGCGTGGCGGCGATGACGTCACGGGGAAGAGCCAGACTAGGAGATGCTTTGAATGGGGAGCAGGAGATTGGGAGGGAAAGTCTATTGAGTTCAATGCAAAACAAGGTCATGAATGGCGATGGGGGAAAAGGGCAGGAGGGTGGTGATGGAGTCTCTTGAGCACGCACCTGCCAACTTGGGCCCTCCAAGTTTTTTCTGAGTGTTGTTCCCCTCAATGGACTCCCCCAGGCTGGAAGCAGCCAGGCTTTGAAGCTGCAAGGCCATTCAATGCTAATCAAAGTGGCAAATGTCAACATTGGCACCTGCCTCAAGCAGACAAGTGTCCTATCTTCCACCCTGGACATCATTCCACAGATAGATAGAGAGATTAGATACATAGACAGATTAGATACATAGATTAGATAGATGAGATATAGTAGATAGATAAGATAGATAGATAAGGTAGATTAGATAGAGAGATTAGATAGATATATTAGATAGATTAGATATATTAGATAGATAAGATAGATAGATTAGATACATAAATTAGATGAGATATATTAGATAGATAAAATAGATAGATAAGATAGATTAGATAGCTATATTAGAGAGATTGGATAGATTAGATAGAGAGTTTAGATAGGTGATATATTAGAGAGATTAGATAGATAAGAGAGAGATTTGATACATAAATTAGATGAGATATATTAGATAGATAAGATAGATAAAATAGAGAGATTAGATAGCTATATTAGATAGATTAGATTAGATAGAGAGATTAGATAGATATATTACATAGATAGATTAGATACATAGATTAGATAGATGAGATATATTAGATAGATAAGATAGATAGATAAAATAGAGAGATTAGATAGAGAGATTAGATACATAGATTAGATAGATGAGATATATTAGATAGATAAAATAGATTAGATAGATAGATTAGATAGAGAGATTAGATACATAAATTAGATAGATGAGATATATTAGATAGATAAGATAGAGATTAGATAGCTATATTAGATAGATTAGATAGAGAGATTAGATAGATATATTAGATAGATAGATTAGATACATAGATTAGATAGATGAGATATATTAGATAGATAAGATAGATAGATAAGATAGAGAGATTAGATAGCTATATTAGATAGATGAGATATATTAGATAGATAAAATAGATTAGATAGATTAGATAGAGAGATTAGATACATAAATTAGATAGATGAGATATATTAGATAGATAAGATAGATAAGATAGAGAGATTAGATAGCTATATTAGATAGATTAGATTAGATAGAGAGATTAGATAGATATATTAGATAGATAGATTAGATACATAGATTAGATAGATGAGATATATTAGATAGATAAGATAGATAGATAAAATAGAGAGATTAGATAGAGAGATTAGATACATAGATTAGATAGATGAGATATATTAGATAGATAAAATAGATTAGATAGATAGATTAGATAGATTAGATACATAAATTAGATAGATGAGATATATTAGATAGATAAGATAGAGATTAGATAGCTATATTAGATAGATAGATTAGATAGAGAGATTAGATAGATATATTAGATAGATAGATTAGATACATAGATTAGATAGATGAGATATATTAGATAGATAAGATAGATAGATAAAATAGAGAGATTAGATACATAGATTAGATAGATGAGATATATTAGATAGATAAAATAGATTAGATAGATTAGATAGAGAGATTAGATACATAAATTAGATAGATGAGATATATTAGATAGATAAGATAGAGAGATTAGATAGCTATATTAGATAGATTAGATAGAGAGATTAGATAGATATATTAGATAGATTACATACATAGATTAGATAGATGAGATATATTAGATAGATAAAATAGAGAGATTAGATAGATTAGATACATAGATTAGATAGATGAGATATATTAGATAAAATAGATAAGATAGATTAGATAGAGAGATTAGTTACATAAATTAGATAGATGAGATATATTAGATAGATAAGATAGATAGATAAGATAGATTAGAGATAGATAGATTAGATAGAGAGATTAGAGAGATTAGTTACATAAATTAGATAGATGAGATATATTAGATAGATAAGATAGATAGATAAGATAGATCAGAGAGATAGATAGAGAGATTAGATAGATTAGTTACATAAATTAGATAGATGAGATATATTAGATAAGATAGATAGATAAAATAGATAGATAAAATAGAGAGATTAGATAGAGATTAGATATAATTGCTGGAAGAAACATTAACAACCTCAGATATGCAGATGACACCACTCTGATGGCCGAAAGCGAGGAGGAGCTGAGGAGCCTTCTAATCAAGGTGGAAGAAGAAAGTGCAAAAGCTGGGCTGCAGCTAAACATCAAAAAAACCAAGATTATGGCAACAAGAATGATTGACAACTGGGAAATAGAGGGAGAAAACGTGGAGGCCGTGATAGACTTTGTATTTCTAGGTGCAAAGATTACTGCAGATGCAGACTGTGGCCAAGAAATCAGAAGACGCTTCCTTCTTGAGAGGAGAGCAAGGACCAATCTCAAGAAAATAGTAAAGAGCAGAGACATCAGACTGGCAACAAAGATCCATTGCCTAGTCCAAGCCATGGTATTCCCTGTAGTCACCTACGGATGTGAGAGCTGGACCTTAGGGAAGGCTGAGCGAAGGAAGAGAGATGCTTTTGAGCTGTGGTGTTGGAGGAAAGTGCTGAGAGTGCCTTGGACTGCGAGAAGATCCAACCAGTCCATCCTCCAGGAAATAAAGCCTGACTGCTCACTGGAGGGAAGGATAGTAGAAGCAGCAAGTTCAGCAGCTCAGGGCTTTAACCCATTGCGTCACCAGGTTAAATTTGATAAAAATGTTTATTTTTTATACATAATTGCTTCCATACTGCACCCATAAAGTTGGTCATAATGAGGTATGTGTGTAAACTTTGGTCCAGATCCATTGTTGGTGTGGTTCGCAGATCCATGCAGGTGAACTACAACTCTCATCATTCTCTTATCATTGTCCCCTCCCCCCCCCCTCCCCACACCATGAGCATTTAAAGATGGTTCTGGATGCAAGTGAACAACAACTCCTATCATCCTCTATCATTGCCCCCTTCACACACACCACAATCATTTAAAGATGCTTCTGGGTGCAGGTGAAGCACAACTCCCACCATCCTCTATCATTGCCCTCCCTTCACACATCACAAGCATTTAAATATGGTTCTGGGTGCAGGTGAAGCACAGCTCCCATCATCCTCTTATCACTGCCCCCCTCACACACACCACGAGCATTTAAATATGGTTCTGGATGCAGGTGAACAACTCCCATCATCCTCTATCATTGCCCACTTCACACACAAAAGCATTTAAGGATGGTTCTGGAGTTCTGCGTGCGGGTGAACTACAAATCACATCATCTTCTACCATTGCACCCCTCACACACACTATGAGTATGTAAAGATGGTTCTAGATACGGGTGAACTACAGCTCCAATCATCCTCTCATCACTGCTCCCCTCACAAACACCACGAGCATTTAAATATGGTTCTGGATGCAGGTGAACAACTCCCATCATCCTCTATCATTGCCCACTTCACACACACCACAAGCATTTAAAGAGGGTTCTGGGTGCGGGTGAACTACAAATCCCATCATCCTTTACCATTGCCCCCCTCACATACACAAGCATTTAAAGATGGTTCTGGATGCAGGTGAACTACCAATTCCCATCATTCTCTATCATTGACCCCCTCACACACGCCACAAGCATTTAAAGATGGTTCTGGATGCAGGTGAACTATCATCCTATCATTTCCCCCTCCAAACACCGTCAGCATGTAAAGTTGGTCATGGGGGAGTGTGTGTGTGTTCAGAGTGGGGGATTGTGTCTGCGTTCAGAGTGCCCTCTGGATCCGGGTGAACTACAACTCCTAACATCAAGGGTCAATCCAACCCCAGACCTCTCCAGTATTCAAAGTTGGTCATGATGGGTGGGTGTGCCAAGTTGGGTCCAGATCCATCAGCAGCTGAAAAATACATACATATATACAGAGATATTTTGACTTTTTATTCTAAACATAGATGGCTGCCATGCTCCTCTCCGACGAGGGGTCGATCCCATACGTCCTAAACCAACATCACCTGGGAAATAAGGTAAACCCTGAGACGGCAAAGCCTGGGTTGTCTTGTATAACAAAGAAAACGACTTCCACAAAGACTGGTGTGGTTTTTTTTTGTCCTTTTTTTAATTGAATAGCTTTCATTCTGGCTTAAAACAGAAGGCTCTCTTTTTTCCTGTGGCAAAGTACACCGAAGGTACGTCACACGCGCCGCGTTCGGCATCCCGACTCGTAAACCCAAAGGGACTGGCAGGTCAAGTGAGAAAACCCATTCACACCACTGTCACAGCGGGTCTCACTCGGGTATTTACAACAGGTGTCATCGTTCAAAATATCAACCCGGGACACATTCAGACAGTACGCAAGAGTTACTGCGACAGTACAGCACTTTCTCTAGAAAACTAAAAAGGAAACGAACTCAAAAACAATGGCGGTTCAGTGTCATGATTTGTGGATTTCCCCAAAAGGCCTTGTTGTTGTTGACATGCAAAAATTAATAATAATAATTAAAAATAGTACTAAACGAGAGAGTATCTAATCCTCTACGGTTGAAACCAATGACAAAACACTTCCTTATAGTGCTAAACAAAACAAAAAGATATAAAATTATGGGTTGTTGTAGGGTTTTTCGGGCTATATGGCCATGTTCTAGACTAGAGGCATTCTCTCCTGATGTTTCATGTTGTAGTAAAGCCTGTGAGTAACGTTATATACAATAGTATGGATGCCAAAAGGGAAAAAAGGATTACTCGGGAGCAGGAATCTGATGATGAGCAGCAGAGGAAGAGGATCTGGGACATACTTGCAGCACCTACAGATGAGGAGTCGTTTGAGGGATTCTTTGGGGATGATGGGTCAATGAGCGAAGGAGAAGGAGACACCATGGATTGGACAAATAGTGCAAGTTATTTGTGAGGAGCCAACAACTAGTGATGCCTTTATGGGGTTCTCTGGGGTGAAGACTGGCAATCAGGAGATCCAACTGAGTCTTGAGGGGACCGAAGTCTTGACAGGAGATGGAAGACTTGGACGGAAGGACAAGGGAGTTCACGTGAAGAGCTGGGAGCAGCTGCGGGGGATAATGATGGGACGGTGGTCAGTTCATCTTCTGAAGATGAGTTGTAAATAAAAGTGGGTTCAGGGGTGAGGGGTCCTTGCAGAAGGCAAGGTGTTAATGGGCGTTCGTGTGTTGGGTGCTGTGTATTGGAAAAGATTCTTGTAGACTTGTTGCTGCCTGTTTCGTGTTTGCCGTTGGTTTAGGATCTGCATCGTTCGCGTGTTATTGACCCGGATTGGCTTCTCGTGAATGTGGACTTCTCCCTTCTTGGACCGGTTTGACTAAAGATGCGGCTTCTGCGGACACTGGAGCAGCGCTGTTTCAGATCTCTCCCTCTTCGATCCTAGACTTCGCCTGACGATGCTTCTCTTTCTGCGGACCCTCCTTTTTTTTGTTAACCAGTTGTGTACTGTGCCTTTTTGTTTTGCCTCAGAGCACCTTGTTTGATTCGTTTTTTCTTTCCCTATTCCAGTTAATCTGGATTATATTTCTGTTAACCTTTTTGGACCAGCTCTGGTTTGTTTCTGGAGTTTTAGCCAGTGGCACTGCATTTAGTACCTCTAAGTCCTTTTTCCTTTGTTTTCATAAACTCTGTTTTGAATCCACTTTTGAGTCTGGCCCTTTAAGGTGTCTGGATTCCAACATTTCACCTGCATCTACGGCAGCGTTTCTCAACTTGGGGGTGGGGACCCCTGGAGGGGTCGCAAGGGGGTGTCAGAGGCCATCAGAAAACACAGTATTTTCTGTTGGTCATAGGGGTTCTTTGTGGGAAGTTTGCCCTGATTCTATTGTTGGTAGGGTTCAGAATGCTCTTTATTTGTAGGTGAACTGTAAATCCCAGCAACTACAACTCCCAAATGTCAGGGTCTGTTTCCCTCAAACTCCACCAGTGTTCACATTTGGGCATATTGAGTATTTGTGCAAAGTTTGGTCCAGATCCACCATTGTATGAGTCCACAGTGCTCTCTGGATATAGGTGAACTACAACTCCCAAACTCAAGGTCAATGCCCATCAAACCCTTCCAATGTTTTCCATTGGTCATGGGAGCCAAGTTTGGTTCAAATCCATCGCTGGTGGAGTTCGGAATGCTCTTTGATTATAAGTGAACTATAAATCCTAGCAACTACAACTCCCAAATTACAAAATCAATCCTCCCCCAACCCCACTAGCATTTACATGTGGGTGCATTGGGTATTTGTGCCCAGTTTGGTTCAGTGAATGAAAATACATCTTGCATATCTGATATTTACATTATGATTTATAACAATAGTAAAATGACTGTTATGAAGTAGCAATGAAAACAATATTATGGTTGGGGGTCACCACAACATGAGGAACTCTATTAATGGGTCGTGGTATTAGGAAGGTTGAGAAACCCTGATCTATGGCAAGCATCCTCACAACCTCTGAGGATGCTTGCCATAGATGCAGGCAAAACATCAGGAGAGAATGCCTCTAGAACATGGCCATATATCCTGAAAAAACCTACAACAACCCAGTGATTCCGGCCATGAAAGCCTTCAACAATACATATAAAATTATGATTCAGTCGTGTCAATATTTCCTACGTTTCCCTCATAGTGAAGTCGTCCACATATGGGTTGCTACCGAACATGACAGAGAAACAAATTAAAGATTTAGAAAAGGATGTTAAAATCTTTGGATCCCTTTATTCCTGGATACAAAACATACTTGCTGCTTCCAATTACAACATGTCAAAAAAAGGAAGTCGTAACTAGTCGTTCGGAACTGGAAAACGCATACCGAAACCACTCTGGGGATACGTGTCGAAGGAGAGCGCCCCCCAAGCTACACTTCCATCCAAAGCTCAAGCAAGAAATGGCAAACACTAAGAAATCGTCACTTGTTTTATATCATAATAATAATAATTATAATAAAGAGTAGGCCAACAATATTAAAACAGAGTCAACGCCTGAAAGGATCGACACATGGAGACATTTCATTTGAACGCCAGGAACGTCACAACTTGGTGTGCCTTGCGCCTTTTTCCGGAGAGGGGAGAAATTTCACAAATACGAACTGTGAATCGTGCCACCAAGTGCTAACTAAGGTTTGTCCTCATTGGAAATTATCAGATCAATCTCTAAAACGACAACAGGAAAAAATTGAAAAAAATAATATTTTTTTTGTCTTAATTTGTGTAATGACGGAAAAACGTTTCACAGAGTTGCTTCCAAGTCAAACCATTACAAAAAAAAAACTAATCCCAAACTGGAAAGCTACAAAAAGAAACTAACTTGTTTGTGTGTGTCTTTACGTGTGTTGCATGTCTTGTGTTTTAAGCATTCTCAGCGCAGCAATAGACTGAAAAAAGGTAGATTCTTACAAAATTAGTTGCTTTTTATACAGCTATACAAAGTCACTAGCGTTTCTTTGGCAATGGGGTAAAATCACAGAATTGTACAACTATAAAAAAGGGGTTTTGTTTTCCTTCCTTTGCCTAAGAAACAGCATTTTTTCCCCCACCGTGTTTATATTTCAATTTTTTTTGTGTGTTTTCTACCGTCCTATTATGACAAAAAAGGTACAGCTATCTCAAAAAGGAGATGACGGGGTTTCCAAAAACAAAACAACACACTCACAGTACTGACGGCCTTTTTTCTGCATACGATTAATTGTCTTTGCAGCAATTATCAAATACGGTTTTGGTTCAGAAAAAAAAACAAACCCTCGGCGACAGAAAAAAAAATACTGAAGTACGGCTTTAGATTTGTGTAACTATAGGTAAGAAACTACTTCAGTCTTCTATCTCAAATATATTTAATGCTTGTTGCTTTTTCGGACAAATGGCCATTGGTTGTTTTTTTTTGTATATATAATAATAATAATTCTTCTTCCCAAAAGGCTCCTGCTCTGTGAAATATTTTTTTTAATAATAAAAAAACAACAAACAGACCCCAGTGCTGGTGACAGGTTGGACAGGAAAAAAATTATTTCAACTCTTTCGCAAAAAAAAGGCCGACACATTCTCCGTGAAGATCTCCGCAAGATCTCTTTTTTGCAGACTACGCGGCCACTTTGTTGTCTTTCTGCAAAACAGAAAAGGAAACGGGAAGCGCCGTTAGTTGTGCTTCTTGTGGATCCAGAACAAAGTCAAAACAATCCCAGAAAAACATCTAAAGGCCTAAAAACCAGGGAATGGAGTCGCGTATTTTTCCATAGGCTGGCCCACTCGGTGCTGAAACTTATTTGGAAGACTCCTAAATCTGTTGCCAAGGAATACATCCCTTTGTCCTGTTGCCCACAAGTCTATTCTGGTCCTTTGGGACGCTCAAATTGCATCCACACCAGGCATGGGCAAACTTTGGCCCTCCAGGTGTTTTGGACTTCAACTCTCACAATTCCTAACAGCCTACCGGCTGTTAGGAATTGTGGGAGTTGAAGTCCAAAACACCTGGAGGGCCAAAGTTTGCCCATGCCTGAACTACACAGTAGAATTAACTTTTTTGTGTGTGTCAGGAGCAACTTGAGAAACTGCAAGTCACTTCTGGTGTGAAAAATTCGGCCGTCTGCAAGGATGTTGCCCAGGGGACATTGCCTGGATGTGTTAATTGCAACTAAGGCGTGACCATGAAGAAGGGTCTTCTTAGTCACAAGAAAAAGGGGGGATTGAGAGGGTATGCCATATTTGGAGATACTGTGTGCTTCAGGCATACATGCTGCGGGCGTACCATATTTGGAGATGATGTAGGTGCCCGGGGCAGGCATGCCGTATTTGGTGATGGTGTGACTTCTGTGACAAACAGGATGATTAACCAAGTTGTGCTTGCTTCATGATTGCTTCAGGTTGACCACAAGGTACAAGCTGGTTGACCACAGGGTACATGAGGCTTGCCACATGGTTGCTAAATGGTTGCCTGAGGGTATATAAGCTTCTTAGCTGTGCCGTTAGGGCGCAGCAGCTTGGGATCGGCATTATTATACATATGCTGTCTGTCCACCTTTCTCACTGATTAGTAGAAATAAACCTGTGTTTTACTCTAACTGTTTGGACTCCTGTGGTGATCTCAAATAGCATCCCGGCAAGTTCCCAGAGTGGGGGACGGCATTCCCTAGGTTCTTTCCCCTTACGCCATCATGTGGGAGGCTTCTTCAAACTACAAGAGAGGAGATTCCATCTGAACATTAGGAAGAACCTCCTGACTATGAGAGCTGTTCAGCAGTGGAACTCTCTGCCCCAGAGTGTGGTGGAGTCCCCGCTTCTTTGGAGGCTTTTAAACAGAGGCTGGATGGCTATCTGTTGGGAGTGCTTAGAATGCAATTTTCTTGCTTCTTGGCAGGGGGTTGGATTGGATGTCCCATGAGGATTCTTCCAACTCTATGTTTCTATGATTCTCTCATGTCCACATATGGGAAGCTGAAGCTGGCAGAAAAAAAGTTTGTGCATTTTGATAAATTTTCCCCATGTTTTTGTGATAGAACCAATTAAGAAATGGCATTTATAACCTAGGAATTACAGAGTGTAACTAGGAATTGTGGAGTTGGAAGCCCAAAACACCTGAAGGCCAAAGTTTGCCCATGTCTCAAATAACTAAATTGTCGTTGAAATTGAGAGCCAGCGACCTTTGGCTGCAAACGACAAAGACTGTTGGTATACGTTACCCTGTATTCGAAGTCAGCAAACTCCCGTCCGCCGCGGCTGCCCCGGTATCCGCCCCGGAAGCCTCGGGGGGCGCCACCGTAATTCCCCCTCATGCCGCCTCCACCACCGCCTCCTCCACGTCCTCTTCCGCCCCGGAAGCCGCCACCTCCTCCGCCGCCTCCCCCTCGGCCTCGGTAGCCCCCTCCTCGGCCGCGGTTCGAGCGCAAGGGGAGCCCAAAGGTCTCTGCGTTTAGCCTCCGCTCCTCTGCCCAGGTTGGTCTCCGGTCTCTGAAAACAGGCCAACAGGGACAAGAAAGTTGGACCTTGCGGGGCACACGACAAAACTGCACAGAGAAAGAGCGCTAAAGTTCCAATTCCACTGGCTGCCGTTTATTTTCCGGGCCCAATTCAAGGTGCAGGTCTTGACCTACAAAGCCCTGAACGGTTTGGGACCCACCTATCTGTGCGACCGCATTTCCATCTACGAACCCACAGGATCTCTTAATAATAATAATAATAATAATAATAATAATAATAATAATACAACTTATTTATACCCCGCTACCATCTCCCAAGGGACTCGGTGCGGCTTACATGAGGCCGAGCCCACAGTACATCAGTAAAAACAATAACAACAGTAATACATAACAATAAAATACAACTCATAAACAGAAAATAAACAGCAAACATTAACAGTAACACCTTCTCTGTGGTGGCCCCCCGATTCTGGAACTCTCTCCCCAAGGACATCAGAGAAGCCCCAACGTTGGCTGTCTTTAGGAAGAGCCTGAAGACCTGGCTGTTCCAGTGTGCCTTTCCAGAATAGGAAAATCCCGGTTTTAAGCCCAATTGCACTTTACTAGAGACTCAGGATTATCTGCACATTGCACCTACCTCCATATACCTCTACATATTACCTGTCAAGTTCAGCATTTTAATTCTGTCCATTACATTTGGCCCGGCCTTTGGTTTTAATTATGTCACGGTGTCATTGTTTTACTGTTTTGCTTGGTGTTTATTATTTGCTTTTGAGTTTATTGTGTATTGTATGTCGATTGTTGGCGGCCTTGGCCTTTGTAAGCCGCATTGAGTCCTACGGGAGATTTTGCGGGGTATAAATAAAGTTAATAATAATAATAATAACAATAACTCTTCCAGAGAGGCTCTTCTCTCGCTCCCGCCCGCATCGCAAATGCGACTTGCGGGGACGAGAGAGAGGGCCTTCGCTGTGGTGGCCCCCTGGCTCTGGAACTCACTCCCCAGAGATATTAGGCAAGCCCCCACGCTGGCATTCTTCAGGAGGAATCTGAAAACCTGGCTATTCCAATGTGCCTTCAGTGATTCAATGTAAGATACTCCCTGACGAAACTTTGCACAAAATGTCCTTAGAAGCACTTTATTTTATGGTTTGTGCAATTAAATCGTTCCTCATTCCCGGATCCTCCTCCTGATAATTTACATTGTCCTATCTCCCAGTGTTTTAAAGTTCTATCCTTGAATTTGGCCCTGCCCAGTGAAATCTTCTGTGTTTTTAATGTTTGATTTTATATTGTTGTGTCACTTATTATATTGGTTTTGCATTTTATTTATTTTTGTTTTGGTTCTATGTTTTTGTGTTATATTGTGTGTACTGTATTGATGGACGTGGCTTCATGTAAGCCGCACCAAGTCCCCCTGGGGGAGATGGAGCGGGGTATAAATAAAGTATTATTATTATTATTATTATTATTATTATTATTATTATTATTATTATTATTATTACATCAGGAGAAAATGCCTTTAGAACATGACCATATAGCCCGAAAAAAATCTACCACCCATTATTATTATTATTATTATTATTATTATTATTATTATTATTATTATTATTATTCCCCGGCTGTGGAACGCCCTTCCTATGGAGGTAAGATCAGCCCCCTCGCTAATGGTGTTCCGAAGAAGATTAAAAACTTGGATGTTTGGCATTCGGTTAAACAGTGCAATGAATGTGATGATTACAGGAATGGAAATTTGGACGACGGATTGGATCACGACTCCAGTTATGAGATGTATTGTGTTGTCTATGGTTGTGTTAAGATTGTATATGATGCTTTTATGGTTTTAAATTGTATATCGTTGATTGATTTTTATCCTTGTTGTAAACCGCGTTGAGTCGCCTGTTGGGCTGAGAAACTGCGGTATACAAGTAAAGTAAAGTAAAGTAAAGTAAATAAATAATAATTAAATAATAAATTATTATTATTTCAGCAATGCTCTGATGCAGGCTGACCGTTAGAAATTGTGGGAGCCGACATCCAAAACACCTGGAGGGCCACAGTTTTCCCATATCTGGGTCCTCCTCCACATTTTTCCACCCAGATCTTCCCAGCTTTCATTCTGTTATAGGTATTTAATAGTCTTCTGTTTTATCCCTTCGTTTTAACCCTGCTGTGCTCTGCCTCAAGCCACAAGGGGAGGCAGGTAATACAACTATTGCTGTTGAAGGCTTTCATGGCCAGAATCACTGGGTTGCCGTGAGTTTTCCGGGCTGCATGGCCATGTTGCAGAAGCATTACCTCACAACCTCTGAGGATGCCTGCCATAGATGTGGGCAAAACGTCAGGAGAGAATGCTTCTGGAACATGACCACACAGCCCAAAATCTCAAAGCAACACAATTATTGTCGAAGGCTTTCATGGCTGGAATCACTGGGTTGTTGTATGTTTTTTGGGCTATATGGCCATGTTCTAGAACAGGGGTCCTCAAACTTTTTAAACAGAGGGCCAGGTCACAGTCCCTCAAACTGGCAGGAATGAGGCAAAAATGTCTTTACTAATAATATAATATATTGTATATACATATATTATTATAATGTAATACAATATAATACATATTACAATATAATGGTATAGTGCAATATAGTTGTGTATGGTACTGATGTTGTACTATGCTTATAATATATATTGTATGTGTGTGTGTGTGTGTGTGTGTGTGTGTGTGTATATATATATATATCTTGTAAGCCGCTCTGAGTCCCCTTCAGGTTATATAATATAATATTATAATGTAATATAAATAATTATATATTTATATTGCATGTAATATTACCAATATTACAATATAATGGTATAGTGCAATATAGTAGTGTATGGTACGGATGTTGTACTATGCTAATAATATATATTGTATGTATATATATCTTGTAAGCCGCTCTGAGTCCCTTTTGCGGTAAGAAGGGCAGCATAGAAATGTTGCAAATAAATAAATAAATAAATAATTGCACTGACACATGAAATACCTTTTTTGTGCTACACAAGGGCATCATGACGGTTCTGCATTTATCTGCCATGCTACCATTCTAGGATTTGTAGTTTGGGGTGAGATATTCAGGATTCTTTGCCTCCCCAAACCTTATCCTTCCCTAAGATGCATCAAGATTCAATCCCCAGGGTAATAAAATTATTATTTATTATTATGATTAACTTTATTTATACCATGCAAAATCTCCCAAAGGACTTGATGCGGCTTACAAGGCCAAGGCCACCAACAACAACAGCATACAAATACAACAATAAAACTCATAAGCAAATAATAAAACACTAAAAACAATGACACCATCCTTGCCAGCCTTCCCTCCTCCAAGAGAACAAAGCAGTGCCCAAAGTAAAACTCCCAGTGGCTTAACTTTAACAGGTCTACCAGGGCTAGAAGGACACATCTGGTACCTATTGTCATCACAGGAAATGTTGTCAAAGAAGGACTTGGTTTTGTCGTAGTAGCAGTTGGCCGCAAGAGACTCCTCCTCGTCAGCGTTGCCCTCGCTGTTCTGGGTGTCGACACCCGAATCCCCTTTGTCTTCGCCGTTTATAGGTTTCTCTGGCTTGTCTTCTAGAAGATTGGAAAAGGAGGGGAGGAGAATTATTTCTTTATTTCCTATATTTCTCACCCCCAAGGGGAGACTCAGGGCAGCCTCACAAAAGCACCACAAGGCACCAACATCATAAAACAATCAGCAGTACATTCAAATATTAAAACAGCAATTTAAACAATTAATTAACACACTTCTATTAAAACCAGAATCCAAAATTCAGTCTGGATCAGTTCATTGTCATAAGTTGCTAAGACTTCTTCCACTTGCTGCTCACTAGTTGAATGTTTGGTCCCATAACCAGGTCTTGATTTTCCTTCTAAAAGACAGGAGGGAGGTGGCCAATCTAATGTCTCTAGGGAAGGCGTTCCACAGGAGGGGGTCACTGCTGAGAAGGCCCTGTCCCTAGTCCCCACCAGTCGCATTTGCGATGGCTTATTCTGACCTCCTTCAATGTAAATGTGCTTATGCATCCTTCCAATAATAAACAGAATAAAATAATAAATGTAATGTACTGTCGAAGGCTTTCATGGCCGGATTCACTGGGTTGTTGTAGGTTTTTTTCGGGCTGTATGGCCATGGTCTAGAGGCATTCTCTCCTGATGTTTCGCCTGCACTTTGGCAAGCATCCTCAGAGGTAGTGAGGCCATACATGCTTGCCAAAGTGCAGGCGAAACGTCAGGAGAGAATGCCTCTAGACCATGGCCATACAGCCCGAAAAAACGTACAACCCAATAAATGTAATAATAATAATAATAATAATAATAATAGAGTAAAACAATGGAAATGTAATAATAACAGTAATAATAGATGTAATAACAACAATAAACAAAAACAATAAATGTAATAATAATAATACATTTATTATGTATTTATAACAGAGTAAAATAATAAATAACACTGACTCGAGTATAATAAGCCAAGGGGGACTTTTTCAGCCTAAAAAAGGGCTGAAAATTAGGCTTATACTCGAGTATATACAGTAATTACCACACAATTAAACTGGAAGTAACACTTTCAAACCAGGAACAGAACATTTTTCAACTTTACATAGTGCCGAGAAACCCTGTTTGCAAGCTTCTGCAGAAGGGTCCAAATCCACGAGGCCTTTAACACCCTGTTTAAAAGCAACAGTTGGCTCACCTTTCAGTTTTAGCTTGTTGTGAAATTCACGGTCGATCTCCTCCTTATTGAACTGGGCATTTGCGCTTTCAAAGTCAAAGTCCTTCTCAAACTTCATGGGGACGTCCCGCCTGATCCCGAACCGTCCCCTGCCGCCCCGGTGGCCCCCGCGACCCCTTCGCGCTGTCGGGACACCTGGAACTGCAGGAAAAAAATATTGAAGCATCACTGTTCTCTCAAAGTGAATTTTCCCACTGCCCCCCAAACACCCCCCATTTTTTGTTACGTGTTTTAAAATAAGGAAATGTTACTTTATAAATAACAAATAATGCATAAATGCACACTAATAATAATAATAATCTATATATATATAAATGCTCTGTGCATACTGAGTACCTTAAAAACAAAAGAACCAAAGAACGAAATCACACCAAATTTGGCAAAAAAATGTCTCACAACACAAGGAGTGACCATCACTCAAAAAATTATGATTTTGTCATTTGGGAGTTGTAGTTGCTGGGGTTTATAGTTCACCTATAATCAAAAAGCATTCTGAACTCCATCAATGATGGAATTGAACCAAATTTGGCACACAAGACTCCCATGACTAACAGAAAACACCAGAAGGGTTTGGTGGGCATTGACCTTGAGTTTTGGAGTTGTAGTTCATATCTAGAGAGCACTGTGGACTCAAACAATGATGGATCTGGACCAAACTTGGCACAAATACTCAATATGCCCAAATATAAACACAGATGGAGTTTGGGGGAAATAGACCGTGACATTTGGGAGTTGTAGTTACTGGGATTTATAGTTCCCCTACCATCAAGGAGCATTCTGAACCCCACCAACGACAGAATTGGGGCAAACTTCCCACAGAACCCTCATGACCAACCTAAAATACTGTGTTTTCTGGTGGTCTTTGGTGACCCTTCTGTCACCCCCCTGGTAACCCTCCCTTCCGGGTCTTGACTTTCCAGGTTCAGAAATGCTGCCTTGAGCCCATCCAGTCCAACTCCCTTCACCAGGGCAAGGAAACATAATCAAAGCCCTCCTGACAAAGGGGCATCCAGCCATTCACATACATACATATATGTATATGATAGATGCAGTATCAAAGATTTGAAAGGGACCCCCAAAGGACAATTTGCATGTTGCATGTTCCAGAGAAGGCAAACCAGAGAATCTCCACATCAAGAAATACTGTTTACCCACAAGCATCAAGACATTACATATATTAGAAACCAGCACTTTCTCATTACTTTATTTTCCAGATCACCAAGCTGGACCACAGCAATGCGTGGCAGGGGACTGCTAGTAATAATAATAATAATACTTTATTTATACCATGCCACCATCTTCCCAATGGGGACTTGGAGCGGCTTACATGGGGCCAAGCCCGGACAACATATTACAGCAAAATAAGACCAAAACATAAACAACAAGCATGGAACAATACAAAGATCAGCTTTAAAAAGGTAGAAGCACAAAGTTGTGGCAAGGAAGCACAAAGCAAAAAGGCAGACACATCCTTTTCTTCATGCTGTACTCATTCCAACCTCCCTCGCTCTCTTGCTCTTTCTCTCCCTCTCTCTTTCTTCAGGAAGATAAACAGACCAGGAATAAAAACCACACAAATCAACTAACACAAAGTTCCTCAAAGCGGTCAAGAGCAAAGCAGACAGCAATAAACTGGCCAAGAGCATGAGGCCCAAAGGATGCTCCCTTGAAGCCGGAAAGCCCTGTACTCTCACGCTAACATTCCCTCTGGCACTTGCTCTTAACTGAAAATGCTGCTTGCATGTCAAAGCAAAACCAGGGTGAGTGACAGCTCTTAATTCAAAACACTCTTAAGTCAAGATCTCACAGTATTTGGCAACGGCCACATCAAACATAAGTGGCCCAACTCAGACAGATTCCCTATTGCATTCTGCTGAAGGCGCAGAGTGATCAGGAGAGCATATACTGTACATATACTGCATATACTATACGAGCAGACACGCATATACTATACAAGCATCTATCTATATATATAAAAATGCTCCGTTCATAGTAAGTACCTTAAAAACAAAAGAACCAATGAACGAAATCACATCAAATTTGGCAACAAAACATCTCACAACACAAGGAGTGACCATCACTCAAAAATTATGATTTTGTCATTTGGGAGTTGTAGTTGCTGGGATTTATAGTTCACCTATAATCAAAGAACATTCTGAACTCCACCAACAGTGGAATTGAACCAAACTTGGTACACAGAACTCCCAAGACCAACTGAAAGGGTTTAGTGGGCATTGTCCTTGAGTTTTGGAATTGTAGTTCACCTACATCTAGAGAGCACTGTGGACTCAAACAATGATGGATCTGGACCAAACTTGGCACAAGCACTCAATACGCCTAAATATGAACACAGATGGAGTTTGGGGGAAATAGACCTTGACATTTGGGATTTGTAGTCACTAAGATTTACAGTTCACCCACAATCAAAGAGCATTCTGAACCCCACGAACTACAGAATCGGGGCAAACGTCCCACACAGAACCCCCATGACCAACAGAAAATAATGAAGGCCAACCAGTCCAACTCCCTTCATCAGGGCAAGAAAACGTTATCCAAGCCCTCCTGAGAAAGAGCCATCCAGCCATAGATATAGATAGATATGATTCACACACACACTGATATAGTATCATAGATTTGGAAGGGACTCCTAAAGGACAATGATATCTTGCATGTTCCAGAGTAGGCAAACCAGACATTCTCCACATCAACACTGACAAAGAAACAGCAAGAAATATTATTTACCCACAAGTATAAAGAAATTACATATATTAGAAACCAACACTTTCTCATTACTTTATTTTCCAGATCAACAGACTGGGCCACAGCAATGCGTGGCAGGGGACAGCTAGTATACTATATAAGCAGACATGCTGGGGGGGGGGGGGAACAACTCACCCATTTGACGTTTGTTCTCGTTTCTGAGATGCTCCGCTTCATTCCTTGAGACCTTATGCATTTCAACTAGGAAAGAAGAAGGCAAGAGGTGTTATTTCTACTCTATAAGAGTATGTATGCAACAAGTAGGCCCCAACATTGTTACTGGGGGCCAGTTCTCTGCCCTGGGGACCCTCCCAGGGCTGCACAGATTGCCAAACTGTTCTCCAAACAACAGTAAAAAACATGGGAACTAAGGAAGAGCTTTCCAAACATTTCATGTTGAGAAGACACTTTGTAGACATGCATCATGTAGCGACATAGTAATTGAGTTTTTGCCAGCAAACCAGAGGTTAAACCAACCCCTTATAAGAGAGATGGATTCATAGATAAATTGTAGTAATGAGCTATATGGAAACTTATCTCATGAAAACCTTTCTCACACACACACATATATAAACATACTAGCCATCCCATGCCACACGTTACTATGGCCCAGTCTGTGTATGTGTGTGATGTTTTATGGTGTATATGGTGTGATGTTTTAAACTACTGTTTTTGAATCGTGTTGTAAACCGGCCCGACTCCCTCTCTAGAGGTTGAGAAGACCGGTATATAAAAGTTCTAAATAAATAATAAACTAACTAACTAAATAAATAAATAAGCGTTTTGTGTGTGTATATATGTGGCTTTGAGCATGCATTGTAATGCATTTTTTTGTTTTGGTGCTTTTAAAGTATCTTCTGCTGTGTTTTGCAGTGTTTTTATGAGTGATGGTCACTCGTTGGCCTGATTGGTGTATTGTGTCCAAATTTGGTGTTAATTTGCCCGGTGGTTTTTGAGTTATGTTAATCCCACAAGTGAATATTACAATTTTATTTATATAGATATTGTGATTTAATAATATAATATTAGTTTATCTTATTTATACCCCACCCAGTCTGTGTATATGTGTTTTGTGTGTATATATATGTGTATATATATTTGTGTATATATGTTTATATGTGTGTTTGAGTATATATATATATATGTGGTTTTGAGCATGCGTGTAATGTATTTTTTTGTTTTGGGCTTTTTAAGTCTCTTCTGTTGCAGTTTTTCAATGTTTTTATGAGTGATGGTCACTCGTTGGCCTGATAGGTGTCTTGTGTCCAAATTTGGTTTCAATTCGTCCAGTGGTTTTTGAGTTATGCTAATCCCACAAATGAACATTATATTTTTATTTTTTTACTAGCCTTCCCCTGCAATGCGTTGCTGTGGCCCAGTCTGTGTATATGTGTTTTGTGTGTGTATGTATGTTTATATATGCAGTTTTGTGCATGAGTTATAATGTATTTTTTAATTTTTTGGCTTTTAAAGTCTCTTCTGCTGTGTTTTTCAGTGTTTTATGAGTGATGGTCACTTGTTGGTCTGAGAGGTGTCTTGTGTCCAAATTTGGTGTCAATTTGCCCAGTGGGTTTTGAGTTATGTTAATCCACAAACGAACCCATTATATTTTTATTTATTTAAGATGACTGACTGCTTATTTTCCCCAGACTATAAGGTTTCACATTACATTTGCGTGACAAACCTACACAAAGGTGTCGCGACACACCATTTGGAAAGCTCTGCTATCAAGGCATAGAGAGAATAATAACTACCAATTGACCTGAAACAAAAGACTCTGGGTTTCAGTGAGAAGCAAAACCCGCAGAAAAGGACCCAAGGGAATCCAAAGTGAGCCACGGTCAAAGCTCCAAGCCTACCTCTTCTGTGCTCATGATGTTCTAACGTTTTTTGGTTGGCTCCTCCCCCCAGGGGTCTGGCCGAGAGAGGACTCCTCCTCCCAATGGGCGCCGAAGCAGCTAAGTGGCTCGGGGCCGTCTGCACCGCTTGCTCCAAGGTCGGGCTCTTTCTCAAATGGTCCAACGGGGGACTTGAACGCCCTGGAAGAAAGATGGAAATAAAGGATGGCATCCTCAGCCCAAGCTGAGCTTTCCCATGACTTTGACACTTCTTGATCCCCGACAGAGGAAAATTGCTCCAGTGTTTTTAGACCCACTAACGCAGGCATGGGTGTTTTGGACTTCAACACCCACAATTCCCAACAGCCTACCAAATAATAATAATAATAATAATAATAATAATAATAATAATAATAATAATCTTTATTTATACCTGGCCACCATCTCCCCGGTGGGGACTCGGGGCAGCTTACATGAGGCCAAGCCCAAACAACAAATTACAGCAAAATAAAAACAAAAACAATAAACAACATCATAATTACATAAAACATACGATGCATAACAATATAAAATTACAGTAAACACAAGTAACAAGAAGAGGCTCCCCCTGCACATTACCATCGCCTGAAACCATATGGCCTTCAGGAAACAACGCACACACTCACAAAGTGCACACTAACTCTGTTTTACTGATTTTAAGGCAAATGATATGCTCCATCAGTTCATCCTTCGACATACCCAAAATGGTGAGGAATTGGCCAACAGCAGTTTTTACCTTGTGAGAGTTGGGTTTTTAAAGATCTTGCATCCGTTGTAAAAGTCGAACCCACTGCGTTGCTCTGGGACAAATTAGCACCAGATGACGTTTCCGTTCCAAACGATGTCAGCGAACTTCCTGCGTGGAGACAGAGTGTGTCAAGCTCTGCCTTTCGGACAAAGCAATAATAATAATAATAATAATAATAATAATAATAATAATAATAATAATCTTTATTTATACCTCGCCACCATCTCCCCAAAGGGGACTCGGGGTGGCTTACATGAGGCTGAGCCCAGAAATACAATTACAACAAAATACAATCAAATAAAACCAAACAACAAAACTAATATCACAATAAGATGTTGGAGCTGTTTGCAATTTGTAATGTGGATTTCAAAGTATGTATGTTTAAAATGCAGTAGTTATGTGCCGAGTGTATTCCTGTGTGGAAAGAGTTAACTGAACCATGGAGGGAATGGCATTCCTAGAGAGGTCATAAATCAAGTGTATAGAGCAAATGGACACAGTGTTGTGACGTCATTCTGGAATGCAAGAGGTGTGGACTAATGCTGATAACAGTGTGTTCGTGTGTTCGCGATGTTACTATCGGGCGGAGAGGCAGCAAGTTTTACGATGTGCTGAGTGTTAAGTAGCTTCTAATGTATATACCTGTAAAATAAAGTAGTTTATAGCCTAAGGTGGCTGTGATCTATCTGTTTCCTGCCTTGCTATGCAGCCGATGCCACTGACATAAGATAAATAAAACATAGGAATACAATAAAAAACTCAAAATGAAACAAAACAAAATAATGCAGAGAAATCAATCACAGTGAGCGGGCCACATGAATAACATAAAATGATAAAAACTCTGGATGAGAAAATGAAAAGGGAAATGTTTGTAAGGGATAAATGGGAGCAATGGGAGCGGTACAGTTGGCTCCTGGGCCTTGGGAGTGATGTATGGAGTGGGAAGCCCCTTTTCTAAGACGGGATGGAATTGGGGAGGGGAAAGAGGTGGGAGTATAGATCCACCGAGAAGATACTGCATCTAATCTAAGGGCGGAGTTGTCACATACATCTCCACCTGGTCTACCTTTGAAATGACTTTCGGGTCACAACTAGCAGAGGGAGGCCGTGTCCCAAGTGGCTTCACCCTGTCATCATGCACTCAGCAGGCTGCTTTACTATTTGAAAACCCTGCCTCCTAACCCAAGAGGTCCCATTCTGAATATTCAATGAACTGCCTGCCATGCTTAAAGGACTGCCTCCACATTTTATAGAGAATAGGGGCCCATTGATCACTTAGAGAGTGGGCAAGTTTTGTGCGGCAGCTAGAAAATCAAGGAAGCAGTTTGTGGGTTATTTTAGCGGATAAAGTTTTAACTTATTCATCTTATTATCCATACTCACAGATTTTATAACCATCATATATGAAGCCATGTAGATTACGGACTTTCTGCTTTTGATGTTGTGAATTTTTAATGTTAACGATTTAGAAAAAAACTCTTTTTAATGTTTTAAAGTTTTACATTCCTAGTCTGTGACTGAAATAATAAAATTAATTCATATTTATTTTGCAGAAATGTGTTTTAATATTTATATTTTATATAATGTTTATGATGATTACCATATATACTCGAGTATAAGCCAACCCGAATATAAGCCAAGGCACCTAACATATTGACTCGAGTATAAGCCGAGAGTGGGAAATGCAGCAGCTATGGGAGAAATTTCAAAATAAAAATAGATATCTGTAACATTACATTAATTGAGGCATCAGGTTACTTGTTTTTGAATATTTACATAAAACTGTAATTTAAGATAGGATTGTCCAACTCTGATTAAACCATTATTCTTCTAACCTTCTTCAATGTAAATGTGCTTACGTATTCATCCAATAATAATAGAGAAAAATAATAAATGTAATAATAATAATAATAATAGAGTAAAATAGAGTAAAATAATGAAAATGTACTATTATTAATAATTTTTTTGTTGTGTCAGGAGCGACCTGGGAAACTGCAAGTCGCTTCTGGTGTGAGAGAATTGGCCATCTGCAAGGATGTTGCCCAGGGGACACCCGGATGATTTGATGTTTTATCATCCTTGTGGGAGGCTTCTCTCATGTCCCATTTAATAATAAATATAATGGAAATGTAATAATAACTATAATGATAAATAGAATAAAATAATAAATGTAATAATAAATAGAATAAAATAATAAATTAAATAATAAAGCAAAATAATAAATGTAATAATAATAATAATAATAATAATAATAATAATAGAGTAAAATAATAAATAACTTTGCGTCAAGTATAAGCCTAAAAAAAGACTGAAAACCCCAGCTTATACTCAAGTATATACGGCACCTATCTCTCAAGGAGATACGGGTAATAAATAAAATTATGATTATCTTCCATAGTGTCTTAATCTTGACCTGTTATTCTCTGCCTGGGTCATAATGATCAAAGATACCCCCAGATAAGCCACAAAATATGGCAAATAGAAGGGTAGCAGGGAGTATACTACTCAAGAAGGTGAGTCTAGGGCCAGGTATTCTGAGTATAACAATCCTTGACTAGCTGGGGAAGTCTTCCTTTACTCAATGAGGATGGGAAATCCAGGGAGGTTTTGGAAAGAGTCCAAAAGACCTTGTACCCCATCCAAAACAACACAGGCGCATGCATAAACTGAGGTGTGAATTCATCCCAATGTTTTTAATTCCCAGTTCCAGGAGAAAGGTTGGCACATAAATGAATGAACATACATACATATGGAGCACATTTTTTGGAATGAAGCTCACCCATGTTTACATTTGTGCCCTGAAGCAAGGACCATGAACCTGTTTCTCATGGCTTTTAAAAAAAGGTAGTATCTCCTAAATCTGTACTTTCATGTGGAAACACAGTATTCATAGTCTAAAGTTCAGCCAAAGTAAATAAACATGCAAAAGGGATTTCAGGGAATTGCCCACGTTCCCCTAAAAAAAAAAAAAAACATCCTGCACTCCACGTGGTGCATGAGAGCACCGCTGATTCATGATTAACAGGGCTTTGAAAGGAGAAATTAAGGCAAGATGCTTGCTAGGTCTGGCCTCCATGTGGACCCAGCTTCTTCCATAAGTTCACCTCCATTTTCAGAACAAATAATATATCTCACAGCATGGGAATAGTATGCACTTGCAATTTTTTCTTTCAGTTGCTTGCCAAGAGCAAAAAAAAAAGTGTTTAAATGCAAACATACCAACACCAACAGCTCCAAACTGCTGGCCCACTAACGGACTTGGACTAAACTGGCTGTAGGCTGGCATCCTGCCGAAAGGACCATAGGATCCCACAGACTGGAATGAAGAAGTAGAAGACGACCCTAGAGAGGACTGAAGAAAACCACACGCATGAAAGACGCCATCAGAACGGGAGAAAAGTCACATAAAAAAAGGAAGGAAACATCTTTATGCCGCACATTACAAGTCAGTAATCAAAGCAGACTCTGAAAACTCTCTTTATCAGAACAACGGCAGACAGAACCAGCTGTGGACTTGCAGAAACACACTAAATATCCACGTAATGTGGTCTAACATACAATTAACATTTTCAGATTTCGGACTATGTAGTATCATATAGATTTGTACACATGGAATAATGTTTCTATTTAAACATTATTAAACATCACTTCTCACACCAGAAGTGACTTGCAGTTTCTCAAGTCGCTCCTGACACACCAAAAAAGACAAACAAAAAAATAAAACAAGATGACATGGCCACAATTCACAAAATCATTAAATATTCCATCTGTCGTAAGTATTCAATCAAATACAAATGTCCACGACTTATTGGGTGCTTATGTTTTCCAGCAATGCTGCACAGGTTGTAGAAAGCAAGGTAAGCTTAAAGGCATTGAAATTGTCTTTCTTTTTGAATTTTACAAATATCCATGTTGAAAAAGTCTGAAGTTGGGGAGAATAATAATAATAATAATAATAATAATAATAATAATGTAGTAATAACAATATTAATAATAATAATAATAATAATAATAATAATAACAACACTTTATTTGTACCCCGCTACCATCTCCCCAAGGGACTCGGTGCGGCTTACATGAGGCCGAGCCCAAACACAACAATACAAGCATTAATAACAACTATACAAGCAATAAACAATAAAATACACAACATTATCAATAAGACAACACACAATTAAAAACAGTAGTAGTAGTAGTTGCTGTGAGTTTTCTGGGGTTTCAGGCTATGTTCCAGAAGCATTCTCTCCTGATATTTCGCCCACATCTATGGCAGGCATCCTCAGAGGTTGTGAGGCCTGACCGCTCTAACAACTACCATGTCAGACAACACAGAGAAGCCACTGAAATCCACACGAAGCATGTGGACAATTTCAATAGAAAGGAGGAAACCATGAAAATGAACAAAATCTGGCTCCTAGTATTCAAAATACTCTAAAATCAGGACAGTAAATAAAGAATGATACGCAAAAAGCAGCGGAATTCCAGACAAAAGAATCAATCGGCACCAGCGAACACCTCCCAACAAAGGATGTCACCAGACAGCAACCAGCCAGACTTTGAAGTTGCAAGGCCTTTCAGTCCTAATCAAGGAGACCATTTGCAACATTCACACTTGCCTTAAGCAGACAAGAGTTCTTATTCCCACTCTGGGCATTATTAAAAGTATATAAACCCACCTGCCTAGTTTCCAACAGACCCCCCCCCCCAACCTCTGAGCATGCCTGCCATAGATGCGGGCACACGTCAGGATAGAGGGGTAGCATGACTTCCCTGGATCTAGACACCATGCTCCTATTGATTTTGGCCTACATCAATAGGAGCATAGTTTCTAGATCCAGGGAAGTAATGCTACCCCTCTATTCCGCCTTGGTTAGATCACACCTGGAATATTGTGTCCAATTCTGGGCACAACAATTCAAGAGAGATATTGACAAGCTGGAATGTGTCCAGAGGAGGGAGACTAAAATGATCAGGGATCTGGAAAACATGCCCTATGAGGAGCGGCTTAAAGAGCTGGGCATGTTTAGCCTGAAGAAGAGAAGGCTAAGAGGAGACATGATAGCCATGTATAAATATGTGAGAAGAAGCCACAGGGAGGGGGGGGAGCAAGCTTGTTTACCGATGCCCTAGAGACTAGGAAGCGGAACAATGGCTTCAAACTGCAGGAAAGGAGATTCCATCTGAACATGAGGAAGAACTTCCTGACTGGGAGAGCCGTTCAACGGTGGAACTCTCTGCCCCAGAGTGTGGTGGAAGCTCCTTCTTTGGAAGTTTTTAGACAGAGGCTGGATGGCCATCTGTCGGGGGTGCTTTGAATGTAATTTTCCTGCTTTTCAGCAGGGGGTTGGACTGGATGGCCCATGAGGTCTCTTCCAACTCTATGATTCTAGGAGAGAATGCTTCTGGAACATAGCCAGACAGCCTGGAAAACTCACAGCAACCCAGTGATTCCAGCCATGAAGGCCTTCGACAACACATAATAACAATACTTTATTTATACCTCACTCTCTCTCCCCAAAGGGACTCAGGGTGCTTAATGTTCAGAGTTTAGCTGATGTTTTCTAAACACAATCTAACAACTGCAGAGAAAAACATAACTTAAGCTAAACAATCATCGGTTTTAAGGAAGGTCCAGGTTTGCAGACCACTCAAGTACACACCTTACATGAACTCCATGAGCTTGGTGTAAAGCTTTGAGAAAACCAAAGATTTGGAACCAGGAGAGTTGTCCACTGGACAGAAACTGTACATGTTCAAGCATAAATCTATTTATTTATTTATTTATTTATTTATTTATTACTGCACTTGTAGACCGCCGTTCTCAGCCCTAGGGCGACTCACGGCGGTGTACAACATATAAAAAACAATTTACAATGTAAACAATCTCATAAACAACAATAACAACATCACTATCAATAATACTATTACACTAAGTCCTTCGCGACGTCTCATCATAGAATCACAATCCAATCTCGTTTTCCATATTCCGTTCCAATCATCATTGCCAATTGTCGTAGCACTTAGTCAAACGCCTTCTCAAACAACCACGTCTTTAGTCTCTTGCGGAATGTCATAAGGGAGGGCGCTTGTCTGATGTCTACAGGGAGGGTGTTCCACAGCCGGGGGGCCACCACCGAGAAGGCCCTATCCCTCGTCCCCGCCAGGCGTGCCTGTGAGGCAGGCGGGATCGAGAGAAGGGCCTCCCCAGACGATCTCAAAGTCCTCGTGGGCTCATAGGCCGAGATGCGGTCAGACAGGTATTTTGGGCCGGAACCGTTTAGGGCTTTGTAGGCCAACACCAACACCTTGAATTGGGCTCGGTAGCAGATCGGCAGCCAATGGAGCTGGGCCAACAAGGTGGTTGTGTGCTCCCTGCGTCCCGCTCCTGTTAGTAACATGGCTGCCGCGCGCTGGACTAGCTGGAGCTTCCGGGCCATCTTCAAGGGCAGCCCCACGTAGAGAGCGTTGCAGTAGTCAAGGCGGGATGTGACCAGAGCGTGTACTACCGTGGCCAAGTCAGACTTCCCAAGGTACGGGCGCAGCTGGCGCACGAGCCTGAGCTGTGCAAATGCTCCCCTGGTCACCGCTGAGACCTGGGGATCCAGGCTCAACGATGAATCCAGGATCACACCCAAGCTGCGAACCTGCGCCTTCAAGGGGAGTGCGACCCCATCCAGCACAGGCTGTAACCCTATACCCTGTTCGGCCTTGCGACTGACCAGGAGTACCTCTGTCTTGTCTGGATTTAATTTCAATTTGTTCGCCTCATCCAGACCATTACAGCGGTTCAGGACCTCGACAGCCTCCTTAGTAGCAGGTGGGAAGGAGTGACAGAGTTGGACATCATCTGCGTACAGATGACACCGCACCCCGAAACTCCGGATGATCTCACCCAGCGGCTTCATGTAGATATTAAACAGCATGGGGGACAGTATAGAGCCCTGTGGAACCCCACAAGTCAAAGGCTGTGGAGTTGAACAGGTGTCCCCCAGTAACACCTTCTGGGTGCGGCCCTCGAGAAATGACCGGAGCCACTGCAGAACAGTGCCCCCGAGCCATTTCCGCAAGTCGCCCCAGAAGGATACCGTGGTCGACGGTATCGAAGGCCGCTGAGAGGTCCAGGAGCACCAACAGGGACACACTCCCCCTGTCTAGCTCCCGGCTAGACAAACCTATTTACCACATTACACACCTAAGTGAAGCTACAGTGACTTCTGATTATGTGACTGTACCTGAACAATAGCCGGGTCCTGAGGCAGAGAGCATTGTGGTTTGGGTGGTTCACAAACAGTCAAATCCTTAATATCGCTGCCACGGAATATAATGTACTCAAATACTTCATCGCGAGGTGGTATGGGCCGATCCGTTGGTCTGTCTTCTGTACCGAAGGAACGAACTGCAGAAGACAAATATACACGTTATTATGCATCTATATAAATAAAAATGTAATGTTCGTTTGTGGGATTAACAGAACTCAAAAGCCACTGGATGAATTGACACCACATTTGGACACAAGACACCTAACAACCCAATGTATGTCCTTCACTCAAAAAAATTTCATTTTGTCATTTGGGAATTGTAGTTGCTGGGATTTATAGTTCACCTGCAATCAAAGAGCATTCTGAACCCCACCAACGATGGAACTGAACCAAACTTGGCAAACAGTTCTCCCATGACCAACAGAAAATACTAGAAGGTTTCGTTGGGCAGTGTTCTTTGGTTGTAGAGTTGTAGTTCACCTACATCCAGAGATCACTGTGGGCTCAAACAATGATGGATCTGGACCAAACTTGGCTTGAATATTCCAAATGCCCAAATATGAATACAGCTGGAGTTTGGGGGAAATAGACCTTGATATTTGGGAGTTGTAGTTACTGGGATTTATAGTTCACCTACAATCAAAGAGCATACCAAACCCCACCGACGATAGAATTGGGCCAAATCTCCCACACAGAACCCCCATGACCACCAGAGTGGGCCACAGCAACGTGTGGCAGGGGACAGCTAGTTGTTCAATATTTCTGAACTATGGCTAGTAACAACCATGTGTGAATGAGCAAGGATCTTGTTCTAATTGACCATAGGATGGTACAGAATATTTATCTCAGCTGTTAAACCAATATCTTAGGAAAACGACCTCTCAAGAATTAAATACAAATGTATTGTCGAAGGCTTTCATGGTTGGAATCACTGGGTTGTTGTAGGTTTTTTGGGGCTATACGGTCATGTTCTAGAAGCATTCTCTCCTGACGTTTCACCTGCATCTATAGCAAGCATCCTCAGAGGTTGTGAGGTCACAACTTCTGAGGATGCTTGCCATAGATGCAGGTGAAATGTCAGGAGATAATGCTTCTAGAACAGTGCTTCTCAACCTGGGGGTCGGGACCCCTGGAGGGGTTGCCAGGAGGTGCCAGAGGGGTCACCAAAGACCATCAGAAAACACAGCATTTTCTGTTGTTCATGGGGGTTCGGTGTGGAAGGTTTGGCCCAATTCTATCATTGTTCAGAATGCTTTTTGATTGTAGGTGAACTATAAATCCCAGCAACTACAACTCCCAAAGGTCAAGGCCTATTTTCCCCACACTCCACCAGTGTTCACATTTAGCATACTGAGTTTGGTCCAGATCCATCATTGTTTGAATCCATAGTGCTCTCTGTAGGTGAACTACAACTCCCAAACTCAAGGTCAATGCCCACCAAACCCTTCCAGTGTTTTCTGTTGGTCGTGGGCATTCTGTGTGCCAAGTTTGGTTCAATTCCATCGTTGGTGGAGTTCAGAATACTCTTTGATTGTAGGTGAACCATAAATCCCAACAACTACAACTCCCAAATTATGTTTCATAACAGGAGCAAAATTATAGTTATGAAGTAGCAAAAGAATGTTATGGTTGGGGGTCACCACAACATGAGGAACTGTATTAAGGGGTTGCGGCATTAGGAAGGTTGAGAAACACTAGGTTCTTGTGGGTTTTTTCGGGCTATAGAGCCATGTTCTAGAGGCATTTCTCCTGACGTTTCGCCTGCATCTATGGCAAGCATCCTCAGAGGTATCCTCACTACCTCTGAGGATGCTTGCCATAGATGCAGGCGAAACGTCAGGAGAAATGCCTCTAGAACATGGCTCTATAGCCCGAAAAAACCCACAAGAACCTAGTGATTCCAGCCATGAAAGCCTTCGACAATACTTAGAAACACTGTTCTAGAACATGGCCATATAGCCCGAAAAACCTACAACAACCCAGTAAATACAAATGTACTGATATAATTGGAGAGCTCAGCAAATCACTTCTTTTTACACATTTCAACAGTCAATGCTGAAATTGAGCCCATGTCCACAACTTGAAACAGAGCAGCGGAACAACAATAGCTGAAAAGGATCAGAAGCCCGGCTTGAAACAAGGTCCCCAAGGCTTGTTTAATAATGTATCTGCTTTTTAAAAAGGAGATGGTTTACAGGTTCCCTGTGTGATCACCTGTAGGCCGGTCTGATTTTTCATACGTGACCCCATGGCTATGTTGAGCCTTACTCAAAGCAGAGATTGTAGGTGAGAGAAAACCTGAAGGAACACAACTGAGAAGGAAGGGAAGAAAAGCAAAGCAGCGCTTGACCCAGTCTGTGCCTGGGAGAAGCTTGTTAGTGAAGCCATTGTGGACGGCTGTCCTTTATCACTGCAGCCTTTGTTTGAAGGGAACCGAAGCCTGACCTCTCTCAACAGACCAGCAACACTCCTCCAGAAAAACACTCTCTGGAAGGTTTGCTTTATCAAATGAGGGGGCCTCAACAGAGCTTGTGGCACAACCACATTACCTTCTGGGCACACGACAGAAAAGCACCCTTGTGTCACATTGTGGGGGGTTCTGCACATCTGTTTGAAGGCAGTTCCAAAGGAGAATTCAGTCACATATGCAGCCATGGGCTGAGAGACACGAGTGGGTTTTTTGAAAGCATTTGCTAAAGACTCTTATTTACCCAAAGATAGCACTCAGAGTCAATCAAATGCGCATGCTGTTGTTGAAACTGACTCAGTGTTGAACCTGACTCAGCACATAGAAGATGGCTTTGAAAGGCAGCAGATCACAAGAGCTGTCTTCATAGACCTGTCAGCAGCCTATGAGACTGTGAACCCCCGCCTCCTCCTGAGAAAGATGTATAATATCACAAAGGACGACCACCTCACCCGCCTCATAGGAAACCTGCTACAAAACAGGAGCTTTTTTGTTGAGTTCCAGGGCCAGAGAAGCAGATGGCGGAAACAGAAGAACGGCCTGCCTCAGGGGAGCGTGCTTGCTCCATCCATGTTCAACATCTACACAAATGACCAGCCACTGCCAGAAGGGACAGAGAGCTTCATCTATGCTGATGATCGTGCCATTACTGCTCAAGCAGGGAGCTTTGAGATGGTAGAACAGAAGCTCTCCGAAGCTCTAGGTGCTCTTACTGCCTATTACAGGGAAAACCAGCTGATCCCTAATCCATCTAAAACACAGACATGTGCCATTCATCTCAAGAACAGAGAAGCATCCCGAACTCTGAAGATCACCTGGGAAGGAATCTCACTGGAGCATTGGAGTGCACCCAAATACCTGGGAGTCACACTGGACCGTGCTCTTACCTACAAGAAGCACTGCCTGAATATCAAGCAAAAAGTGGGTGCTAGAAACAATATCATACGAAAGCTGACTGGCACAACCTGGGGATCACAACCAGATACAGTGAAGACATCTGCCCTTGCACTGTGCTACTCTGCTGCTGAGTATGCATGCCCAGTGTGGAACACATCTCACCACACTAAAACAGTGGACGTGGCTCTTAATGAGACATGCCGCATTATCACAGGGTGTCTGTGCTCTACACCATTGGAGAAATTACACTGCTTAGCCGGTATTGCACCACCTGACATCAGCTGGGAAGTAGCAGCCAATAGTGAAAGGACCAAGGCAGAGACATCTCCAGCTCATCCCCTGTTTGGGTATCAGCCAGCACGTCAACGACTTAAATAAAGAAATAGTTTTCTTAGATCTACAGAGACACTCGCTGGAACACCCCAGCAAGCAAGAGTCCAAAAGTGGCAGGCTCAAACCCAGAATACCAAATGAGACACTCCCCCCTGGGCACACAGAAGACTGGGTGACTTGGAAGGTGCTGAACAGACTGCGCTCTGGCCCCACGAGATGCAGCCAACCTTAAGAAATGGGGCTACAAAGTGGAATCCACGACATGTGAGTGTGCAGAAGAGCAAACCACAGACCACCTACTGCAATGCAACCTGAGCCCTGCTACATGCACAAGGGAGGACCTCCTTGCGGCAACACCAGAGGCACTCCAAGTGGCCAGCTTCTGGTCAAAGGACATTTAATCAACTACCAAGCTTGCAAATTCTGTGTTTTGTCTGTTTGTTTGTTTATATTTTTGTTAAAAATGTAATACAAATGTCTGGTTGCTGATGACACGATAAACAAATCTAGATGCAGGGAACAAAACCAACCTCTGTCCATGGCATTAATTGACCTTGCAAAGGCATCCAACACAGTGTGTGTATATGTGTGTGTGTGTGTAGCTAAATAAAAAAAAATTCAGACCAGGATGGGTCAGACTAGAAATCACAATTTTTTTAAAAAAGTTCGGCTCAGGTGCCATTTTACCAGGCAAATGTAGTAGCAGTTCTGTTTTTTTTTGCTCACATGAAAAATATACCCCTGGGTTGTTTTTCATCAACACCAAACTGCATACTATATAATCAGTAACGAAAACTTGGGCTGACAAGCTGTAATTTTAAGATTAGTAAAAGAATCTAATGTGTTTCTAAGTAAAGGAATGCTAGTATGCATATTCTGGAGAAACTGAAAGCAGAGATCTGTTGCCCATGTTCCAATGCTGGCAAAACAAAGGGTGGATCATCAGCATACAAGTATGGACCCTGGATGCCACTTTATCCACCATGTTTCTTGGGATCTGTAGTTTGATAAAGGTTGAAGCGGGGATTTGAACCTCAGCCCCATCGAGTTCTAGTTCAACATTTAATCATTATGCTACACTGGCATTCTAACCAATGCTTTATTTACCGTATATATTCGAGTATAAGCCAACCTGAATATAAGCCGAGGCACCTAATGTTATCACAAAAAACTGGAAAAATATATTGACTTGAGTATAAGCCGAGGATGGGAAATGCAGCATCTACTGGTAAATTTCAAAATAAAAATAGATACCAATAAAATTACATTAATTGAGGCATCAGTAGATTAAATATTTACATAAAACTGTAATTTAAGATAAGACTGCCCAACTCTGATTAAACCATTATTCTAACCTTCTTCAGTGTAAATGTGCTTACGTATCCTTCCAATAATAATAAAGGGTAAAATAATAAATGTAATAATAATATAATAATAATGGAAATGTAAAAATACCAGTAATAATATCATAAAATAATAAATGTTATAACAATAATAAATATGGTTCTTGTGGGTTTTTTCAGGCTATATGGCCATGTTCTAGAGGCATTTTCTCCCGACATTTCGCCTGCATCTATGGCAAGCATCCTCAGAGGTAGTGAGGTCTGTTGGAACTAGGAAAAAGGGTTTATATATCTGTGGAATGACCAGGGTGGGACAAAGGACTCTTGTCTGCTGGAGCTAGGTGTGAATGTTTCAACTGACCACCTTCATTAGCATTTGAAGGCCTGGCTGAGCCTGGGGCAATCTTTTGTTGAGAGGTGTTAAGATGTGCCTGGTTGTTTCCTCTCTGTTGTTTCCTCCTCAACCAGGCACATCTTAACAGCTCTCAACAAAAGATTCCCCCAGACTCAGCCAGGCCTTCAAATGCTAATGAAGGTGGTCAGTTGAAACATTCACACCTAGCTCCAGCAGAGAAGAGCTCTTTGCCCCACCCCAGTCATTCCACAGACATATAAACCCATTTTCCTAACTCCAACAGACCTCACTACCTCTGAGGATGCTTAGATGCAGGCGAAACGTCAGGAGAAAATGTCTCTAGAACATGGCCATATAGCCCGAAAAAAACCACAAGAACCTAGTGATTCCAGCCATGAAAGCCTTCAACAATACAATAAATATCATAAAATAATAAATGTTATAACAATAATAATAGAGTAAAATAATAAATGTAATAATAATAGAGTAAAATTATAAATGTAATAAAAATAATAACAGAGGAAAATAATAGATAACCTTGACTCGAGTATAAGCCGAAGGGGACTTTTTCAGCCTAAAAAAGGCCTGAAAAACTAGGCTTATACTTGAGTATATACAGTATTGTGTGTCAAAAGCATTGCATGAATAAGTGTAAAACTGATACAAAATAGAAGCACAAGCAGCTAAATAATTTTTGACCAAAAATGAGCAACAACAACTGCATTGTCTTTAGCCTTAAACAATTCATCCTCTGTGCATGAGGCAGGGCACTGTGGGCAAGCATACAGGTGCGGAGGTGTTTGTTCTTCTCCACAGTCGCACCAGGTGGAGGATTCTTCTAGGCCGTGCTATTTTGCCAGGTTGTTTTTGGATCTGCCCACTCCACTTCTGAGTTTGTTCAGGGACTTCCAAGTGGCCCATTCTTGGTTTGGCCCTAGAAAAAGACCCCCGTGGGGGGCCATCCCATTGGAATTGCCTGGTTTAGCTGCCCAGAGCGATATTTTTGCTGTTGCTGGGGGATCAGCAACTGATAAACACTGGTCAACATACATTTTGGTGCCTCAAATGTTAGACCAATTTCTGTTACTAGATCAAAACAAAGGGTTTTGGGGGGGGGGGGCTGTGTAGGTAGTAGCATTAGGAAAGAGCTCCTTCGGAAATGCAGAGATTTGCTCTTCACTGTGTTTAGGGATTGCAAAATAAGATAGTAACTTCCCAATCTTCCCCAACCAAAGTCAGGAGAACACAAAGAAACTTTATGGTTATTGATTCCATTTTCAGTATCATGGAAATACTACAAAATTGACTAAAAGTATGCAGAGAAAGTACACAGGATTCACAGGATTGGATCAAAACACTGTAATAGGAAACTCACTTGAAATTGGCTAGTAAGGAGAGCAGATTACTCATCTGAGTAATTTAACAGACATGCACGATGAACAAAATTAAGATTACAGAACTGAAAAGTTTGAGCACAAAAATGAGAGGAAAAATATTTTTAAAAGTTAAATAAAAAAATGTAATGGCCATTTGTCAGGGATACTTTGTGCTTTTCCTGCATGGCGGGAGGTTGGACTAGATGGCCCATATGGCTTTTACCAACTCTATTATTCTATGAAAATAAATATACAACACGTCTTCCCAGAAAAAAATATAAGAAACATATAACAAAAAATATAATCATGAAAAAAATGAAATAAAACAAAGGAATTAAAATAAAATGAGAGGAAAAATGAATAAATATAAAAATACTATTAAATAAAAAAGACGAAATAAAAGAAAAAATCATATTCAACTCATGTTCCCAGCAGAAATAGTATGTGTGTGTGTGTGTGTATATATATATATATGAAATAAAAGAAAAATACATATCCAGCTTATGTTCCCAGCAGAAATAGAAATATACATATATATCTATATATGTGTGTGTGTGTGTGTGTATATATATATATATATATCAAAGAAATGTAATCATTAAAATAATATCAAATAAACAAAAGGAATTCAAATAAAAATAAGAAAGAAATGAATAAATATTTAAAATATAAAACAATATTTAATAAGAAATATAAAATAAAATAGATGTCTAACTCCCATTCCCTGAAGAAATATAATCAAGAAATATATACTGAAGAAATTTAATCATAACAAATCAAATAAACCGAAGGAAACAATATTTTGTTAAAAAAATGACAGCAAAAATGACATTAAAAATAAAATAATATTAAACTAGCCGCCCCCTGCCAAGTGTTGCTGTGGCCCAGTTTGTGTATACGTGCTTTGTGTGTGTATATATTTGTGTATGTGTGTATATATGAGTGTTTGCATATATTTACAACATGCGTTGTAATGTGTTTTTTTTTTTAAAAGGCTTTTTAAGTCTCTTTTGCTGTGTTTTTCGGTATTTATGAGTGATGGTCACTCGTTGGCCTGAGACGTGTATTGTCTCCAAATTTGGTGTCAATTCATCCAGTTGTTTTTGAGTTATGCTAATCCCACAAATGAACATTACATTTTAATTTATATAGATAAGAAATATATTATAAAATAAAGTGACAACAAAATGTAAAGAAAGAGAGACACAGTTCAAACAAGAAAAAGGCACACTTTGTGAAGAAAAATGCTATTGCAGAGCTATCAACTATATGTCTTCATGCATATACTAGGAGTTACTCTTGTGTAACTTTGCAGCCTTGCAGGTTTAACTGAAACAGAACTATGCAGAAACAGGATTTGGAAGTATGAAAACAAAACAAACTGCATATGTTGAGAAAGAATGAGGTGGAGAGGAGCATAATAAACTTGTATGTAGACTAAAGACTCTGCCCAGTAAACACGGCAGAACACAGAGGGAAAAGGTTGGCTCACAGAGAAAAACAGGAGGGAAGATGTTTGTAAACCAAACATTTCAATGCAGTCTATGTCTAGGGAGATTTTACTCCAGAAGCTATCAATAAAAAGAACAGAAAAGTTAATTGTTGCTGAACAGAGGCCCACTGTTTACAGTTTTAGCAGAAGTTTTTACATCATTTCTCTTATGTTGATGACACAACAATCCTGAACTTCCTTCCTACTTCTGCAAATTATGGTTCCTACTTCCACAAATATGTATTAAGGAAATATACACATACAAATAGCATGTATCAAGTTGCCTTATACCACATCAGAGTTATTGGTCCACCCAGCTTCCCTACCAAACTATTTTTGAGATCTTTTTGAATAGATGGTTTAAAGAGAGGGGCCATGAAGGCAGTTCCATCTTGTCTCCTGCACTGTACTTATAATATAATATAACTAGCCATCCCCTGCCACGCGTTGCTGTGGCCCACATGGGGGTTCTGTGTGGGAGGTTTGGCCCAATTCTATCATTGGTGGGATTCAGAATGCTCTGATTGTAGGTGAACTATGAATCTCAGCAACTACAACTCCCAAATGTTAAGATTCTATTTTCCCCAAACTCCACCAGCATTCACATTTGGACATACTGAGTATTTGTGTAGAGTTTGGTACAGATCCATCATTGTTTGAGTCCACAGTGATCTCTGGATGTAGGTGAACTACAACTCCAAAACTAAAGGACACTGCCCACCAAACCCTTCCAGTATTTTCTGTTGGTCATGGGAGAACTGTGTGCCAAGTTTTGGTTCAATTACATTATTGGTGGGGTTCAGAATGCTCTTTGATTGTAGGTGAACTATAAATCCCAGCAACTGCAACTCCCAAGTGACAAAATTAATTTTTTTTGAGTGAAGGACATACATTGGGTTGTTAGGTGTCTTGTGTCCAAATTTGGTGTCAATTCGTCCAGTGGTTTTTGAGTTCTGTTAATCCCACAAACGAACATAACATTTTTATTTATATAGATAGAAGATTTTATATATAAACAAAGTTTGGACATTTCCCCTTTAAACATATGTTATGCAGTTGATTTCTCACAAACGCCACTGTCATCAGATTTCCTTTTCTTAATTCGAAACTTATCCATTGCCGTTGCTGCAACTCAATCAACAAATTGTGCAAATTATATGCTAGAACAGCAACAACTCCTGAACAGAACCAACACTCCACTTCTATAGGGATTAAACATCTCTGGACGTTTTTTTTAAACAGAGGCTGGGTGGTCATCTGTTGGGAGCGCTTTGGTTGTGCTTTTCGTGCCTGACTGAAGGGGATTGGACTGGATGCCCTTTGGTGGTCTCCTTCCATGGAGTCTCCCCTGTAGGTTTTTGAGCCCAATCAAAGCACTCCTGACAGATGACCATGCAACCTTTGGTCAAAAACCTCCAAAGAGGTTTAATCCTGGCAGAAGTGGAGTGCTGGTGTTTTTCAAGCGTAGGTACCGTAATAACTTTCATAGTTTGCACAATTTGTTAATTGAGTTGCAGCAATTAAAATTGAAAAGTTTATAATTAAGATAATAAGATATGTTGACAATGACGTTTGTGATGAATTACCGGGAGTGCCAAGTCAGGAACCAACTGTAGAACAGAAACAGGAAAGACGTATAAAGGAAAGCTTATATGTGGTATGAAACTCTTGTAGAGTTGGTCTAACCTCAGTTTGCTAGTAAAACCAAATCCCTGTGTTGTGACAGGATGCAGGTCTACAAAGCATGTCATTAATCGGAAAAGTCTGGAAAGCGCTGCTCAAGATGGTGGAATTAGTAGCCTTGGAGCCAATTGAGCTGCCATGCCTGCTCCTTGCTGTGGGATCCTGGGAGTTATAGTTTGACAAGGCCTCAATCTTCTTCTGTGCCAAAGGAGGATATCATCTGCATGGTGTTTACCAAACTCTCAGGCCCCATATACACTGCCATATAATCCAGATTATCAAAGTACATAATCCACATTATATGGCTGTGTGGACTCATATAGTCCTGTTCAGAAGAGATATTGTGCATTTTCTGCCTTGATATTATGGGTTATATGGCTGTGTGGAAGGGCCCTGTGTCCATACAGCCATATATTACAGTTCAAAGCAGATAATATGGGATTCTGTTCAGCTGCGTAGATGAGGCTTGAGTCTACACTGCCATATAACCCAGATTATCAAAGCAGATAATCCATATGAACTGGATAAGATGAGTCTATGGTCCTTTCCACACAACTGTATAAAATCCCACAATATCTGCTTTGAACTGGGTTATATGGCAGTGTGGATTCACTCAGATAACCCAGTTCAAAGCAGACATTGTGGGATTATCTGCCTTGTTATTCTGGGTTACATGGCTGCGTGGCAGGGCCCTGAGTCCACACTGCCATATAACCCAGTTCAAAGCAGATAGTGGGATTATCTGTATTGATATTCTGGGTTATATGGCTGTGTGGAAGGGCCCTGAGTCCACAATGCCACATAATCCAGATCAAAACAGATATTGTGGGATTATCTGCCTTGTTATTCTGGTTTACATGGCTGTGTGGAAGGGCCCCTGAGTCCACACTGCCATATAACCCAGTTCAAAGCAGATATTGTGGGATTATCTGCCTTGTTATTCTGGGTTATGTGGCTGTCTGAAAGGGCCCTGAGTCCACACTGCCAGATACTCCAGATCAAAGCAGGCAGCCTGGGCTTTCTACGTCGAAGGCGGGCCTTACCTTTGGCGAGGGCCACGGTGGAGTTCTCGGTGTCGATGGTGTAGAGGATGCCCTCGTAGCGGATCTCGGCCTTGGAGATGAGGCTGATCTTGCTCCCGATGTACGGCGTGCCCCCGCTCATCGTGGCGGCCGCTCCGGGCCTCAGGCCTCACGCAAGCGACTAGGCCGCGACTAGGCCGCAACCGGGCCTGGACTCGAGTAGCAGGCCTACTCTTCCCGGCCCGCGCCGCTTCCCTCCCCGCTTCCCTTGCCTTCCTTTCCCCGCAAGGCCCAGCCTTCCTCCTCCGCCTACAGCCGCTCCGACGCTCCCAACATGGCGGGCGCCACTCCGCCGAAAACCTCTTTTTTCCCCCCTTCAGCCGCCGCCGCCGCCACGAAATGGATGCCGGGAACAAGAAGCAACCAAGTCTCGCGAGAGTTCGGGGCGGGGACAAGGGAAAATAGGGAGAGTGGGAGGAGGAAGCAGAGCGAGAGCGCTAGGGGGACGCGAAGGACTGCATTTCCCGGCATGCCTCGCCATTGGCTGTAGTGCCGAAGGGATGCTGGGAGTCGTAGTCCAAACGCGACTGGGGCATTTCCATGCTTTTAGTGGAAAGGGAGCACAGTTGCCCTTTCTGGACTTTGGAGGAACTCAAAATCAGTATTAGCTACACACATATACATATACAATATACATGACATACATATGCAATATGCATAACATATATGACATATACTTATATGTTATACATGTATAACACACATATGTACATAAATACACATGATATATACTATACATATATGATATTCACATACATGTATGATATACATATGTAATGTATATAGAGATTAAAATGCACATATAATACACATGCAATATAGAAGAAATAGATATATGATATACATGTATAACACAATCTACATTATTATTATTATTATTTATTAATTATTATTATTATTATTATTTATTATTATTATTAAGGCCAAACAGGGCATAGGGTTACAGCCTGTGTTGGATGGGGCCGCACTCCCCCTGAAGACGCAGGTTCGCAGCTTGGGTGTGACTCTGGACTCATCGCTGAGCCTGGAACCCCAGGTTTCGGCGGTGACCAGGGGAGCATTTGCACAGCTAAAGCTTGTGCGCCAGCTGCGCCCGTACCTTGGGAAGTCTGACTTGGCCACGGTAGTCCAAGCTCTGGTTACATCCCGTTTAGACTACTGCAACGCTCTCTACGTGGGGTTGCCTTTGAAGACAGCTCGGAAGCTCCAACTAGTCCAACGCTCGGCAGCCATGATTTTAACAGGAGCGGAGCACAGGGAGCATACAACCCCCCTGTTGCGCCAACTCCACTGGCTACCGATCTGCTACCGGGCTGAATTCAAAGTGCTGGCGTTGGCCTTTAAAGCCCTAAACGGTTCCGGCCCAAGCTGCCTATCTGACCGCATCTCTGCCTATGAACCCACCAGGACTTTGAGATCTTCCGGGGAGACCCTGCTCTCGATCCCGCCTGCTTCTCAAGCTCGGCTGGCGGGGACGAGAGATAGGGCCTTCTCGGTGGTGGCTCCTCGGCTGTGGAACGCCCTTCCTACGGACATTAGACTAGCACCATCTCTAATGGTATTCCGCAAAAAGGTGAAGACCTGGATGTTTGTGCAGGCGTTTGAGTAATTTAGTGCAATCTGGTAATGGAACATAGGAATGGAACAATGGACGACGAACCTGGACTACGCTTGGATGATGAGAAGAGTGGGTACGGTTGTTTTTTGTAATAATTGTGCATTGTAATTGCTTATTGGTAATTTATGGATAATGTGTTAAGTCAATTGTTATATGTTGTATGGAACCACTGCTGTTTCTACTGTTTTTACTGTTTGTGAACCGCTGTGAGTCGCCTTCGGGCTTGAGATACAGCGGTATATAAGCAAAGTAAATAAATAAATAAATAATAATATATTCTATACATGTATATATATACATATATATATGTATATATACATGTATATATACACATATATTCTATACATTCCCGTGGACATCAGGCTAGCCCCCTCCCTGCTAATATTCCGCAGGAAGCTAAAGACCTGGCTATTTAAGAAGGCATTTGATCAATAGTGCAATGACTGACAATTGACCATAGGAATGGAACACTGGAATAGAGATCGGATTGTGGCTTGACGATGAGACGATTCGGAATGTAGTAATAAATTTGTTAAGATGTTTTTATGATTATGATGAATTGTACACTGTTTTGCACTATGCTCTGTAGATTGCACTTGTTTTTTGTCATGTTGTACATCGCAATGAGTCGCCCTTGGGGGCTGAGAACTGCGGTATATAAGCCCAGTAAATAAATAAATAAATAAATATATAATATATATGTATGATATAATAAACATATATGATATACACATATATGATATAAATATATAACACATTTATCTATACATTAAAATACACACATATAATATATCTATAATATACATAAATATACATGATATACATATATAACACAAATATATACATAAATGCTCATGATATATACTATACATATATGATATACACATACATGTATGATATACATATATAATGTATAAAGACATTAAAATAAACATATATAATACATCTATAATATACATACACATTATATACATATATAACATACATATATGATATACACATATACATGTATATATGTGTGTGTGTGTATATATATATATATATATATATATAACTAATAATATTACAATATAATGGTATAGTACAATATAGTAATATATAATACTGATATTGTACTACGCTAATAATATAATGACGGCCGACAGGGAGCTCTGGCGTGGACTGGTCCATGAGGTCACGAAGAGTCGGAGACGACTGAACGAATGAACAACAACAATAATATAATATATTGTGATTATATACATATATATATATATATATATTGTAAGCCACTCTGAGTCCCCTTAGGGGTGAGAAGGGCGGCATATAAAGGTTGTAAATAAATAAATAAATGTATGATATATAGCACATATATTTATATATACATATAAATACACATGCCTATATAATACATCTATAATATGCATAAATACACATTATATACATATATATATGATATACGCACATATACATGTATGATATATACATAACTCATGTATATAGACATAAAATACACATATATAATACAGCTATAATATACATATACACATGATATACATATATAATATACACATATGATATACACACATACATGTATGATATATAGCACATGTATTTATATATTCGTCGTCATTGAGACCAAGGCGGATCAGCGCTATTGGTACTCTTGGACCTCACAGCTGCATTTGACACCGTGGACCATGAGTTGCTGATTCATCGATTGGCTCTGACTGGTGTACGAGGAGGTTTAGCCCTGAAATAGTTCAATTCATTCCTCCGGGACCGGAGACAGAGGGTGGAGTGGTGAGACCAAAGCTCTGAGAGCTCCTGCCTTTGCTGTGGAGTGAGTTCCCCAGGGTGCTATCCTCTCGTCCCTGTTATTTAACATCTACGTCCGGCCACTTGCTGGACTGGTGCGGAGCTTTGGCCTAGAGTGCCACCAGTATGCAGATGATACCCAGCTACTCTTGTGTCTCGAACCTGGGACAACCGCAATTCCTGAGAACTTTAGGCTGTGTTTGGAAGCAGTGATGAGTTGGCTGCGAGCGAGCAGACTAAAAGTCAATCCTGCAAAAACTGAGATACTCTGGCCCGGCCAGCCGCCAGAATTAACCCAGTCTCTGCCTGATTTCGATGGGGAAGCTCTGGTTCCGTCTGCCACTGTTAAAAGCCTTGGGGTTGTGTTGGACTCATCGCTGACGATGGAGGCCCAGATCACTGCCATAAGGAAGCAGGCCTTTTTTCATCTTCGCCAGGCAAGGAAATTGGCATCCTACCTTTCAGTAGAAGCATTGGCAACGGTAATCCACGCAACAGTCACCACGAGGTTGGACTATTGCAATGCCTTCTATGCTGGCCTTCCGAAGTCAACGACCCAGAAGATTCGGATGGTCCAAAATGCGGCAGCCAGGCTGCTAGCAGGATCATCTCTAAGATCCCATATTACACCGATTCTGCAACAACTGCATTGGCTACCAATAGAACATCGGATCTCTTACAAGATACTGATCCTGACATTTAGAGCTCAAAATGGCCAAGGACCTTTATATCTTAGGGACCGCCTCATTCCTTTTCCATCAGTGGTCACCTCGATCCACCCAGGAAAATCTCCTATACATACCGGGTCCTAGGGAGGCACATTTGGAAGCTACAAGGCGTAGAGCTTTTTCGACCTATGCTCCAATTCTGTGGAACTCATTGCCTCCATATATTAGAGCAATGTCGGAGTTGCGACCTTTTGCAAAGGCGCTCAAGACTTGGCTGTTTGGTTGTGCATTTAAGTAACTGGATCAAATTTTGCCATAGTCACTGCTGAATGTTTTTATGTTGAATGTTTTATGTTGAATGTTTTTATATTGAATGATTTTATATTGAATGTTTTATATTGTGTATAAACTGTTTTAAATTGTAAGTCGCTCGGAGCACTTTGGTGGAGAGCGACTAATTAAGAAATAAAGTGATGATGATGATAATATATACATATAAATATACACACCTATATAATACATATATAATATGCATAAATATGCATTATATACTTATATATGATATACACACATACATGCATGGTATACATATATAACACACATGTATATAAATATACACATATTATATATAATACATATATATACATACACACATCATATACACATACATAAATTACCGTATATTCCGGCATATAAGACGACTGGGCGTATAAGACGACCCCCAACTTTTCCAGTTAAAATATAGAGTTAAGATGACTCCCATGCATAAGACTACACCCGCATATAAGACGACCCCTGACTTTTGAGAAGATTTTCTTGGGTTAAAAAGTAGTCTTATACGCCAGAATATACTGTATATTATTGTACACATGCATATATACTATACATATTATATATACACACATATACATATACATACACACATAATATACATATATGATATACACATTTGATATATATATATATATATATATACACACACATATGCATATACATTCTTTACATATATACATACATAGATACGCACATATACATATAAATATACACACACATATATGTAAACACACACATATATGTCTTTAAAGGCAGCCAAAGCGGGACAAAAGAGAATGAAGTGGCAGTCTCCCTGCTAAACTGGGACCCTTGGAGGGATTAATAATGTTAATAATATTTTAATAATATCATTAATCCAATTAATAATAGATCCAAGCCTTAGAAAGGTTTAATAAGAGTCAATATTGGGACAAAGTTTGATTAAAGCCTGACATTTCAGCATTGCTTTTTTATGTTTCAAACACTTTTGCATTGCATACAAAATTTTGCACCTCTGACATGATGTTGAATGGGCCGGTGCTGCCACCAAGTGTTTTGTGGGGGCTTTGCTCCATCTTTGCGACGATTATCTGCTTTGAACTGCATTATATGTCAGTGTAGACTCATACAATTCAGTTCAAAGCAGATAATCTGGGTCATCATCTTTGATAATATAGATTATATGGCAGAGTAGCTCCAGGATGTGATATTGAAAAATCTAAGATGTGCCACGTTTGGTTCAATTCCATCTTTGGTGGAGTTCAGAGAGCTCATTGATTGCAAGTGAACTATAAATCCCAGTACCGACAACTCCAAAATGTCCAGGACAATTCCCTTCTAAACCCACTAGTATTCAAATGGAGGCCTATGAGGTATGCATGCCAAATATGGTCCAGATCCATTATTGTTTGGGTTCATGTTGTTTCTTTGTCAGTGTTGATGTGGAGATTGTCTGGTTTGCCTACTCTGGAACATGCAACATATCATAGTCCTTCTTTAGGGGTCCCTTTCAAATCTATGATACTATATCTCTCTGTGTGTGTGAATCATATCATATCTATCTATCTATATTTATGACTGGATGGCTCTCTGTCAGGAGGGCTCTGATTACGTTTTCTTGCCCTGGTGGAGGGAGTTGGACTGGATGGCCTTGAGTATTTTCTGTTGGTCATGGGGGTTCTGCGTGGGAAGTTTGGCCCAATTCTGTCGTTGTTGGGGTTCAGAACACTCTTTGATTGTAGGTGAACAATGAATACCAGTAACTACAAACCCCAAATGTCAAGATCTATTTCCCCCAAACTCCACCTGTGTTCATATTTGGGCATATGGAATATTCGTGCCAAGTTTGGTCCAGATCCATCATTGTTTGAGTCCACAGTGCTCTCTGGATGTAGGTGAACTACAACTCCCAAACTCAAGGTCAATGCCCACCAAACCTTTATAGTGTTTTCTGTTGGTCATGGGAGTCCTGTGTGCCACGTTTGGTTCAATTCCATCATTGGTGGAGTTCAGAATGCTCTTTGATTGTAGGTGAACTATAAATCCCAGAAACGACAACTCCCAAATGTCGGTGTCTATTTTCCCCAAACTCCATCTGTGTTCATATTTGGGCATATTGAAAAATGACCAAGTTTGGTCCAGATCCATCATTGTTTGAGTCCACAGTGCTCTCTGGATGTAGGTGAACTACAACTCCCAAACTCAAGGTCAATGTCCACCAAACCCTTCTAGTGTTTTCTGTTGGTCATGAGAGTCCTGTTGTGCCACGCTTGGTTCAGTTCCATCATTGGTGTTCAGAATGCTCTTTGATTGTAGGTGAACTATAAATCCCAGTAACTACAAATCCCAAATGTCGGTGTCTATTTTCCCCAAACTCCATCTGTGTTCATATTTGGGCATATGGAATATTCGTGCCAAGTTTGGTCCAGATCCATCGTTGTTTGAGTCCACAGTGCTCTCTGGATGTACGTGAACTACAATTTCCAAACTCAAGGTCAATGTCCACCAAACCCTTCTAGTGTTTTCTGTTGGTCATGAGAGTCCTGTTGTGCCACACTTGGTTCAATTCCATCATTGGTGGCGTTCAGAATGCTCTTTGATTGTAGGTGAACTATAAATCCCAGTAACTACAAATCCCAAATGTCGGTGTCTATTTTCCCCAAACTCCATCTGTGTTCATATTTGGGCATATGGAATATTCGTGCCAAGTTTGGTCCAGATCCATCGTTGTTTGAGTCCACAGTGCTCTCTGGATGTACGTGAACTACAATTTCCAAACTCAAGGTCAATGTCCACCAAACCCTTCTAGTGTTTTCTGTTGGTCATGAGAGTCCTGTTGTGCCACACTTGGTTCAATTCCATCATTGGTGGCGTTCAGAATGCTCTTTGATTGTAGGTGAACTATAAATCCCAGTAACTACAAATCCCAAATGTCGGTGTCTATTTTCCCCAAACTCCATCTGTGTTCATATTTGGGCATATGGAATATTCGTGCCAAGTTTGGTCCAGATCCATCGTTGTTTGAGTCCACAGTGCTCTCTGGATGTACGTGAACTACAATTTCCAAACTCAAGGTCAATGTCCACCAAACCCTTCTAGTGTTTTCTGTTGGTCATGAGAGTCCTGTTGTGCCACACTTGGTTCAATTCCATCATTGGTGGCGTTCAGAATGCTCTTTGATTGTAGGTGAACTATAAATCCCAGTAACTACAAATCCCAAATGTCGGTGTCTATTTTCCCCAAACTCCATCTGTGTTCATATTTGGGCATATGGAATATTCGTGCCAAGTTTGGTCCAGATCCATCATTGTTTGAGTCCACAGTGCTCTCTGGATGTAGGTGAACTACAACTCCCAAACTCAAGGTCAATGCCCACCAAACCCTTCTAGTGTTTTCTGTTGGTCATGGGAGTCCTGTGTGCCACATTTGGTTCAATTCCATCATTGGTGGAGTTCAGAATGCTCTTTGATTGTAGGTGAACTATAAATCCCAGTAACTACAACTCCCAAATGTCAAGGTCTATTTCCCCCAACTCCATCTGTGTTCATATTTGGGCATATGGAATATTCGTGCCTAGTTTGGTCCAGATCCATCATTGTTTGAATCCTCAGTGCTCTCTGGATGTAGGTGAATTACAACTCCCAAACTCAAGGTCAATGCCCACCAAACCCTTCCGTGTTTTCTGTTGGTCATGGAGTCTGTGTGGGAAGTTTGGCCCAATTCTATCATTGGTGGGTTCAGAATGCTCTTTGATTGTAGGTGAACTATAAATCCCAGTAACTACAAATCCCAAATGTCGGTGTCTATTTTCCCCAAACTCCATCTGTGTTCATATTTGGGCATATGGAATATTCGTGCCAAGTTTGGTCCAGATCCATCGTTATTTGAGTCCACAGTGCTCTCTGGATGTACGTGAACTACAATTTCCAAACTCAAGGTCAATGTCCACCAAACCCTTCTAGTGTTTTCTGTTGGTCATGAGAGTCCTGTTGTGCCACACTTGGTTCAATTCCATCATTGGTGGCGTTCAGAATGCTCTTTGATTGTAGGTGAACTATAAATCCCAGTAACTACAAATCCCAAATGTCGGTGTCTATTTTCCCCAAACTCCACCGTGTTCACATTTGGGCATATTGAGTATTCGTGCCAAGTTTGGTCCAGATCCATCATTGTTTGAGTCCACAGTGCTCTCTGGATGTAGGTGAACTACAACTCCAAAACTCAAGGTCAATGCCCACCAAACCCTTCTAGTGTTTTCTGTTGGTCATGAGAGTCCTGTTGTGCCACACTTGGTTCAATTCCATCATTGGTGGCGTTCAGAATGCTCTTTGATTGTAGGTGAACTATAAATCCCAGTAACTACAAATCCCAAATGTCGGTGTCTATTTTCCCCAAACTCCATCTGTGTTCATATTTGGGCATATGGAATATTCGTGCCAAGTTTGGTCCAGATCCATCACCGTTTGAGTCCACAGTGCTCTCTGGATGTGGGTGAACTACTGAAATGGCACGGAGAAGGTTTGAGGAAAAGAGACAAAGAGAGATCCAGAGTACTGGAAAGCACGCTTTATTCTCGGTTGGCGCCAACCGGATATGGACCCTCCTGGTAAGCCAGGAAAGAAAGGTACAGAACAAAGGAAAGGCTGAGCTTATATACTTTTTGAAATAATTATTCATGCATCGTGTAGACATCACAATGTGCGTCACAAACGTCTACTTTTACATTGACTTCAATAGCATATTTTCAAACTCAACACCTTGTCAATCTTCATTAGTGTTCTATCTAAAGAGTGACTATTAATGAACACCAGCGCCAGAATGTCTACCGGACCTGATAGCAAGTGTCTCCACCCATCCTAAGATAACATATTCCTGAAACTTCTTAATGGACACTTCATTATTTATTTATTTATTTTATTTACTTTGCTTATATACCGCTGTATCTCAAGCCCGAAGGCGACTCACGGCGGTTCACAAACAGTAAAAACAGTAGAAACAGCAGTGGTTCCATACAACATATAACAATTGACTTAACACATTATCCATACATTACCAATAAGCAGTTACAATGCACAATTATTACAAAAAACAACCGTACCCAATCTTCTCATCATCCAAGCGTAGTCCAGGTTCGTCGTCCATTGTTCCATTCCTATGTTCCATTACCAGATTGCACTAAATTACTCAAACGCCTGCACAAACATCCAGGTCTTCACCTTTTTGCGGAATACCATTAGAGATGGTGCTAGTCTAATGTCCGTAGGAAGGGCGTTCCACAGCCGAGGAGCCACCACCGAGAAGGCCCTATCTCTCGTCCCCGCCAGCCGAGCTTGAGAAGCAGGCGGGATCGAGAGCAGCGCCCCGGAAGATCTCAAACTCCTGGTGGGTTCATAGGCAGAGATGCGGTCAGATAGGTAGCTTGGGCCGGAACCGTTTAGGGCTTTAAAGGCCAACGCCAGCACTTTGAATTCAGCCCGGTAGCAGATCGGTAGCCAGTGGAGTTGGCGCAACGGGGGGTTGTATGCTCCCTGCGCTCCGCTCCTGTTAAAATCATGGCTGCCGAGCGTTGGACTAGTTGGAGCTTCCGAGCTGTCTTCAAAGGCAACCCCACGTAGAGAGCGTTGCAGTACTCTAAACAGGATGTAACCAGAGCGTGGACTACCGTGGCCAAGTCAGACTTCCCAAGGTACGGGCGCAGCTGGCGCACAAGCTTTAGCTGTGCAAATGCTCCCCTGGTCACCGCCGAAACCTGGGGTTCCAGGCTCAGCGATGAGTCCAGGATCACACCCAAACTGCGAACCTGCGTCTTCAGGGGGAGTGCGGCCCCATCCAACACAGGCTGTAACCCTATGCCCTGTTCGGCCTTGCGACTGACCAGGAGTACCTCTGTCTTGTCTGGATTCAATTTCAATTTGTTCGCCCTCATCCAGACCGTCACAGCGGCCAAGCACCGGTTCAGGACCTGGACAGCCTCCAGGCTATTAATGAACACCAGCGCCATAATGTCTACCGGACCTGATAGCAAGTGTCTCCACCCATCCTAAGATAACATATTCCTGAAACTTCTTAATGGACACTTCATTAGTCAAGCCTACAATAAGGTGCCTGGTTCCGCACCTTATCGGCCTCTTGAAATGCCAGGCACCACATTCCTTTCCTAGATGCCGGCGTTTCTAATTTTGCAGCTTTTAAGAAGTCAAGTGAAATGGCCATGCATGCATACATTTCTCTTATATATTTTCTAACTCTTATTTCTAATATGGTTACATCAAATATATTTTCCAATATGTGTATTATGTATTTTCATCAAGGCTTCATCACTACAACTCCAGAACCAAAGGACACTGCCCACCAAACCCTTCCAGTATTTTCTGTTGGTCATGGGAGAACTGTGTGCCAAGTTTGGTTCAATTCCATCGTTGGTGGGGTTCAGAATGCTCTTTGATTGTAGGTGAACTATAAATCCCAGCAACTACAACTCCCAAATGACAAAATCAATATTTTTGAGTGAAGGACATACATTGGGTTGTTAAGTACATGCTGTCCAAATTTGGTGTCAATTTGTCCAGTGGTTTTTGAGTTCTGTTAATCCCACAAACTAACATTACATTTTTATTTATATAGAAGATCATTATTGCTTGGAGCGTTACAATAATTTCTACCAGTTGTCTTAAAGGTGCGCTTGAGGGTTAGGTTCCCAAATACGCATTGGAAAAGGGACCCCTGTACCTTTAAAGGGGTGCAAATGAGGGAATTTTAGCAAATCTTGGTTGTACAGCGAATTGAAATCCCCTCTATTTGCACCTCCTTTAAAAAGGGTCAGGAGCCCTCCTGAGTTTGAACTCTAGCAACCCCAATGAGGCATGCACACGGCTTGGATGATGCGCCATGTCTCCGATTGTGATGCGCCAAAGGTCCTATGGCAGTTAAGGCTGCAGCTGGAGACCAGGGAGCAGGAGTTGCCCTCATCCCTTGGGCACAAAGGACCCCAAAAGGGGCAGAAAGGGACTTCCAACCTCCAGAAAAGAGAAACAGATGAAGGATTTCCCATCATCAGGTAAGTGAAGCAGAGGATTGGTATCCTATACTCAGGTAAGAGAAGAGGAGGAAGGATACCCAACTGTCAGGTAAAGGATGAAGAGGAAGGACACCCAATTAACAGGTAGGAGAAGAGGAAGGCCACAAAATGATCAGGTAAGGGTTGAAGAGGAGAAATACCTAAGACTCAAGTAAGGCGGTGAACCACCGCCTCCTCCTGAGAAAAATGTATAATACCACAAAGGACTACCATCTCACCCATCTCATAGGAAACCTGCTACAAAACAGGAGCTTTTTTGTTGAGTTCAAAGGCCAGAGAAGCAGATGACGGAAACAGAAGAACAGCCTGCCTCAGGGGAGCGTGCTTGCTCCATCCATGTTCAACATCTACACAAATGACCAGCTGATGACGAGAGCCCCCGCCATGTAATTGGTCTGCACTGCGGCAGGGAGTTCCGCAGTTCCCAGTGGTCACCAAGGGA
>NW_026847993.1:8032769-8140273 GCF_025583915.1 Anolis sagrei ordinatus | reverse complement strand
TCGACATGCGAGTGTGGAGAGGAGCAAACCACAGACCACCTGCTGCAATGCACCCTGAGCCCTGCCACATGCGCAATGGAGGACTTTTTTGCGGCAACACCAGAGGCACTCCAAGTGGCCAGATACTGGTCAAAGGACATTTAATAGAATATTATTATTATTATTATTATTATTATTATTATTATTATCTTTATTTGTACCCCACTAGCATCTCCCGAAGGACTCGATGCGGCTTACAAAGGCCAAGGCCTCAAAACACAACATAGAATACCAAGCCTGCACACTTTGTGTTTTGTTTGTCTGATTTTTAATGAAATACAACTGGTTTGGTTTGGTCCTGACACGATAAATAAAAGGTAAGTGACGAAGAGGAAGGACACCCAATAATCAGGTAAGAGAAGAGGAAGGCTGCAAAAAATATCAGGTGAGAGAAGAGGAAGGACACAAAATGATCAGGTAAGGGTTGAAGAGGAGAAATACCTAAGACTCAGGTAAGGGATGAAAAGGAAGGACACCCAATAATCAGGTAAGAGAAGATGTTCCGTCTTCCAGGAGCTTGGTTTGCATTGCTTTTCGGTTGCTTGCGATAGCATCCCTTTGCATTTTCCCTTTGGGTCTGGGGACCGCCTTTTTTCCTAGGGATGAGATCTCCATTTTGGAATCTTTCCTGCCTTCTTCAGTATAGAAAAAGCCTCAGATGTGCTGGTGGCCAGCTAGGCAAGCTCAGACAGGCCATAATGAGTACGACTGAGATTGAGATTAGGGTCGAGGTTACCCTCTCGCCTTTGAAACTGGCATTGAGCTCAGAAAGAGAAAGACCTGCTCTTTCTAGAAGACAGTAGCTCATTGCTGGGACAGGGAATATCTCCGGATTTCTCTGCCATTGAGAAAAGCTTCATTACTTCATCTCCAAACTAATCTTGAGCTTAGATAGGGGAAGACATGCTCTTTCTGAAAGATAACAGCTCAGGGTTAGGGTAAAAGATCCCAGGATTTTTTCTACCATTGGGGATAGTAACTGAAGGAAAAAGGAAAGAAAGAACATCTATATGGTTTTCTCCAGAGAAAGGAGAAAGGAAAGGAGAAAGAAGAAAGAGAAAGGAAAGGAGAAAGGAATGGAGAAAAGAGAAAAGAGAAAGGAAAGGAGAAAGGAAAGGAGAAAGGAAAGGAGAAAAGAGAAAGGAAAGGAGAAAGGAGAAGAGAAAGGAGAAAGGAAAGGAGAAAGGAGAAAGGAAAGGAGAACGGAGAAAGGAAAGGAGAAAGGAGAAGAGAAAGGAGAAAGGAAAGCAGAAAGAAAAGGAGAAAGGAAAGGTGAAAGGAGAAAGGAAAGGAGAAAGGAGAAAGGAGAAAGGAAAGGAGAAAGGACAAGAGAAAAGAGAAAGGAGAAAGGAAAGGAGAAAGGAGAAAGGAGAAGAGAAAGGAGAAAGGAAAGGAGAAAAGAGAAGAGAAAGGAGAAAGGAGAAAGGGGAAAGGAGAAATGAGAAGAGAAAGAGAAAGGAAAGGAGAAAGGAAAGTAGAAAGGAGAAGAGAAAGGAGAAAGGAGAAAGGAGAAGAGAAAGGAGAAAGGAAAGGAGAAAAGAGAAAGGAAAGAAGAAAGGAGAAGAGAAAGGAGAAAGGAAAGGAGAAAGAAGAAGAGAAAGGAGAAAGGAAAGGAGAAAGGAAAGTAGAAAGGAGAAGAGAAAGGAGAAAGGAAAGGAGAAAGGAGAAGAGAAAGGAGAAAGGAGAAGATAAAGGAGAAAGGAAAGGAGAAAGGAAAGGAGAAAGGAGAAAGGAAAGGAGGAAGGAGAAAGGAAAGGAGAAAGGAGAAGATAAAGGAGAAAGGAAAGGAGAAAGGAGAAGATAAAGGAGAAAGGAAAGGAGAAAGGAGGAAGGAAAGGAGAAAGGAGAAAGGAGAAAGGAAAGGAGAAAGGAGAAAGGAAAGGAGAAAGGAGAAGAGAAAAGAGAAAGGAGAAAGGAAAGGAGAAGGGAAAAGAAAGGAAAGTTATTTACTTTCCTTCTGTTCTTTTTTTTCTTTCTGTTCTTTTCTTTCTTTCTTTCCGTTCTTTTCTTTCTTTCTTTCTTTCTTTCTTTCTTTCTTTCTCTTTCTTTCCTTTCTTTCCCATGGCTATGCCTGCTACGTGTGGTCCCTGTGGTTTCCTCCAACTCTATTATTCTATGATTTTGAGGCAAGCTGAGCTTTTCAAAACAACCCCAACCCCAAATGTACTTATCTGTGTGTTTATGTGAGTAAAATGCATTGGAAAAGAATGGGGATCACCATACCGGCGAAACAGAAGAACACCTTCGAAAGCGCTGTCATTTTTCGTGCAAGGATTTGCATTTTTGTAAGACAAAACACAAAATACCAAAAGCCACCCATCGGTCCCTTTTCCTTCCTGGTTGCTGTAATTATTTCCACTGATTTCCAGGATCAGAGAAGAAGGGAAGAAAGGAAGGTGCTGGAGAGTTCGCTTCTGAAAGAGAAGAAGAAGAAGGCAAGAGCCTCTCTGTTTCATGATGCCGAGGATGGCCCTCAGCTTTCCTTGAGAGTGGAATCAAGAGTGTTGTTTTCCACTTTGAAAGTCGGGGGGAAAAAACACAACAGCCAAAAGAAGGGAGACGTGTTCTGATGTGCGGTGGCGGTTTTTGATGCCTTCCTCCCAGGAAAAGAAAAAGACGGAAGACGAGACCCTGGCTGACAGGTGAAGAACGCTCCAGGCGACCAAAACATACCTGGCCAAGCCTTTGAAGAGCACATTTTAGGTGAATTTCTGTAGCAAGGTTGGGTGGGAGAAACTAAGGCAGAGTTGCTTGGCTTTAAAATATATTCTGTGCATCTGTTGGGCATAAGCGTTTGCTTTCGTTTGCATGATATTTGGCATGGTCAGCCCTATGAAGGCGCTTTGCTCCAGATGTGGTCCCTTTCGGGTGCATCTACACCGGAGATTAAATGCATTTTTACTAGGCCTGGGTAACAACGGAAAAATTTGTTTCTAAAATCGATTTGTATTTGGGGTTTTTTTTTGTTTCGATATTTAAAATAATTACAAAATTTTCCTTTTAAAAAGTTCGATATTTCACGAAATTTCGTAAATGGTAAAAAATTAACGAATCGATTTCCGAAACAATAACGAATCGATTCGTTAATGGCGGACGCGACCGCGAAATACGCTAAAAAACCTCCAAAACCTTCTGAAGCTTCCCTCTCCCTCTGTTGTTGACTGTTGGTGTGATATTATAATTATTTTTCACTAATTAAACCATAAAACTGGCCCAGACATGCGGAAATAATAACGAAACGACCTCAAAACAATAACGAAACGAATACAATATCGAAATACGAAGCATTTACAAAACGTTTTGGAAAATTCGTTTTTTTTAATAATTGCTCCAGAATGGTTCGTTATCGTTTTGTAATTGAAAAAATTAACGAATTATTAACGAATTACGAATTAACGAAACGAAACCGCCCAGCCCTAATTTTTACACTCCTTTAATGATCACGGCTCCATGCTATTAAATCATAGGAGTTTGAAATTAATTTTTAATTAAAAGGTCGGGAAGAATTGGAGATTAATGATTGGTTTCGTTATCACCAATTGCATGAAAGATACAAAAAAGACTTGAGGATTGGATTTGCAACCAAAGAATCAGAATTGGAAAGAATATGGAAAAAGGGGGATAAAGGGTTAATCTCTAGATTATACAAATACATACTAAGTTATAACATGGAGGACAACAGAGTCAAGACAGTAATGATATCCTGGGCCAAGGACCTAGGCAGACCAATAGAATTGGACAAATGGGAATACCTATGGAACAAAGAATTCAAATTTACTTTATCGGGTTCAATTAGGGAGAATCAATACAAAATGTTTTACAGATGCTATATCACTCCAGCTACATTGGCTAAAATAGACAAATCACAACAAGGTATTTGCTGGAGGTGCAGGAAACAGAAAGGGACATTCCTCCACATGTGGTGGACCTGTGTGATCATACAGGAATTTTGGGATAAGGTAATTAAGGAGACAAATAAAATGTTACATAACAAGATTAAAAAAAGCCCAGGACTGTGTCTGCTAGGTCTACAGAGAGAAAACAATAATCAAAAGGACCAAGAAATATATCAATATAGCTTTGCAGCGGCAAGATTGACCATAGCCAAAGATTGGAAAGGGGGAAAAGGTCTAACCAAAAAGGATTGGAGGGAAAGAATGCGAGAATAGATGCTAATGGCCAGACTAACTTATAACAGGAGGAATAAGAGTAATGAGGACTTTCTAGAAAAATGGAAGTTGGCCATGGCATATCTGAATAGAGAGTCAGTAATTTACTTACTTACTTAGGCGATCCCTCGTTGGACGAGTAAGATGGTCTTCCATTATGGATTTCCTTGTGGGTCCGTATGTGGCTGTGGAGCCCTATTCTTGCTCTGCATCTTCTTCCGCAGTGAGGCATTGGTTTCCAGGTGGAAGGCGGTCCTGGTCAGGGGTTGGCTTGACACGCCTTCCTCCTGGCACGTTTCTCTCTTTCACCCTCCACTCGTGCCTCCTCGAATTCTGCAGCACTGCTGGTCACAGCTGACCTCCAGCTGGAGCGCTCAAGGGCCAGGGCTTCCCAGTTCTCAGTGTCTATGCCAGAGTTTTTAGAGGTTGGCTTTGAGCCCATCTTTCAATCTCTTTTCCTGTCCACCAACATTCCGTTTTCCGTTCTTGAGTTCGGAGTAGAGCAACTGCTTTGGGAGACGGTGGTCGGGCATCCGGACAACGTGGCCGGTCCAGCGGAGTTGATGGCAGAGGACCATTGCTTCAATGCTGGTGGTCTTTGCTTCTTCCAGCATGCTGACGTTTGTCCGCTTGTCTTCCCAAGAGATTTGCAGGATTTTCCGGAGGCAGCGCTGATGGAATCGTTCCAGGAGTTGCATGTGACGTCTGTAGACAGTCCACGTTTCGCAGGCATAGAGCAGGGTTGGGAGGACAATAGCTTTATAGACAAGCACCTTGGTATCCCTACGGATGTCCCGGTCCTCAAACACTCTCTGCTTCATTCGGGAAAATGCTGCACTCGCAGAGCTCAGGCGTTGTTGTATTATAGTTTCTGTTGTATTTCGGCGTCGATGTTGACTTTGGTGGAGAGGTGGCTGCCAAGGTAGCGGAAATGGTCCACATTTTCTAATGTTACACCATTAAGCTGTATTACTGGCATTGGAGAGGGATTGGCTGGCGACTGCTGGAACAGCACCTTGGTTTTCTCAATGTTCAGTGACAGGCCAAGCTTCTCATATGCTTCTGCGAAGGTGTTTAGAGTGGCTTGTAGATCTTCTTCTGAATGCGCACAGACGACATTGTCATCAGCATACTGGAGTTCTATAACAGCTGTTGTTGTAACCTTGGTTTTGGCTTTCAGTCTGCTGAGGTTGAATAGCTTGCCATCTGTCCGATAGATGATTTCCACTCCGGTGGGAAGCTTCCCATCAACAAGGTGAAGTATAGATGGAGAATAAAGTTGGGGCAATAACACATCCCTGTTTGACACCTGATTCCACCTTAAATGGGTCACTTTCGGAGCCATTGCTGTCCAAGACTGTTGCCATCATGTCATCATGGAGGAGCCGCAGGATGTTCACAAATTTGTTAGGGCCCCATTAGGAATTTAGGTTTACCATGAATAAGGATAGATAAATAGGCTTAAAGGCTTCATAGTGTTTCGGTGTGGGAAGTCATGGTGAAGGGTGCACGGGTGTGGGGATGAGGGTTTAGTTTGTTTAGGATAGGGGTTTTGGGTTGAGTGTAAGGTCTGGGGTTTGTGTGTAAAATGCCATGTGCTGATTTCCTGAATGTTATGAAAAAATTTAATACTAAGCTCTGATTGAAAGCACTGGAAAACAGCTAGAAATAGCAAGTTTATGTGTATCAAGATATGTAAATGATAATAATTTGTACTTAACGTCAAAATTAACTATTTGATTGAATAAGGTAGAGAGGCATGTACACGTCAAAAATTTTGGTACCTGATTATATCTGATTTGCCATGGGTTGCTTTTCTGTTATGTACCATAATCAAAATAAACAGTTTTAACAATAAAAAAAAAAGAAAAAGAAATTTTTTTTTTAAGCTTTGGATATGTTTTAATGGATTTTAATTGTGAATTGTTTATTTATTTATTTATTTATTTATTTATTTGCTGTGCTTATAGACCGCTGTTCTCAGCCCAGGGGCGACTCACAGCGGTGTACAACATGGAGAGAATAAGGTGCAAATTACAGAACATAATCCACCAGCAACCTAGCAATATCAAAACAACATCAAAACAACATCATCGACAACATCAACAATCTCAATACCAATAATACAAAATACAAAAGGTCATTCACGTCGTCTCATCGTTAAGCCACAATCCAATATCGTTTTCCGTTGTACCATTCCTGTCATCATTGCCATTTATTGCACTTCTTGTACGAACGCCTTCTCTAACAGCCACGTCTTTAGTTTCTTGCGGAATATCATAAGGGAGGGCGCCAGTCTGATGTCCACGGGAAGGGTGTTCCACAGCCGAGGAGCCACCACCGAGAAGGCCCTGTCTCTCGTCTCCACCAGGCGTGCCTGTGAGGCAGGCGGGATCGAGAGAAGGGCCTCCCCGGAAGATCTCAAAGTCCTCGTGGGCTCGTAGGCCGAGATGCGGTCAGAGAGGTATCTTGGGCCGGAACCGTTTAGGGCTTTGTAGGCCAACGCCAGCACCTTGAATTGAGCCCGGTAGCAAATCAGCAGCCAATGGAGCTGGTACAACAAGGGCGTCGTATGCTCCCTGCGTCCCGCTCCTGTTAGTAACATGGCTGCCGCACACTGGACCAGTTGAAGCTTCTGGGCCGTCTTCAAGGGCAACCCCACATAGAGAGCGTTGCAGTAGTCTAAGCAGGATGTAACCAGAGCGTGGACTACTGTGGCCAAGTCAGACTTATATAATAATAATAATAATAATAATAATAATAATAATAATAATAATAATCTCAGCCAGCATTTGGAAACAATAAACAATAAACATCGACAAAATTACGATCTGTCAACTGCAACAGGCCACCTGACTTGGATCTGCACATACATCACACAGTCCTAGACGTTTGGGAAGGGTTCTGAAATGGCAGGGAGAAGGTTTGAGGAAAAGAGACAAAAGAGAGATCCTGAGAACTGGAAAGCACGGCCTTTGTTCTCGGTTGGCGCCAACCAGATATGGACCCTCCTGGTAAGCCAGGAAAGAAGGGTACAGAACAAAGGAAAGGCTTGGTTTATATACCTTTTGAAATAATTATGCACACATCATATAGATATCACAATGTGCGTCACAAAATTCTACTTTTACATTGACTTCAATAGCATATTTTCAAACTCAACACCTTGTCAATCTTCATTAGTGTTCCTTGCTTGCTTGCATGCTGGTCGCTTCTGTGGCGAGAGAATCGGCCATCTACAAAGACGTTGCCCAGGGGACGCCCGGATGTCTTGCAATCCTGCGAGGAGGCTTCTCTCATGTCCCCCAGTATGCATGCCCAGTGTGGAACACATCTCACCACATTAAAACAGTGGATGTGGCCCTTAATGAGACATGCCGCATTATCACGGGGTATCTGCGCCCTACACCACTGGAGAAATTACACTGCTTAGCCGGTATTCCACCACCTGACATCTGCTGGGAAGTGGCAGCCAATAGTGAAAGGACCAAGGCAGAGACATCTCTAGCTCATCCCCTGTTTGGGTATCAGCCAGCACGTCAACAACTTAAATCTAGACATAGTTTTCTAAGATCTACAGAGACACTCGCTGGAACACCTCAGCAAGCGAGAGTCCAAAAGTGGCAGGCTCAAATCCAGCACCTCAACCAATGGCTGATACCAAATGAGAAACTCCCTCCTGGGCACACAGAAGACTGGGCGACTTGGAAGGCGCTGAACAGACTGCGCTCTGGCACCACGAGATGCAGAGCCAACCTCAAGAAATGGGGCTACAAAGTGTGAATCCTCGACATGCGAGTGGGGAGAAGAGCAAACCACTGACCACCTGCTGCAATGCACCCTGAGCCCAGCCATGTGCACAAGGGAGGACATTCTTGCGGCAACACCGGAGGCACTCCAAGTGGCCAGATACTGGTCAAAAGACATTTAACCAACTACCAAACTCACAAGTTTTGTATTTTTCTGTTTGTTTGCTTTGTTATGTTAGAAATGTAATATAATGGACTGGTTGCTCTGACACGACAAATAAATAAATTAGTGTTCCTATCTAAAGAGTGGCTATTAATGAACACCAGCGCCAGAATGTCTACCGGAACTGATAGCGAGTGTCTCCACCCATCCTAAGATAACATATTCCTGAAACTTCTTAATGGACACTTCATTAGTCAAGCTTACGATAAGGTGCCTGGTTCCGCACCTTATCGGCCTCTTGAAATGCCAGGCCTCAAGACATTCCTTTCCTAGATGCTGGCGTTTCTAATTTTGCAGCTTTTAAGAAGCCAAGTGACCAGGGGAGCATTTGCACAGCTAAAGCTTGTGCGCCAGCTGCGCCCGTACCTTGGGAAGTCTGACTTGGCCACGGTAGTCCACTCTCTGGTTACATCCCGTTTAGACTACTGCAACGCTCTCTACGTGGGGTTGCCTTTGAAGACAGCTCGGAAGCTCCAACTAGTCCAACGCTCGGCAGCCATGATTTTAACAGGAGCGGAGCGCAGGGAGCATACAACCCCCCTGTTGCGCCAACTCCACTGGCTACCGATCTGCTACCGGGCTGAATTCAAAGTGCTGGCGTTGGCCTTTAAAGCCCTAAACGGTTCCGGCCCAAGCTACCTATCTGACCGCATCTCTGCCTATGAACCCACCAGGACTTTGAGATCTTCCGGGGAGACCCTGCTCTCGATCCCGCCTGCTTCTCAAGCTCGGCTGGCGGGGACGAGAGATAGGGCCTTCTCGGTGGTGGCTCCTCGGCTGTGGAACTCCCTTCCTACGGACATTAGACTAGCACCATCTCTAATGGTATTCCGCAAAAAGGTGAAGACCTGGATGTTTGTGCAGGCGTTTGAGTAATTTAGTGCAATCTGGTAATGGAACATAGGAATGGAACAATGGACGACGAACCTGGACTACGCTTGGATGATGAGAAGATTGGGTACGGTTGTTTTTCATAATAATTGTGCATTGTAATTGCTTATTGGTAATTTATGGATAATGTGTTAAGTCAATTGTTATATGTTGTATGGAACCACTGCTGTTTCTACTGTTTCTACTGTTTGTGAACCGCTGTGAGTCGCCTTCGGGCTTGAGATACAGCGGTATAGAAGCAAAGTAAATAAATAAAGTGAATTGAAGGAAATGCCTACATTTCTCTTTGTGAACTATATATTTTCTAACTCCTATTTCTAATATGGTTACACTAAATATATTTTCCAATATGTGTATTATGTATTTTCATCAAGCCTTCATCAGTTCAACTTGTGATTTTGTGATACGAAATCCAGCACAGAGATCTCATTCGCTGTGACATACTGTGTTTTTGTGTCAATAATAATCTATATAAATAAAAAGGTCATGTTCGTTTGTGGGATTAACAGAACTCAAAAACCACTGGGGGAATTGACACCAAATTTGGACACAAGACACCTAACAACCCAATGTATGTCCTTCACTCAAAAAAAATTGATTTTGTCATTTTGGAGTTGTAGTTGCTGGGATGTATAGTTCACCTACAATCAAAGAGCATTCTGAACCCCACCAACGAAGAAATTGTAACAAACTTGGCACACAGTTCTCCCATGACCAACAGAAAATACTGCAAGGGTTTGGTGAGCAGTGTCCTTTGGTTTTGGAGTTGTAGTTCACCTACATCCAGGGTTCCCTGTGGACTCAAACAAGGATGGACCTGGACCAAACTCTACATGAATACTCAATATGCCCAAATGTGAACACTGGTGGAATTTGGGGAAAATAGAACGTTGAGATCTGGGAGTTGTAGTTACTGGGATTTATAGTTCACCTACAATCACAGAGCATTCTGAACCTCACCAACGATAGAACTGGGCCAAACCTCTCACACAGAACCCTCATGAGGGCCACAGCAACGCATGGCAGAGGATGGCTAGTGTGTGTATATATATATATTCAACTTTTTCTTTACAATATTGTTCTCCCATTGAGTTTTGGGACTTGTAGTTCACCTACTTCCAGAGAGCACTGTGGACTCAAACAAGGCTGGACCCTGACCAAACTCTACACAAATACTCAATATGCCCAAATGTGAACACTGGTGGAGTTTGGGGAAAATAGACTCTTGACATTTGGGAGTTGTAATTGCTGGGATTTATAGTTCACCTACAATCACAGAGCATTCTGAACCCTACCAACAATAGAATTGGGCCAAGCCTCCCACACAGAACCCCCATGTGGACCACAACAACGTGTGGCAGGGGATGGCTAGTACTATAATATTTATTATTATACTATGTAACTTGGAATTCGTTCCAGGGTCATTAATGTCATCTCCTAATTGGTTCTATCATAAAAACATTAGAAAAGATGGTTAAACTGCCAAAACTTTGTTTTTGCAGTCTGCACAAAAGGTTTAAAAATGGCAGCACAAAAATGAAGTTTTTGGAGTAGAACAACTACTTCCAAAGTAAGGACCGCACAATGAAACAGGAAATAACATTTCCAAACCAGGAACAGAACCGTTTGTCACTTATTCTTATTATTATGTTTATTTATACCCCATTTTTCTGCCCTCCATAACCCTGCTGGGATAATCCCTTGAGACAGAAAGGTTGGGCAAATCCCTCTGGCTATTTCCCAAGCCAGACAATTGCCAGAATCCAGGATTCTGTGCTATTGAGCCATGGCAAAGTGGTGCCAAAGTGCTTGGCAGTGTCGAGATGCACTCTTATGAGTTCCTCCTTCTGTTAAACATACATTCCACAGCAGGATGTATATGGACTTCCCATAAAGAGTTCATAGAATAGCAACAATCCAGGAGAGAAATGGGGAAACCCGTTGGTTGGAGAATTCATTCAGTGGGAAGAGCTTGGCCAAACAGCGGCTCAACAGGGGACACGAGGAATGGCAAATATTTTAAGGAGATTAAACATCAAAGCCAGAGGATGAATTATTTAGAGTGGTCCAAGGGAGTTATGCAGGGAACAGTGGGATGGAATTAAGTAAAGCGGAAGCAAGGGAGGGAGGCAAAAACGAGAGAGAGATGCTGCTGATACTGATGCTGTGTTGGGGGATCCTTCTCCTCCAAAGGAAGGAAGGGAGGAAAGGGGGAGGGGAAAGAGGAAGGGAAGAAAGGAAGGAAAAGAAAAGGAAAAGGGAAGGAAAGGGGGGGAGGGAGGGAGGGAAAGAGGAAGGATGGGGAAGAAGGAAGGGAGGGTAGGGAAGGAAGGGGAAGGGCAAGGAAGGGGAAAAAGGAAGAAAGGAAAAAGAAGAAGGAAAAGAAGAGGAAGAAGGGAAGGGAAGGGAAGAGGGAGGAAGGAAGGAAGGAGGGAAGGAAGGGAGGAAGGAAGGGGAAGGAAGAAGGGAAGGAACGAAGGAAGGAAGGAAAAAAGGAGGGAAGGGGAGAAGGAAGGAAGGAAAAGAGGAGGGAGGGAAGGAGAGGAGAGGAGGGAGGGAGGGAGGGAAGGAAGGAAGGAAGGGGGAAGGAAAGGGAGGAAGGAAGGAAGAAAAGAAGGAAAAAGGAAAGGGAAAGGGAAAAGGAAAAGGAAAGGGAAAGGGAGGAAAGAAAGGAGAGGAAGGAAGGAAGGAAGGGAAGGAAGAGGAAGGAAGGAAGGAAAGAGAGGAAAGGAAGGAATGGAAGTAAGGAAGGAAGGAAGGAAGGAAGGAAGGAAGGAAGGAAGGAAGGAAGGGAAAGGAAGGAAGGAAAGAAAGGAAAGATACTCCAAATGCACGACACTCCACTTTGGCAGAAAAAACGAAATGCAAAGATGAAGGGAAAGAGAAGGAAGGAAGAAAAGGAGGGAAAGGGAAAGGGAAGAAAAAGGTGAAGGGGAGCCAAAGGCAGGATGGAAGGAAGGGGAAAGAAGGGGAAGAAGGAAGGGTAGGGAAGGGAGGAAGGAAGGAAGGAAGGGAAGGGAAGTGAAAGAAGGAAGGAAGGAGAAGGGAAGGGAGCTGAAGGGAAAGAAAGGAATGCAAACCCTGGAAGCAAATCTTTGTTGGGGAGAACACTTTCATTGATTTCTAGGAAGGCTTTAGTCCAGTGTTTTCCAACCTGGCGAGTAATCCATCAAAGGTATATTGTATGTCTATATGAATTTATGTATATAGTCACCATAGGTCAACAACAGGCAACTTAGCTGGATTATACGGCAGTGTAGATCCAGACTGAGTCGACACTGCCGTATAATCCAGTTCAAAGCAGATAATCTGGATTTTTTGTGGCAGTGTAGATCTAGACTATATTGTTCAGTTAATGCCTTGGCTCAATGCTGTAAAATAATGGGAGTTATAGTTTTGCAAGGTATTTAGCCTTCAATCAGGCCCGTAGCCAGGATTTCGTTCGGGGGGGGCTGAGTTTGATTTCAGGGGGGGGGGGGGCTGAGTTTGATTCAAAGGGGGGGGGGCTGAGGATCTACCCTAGCAAACCTTTTGTATCATTATCCCAATAGCCCCATGCGTATGGGATATATTGAGCATGGTGATCAGATCATGATATGAATAAACATAACAGTTTAAATAATGTACCAGTAAGGCCTTTTCACAGACCACCATGAGAATTTCGGGGGGGGGGGGCTGAAGCGCCCGACCCCCCCCCCCCCGGCTACATGCCTGCCTTCAATTCGAAACGACCACTCCCTTGATTGCCTAGCATTGAGCCATGGGAGTTAAATTGGGCTGGAACTGCATTAATTTGGCAGTGCAGATCCACTTTAGGAGATGTGTGGGGTAGAAACACCTTTGCACCCGCGCATCTCTTCCCTTGGACCGTTTCTGGTGCGGCTTGATGCCAGGCGGCTGCTCCTTTAAACCCGGCACCGGCTGACAATGTGAATCTTGATGACGCCAATGCGACCCTACAAGGGGAAGCGCATGGTGAGTTAATGCTGCCAGTTTGCATGATGGCTGGAGCTTGAGATGACATTTATCTTCTGGAGTGAGCCTCCTGACATTATCCCAAGTGGCAGAGCCACTAGTGGACTGGCAAGTGTTCACTCAGGAGTGAAGAGGAAGGCCCGATCGGAGGAACGGCCCAAAAGGGACCCTTTCTTCCTTCATTACAACAGTCACATGCACAAAGGAAACATGAATAATAATAATAGTAGTAAATTGCTTCGAGTGCAAAAGACAAAGAGCGAATACCGTAAAAACACAATCCAGAGCAGAAGAGAAAACTGGCCAAAGAAGGCTCTCCATGGACAGTTTCTGACAAAAACTGAGAGCCAAATGGACAAAGAAAAAACATGGCTGTGGCTCACGAATGGGACTCTGAAAAAGGAGACAAAGGAGGGCCTGATTCTGGCAGCCCAAGAACAAGCCATTCGGACCAAGGCCATCCAAGCCAGAATTGAAAAGTCAACGACAGATCCCAAGTGTAGACTGCAAGGAAGCAGATGAAACAATAGATCTCATCCTCAGCTGCTGCAAGAAGATGATGGACAGAATACAAGCAGAGGCACAACGCCCTTGCTCAGATGATTCATTGGAACTTGTGCCACAAATACTATCTACCTGCGACAAAGAACTGGTGGGATCACAAGCCGGAAAAAATTATGGAAAATGAACACGTCAAGCTACTCTGGGACTTCCGGATTCAGAGAGACAGAGTTTTGGAGCATAAGACTCTTGACCTTATGATTGTGTTAAAAAACAAAGTATGGATCGTTGATGTTGCCAACCCAGGTGAGAGCAGGATTGCAGAGAAACAACTAAAAAAGCTAACACGAGATGAGGATTTAAAAATCGAACGGCAAAGACTCTGGCATAAACCAGTCAAGGTGGACCCAGTGGTGATGATTGGCACACTGGGTGCAGTGCCTCTAGACCAGCGGTCGGGAACCTATGGCTCTCCAGGTGTGGTGGACTTCAACTCCCACAATGCCTTGAGGCTCGGCACTAGCGGGCGGGGCCGAAGCGGCGAGGAGGCGCGTTGCCCGCAGGGGTTTCCGCCCGCTCTCTCCCTCCGAGGCCAGCCTTTGCTGCCCGTCCTCCATGAAAAAAGCCTCTTTTTCATGGAGGACGGGCAGCAAAGGCTGGCCTCGGAGGGAGAGAGCGGGCGGAAACCCCTGCGGGCAACACGCCTCCTCGCCGCTTCGGCCCCGCCCGCTAGTGCCGAGCCTCAAGGCATTGTGGGAGTTGAAGTCCACCACACCTGGAGAGCCAAAGGTTCCCGACCGCTGCTCTAGACCTTGGCCTGCACTTAAACACAATTGGTGCTGACAAAATTACCATCTGCCAGCTGCAAAAGGCCACCTTACTGGGATCACATTATTCGCCGAGACATCACACAGTCCTAGACACTTGGGAAGTGTCCGACGTGTGATCCAATACAACAGCCAGCAGAGTGTCTGCTGTGGACTCATCTTGATGTGTTTCTAATAATAATAATAATAATAATAATAATAATAATAATAATAGACACTTGGGAAGTGTCCAACATGTGATCCAGTTCAGCAGCCAGCAGAGAGTCTGCTGTGGACTCATCTTGTTGTGTTTCTAATAATAATAATAATTGTTCGATTTGTGATTTTGTGATACGAAGTCCAACATATAGATCTCGTTTGCTGTGACATACTGTGGTTTTGTGTCAATAAAATATTAATAATAATAATAATAATAACAACAACAATAATAAATTCAGTACCTGCCTCTATTTATAGCTCAAAGCGGGATCCGGCATACACATCTATATAAATAAAAATGTCATGTTCGTTTGTGGGATTAACAGAACTTAAAAACCACTGGGAGAATTGACACCAAATTTGGACACAAGACACCTAACAACCCAATGTATGTCCTTCACTCAAAAAAATTGATTTTGTCATTTGGGAATTGTAGTTGCTGGGATTTATAGTTCACCTACAATCAAAGAGCATTCTGAACCCCACCAACGATGGAATTGGGCCCAACCTCCCACACAGAAACCCCACATGGGCCACAGCAACGCGTGGCAGGGGACGGCTAGTCTATATAAATAAAAATGTAAGGGTCATTTGTGGGATTAACAGAACTCAAAAACCACTGGGCGAATTGACACCAAATTTGGACACAAGACACCAACCAAAGCAATCTATGTCCTTCACTCAAAAATTGTTTTTTTTTTTCATTTGGGAGTTGTAGTTGCTGGGATTTATAGTTCACCTACAATCAAAGAGCATTCTGAACCCCACCAATGATGGAACACAGTTCTCCCATGACCAACAGAAAATACTGGAAGGGTTTGGTGGGTAGTGTCCTTTGGTTTTGGAGTTGTAGTTCACCTACATCCAGAGAGCACTGTGGATTCAAACAATGATGGATCTGGACCAAACTCTACAAGAATACTCAATATGCCCAAATGTGAACACTGGTGGAGTTTGGGGAAAATAGAATCTTGACATTCGGGAGTTGTAGTTGTTGGGATTTATAGTTCACCTACAATCACAGAGCATTCTGAACCCCACCAATGATGGAATTGAACCGAACATGGCACACAGTTCTCCCATGACCAACAGAAAATACTGGAAGGGTTTGGTGGGCATTGACCTTGGGTTTTGGAGTTGTAGTTCACCTACATCCAGAGAGCACTTTGGACACAAACAATGATGGATCTGGACCAAACTCTACATGAAGACTCAATATGCCCAAATGTGAACACTGATGGAGTTTGGGGAAAATAGAATCTTGACATTTGGGAGTTGTACTTGCCAGGATTTATAGTTCACCTACTATCACAGAGCATTCTGAACCCCACCAACAATAGAATTGGGCCAAACCTCCCACATAGAGCCCCCATGTCGGCCACAGCAACGTATGGCAGGGGGCGGCTAGTATTGCATAAAATGCTCATTATAACAATTGCACATGAAATTGAAACATGAATAACACTATGCATCAAAATCTGAAAAATGTTCCATTCCTGGTTTGAAAGTGTTGTCTTCCTGTTACATTGTGTGGTCCTTACTTTGAAAGTAGTTGTTCCACTCCAGTGATTTGTTTTTTGCGGCCTTACGGAGCCCTTTCCCAAAATTGTTGCGGCAACTTGGGTGGCCTTTTTATGTTCAGACTAGAACTGGATAATCCACTTCATCTTAGAACTGTATAATGCAGTTCAAGGTAGTTTGAATGGCATTATATAGTTGGTGTAGAACCATACAACACAGTCCCAGGGACTTTTTTCTTTCATGTGTGCAGGTCCTCACACCTCTGGGAATGCCTGCCATAGATGTGGGTGAAATGTCAGGAGAGAATGCTTCTGGAATATGGCCTGACAGCCCGGAAAACTCACAGCAACCCAAAGAAGGAAATACCTTATTTTTAAAAAAGTGCCTGACACCAGAGGGCAGTGTTTTTATAGTAATTATTATGAAGGTTCTCTCTTATGCGCTTGGGCTGAATGAAAGTGCACATTTATTTTTTCCTAAAAAACAGATTATGAAAAGCCACATAGTCCTGGATCTACCATATAATGCACTTGCATGATATGGTTAGAGTAGACCCATACAATGCAGTTCAATGCAGTTAACTGTAGAGCCATATAATGCAGTTGGGTGCAATTCGACTCTTATAATGCATTTCAATGCAGTTAGTCCCATATAATGCATTTACACCCATATAATGCAGTTTGATGCGATTAGGTCTATATAATGCAGTTCAGTGCAGTTAGACCTATATAATGCAGTCCATTCAATTAGACCCATATCATGGAGTTTGGTGCAATTAGATCTGTATAATGCAGTTCAATGCAGTTCGTCCCGTATAATGCAATTAGACCCATATAATGCAGTTTGGTGCAATTAAACCCATATAACGTAGTTCGATGCAATGAGACACATCTTATGCAGTTTGATGCAGTTTGACCCATATAATGTAGTTCATGCAGTTACACTCATATAATGCAGTTCATGCAATTCAGCCAATATAATGCAGTTTGGTGCAATTAGACCCATATAATGCATTTCATGCAATTAGACCCATATAATGCAGTCCGGTGCAATTGGACTCATACAATGCATTTCATGCAATTAGACCCATATAATGCATTTCATGCAATTAGACCCATATAATGCAGTTCAATGCAATCAGGCCAATATAATGCATTTCATGCAATTAGACCCATATAATGCAGTTCAATGCAATTAGGCCAATATAATGCATTTCATGCAATTGGACCCACATAATGCAGTTTGGTGCAATTAAACCCATATAATGCAGTTAGGCCAAAATAATGCATTTCATGCAATTAGACCCATATAATGCAGTTTGGTGCAATTAAACCCATATAATGCATTTCATGCAATTAGACCCATATAATGCAGTTTGGTGCAATTAAACCCATATAATGCATTTCATGCAATTGGACCCACATAATGCAGTTTGGTGCAATTAAACCCATATAATGCAGTTAGGCCAAAATAATGCATTTCATGCAATTAGACCCATATAATGCAGTTTGGTGCAATTAAACCCATATAATGCATTTCATGCAATTAGACCCATATAATGCAGTTTGGTTGCAATTAGGCCAAAATAATGCATTTCATGCAATTAGACCCATATAATGCAGTTTGGTGCAATTAAACCCATATAATGCAGTTCGACCCATATAATGTAGTTCATGCAATTAGACCCATATAATGCATTTTGATGTAACTAAATCCATCTAATGCAGTTTAATGCAGTTAGACCCATATAATGCAGTTTGGTGCAGTTCATGCAATTTGGCCAATATAATACAGTTTGGTGCAATTAGACCCATATCATGCAGTTCAATGCAATTAGACATTGTGCACCCAGACACCCATGGCATTGTGTGAGCCATTCCTCTTCCATAAGTTTGAACTTTCATGATTTGCAGTGCAATTCCACGCTGGCTGAGAGATGCTGGGATTTTTCTGTCCAAAAAAGCACCACATTCCCCAAGTTCCTTCTCTCGAGGAATGCCCCATAAAAGCGCTCTCTCATGTATTTATTAAAGGCCCGTAACAACAAAGAGATGCCCCCCAAACGGGTGCTGAAGCATCAGAAATCTCCGCCAGACGCTCTCTTGGGGGGATCCCTTTCCAGACAGAAACGCTTCCCGCTTCTCCGAAAATCGAAAGCCCTTCAACTCGGCAGGAGGCCAAAGCCTTGGGAAAAGAGAAAAGTCTCACTCAGAGGCGCCTCTGGTTTGGTGCGTTGTAAAAAGAGCGTGCCCTGGGAGGCATTTGCGCCCGACACCTATGGGAGTTGCAGTTTTGCAAGGCCGTTGCCTGCCAAAGAAGGCTGCCGCCTCACCAAACTACAACTCTCAGGATTCCATAGATTCAGACTGGATCTACACTGCCATATAATGCAGTTTGGAACTGCGCTATATGCTCAATGTGGACCCATAGAATGCAGCTATATAATGCAGTTTGGAACAGCATTATATGCTCAGTGTGGAGCCATAGAATGCAGTTCAGACTATATTATGTGGGTCGACATTGGCCATATAGTCAGAGGCGGCCCTAGGTAATTTTCAATGGTAAGCAAACAGTATTTTGGCGCCCCCCCCCCCCCAACCAATCATTTATATATATTTTCTGTTTGTCGTGGGAGTTCTGTGTGCCATATTTGGTTCAATTCCATCATTGGTGGAGTTCAGAATGCTCTTTGATTGTAGGTGAACTATACATCCCATTAACTACACTTGCCGCACTTGCTCCCTTGCCTGGCCCGCTTTGGGTCCGGAGGCGTGCCTGAAGACCCCGGCGTGTGCACCAAAAGTCACCTCTTCTCCTGACTTTCTCCTCAGCCATTGGGACCAAGAGAGAGAGAGAGACAGAGGTGGAGATGCCCACCTTTCCTGAAGGTAGGCGAAAAACAAAGGAGGGAGCGAAAGTGGGAGATACCTCCAGCCGGAGGGGCTCTCTCTCTCTCTTGGTCCCAATGGCTGAAGAGAAAGTCAGGAGAAGAGGCGACTTTTGGTGCGCACGCTGGGGTCTTCAGACAAGCCTCCGGACCCGAAGTGCCAGGCGGGCAGCTCCGCCCCTTGGCCCACCCGCGGATTGGGGAGAAGAGAGGAGGCGGGTGGAGCGCCGGGGGATCGGGAAAGGGAGCCGGTCATGGGGAAGGGATCGAACGGGAGAACGATTGAGCGCCGGCTCTGCTCGCGCACCCGGTGGCCGGGTGGAGCAGGAACGAGAGGGGCTAGGCGAGGCTCAAGGGCCCGGCCCCTTTGGGAAGAGGATCGCCCGGCAGCGAGGCAAGAAAGCCGAGGCTCCCCCCGGACTGCTAGGCTGTTGTGAGCTGAGGGGGCGCTCCTCAAGTGGCGGTCGAGGGGCATTTACAGAGGCACCTCTGCGCCCCTGGCAAAAAAAAGTGTTCTGTGACCGCTTACTTCGCGTAATGGACGCTCCACCAATGATGGAATTGAACCAAATATGGCAAACAGAACTCCCACGACGAACAGAAAATATATATCAGTGATTGGTGGGGGGGGGGGACCAAAATACTGTTTGCTTACCGTTGAAAATTACCTAGGGCCGCCTCTGAGTATGCACCCACACAACACCATTCAGACTACATTATATGGGTCTGCACTGAACAGATACACTTTCAAACTGCATTATACAGCAGTATATATCCAGTCTGGGCCACGGCGGTTCAAGTGGTGCCAAACTGCATTAATTCAGCTGTGAAGACGCCCAGGAAGGACCTTGCAAAGCCGAAATCCCGAACTTCTTGCAAAGGAGAGAGAAAAAGGCTCTGAAGCCCATGAAGGGAGCAGGCTGCCACAAAGTGCCGGGGGCCCCAATGCATTTGATACACAGCCTTCCTATTTTTCAAAACCCGGCTTGAGAGGAGCCGCTTGGCCTGGGGCGGCGGAGGCCTTCATGCTGGGAATGTGGCGGGGAAATGCGTCAGCGTTCGGGGGATTAATACAGATTTCCAGTTCTCTGCCTTTCGGGTTCAAGGCACGGCCGCCTTCGCTGGGGCCCGCCGGGGAAAAGGCCCTGGGCCCCGAATGCAAATCACGCACGGCTTTTATCGGTGCCGGGCTTGATCTCTCCTCCTTTGGCTGTTCTAATCCTCCCTTGCAATGTTTTGGGCTTATTCAAACACCATTGGAAGCGGGGAAAACAAAACAATGGCTCCCAGTTTCCTCTCCAGAGCAAAACAACAACAGATTATTTTTCCAATTATTGATTTGTCAATCAGGGCCCCCGGCGTTTGCTTCTTCTCCCCACGGGAAAGTTTGATAACACTGTGTAACAACAATTGTTGTTCCCGGGTTAGCGATGCCATTTCCTAATTGGTTCCATCATTTAAAAACATGGGGAAAGTTGATTAAACTGCACAAACTTTGGGTTGTCGTAGGTTTTTTCGGGCTATATGGACATGTTTTAGAGGCATTCTCTCCTGACGTTTCGCCTGCATCTATGGCAAGCATCCTCAGAGGTAGTGAGGTCAGCACTAGAGAAAGATTGCCCCTCCAGGCAGTAAAAGCAGAACCTTGAAACTGCCAAGCCCTCAAGAGGCTAAGCAGGTGGTCTTTGAATTCACACCTGCTCCACAGACAAGATTATTATTGTCGAAGGCTTTCATGGCCGGAATCACTGGGTTGTTGTAGGTTTTTTCAGGCTATATGGCCATGTTCTAGAAGCATTCTCTCCTGACGTTTCGCCTGCATCTATGGCAAGGATCCTCAGAGGTTATGAGGTCAGCTCATCACCTCCTAACAAAGGATTCCCCCAGGCAGTAAGAAGCCAGACCTTGAAACTGCCAAGCCATCAAATGCTAATCAAGGTGGTCAGTTGAAACATTCACACCTAGCTCCAGCAGACAAGAATCCTTTGATGTATTGTCGAAGGCTTTCATGGCCGGAATCACTGGGTTGTTGTAGGTTTTTCGGGCTATATGGCCATGTTCTAGAGGCATTCTCTCCTGACGTTTCGCCTGCATCTATGGCAAGCATCCTCAGAGGTAGTGAGTAGAAAAGACATTTCAACAAAAGATTCCCCCAGGCACTGCCAGGCCATCAAATGCTAATCAAAGTGATCAGTTGAAACATTCACACCTAGCTCCAGCAGACAAGAGTCCTTTTGAAGTGTATTGTTGAAGGCTTTCATGGCCGGAATCACTGGGTTGTTGTAGGTTTTTCCAGGCTATATGGCCATGTTCTAGAGGCATTTTCTCCTGACGTTTCACCTGCATCTATGGCAAGCATCCTCAGAGGTAGTGAGGTCTGTTGAAAGTAGGAAAATGGGTTTATATATCTGTGGAATGACCAGGGTGGGACAAAGGACTCTTGTCTGCTGGAGCTAGGTGTGAATGTTTCAACTGACCACCTTGATTAGCATTTAATTGCTTGGAAGTGCCTGGGGGAATCTTATTAGAAACCTAACCTTTCTTTGTGTGGACAATTTCAACAGAAAGGAGGAAACCATGAAAATGAACAAAATCTGGCTACCAGTATTAAAAAAACTCTAAAATTACAACAGCAAAACAACAGAGAGGAAACAATCAGGACATCTAATCACCTCTCAACAAAAGATTGCCCCAGGCACTGCCAGCCATCAAATGCTAATCAAGGTGGTCAGTTGAAACATTCACACCTAGCTCCAGCAGACAAGAGTCCTTTGATGTATTGTTGAAGGCTTTCATGGCCGGAATCACTGGGTTGTTGTAGGTTTTTTCGGGCTATATGGCCATGTTCTAGAGGCATTCTCTCCTGACGTTTCGCCTGCATCTATGGCAAGCATCCTCAGAGGTTGTGAGGTCTGTTGGAACTAGGAAAGAGGGTTTATATATCTGTGGAATGACCAGGGTGGGACAAAGGACTCTTGTCTGCTGGAGCTAGGTGTGAATGTTTCAACTGACCACCTTGATTAGCATTTGATGACCTGGCAGTGCCTGGGGCAATCTTTTGTTGAGAGGTGATTAGATGTCCCAGATTGTTTACTCTCTGTTGTTTTGCTTTCAACAGAAAGGAGAAACCATGAAAATGAACAAAATCTGGCTACCAGTATTAAAAAAACTCAAAAATTACAACAGCAAAACAACAGAGAGGAAACAACCAGGAACATAAAATCACTCTCAACAAAACTTGCCATAGATGCGGGTGAAACATCAGGAGAAAATGCCTCTAGAACATGGCCATATAGCCCGAAAACCTACAACAACCCAGTGATTCCAGCCATGAAAGCCTTCAACAATAAATTGCACAAACTTTGTTTTTGGGTGACATCTTGGGACATCCTGCTAGAGCACATTGTATTAGGGGTTGGGAACCTTCCCATTGCTGGGTTGCTGTGAGTTTTCCAGGCTGTCTGGCCATGTTCGAGAAGCATTCTCTTCTGATGTTTCGCACACATCTATGGCAGGCATCCTCAGAGATTGTGCAGTCTGTTGGAAACTAGATTTATATATCTGTGGAATGATGTTCAGGGTGGGAGAAAGAACTCTTGTCTGTTGGAGCTAGGGGTGTGAATGTTTCATTTGGCCACCTTGATTAGCATTTAATGGCTTGGCAGTTTCAAGGTCTGGCTTCTTACTGCTTGGGGGAATCCTTTGTTGGGAGGTGATGAGCTATCCCTGATTGTTTCTTGTCTGAAATTCCCCTGTTTTTGAGTGTTGTTCTTTATTTACTTCTATGATTTTAGAGTTTTTTTAAATTACTGGTAGCCAGATTTTGTTCACTTTTGTTCATCAAGCCAGACCGTGAAGCTGTTAGGCCATTAAATGCTAATCAAGGGGGCCAATTGCAACATTCACATCTACTTCAAGCAGACAAGAGTTCTTTTCCCACCCTTGACATTATTCCACAGATATATAAACCCAGTTGTTCCTAATTTCCAACAGACTTCACAACCTCTGAGGATGCCTGCCATAGATGCAGCCGAAACATCAGGAGAGAATGCTTCTAGAACATAGCCATACAGCCTGAAATACCTACAACAACCCAGTATGGCCACAGTTACTCATGCCATGATAACTTATTTAAATGGACTACCCTTGAAGTCTTCTCTCTTATATAATGGTATTATTATTATTATTATTATTATTATTATTATTATTATTATATAATTGTAACTGTAATATGTTACACAACATAACGCTATGATTTTTGTTCCTGGGCCATAAATGCCATTTCCTAATTGGTTCTGTTGAAATAGAGAGATTTAAAAGAACCACAGATAGAGAGATCCGGGCCGTGGATAGTGAAACCCGACGTGCGGATGCCGAGTTCCGATAAGCGTGCCGAAAGTGGATCCGCGCGCCTGGCGAGATGAAGAAGCCACCCAATGCTTCCCAATCAATAAATCTCACCAAGTTGAAGAAGAAGTCACCAAGGTCACAGAAGTCACCTCACTACCTCTGAGGATGCTTGCCATAGATGCAGGCGAAACGTCAGGAGAGAATGCCTCTAGACCATGGCCATATAGCCCGAAAAAACCTCCAACAACCCAGTGATTCCGGCCATGAAAGCCTTCGACAATACAGTAATAATAGAATCCTAGAGTTGGAAGAGACCTGGTGAGCCCGCCAGGTGTTTTGGACTTCAACTCCCACCATTCCTATGGTGGGAGTTGAAGTCCAAATCACCTGGAGGGCCCAAGTTGGCACATGCCTGGTCTTTAGGGCAATTGTGCCAAACAGGGAGTCTCCTGCCACAGGATGGCGTCTTTGCTCCACAAAATCCTTGCCAGGAGCTGTTTGAAACTCCAGAAAAGATTGCAACCTTTTGCTCACTCAGTGTTATATTCTGCAGTTAATGGTAGTTGGTGATGCAGGGGTTAATATAAGTATTATTTCTAAAGGGTTGAGTAATCTGTAAGTAAGAGTTCATGGGTGAAAGCAATGAAGGGTGGAGGGATGCAAGAGATAGGTTGCAGCTGGGTGTTTCTGGATATAAAGATCTTCAGGGAGAAAAAGTATTTGTCTTATCTTGGTGGTAGATGCTGCTGGTTTCCCCCAGGTTTGTGGATTTTTGGTGCCCTGACCTGTCTCCTGAACCCTTGGAACCCTGGAACCTTGAATCTTTGGACTGGCTTTTGACTGCGGTATAAACTCTTGATTCCTGGAATTTGCTCACTGAAAATCTCGGCATTTGACCACTGGACTGGACCCTTTGACTACGGTGTAGCGTTTGCTATCAGTTTTTGTTTTATATTCTGTGACTGAGTGCTGAGTTTTATATTTTGGACTATTAAAACAGCCAGAAAGTAAGCGCTGCTTTAATTAAACTGTTTTATACACACTGGGTGTTTGTTTGGTTCATCTCTGCCTCTGTAACGGCAGAGCCCTGGCATCATGACAGGAGGAGAGCAATGACCAATCTTGATAAAATAGCAAAGAGTAGAGATGGCGCTCCATGCAGTCATGCCAGTGGCCACATGACCTTGGAGGTGTCTACGGACAACGCCGGCTCTTCGGCTTAGAAATGGAGATGAGCACCACACCCCAGAGTCAGACATGACTGGACTTAATGTCAGGGGACTACCTTTACCTTACCTGTATTGTGCATTGTATATAAAACAACAAAGATCCGCATAGTTAAAGCAATGCTATTCCCCATAGTCACCTACGGATGTGAGCGCTGGACCATAGGGAAGACTGAGAGAAGGAAGAGAGATGCTTTTGAACTGTGGTGCTGGAGGAAAGTTCTGAGACCGCCAGAAAATCCAACCAGTCCATACTTCAGGAAATAAAACCCAACTGCTCATTGGAGGGAAGGATAGTAGAGGCAAAGATGAAGTACTTTGGCCACATCATGAGAAGACAGGAAGCTTGGAGAAGACAATGATGCTGGGGAAAATGGAAGGAAAAAGGAAGAGGGGCCGACCAAGGGCAAGATGGATGGATGGCATCCTTGAAGTGACTGGCTTGACCTGAAGGAGCTGGGGGTGGTGACAGCTGACAGGGAGCTCTGGCTGTGGGCTGGTCCATGAGGTTTAAAGCAATGATATTCCCCATAGTCACCTACGGATGTGAGAGCTGGACCATAAGGAAGACTGAGTGAAGATAGATGCTTTTGAACTGTGGTGTTGGAGGAAAGTTCTGAGAGTGCCTTGGACAGCGAGAAGATCCAACCAGTCCATACTTCAGGAAATAAAGCGCGACTGCTCACTGGAGGGAAGGATATTAGAGGCAAAGATGAAGTACTTTGGCCACATCATGAGAAGACAGGAAAGCTTAAAGAAGACAATGATGCTGGGAAACATGGAAGGAAAAAGGAAGAGGAGCCGACCAAGGGCAAGATGGATGAGTTGCATCCTTGAAGGGACTGGATTGACCTTGAAGGAGCTGGGGGTGGTGACGGCCGACAGGGAGCTCTGGCCTGGGATGGTCTAGGAGGTCACGAAGAGTCGGAAATGACTGAATGAACAACAACAACAACAAGCTATGGATGTGAGTGCTGGACCATAAGGATGGCTGAGCGAAGGAAGATACGACACTTTGGAACTGTGGTGGTGGAGGAAAGTTCTGAGAGTGTCTTGGACCGCGAGAAGATCCAACTAGTCTATCCTCCAGGAAATAAAGCCCGACTGCTCATTGGAGGGAAGGATATGAGAGGCCAAGATGAAGTCCTTTGGCCACATCATGAGAAGAAAGGAAAGCTTAGAGAAGACAATGATGCTGGGGAAAATGGAAGGAAAAAGGAAGAGGGGCCGACCAAGGGCAAGATGGATGGATGGCATCCTTGAAGTGACTGGATTAACCGTGAAGGAGCTGGGGGTGGTGACAGCCGACAGGGAGCTCTGGCCTGGAATGGTCCAGGAGGTCACGAAGGGTCGGGGACGACTGAATGAATCAATCACAACAACAAGCTATGGATGTGAGAGCTGGACCATAAGGATGGCTGAGAGAAGGAAGAGAGACACTTTTGAACTGTGGTGTTGGAGGAAAGTTCTGAGAGTACCTTGGACCGCAACAAGATCCATCCAGTCCATCCTCCAGGAAAGAAAGCCCAAGTACTTACTGGAGGGAAAAGGATGAGAGGCCAAGATGAAGTCCTTTGGCCACATCATGAGAAGAAAGGAAAGCTTAGAGAAGACAATTATGCTGGGGAAAATGGAAGGAAAAAGGAAGAGGGGCTGACCAAGGGCAAGATGGATGGATGGCATCCTTGAAGTGACTGGATTGACCTTGAAGGAGCTGGTGGTGGTGACGGCTGACAGGGAGCTCTGGCGTGGGCTGGTCCATGAGGTCACGAAGAGTCGGAAATGATTGAACGAATTAACAACAACAATCTTAAAAAGACAAGTAGATCTGATCCATAAATGTCTGAGCGAAGGAAGATACGACACTTTGGAACTGTGGTGGTGGAGGAAAGTTCTGAGAGTGTCTTGGACCGCGAGAAGATCCAACTAGTCCATACTTCAAGAAAGAAAGCCCAACTGCTCATTGGAGGGAAGGAGATGAGAGGCCAAGATGAAGTCCTTTGGCCACATCATGAGAAGACAGGAAAGCTTAGAGAAGACAATGATGCTGGGGAACATGGAAGGAAAAAGGACGAGGGGCCAACCAAGGGCAAGATGAATGGATGGCATCCTTGAAGTGACTGGATTGATCTTGAAGGTGCTGGGGGTGGTGACGGCCGACAGGGAGCTCTGGCCTGGGATGGTCCAGGAGGTCACCAAGGATTGGGAAAAATGGAAGGGAGCCTTCTTTTGTGAGAAACAACCCCAAAACCTGCACAAGCCTCTTCCTCCCTCTTCCCCTTTCTTTCTTTCTTTCTTTCTTTCTTTCTTTCTTTCTTTCTTTCTTTCTTTCTTTCTTTCTTTCTTTCTTTCTTTCTTTCTTTCTTCCCCATCATTTCCTTTTTCCCTTCATCAACTTGTCGGGCTGGAGAGGCTCAGTTATTTGTCTATTTCACTCGAGCAGCTGTAGCTTATGATTATTTGTAACTGGGGCCCTGGGGCTGCTTCTGACATTACCTTTAGCGGGAGGGAAGGAAGGAAGGAAGGCTGGCCTGGAAATCAGGAGAAGGGGAGAAGAAAGGAGCAGGAAGAGGAGAATGAGAAAGACGTGTGCGTGTGCATGTATGTGTTGCCTTCGCTTTCTCCCAGGACTCACCTTTGCCCCGTCTGGAACCCAGGACACACCTGGCGGGGTGAGGAAAGAGGGCAAAAGGTGGGAAAGGGGAGCCCACTTCAACATTAGGAAGAACGTCCTGAGTGTAAGAGTAGTTTGAGAGTGGAAGGTGTTTCTCCCTTGGAGTAGGGTGGTTTCTCCTGCTCTAAGGCCAGAGGGTCATCTGTCAGGAGGGCTTTGGCTGTGCTTTTCCTGGATGGCCTTTAGCTGTATCTTTCAATTCTAGGATTCTATGGCTCTATATTAATATTAATAAGCTGGCGGGCCTTCTGTTGGGAGGATTTCGATGGTGTCCACACACAAAGTAGAATGGGGTGGACTGGATGACCTTTAGGGGTCTCTTCCAAGTCTAGGATTCTATGGCTCTATATTAATAATAATAATAAGCTGGCAGGCCATCTGTTGGGAGGATTTTGATTGTGTCCACACACAAAGTAGAATGGGGTGGACTGGATGACCTTTAAGGGTCTCTTCCAAGTCTAGGATTCTATGGCTCTATATTATTATTATTATTATTATTATTATTAATAATAATAATAATAATAATAAGCGGATGGGCCATCTGTTAGGAGGATTTTGATCGTGTCCACACGCAAAGTAGAATTGGGTGGACTGGATGACCTTTAGGGGTCTCTTCCAAGTCTAGGATTCTATGTTTCTATATTATTATTATTATTATTATTATTATTATTATTATTATTAAGCAGAGTCTGGAGGTCCATCTGTTTGGAGTGCTTTGATGGTGTCCACCTGCAAAGTAGAATGGGGTGGACTGGATGACCTTATTATTATTATTATTATTATTATTATTATTATTATTATTATTATGCATTATTATTATCCTTACTATTAATATTATTAAGCAGAGGTTGGAAGGCCATCTGTTGGGAGGGCTTTGATGGTGTTCACCTGCATGGCAGAAGGGGTTTGATTGAATGGCTTCTAACGGTCTCTTCCAACTCGATGATTCTATATTATTATTATTATTATTATTATTATTATTATTATTATTATTATTAAGCAGAGCCTGGAGGTCCATCTGTCAGGAGAGGTTGGATGGTGTTCTCCTTCCTGGAAAAAGAGGATCGGACTGGATGACCTTTAGGGGCCTCTTTCAACTAGGATTCTATGGTTCTATTCTTACTGATATTATTACTAAGTAGAGCAGTGTTTCTCAACCTGGGGGTCGGGACCCCTGTGGGGGTCGCGAGGGGGTGCCAGAGGGGTCACCAAAGACCATCAGAAAATATAGTATTTTCTGTTAGTCATGGGGGTTCTGTGTGGGAAGTTTGGACCAATTCTATCGTTGGTGAGGTTCAGAATGCTATTTCATTGTGGGTGAACTATAAATCCCAGCAACTACAACTCCTAAATGCTGAGGTCTATTTTCCCCAAACTCCACCAGTGTTCACATTTGGGGATATTGAGTATTTGTGCCAAGTTTAGTCTAGATCCATCATTGTTTGAATCCACAGTGCTCTCTCAACTCCAAAAATTCAAGGTCAATGTCCACCAGACCCTCCCAGCATTTTCTCTTGGTCATGGGAGTTCTGTGTGCCAAGTTTGGTTCAATTCCATTGTTGGTGAACTTCAGAATACTGTTTGATTGTTGGTGAACTTCAAAATACTCTTTGATTGTAGGGGAACTATAAATCCCAGCAACTACAACTCCCAAATGACAAAATCAACCCCACCCCCACCCCCCAAATCCCACCAATATTCACATTTGGGTGTATCAGGTATTTGGGGCAAATTTGGTCCAGTGAATGAAAATCCATCCTGCATATCAGATATTTACATTACGATTCATAACTGTAGCAAAATGACAGTTATGAAGTAGCAACGAAAATAATGTTATGGTTGGGGGTCACCACAACATGAGGAACTGTACTAAGGGGTCGCGGCATTAGGAAGGTTGAGAACCACTGAAGTAGAGGATGGAGGGCCATCTGTTGGGAGGGCTTGGATGGTGTCCTCCTACTTGAAATCTCTAAAGGGAAACTACCAGCAAGGAGAGAGTGTTTCCGGTTGTTTTCTGGGAAGCGAAAGGAGGCATCCGCACTCACCCTGCGGACTGAATCGCTTTGCAAAAAAGGAGGTCATTAACGGATTATTTTCAGCACGGAAAAAGAAAAGAATCCAGATTCAGAATGACTGCCCAGGGAGACAAAAGCAAGGCCAAACCCAAGTGGCATAACAAGTGCAATCAGGACCAAAACCAATGTTGTCTGAGCCATTTCCTCTTGAACCCCAGCCCTGGATCTTTCTGTTTCTGCTTCTTTTGCTCCTGTGAAGGTTGGGGTTCTGCACACACCACACCTGTAGATTTGATGGATGTGGGACTTGCGCCCATAGGCGGCCCTAGGTAATTTTCGACGGTAGGCAAACAGTATTTTGGCGCCCCCCCCCCAACCAATCAATGATATATATTTTCTGTTTGTCGTGGGAGTTCTGTGTGCCATATTTGGTTCAATTCCATCATTGGTGGAGTTCAGAATGCTCTTTGATTGTAGGTGAACTATACATCCCAGTAACTACACTTGCCGCATTTGCTCCCTTGCCTGGCCTGCTTTGGGTCTGGAGGCATGCCTGAAGACCCCGGCGTGTGTCACCTCTTCTCCTGACTTTCTCCTCAGCCATTGGGACGAAGAGAGAGAGAGAGAGAGAGAGAGGTGGAGATGCCCACCTTTCCTGAAGGTAGGCGCAAAACAAAGGAGGGAGCGGAGGTGGAAGATACCTCCAGCCAGAGGGGCTCTCTCTCTCTCTCTCTCTTAGTCCCAATGGCTGAAGAGAAAGTCAGGAGAAGAGGCGACTTTTGGTGCGCACGTTGGGGTCTTCAGACACGCCTCCAGACCTGAAGCGGGCCAGGTGTGGTGGCTCCGCCCCTTGGCCCACCCGCGGATTGGGGAGAGGAGAGGAGGCAGGTGGAGTGCCAAGGGATCGGGAAAGGGAGCCGGTCATGGGGAAGGGATCGAACGCGGAGAACGATTGAGCGCCGGCTCTGCTCGCACCCGGTGGCTGGGTGGAGCAGGAACGAGAGGGGCTAGGCGAGGCTCAAGGGCCCGGCCCCTTTGGGAAGAGGATCGCCCGGCAGCGAGGCAAGAAAGCCGAGGCTCCCCCCGGACTGCTAGGGCTGTTGTGAGCTGAGGGGGCGCTCCTCAAGTGGCGGTCGAGGGGCATTTACAGAGGCGCCTCTGCGCCCCTGGCAAAACAAATGTGTTCTGCGACCGCTTACTTCGCGTAATGGACGAGCCGCCCTGCTTGCGCCAAGAAGAGCCTTTGCAACCTGAGGAGCAATAACTTGACTATTATGCATTATTTTATCCTTATTATTAATATTATTAAGCAGAGTTTGGAGGGCCATCTGTTGGGAGGGCTTTGATGGTGTTCACCTGCATGGCAGAAGGGGTTTATATGATTATATTTACAGACATCGCTTGTAAATATAAACATAGATAGATAAATACATTACATACATACTACATTTATATCTGGTATCTTTCCTCGCGTGCTATCTTTTGCTCTTTCCTTTCCATTCCCTCCTTTCTTCTTCCCCTTCTTTTCCCCCTTTCTTTCTTTCTTTCTTTCTTTCTTTTCCTCCTTTCTTTCCTTTCCTTTCCTTTCCTTCCTTCCTTCCTTCCTTCCTTCCTTCCTTCCTTCCTTCCTTCCGTCCGTCCTTCCTTTTCCTTCCTTCCTTCCTTCCTTCCTTCCTTCCTTCCTTCCTTCCTTCCTTCCTTCTTTTTCTCTTTCTCCCTTCCTTCCTTCCTTCCTTCCTTCCTTCCTTCCTTCCTTCCTTCTTTTCCTTCTTTCTCCCTTTCTCCCTCCCTTTCTCCCTCCCTTCCTCCCTTCTCTTTTCCTTTCCTTTCCTTTCCTTTCCTTTCCTTTCCTTTCCTTTCCTTTCCTTTCCTTTCCTTCCCTTCCCTTCCCTTCCCTTCCCTTCCCTTCCCTTCCCTTCCCTTCCCTTCCCTTCCCTTCCCTTCCCTTCCCTTCCCTTCCCTTCCCTTCCCTTCCCTTCCCTTCCCTTCCCTTCCCTTCCCTTCCCTTCCCTTCCCTTCCCTTCCCTTCCCTTTCCTTTCCTTTCCTTTCCTTTCCTTTTTTCCCTTTATTTTTCTCTTTGTTTCTTAACTTCTTTCCCCTCATACAATGTCACCCTTCTTTCCCAGTGACATCACAAAGGGCCACTTTACCTAGCAACAGCCAATTCCCTTCACATAGCAACAGCCAATCCAGTGAGGTCACAGAGCATCACTTCATCTAGCGACAGCCGATCCAGTAACACCACAGAGGGCCACTTCACCTAGAAACAGCCAATTTATTAACACCACAGAGGGCCACTTCAACCAGCAACAGCCGACTCCCTTCACGCAGCAACAGCCAATCCAGTGTCACCACAGAGGGCCACTTCACCTGTTGGGGTTCAGCCTGAGTTTGAACTTGAACCTGATTCTCTGTTTGTTCCTCCTAATACTAATGAAAATATATTTACTGATGCTAATGGAAATGTACCTCTTGATGCCAATGCTCCTGAAATTAGTGAGGAAGAAACTTCTGTAGATTTGGAAAATGGAAGTACCAGTGTTCATGAGAATGTTTCAGAGGGAAGCCATGACCTTTCCCTCCCTTCTGCACCTGGTAACTTTAATGAGAACAGAAGGGGCCAAATTTGGCAAGACAGAAGTAAATCACTCAGCTTGCGTAGATCTTCCCGAATTAAAGAATTACAAACATTGGCTTCAAAGCAGAGGGGCGGTTCACAGAACCAATTCTTTGGCTTTAATTGCCTTCCGCCGGGCTGACTTTCTCAGTTCAAGCATCGTTTCAGAATTGATGAAGACCTTGGCAGTTCTCCCGGTTCCCTGGCCATAGTTTTGAAAGATTTCTAGGATATCAAGCATGGTTAGTGGATTGCTAACAGGTTCCAGTATTTTACAGTGTGGCTTTGGGTTTTGTTCTTGTGCATTTAAATTCATGTTTGCTGATTTTGCTGTGGCTTTTGACTTGCATTTTTCCTTTATTTTGTAACCATTTTTCTTCAATAAAAAAGGATTGTTTTTCACAGTCAAGTGTGGTGGATAGTTATCTTAGGGCCTCATTCCCTGCTCTGGATTGCAACATCACCCAGCAACAGCCAATTCCCTTCATATAGCAACAGCAAATCCAGTGACATCACAGAGGGCCACTTCACCTAACAATAGCCTTTGTGGTGCAAACATACAAGCATGCATACATAGTTTGACACACACACACATATGTATTTATGTATATGTATATATGCATCTGTGAGTGTGTAAATCAATAGAAAAAATATTTGAAAGCAAAAAATGCAGCAACATAAAAGCTACGAAAACGACAAAAGATTGGAAGGAAGGAGGAGGTCTCCGGCTGCATTCCAGGTATTCTATTTCCTTGACACATTGGGCCACTCGGACGTCTGTCGGGGGTTCTCCTCAAAATGGATTTTGAAGCCCGACAAGCCATGGCCCAAAGCTGCGCAGCTTTTCTATTTCTCACAACGTATGAAATGCACCGAAATCAGGGAGGTGGGGAAAAAAAGAAGAAGAAGGGCTGGGTTACATTCCACCGTTAAAGTTATTCATATTTAATAATTGCTCCAGTTTGAGAGAGAGCGAGCGAGAGAGGCTTTAATGTTCTCGTCAAAGGTTTGCCGATCCATTCGGCATTAGGAAGCTGCGCAACAGCCACTCTCTCTCTCAGAAGTCGCCTCTTTCAAGTCCTCTGCCTTCCCTCCCCATTTCCCTTATTTTATTTCCACTGTCTTCCTGGAGACTGACTCCGAAAGAGAGAGCAGATGCTCGCCTGACATTTTTGGCACAAGCCAGCAGCCAAATGCCTCCTGGCGGAAAGGGTTGCCTTCCGAAAATATTGTAGGATCTTATCTCTACAGCAAACTTGTTTGGCACCGTTCGGGTCCAAAGTTGGCTTTCAAGGAGAGAGAGAAAGAAGGATCGGAGAAGAATGAAGCCAAAGGCCTTTTGCACCATGCATTTAGATATTGGGATTTGTAGTTTGGAGCTCTCTGGGGGATCATTCTCCCATCTGGAGAATGCAAGAGTTCTAATCCAAAAATGTAACTTTTCCAAATGCAAATTATTATTATTTGAAACACAACAAGATGAGTCCACAGCAAACACTCTGCTGGCTGTTGAATTGGATCACACGTCGGACACTTCCCAAGTGTCTAGGACTGTGTGATATATCGGTGAGTAATGCGTGCAGATCCCAGTAAGGCGGCCTTCTGCAGTGTGCCGATCACCACTGGGACCACCTTGACTGGTTTGTGCCAGAGTCTTTGCAGTTCAATTTTTAAATCCTCCTATTGTGTCAGCTTTTCCAGTTGTTTCTCTTCAATCCTGCCGTCGGCTGGGATTGCAACATCAACAATCCATACTCGGGAGTGTTGTGCTCCAAAACTCTATCTGTCTGAATTCAGAAGTCCCAGAGGAGTTTGACGTGTTCATTCTCTGTAACTTTTTCCGGATTATGATCCCACCAGTTCTTTGTCGCTGGCAGATGGTGCTTGTGGCACAAGTTCCAATGAATCATCTGAGCAATGGTGTTGTACCTCTGCTTGTAGTCTGTCTGTGCAATCTTCTTGCAGCAGCTGAGGAATGGGATCTATTGTTTCGTCTGCTTCCTTGCAGAGTCTAAACTTGGGATCTGTCGTCAAAGCTTCAAATAAGACAGAAATCTCCTAAAGGCAATAGATGCACACAGAGACATTTACAGAGACTGATTGGTACAAGTTACAATCTGCTCACTGATTGGTGGAGATGCTCCACCCGCCACTGCAGCTGATTGGTTCCCTATATTTTAGCTTTGGGTGGCATAGGAAAGGGTGAACACTCCTGTGGTGTTTTCTTTCCTCCCTATGCCCCTGTTAAGTAGATTCTACCTCACTTGGTTTTTTGAAAGCGCACTGGCACCCACCAACTTAGAAGTGCTTATCTGAGGTAACTTATGAAAGAATGGGATGGTTCTAGCCCTCAGGCTTGTGTTTCTTTAAAGATAGTTCTTTAAAACATACGCTGCCACCATAAAGTTCTTGACTTCTGTTTAAAGCTTCTTTTAAACCTTTAAGCACAGAGGCACACTTGAATCAGATGTAATGAACAATGAACAATAAAGTTTATTTAACAGAACAGAAACAATTGAGGTCTTAAGCTTGGCTGTTACAGAGGTTTGTCTTGAAAGCGTGTGGTTACATAAACAGTTCTGACTTAGTTACACAAGAAACACTTCTTTCTCCCTGCACACAAGAATACTTCACTTCACTTCACTTTATTTCTTAATTAGTCGCTCTCCACCAAGGTGCTCCGAGCGACTTACAGTCTAAAATAGCATTTACACAATATAAAAACATTCAACATAAAAACATTCAACAGTGACTATTTGGCAAATTAGACCTGATTACTTAAAAGCACAACCAAACAGCCAAGTCTTGAGTGCCTTTACAAAAGGTTGTAACTCCGACATTGCTCTAATGTATGGAGGCAATAAGTTCCACAGAATTGGAGCATAGGTTGAAAAAGCTCTACTATGCCTTGTAGCTTCCAGGTGTCCCTCCCTCCCTAGGGCCCGGTATGTATAGGAGATTTTCCTGGGTGGATCGAGGTGACCACTGATGGAGAAGAGGAATGAGGCAGTCCCTAAGATATAAAGGTCCTTGGCCATTTTGAGCTCTAAATGTCAGGATCAGGATCTTGTCAGAGATCCGATGTTCTCTTGGCAGCCAATGCAGTTGTTGCAGAATCGGTGTAATATGGGATCTTAGAGATGATCCCGCTAGCAGCCTGGCCGCTGCATTTTGGACCATCCGAATCTTCTGGGTTGTTGACTTCGGAAGGCCGGCATATAAGGCGTTGCAATAGTCCAACCTCGTGGTGACTGTTGTGTGGATTACCGTTGTCAATGCTTCTACCGAAAGGTTGGATGCCAATTTCCTTGCCTGGCGAAGATGAAAAAAGGCCTGCTTCCTTATGGCCGTGATCTGGGCCTCCATCGTCAGTGATGAGTCCAACACAACCCCTTTAAGACTTTTAACAGTGGCAGACGGAACCAGAGCTTCCCATCGAAATCAGGAAGAGACTGGGTTAATTCTGGTGCTGGCCGGGCCAGAGGATCTCCATTTTTGCAGGATTCACTTTGAGTCTGCTCGCTCGCAGCCAACTCATCACTGCTTCCAAACACAGCCTAAAGTTCTCAGGAATTGCGGTTGTCCCAGGTTCGAGACACAAGAGTAGCTGGGTATCATCTGCATACTGGTGGCACTCTAGGCCAAAGCTCCGCACCAGTTCAGCAAGTGGCCGGACGTAGATGTTCAATAACAGGGGCGAGAGGATAGCACCCTGGGGAACTCACTCCACAGCAAAGGCAGGAGCTCTCAGAGCTTTGGTCTCACCACTCCACCCTCTGTCTCTGGTCCCGGAGGAATGAATTGAACCATTTCAGGGCTACACCTCGTACACCAGACATAGCCAATCGATGAATCAGCAAGTCATGGTCCACGGTGTCGAATGCAGCTGTGAGGTCCAAGAGTACCAATAGCGCTGATCCGCCTCGGTCTAACTGACGACGAATTTCATCAGTAATAGCTACCAAGACAGTCTCTAATACAGTGGTTCTCAACCTTCCTAATGCGGTGACCCCTTAATCCAGTCCCTCATGTTGTGGTGACCTCCAACCAGAATATTGTTTTCGTTGCTACTTCATAACAGTCATGTTACTACTGTTATAAATCATAATATAAATATCAGATATGCAAGATGTATTTTCATTCACTGGACCAAACTGGGCACAAATATCCAATGCAACCACATGTAAATGCTAGTGGGGTTGGGGGAGGATTGATTTTGTAATTTGGGAGTTGTAGTTGCCGGGATTTATAGTTCACCTATAATCAAAGAGCATTCTGAACTCCACCAGTGATGGATTTGAACCTAATTTGCCACACAGAACTCCCATGACCAACAGAAAACACTGGAAGGGTTTGGTGGGTATTGACCTTGAGTTTGGGAGTTGTAGTTCACCTATATCCAGAGAGTACTGTGGACTCATGCATTGGTGGATCTGGACCAAACTTGGCACAAATTCTCAATATGCGCAAATGTGAATACTGGTGGAGCTTGGGGAAAATAGACCTTGACTTTTGGGAGTTGTAGTTGCTGGGATTTATAGTTCACTACAATCAAAGAACATTCCGAACTCCACCAACGATAGAATTGGCTCAAACTTCCCACATGGAATCCCCATGACCATCGGAAAATACTGTTTTCTGATGGTCTTTGGTGACCCCTCTGACACGCCTTCGCGACCCCCTCAGAGGTCCCAACCCCCAGGTTGAGAAATACTGCTCTAATAGATAGTCCTAATTTATTTATTTATTTATTTACTTTGCTTCTATACCGCTGTATCTCAAGCCCGAAGGCGACTCATAGCGGTGTACAACATAGGAACCACAAAATTCAAAACACAGTATACAGTGATTCCATACAACATATAACAATTGACTTAACACATTATCCATAAATTACCAATAAGCAATTACAATGCACAATTATTACAAAAAACAACCGTACCCAATCTTCTCATCATCCAAGCGTAGTCCAGGTTCGTCGTCCATTGTTCCATTCCTATATTCCATTACCAGATTGCACTAATTACTCAAACGCCTGCACAAACATCCAGGTCTTCACCTTTTTGCGGAATACCATTAGAGATGGTGCTAGTCTAATGTCCGTAGGAAGGGCGTTCCACAGCCGAGGAGCCACCACCGAGAAGGCCCTATCTCTCGTCCCCCGCCAGCCGAGCTTGAGAAGCAGGCGGGATCGAGAGCAGGGTCTCCCCGGAAGATCTCAAAGTCCTGGTGGGTTCATAGGCAGAGATGCGGTCAGATAGGTAGCTTGGGCCGGAACCGTTTAGGGCTTTAAAGGCCAACGCCAGCACTTTGAATTCAGCCTGGATCAATCTTACTGTTTCCCAGCTATCTTCCTAATAGCTGTAAGCCTTCCACTAGCTAACCCTGCTAGCAACTCTGGCCAATCTCAGGCCTTTCTCCTAACCCTCTACACCACTCCAAATGCTGTTCTCTAACATAGGAGAGAAACAGCCTTCGGATGTCTTCCAAGATCTTGTTATTTCAGCTCTAGCATCTCTGATCAAAACTATAATCAGCCCTTTACGTGGCGATTTTGCATTTTGTTTCTACCTGACATCCATCCTGCTTCGAAAAGCCAAACGCAACAGGTAAGCTCTTGCCTGAAAGATGCTTATTTTCTTTCCAGCAAGGAAGGATTTGGGCCCAACTGGCCTCCTTCCATTCCGTTTTCCAAGAGGAGTTGAGGGCCTTCTGTCTGCTTTCCTCCAAACAGTTGTTATTAGTTTAATGAATGTTGAATCTGAGCATCCTGCCACCGCTTCTTTATCAAATAGCGGCATATGTGTGTTTGAGTAAGCGGCGACGGCGGCTGCTTTCGCATTCTCAGCTTTGGAGGAAGTGGAAAATGGGGGTGCCCGTTTGTCCCCCTTTTGCTTAGCATGCATTTCCCCATTTTGACACTGGACACATGCCACAGTGTTGTTGTGCTGAAGGGGATCCAATATATATTCCCTTCAGCTGCAAAACATTACTTTTTTGGACTGCAACCATCGGAATTCTCTGAGATGGAGAATGACTTCCAGGTTTTGGAAATACTGATTCTTCAGTTCTTGTGGGTTTTTTTGGGCTATATGGCCATGTTCTAGAGGCATTCTCTCCTGACGTTTCGCCTGCATCTATGGCAAGCTTCCTCAGAGGTGAGGTCTGCTGGAGCTGGGAAAAAGGGGTTTATATTAGGCCTGGGCGGTTTCGTTCGTTAATTTTGTAATTCGTTAAATATTTGTTAATTTTAGCAATTACAAAACGATTACAAAACTTATTTTTAAACCCGGAAGTGTTTTTAAATATCGAAATGGCATGCGCCAAATATTTTTGTATTTCCGTCCATTTCGGAAATACGTAAGATGGCGATGCTTGCTGGGAGCTCTCCTCTCTCTCCTCTCCTTAGCCAGTCAGAGCCTGAAAGAGGAGGAGGAGGAGGAGGAGGAGAGGGCGGGGAAGGCGCCGGCTGAGCAAGCGAGCGAGAGGGCGAGCGACCCTCAGCGGGAAGGCGGCCCGTCCCTCCTTCCTCACCTTTGCGGTGGGTGTGCTTCGTTCTCCCAATTCCCCACTGAAACCTTAGCGGAGGGCTGGACTAGATGGCCTTTGGGGACCCCCTTCTCCCAATTCCGCACTGAAACCTTAGCTTCGGAGGAGCCGGGCCTGACTCGGCGGCAGCGCTTGAGGGCCCGCCAGAGTGAGTGCCTGCCTTCCCTCCTTAATAATAATTTCTCCTCCCTATTCTACTAAATTAATAATTAAATTAAAAAAATATTGAAAAAAAAAGGGCGCCATCTTTACAAAATGTTTTGTAATATTAACGAAATTTCGTAAATACCGAACTTTTTTAAGGGAAAATTTTGTAATTATTGTAAATATCGAAACAAAAAAACCCCCCAAATACAAATCGATTTTAGAAACAAATTTTTGCGTTGTTACCCAGGCCTAGTTTATATATCTGTGGAATGACCAGGGTGAGACAAAAGGCTTTTGTAAGTTGGGCTGGGTGTGAATCTTTCAACTGACCACCTTGATTAGCATACAATGGGCTGACTGTGCCTGGAGCAAACTCTTCTTGAAGGGTGATTAGATGTCCCTGCCTGTTTTTCTCCCTGCTGTTTTTGCTGTTGCAATTTTAGAATTTTTTAATACTGGTAGCCAGATCTTGTTCATTTTCATGGTTTCTTCCTTTCTGTTGAAATTGTCCACATGTTTGTGGATTTCAATGGCTTCTCTGAACAAGACCAAGAACAAGCCACGAGAGTCAAGATGAAGATCCACCCAGAGGAAAAGTGTTCCTGCCATACATCAAGGGAACCACTGACCGCATAGGGAAGCTGATGAGGAAACACAACATACAAACCATCTACAGACCCACCAAGAAAATCCAACAAATGCTCCGTTCAGCAAAGGACAAGAGGGATCCTCTCACCTCTGCAGGAGTCTACCGTATACCATGCAGCTGTGGACAAGTCTCCAGAGGGACCACCAAACGCAGCATTGCCCAAACACGAATCAAGGAACATGAAAGGCACTGCAGACTACTTCAACCAGAGAAGTCAACCATAGCAGAGCACCTGATGAACCAACCTGGACACAGCATATTATTTGAGAACACAGAAATGCTGGACCACTCTCACAACCACCATGTCAGACTACACAGAGAAGCCATTGAAATCCACAAACATGTGGACAATTTCAACAGAAAGGAAGAAACCATGAAAATGAACAAAATCTGGCTACCAGTATTAAAAAATTCTAAAATTGCAACAGCAAAAACAGCAGGGAGAAAAACAGGCAGGGACATCTAATCACCCTTCAAGAAGAGTTTGCTCCAGGCACAGTCAGCCCATTGTATGCTAATCAAGGTGGTCAGTTGAAAGATTCACACCCAGCCCAACTTACAAAAGCCTTTTGTCTCACCCTGGTCATTCCACAGATATGTTGTTCATTCGTTCAGTCGTCTCCGACTCTTCGTGACCTCATGTTGTTGTTCATTCGTTCAGTGGCTGTTACCACCCCCAGCTCCCTCAAGGTCAGTCCAGTCACTTCAAGGATGCCATCCATCCATCTTGCCCTTGGTCGGCCCCTCTTCCTTTTGCCTTCCACAGATATATAAACCCCTTTTTCCCAGCTCCAGCAGACCTCACCTCTGAGGATGCTTGCCATAGATGCAGGCGAAACGTCAGGAGAAATGCCTCTAGAACATGGCCATATAGCCCAAAAAAACCCACAAGAACTGAGTGATTCCGGCCATGAAAGCCTTCGACAATACATATTGATTCTTGCTATTGGTCCCTTAGCGTGAGTTTGTTGTCTTTGATGAGTGAGTAATATCTTACCCTCCTTCTCTCTTGTAGTTACTTCCTTACTTACTTAGGTGATCCCTCGTTGTCCAAGTAGGATAGTCTTCCAAGATCAGTATCCTGGCGGTGGGTCCATAGGTGACTGTGGAGCCCTCTTCTTGACCTGCATCTTCTTCCGCAGTGAGAGCATCAGTTTCCAGGTGGAAGGCGGTCCCGGTTGGGGTTGGCTTGATGCGCCTTCTTCTTGGCATGTTTCTCTCTTTCGCCCTCCATTCGTGCGTCTTCAAATTCTACAGCACTGCTGGTCACAGCTGACCTTCAACTGGAGCACTCAAGGGCCAGGGCTTCCCAGTTCTCAGTGTTTATGCCAGAGTTTTAAAGGTTGGCTTTGAGCCCATCTTTCAATCTCTTTTCCTGCCCACCAACATTCTGTTTTCCGTTCTTGAGTTCGGAGTAGAGCAACTGCTTTGGGAGACGGTGGTTGGGCATGCGGACAACGTGGCCGGTCCAGCGGAGTTGATGGTGGAGGACCATCGCTTCAATGCTAGTGGTCTTTGCTTCTTCCAACACACTGACATTTGTCTACCTGTCTTCTCAAGAGATTTGCAGGATTTTCCAGAGGCAGCGCTGATGGAATCGTTCCAGGAGTTGCATGTGACGTCCACATCTCGCAGACCTCCTGGTCCTCAAACACTCTCTGCTTCATTGGGGAAAATGCTGCACTCGCAGAGCTCAGGCGGTGTTGTATTTCGGTGTCAATTTTGACTTTTGTGGAGAGGTGGCTGCTGAGGGAGCAGAAATGGTCAACATTTTCTACTGTTACACCATTAAGCTGTATTTCTGTCATTGGAGAGGGGTTGGCTGGTAACTGCTGGAAGAGCATTTTGCTTTTCTCGATGTTTAATGACAGGCTGAGCTTCTCGTATGCTTCTGTGAAAGTGTTTAGAGTGGCTTGTAGGTCTTCTTCTGAATGCGCAGAGACAATGTTGTCATCAGCATATTGGAGTTCTATAACAGATGTTGTTGTAACCTTGGTTTTAGCTTTCAGTCTGCTGAGGTTAAATAGCTTGCCATCTGTACAATAGATGATTTCCACTTTGGTTTTCTCGATGTTCAATGACAGGCCGAGTTTCTTGTACGCTTCTGTGAAGATGTCTAGAGTGGCTTGTAGGTCTTCTTCTGAATGTGCACAGACAACGTTGTCATCAGCATAATGGAGTTCTATAACAGATGTTGTTGTAACCTTGGTTTTGGCTTTCAGTCTACAAAGAACTTCCTTTCCATAAGCGGAAGAGTTCAGCAGGGGAACTCTCTGCCTCAGAATCCAGTGGAAGCTCCTTCTTTGGAGGCTAATAAACAGAGGCTGGATGGCCATCTGTCAGGAGGGATTACATGGTGCCCTTTTCTGCTAAATAGCTTGCCATCTGTACAATAGATGATTTCCACTTTGGTTTTCTCGATGTTCAATGACAGGCCGAGTTTCTTGTATGCTTCTGCGAAGGTGTCTAGAGTGGCTTGTAGGTCTTCTTCTGAATGCGCACAGACGATGTTGTCATCAGCATATTTGAGTTCTATAACAGATGTTGTTGTAACCTTGGTTTTCTCGATGTTCAATGACAGGCCGAGTTTCTTGTACGCTTCTGTGAAGATGTCTAGAGTGGCTTGTAGGTCTTCTTCTGAATGTGCACAGACAACGTTGTCATCAGCATAATGGAGTTCTATAACAGATGTTGTTGTAACCTTGGTTTTGGCTTTCAGTCTACAAAGAACTTCCTTTCCATAAGCGGAAGAGTTCAGCAGGGGAACTCTCTGCCTCAGAATCCAGTGGAAGCTCCTTCTTTGGAGGCTAATAAACAGAGGCTGGATGGCCATCTGTCAGGAGGGATTACATGGTGCCCTTTTCTGCTAAATAGCTTGCCATCTGTACAATAGATGATTTCCACTTTGGTTTTCTCGATGTTCAATGACAGGCCGAGTTTCTTGTATGCTTCTGCGAAGGTGTCTAGGTCTTCTTCTGAATGCGCACAGATGACATTGTCATCGGCATATTGGAGTTCTATAACAGTTGTTGTTGTAACCTTGGTTTACAGGGGAATATCCTCCTGGGTGAAAGTTCAGCTTCAACCCAAGGATTTCCTTGAGAGAAGCATTGGCAGAGCGAGCAAAGAAGCCAGCGAGAGACCTGGGATCATCTGGACCCATCGCTTGACGTTTCCGTTAAAACAGTCTGAAACAGGTGACACTTTGAATACACATTTCAAGTCTCTGCCGTGATGTGGGAAAATGCGAGAGCCCGTCTCTCCTCCCGACGCAGGAAAACATGCATTGAGGCAGACAGAGCTGCTCGGGAAGCCAAGAAGGGCCGAGCCAATTGTGCAAACGTTCCTTGTGCAAACTGACAAAGCGATCTGTTCTACAATTGGTGTTTCTACTGCAGAAAATTCAGAACTGGAGATATAATCTATATATCTATATATATATAAATGTTCTGTGCATCATGAGTACCTTAAAAATGAAAGAACCAATGAACGAAATCACACCAAATTTGGCAAAAAATGTCTCACAACACAAGGAGTGACCATCATTCAAACAAATTATGATTTTGTCATTTGGGAGTTGTAGTTGCTGGGATTTATAGTTCACCTACAATCAAAGAGCATTCTGAACCCCACCAACTATGGAATTGAACCAAACTTGGCACACAGAACTCCCATGACCAACAGAGAATACTGGAAGTGTTTGGTGGGCATTGACCTTGAGTTTGGGAGTTGTAGTTCACCTACATCCAGAGAGCACTGTGGACTCAAACAATGATGGATCTGGACCAAACTTGGCACAAGCACTCAATACGCCCAAATATGAACACAGATGGAGTTTGGGGGAAATAGACCTTGACATTAGGGAGTTGTAGTTACTGGGATTCACAGTTCCAATCAAAGAGCATTCTGAACCCCACAAAGGACAGAATAGGGGAGAACTTCCCACACTGAACCCCATGACCAACAGAAAATACTTAAGGCCATCCAATCCAACTCCCTTCATCAGGGCAAGAAAACGTAATCAAAGTCCTCCTGACAAAGAGCCATCCAGCCATAGATATAGATAGAAAGATAGAAAGATAGATGATAGATAGATAGATAGATAGGGAGTTGTAGTTGCTGGGATTTATAGTTCACCTACCATCAAATAGTATGATAGAATTGAACCAAACAGGGCACACAGGACTCCCATGACCAACAGAAAACACTAGACGGGTTTGGTGAGCATTGACCTTGAGTTTGGGAGTTGTAGTTCACCTACATCCAGAGAGCACTGTGGACCAAACTTGCCACAAGAACTCAATATGGCCAAATATGAACACAGATGGAGTTTGGGGGAAATAGACCTTGACATTTGGGAGTTGTAGTTCCTGGGATTTATAGTTCACCTGCAACCAAAGAGCATTTTGAACCCCAGCAATGATACGATTGGGCCAAATTTCCCATACAGAACCCCCATGACCAACAGAAAATACTGTTGTATTTAGTAACCCTTCTGACACCCTCTCATGACCCCCCCCTTGGGGTCCCGACCCAGTTTGAGAATCACTATACTGGGCCACAGCAACGCGCACACACACTAGCTTGGCGACCCGGCGGTACCCGGGTTATTTGGAAAAGGCATTGTTTACATTTTTTGAAGTTTGGTAATATCAGTTTTGTAACGTCTAACGCTATTTATTAGGGGGAAAAAAGCCAGTCTTTCCTTTTGTTTTTTAATGAATGCTCCCAATAGAAAATGCATAAGGATGTGGGTGAACTACAACTCCCAGAATCGTGAGTCAATCCTTCCCAAATCCTGAAGGTTGATAGCAAGCTACACAAAATGGTCGGAAGCTCACTCTGACCCGGGCTGGCTTTGAACTCATGACCTTTCGATAAGTAGTGGAAATTTGGCCATGTTGGGTCTGTGTGCCAAGTGTGGTCCAGATCCGATATCAACTGGGTTCAGTGATATCTAGATAAGGGTGAACTACAACTCCCAGACTCCCAGGGCAATCACCCATAAACCCAGCCAGTAAACACAGTTGTCCATGTTGGTTCCGTGTGCAAAGTTTGGTCCAGATCCGTCGTCTGCTGGGTTTAGTCCTCTCTGGATAAAGGTAAACTACAACTCCCAGATTCCCTGGGCAATCACTTCCGAACTCTGCCAGTATGCACAGTTAGCCATGTTGGGTCTGTGTGCCAAGTTTGGTCCACTCCAGAAAATTCAGAACTGGCATTCTTTCCAGCTAGATTTCCCATCTATATCTCTATACTATATTTATCTTTATCTGTATCTATATCTTGTTATGCAGGAGAGGTTTCTGCAATACAACAACAACAACAACACTTTATTTATATTCCACCCTATCTCCCTTTTGGTCAGCAAGTTCAGCAGCTCAGCAGTTTAACCCACTGCGCCACATATCATTATTTTACATTATTTTATGTGTCTAAGGTAAATGCAAAAATTTTCCCCTGACATTAAGTCTAGTCATGTCCGACACTGGGGGGCTGGCGTTGTCCGTAGATGTCTCCAAGGTCATGTGGCCTGCATGAATGCACGGAACACCGTTTCCTTCCCACAGGAGCCGTACCTATTGATCTACTCACATTTGCATGTTTTCAAACTGCTAGGTTGGCAGAAGCTGGGGCTAACAGCGGGAGCTCATGCCGCTCCCTAGATTCGAACCACCAACCTTTCAGTCAGCAAGTTCAGCAGCTCAGCGGTTTAACCCACTGCGCCACCAGGGGCTCTGTATTATTATTTTACATTATTTTATGTGTCTAAGGTAAATGCAAAAATTTTCCCCTGACATTAAGTCTAGTCATGTCTGACACTGGGGGGCTGGCGTTGTCCGTAGATGCCTCCAAGGTCATGTGGCCTGCATGAATGCATGGAACACCGTTTCCTTCCCACAGGAGCCGTACCTATTGATCTACTCACATTTGCATGTTTTCAAACTGCTAGGTTGGCAGAAGCTGGGGCTAACAGCGGGAGCTCATGCCGCTCCCTAGATTCGAACCACCAACCTTTCAGTCAGCAAGTTCAGCAGCTCAGCGGTTTAACCCACTGCGCCACCAGGGGCTCTGTATTATTATTTTACATTATTTTATGTGTCTAAGGTAAATGCAAAAGTTTATCCTGACATTAAGTCTAGTCATGTCCGATACTGGGGGGCTGGCGTTGTCCGTAGACGCCTCCAAGGTCATGTGGCCTGCATGAATGCATGGAACACCGTTTCCTTCCCACAGGAGCCGTACCTATTGATCTACTCACATTTGCATGTTTTCAAACTGCTAGGTTGGCAGAAGCTGGGGCTAACAGCGGGAGCTCATGCCGCTCCCTAGATTCCAACCACCAACCTTTCAGTCAGCAAGTTCAGCAGCTCAGCGGTTTAATCCACTGTGCCACCATGCACTGTGAATGCATGGAACACCGATACCTTCCCGCCGGAGCAGTACCTATTGATCTACTCACATTTGCATGTTTCCAAACTGCTAGGTTGGCAGAAGCTGGGGCTAACAGCGGGATCTCACCCCACTCCTCAGATCTGAACCGCCGACCTTTTGGTCAGCAAGTTCAGCAGCTCAGCGGTTTAACCCACTGCGCCACTGAGGGCTCTGTATTATTATTTTACATTATTTTATGTGTCTAACGTAAATGCAAAAGTTTCCCCTGACATTACCTTTAGTTATGCCCGACACTGTGGGGCTGACGTTGTCCATAGATGCCTCCAAGGTCATGTGGCCTGCATGAATGCATAGAGCACCGTTACCTTCCCGCCGGAGCAGTACCTATTGATCACATTTGCATGTTTTCGAACTGCTAGGTTGGCAGAAGCTAGGGCTAACAGCGGGAGCTCACCCCCGCTTCCCAGATTCAAAACACCGATCTTTCGGTCAGCAAGTTCAGCAGCTCAGCGGTTTAACGCACTGCGCCACCAGGCGCTCCATATTGTTATTTTACATTATTTTATATGTCTAAGGTAAATGCAAAAGTTTCCCCTGACATTAAGCCTGGTCATGTCCGACACTGGAGGGCTGGTGTTGTCCATTGACACCTCCAAGGTCATGTGGCCTGCATGAATGCATGGAACACCGTTACCTTCCCGCCGGAGCGGTACCTATTGATTTACTCACATTTGCATGTTTTAGAACTGCTAGGTTGGCAAAAGCTGGGGCTAACAGCTGGGGCTAAATGCAAAAGTTTCTCCTGACATTAAGTCTAGTCATGTCCGACACTGGAGGACTGGCGTTGTCCATAAACGTCTCCAAGGTCATGTGGCCTGCATGACTGCATGGACCGCCTTCTCACCAAGGCAGTACCTCTTGATCTACTCACATTTGCACACGTGCTGGTCAATGACCGAAATAAATGTTTTGATTGATTGACATTTGCAAGTTTTCAAACTGCTAGGTTGGCAGAAGCTGGGGCTAACAGTGGGAGCTCATGCCACTCCCCAGATTTGAACCGCTGACCTTTTGGTCAGCAGCTCAGCGGTTTAACCCACTTGTACAAGTCCATTCTACAAGGCATTTCCATGCGGAAAATTGTATGCAGAAACTTGTGTGCAGAAAATTGTATGCAGAAAATTCATAACCGCGTTTGCACTGTATTCTCTATCTTTCTATCTAGATCTATATATTAATCTATATGTGTGGATGGAGGGGGGCCTTTCCCCTTTGGGGAGGGCCTCCCCGCAGCGCCCCCTGCTGGCCAGAGGCCGCACGCTCCACTTTCCTTCCCGGTGATTGACGGAAGGCAGCGCACAGCTGACATAAAGCCAAGGGTGATCCGGAGGAATGCCACTTCGGCTTACATCTCATCATCAAAATAACAGAAGTGGATCTCAATTTAAAAGCCCCGTCCGCCCGCTCCGCTTGATTTTCCAGACGGGAGACGCTTTAACCCCCCCCGACCAGCTGCACGGAGGAAATATGTGGGAAATAGGAAAGAGGGGGAAATAAAAGAGGAAAAGGTCTGATTTTGACACTCCTGTGCATATCTTTGCATGGATAGGTAAGGAACGAGACCGTAGTTTTGGGTAGATAACACTACGTGACACAAATTTCCCCCTGGGTGTTCAATGCCATTTCCTAATTGGGTCGATCCTAAAAACAGGTGGAAAGGTTTATTAAACTGCAAACACTGTGTCTTTGGTGGGACATCCTACCATCACACATGTTGCTCTAGTTTTGCAACCAGGGGCAGCTCATCCATTACGCAAAGTAAGTGGTCGCAGAACACTTTTTTTTTGCCAGGGGCGCCTTTGAAAATTACTTAAACACAATTGGCACTGACAAAATCACCATCCGTCAGCTGCAAAAGGCCACCTTATTGGGATCTGCACACATTATTTGCCGATTGTGTTTAAGTGCAGGCCAAGGTCTTTAGGCACTGCACCCAGTGTGCCGATCACCACTGGGACCCCCTTGCCTGGCTTGTGCTAGGGTCTTTGCAATTTTATCTTTAAATCCTCGTATTGCATATGCTATTACTATTATTATTATTATTATTATTATTATTATTATTTGAAACACAACAAGATTAGTAAACAGGCTTTGTTTTCATTTCTCTCAGTCTAGCTGACCTTCGTAAACTTTGAGATGCCAAATCTGCCCTCTCCTATCCTCATTAGAGAGACCAGGTGTCAGATTCTCTGGAGAGCTAAGACTGGGAGGAAATGGGAGTGAAAGTTCACCGCTTGGCTCTGAAACATTCTCATGGGAATTTGGACTTTCACTTTCCAAGGCTGCAGGAGTTAAGGCTGCAGGAGTTTCACTACACAAACCGTCATCTTCTACATTGCCCTCAGAATCAGCATCTTCATTGGCATCAGGATATACAATCAGAGAATCAGGTTCAGGTTCACACACAGGCTGAACCCCAACACAAACAAAGACATCTAATCACCTCTCAACAAAAGATTGCTCCATGCACTGCCAGGCCATCAAATGCTAATCAAGGTGGTCAGTTGAAACATTCACACCTAGCTCCAGCAGACAAGACTCCTTTGTCTCACCCTGGTCATTCCACAGATATATAAACCAATTTTCCCAGTTCCAACAGACCTCAGTACCTCTGAGGATGCTTGCCATAGATGCAGGCGAAACGTCAGGAGAGAATGCCTCTAGAACATGGCCATATAGCCCGAAAAACCTACAACAACCCAGTGATTCTGGCCATGAAAGCCTTCGACAATACAATAATAATAAACTTTATTTATACCCAGGGGCGGCTCATCCATTACGCAAGGTAAGCGGTCGCAGTACACTTTTTTTTTTGCCAGGGGCGCAGAGGTGCCTCTGTAAATGCCCCTCGACCATCACTTGAGGAGCGCCCCCTCGGCTCACAACAGCCCTAGCAGTCCAAGGGAAGCCTCGGCAACCCATTACACAAAGTAAGCATTTGCAGTATAGTTGATTTTGCCCAGGGGCACTCTTGAGGCGCTCTTGGGGGAAAATAGTAGGCCTGGGTAACCACGGAAAAATTTGGTTCTAAACTCGTTTTGTTTTTAGGGGGTCCTTGCGTTTCGTTTTTTTTAATAATTCCAAAATTTTCCTTTAAAAAATTTCGAAATTTACGAAATTTCGTAAAATTACGAATCGATTCGTTAATGGTGGACGAGATTGCACAATATGCTAAAAAATCCTCCAAATGGGACAGGGGGAACTTCTGAAGCTTCCCTCTCCCTCTGTTGTTGACTGTCGGTGTGATAAAACAAACAACAACTATAAAACTTGCACCAGACATGCGAAAATAATTACGAAATAATTACGAAATAATTTTGAAATAATTACGAAATAAATCGAAAAAATTGTTTCGAATCTTTATTACTCCTCACACAATTCCTGCATGGCTCAATATTGGATCGTAAGCTAATTTAAATACGAATTAATAACGAATTACGAAATTAACGAACGAAACCGCCCAAGCCTAGAAAATAGACCTTGACATATGCGAGTTGTAGTTACTGGGATGTATAATTCACCTACAATCAACTCCACCAATGATAGAATTGAACCAAATATGGCACACAGAGCTCCCACGACGAACAGAAAATATATATCAATGATTGGTTGGGGGGGGGGCGCCAAAATACTGTTTGCTTACCATTGAAAATTACCTAGTGCCGCCTCTGTTTATACCCCGCCACCATCTTCCCCAACGGGGACTCGGAGCAGCTTACATGGGGCCAAGTCCGAACAACAAATTACAATACAAAATACAAATTGCAATAAAATAAACAACATAACAATAAAGTATAAAACATCAAAGCATATAAACAATATACACAGAACAGATCCCAAAAGCGGTGGCCGAAAACCATGTCCTCGGTTTTTCCCTTGTTGCAAGGATTTAATTTTTGTCCCTGGGATGGGCGACGGAGAAACTCGGCTGAACTTCCCCAGCCGAAGCCTGCTCTCAGCAGAAGGGAGAGAATGAAATGGCCTTTGGCAGGGACATCCCTTTGGAAACCGACAATCCAATATCTCCTTCTCTGCAAGGGGAATTGGATTGAAGAGTCGTCAGAATTGAATCGGTGGAAGGGAATTCCTACCCAGCGTGACATTATTTTGCGGCTCTGCAAAGGCAAGCGCTTCCCACTCTGCATTGACAGATAGACAGATCACTTTATTGCCTTTCAGTTGCACTTTTTGTGTCTGCACATTTTGACTCCTGACTTTGTGGAATACATCTCACCACGTTAAAACAGTGGATGTGGCTCTTAATGAGACATATTGCATTATCACAGGATGTCTACGCCCTTCACCGCTGGAGAAATTATACTGTTTAGCTGGACTTTCACCACGTGATATCTGTTGGGAAGTAGCAGCCAATAGTGAAAGGACCAAGGCAGTGACATCTCCAGCCCATCCTTTGTTCAGATATCGGCCAGCAAGTCAATGGCTTAAATCAAGAAATAGCTTCCTAAAATCTACAATGATACTCACAAGAACACCTCAGCAAGCCAGAGTCCAAAAGTGGCAGGCTAAAACCCAGAACCTTAATCAGTTGCTGAGACTGGATAAGAGATTCCCTCCTGGGCACACAGAAGACAGGGTGACTTGGAAGGTACTGAACAGACTGTAGTCTGTCATCATGATACACACACACACACACACAACCCTCTCATAAAGTTTTCTTGCAAGATTTGTCCAGGAGATGAATAATAACAATAATAAAAATACTCTGCTTTCTTCTCTTAATGAGACTCAAAGTGGCTCAGATGATAGATAGGATATATATATATATTTCAAGTATTTTTACCCCACCTTCCTTAACCCCCAAGGGGGGACTCAGGGCAGCTTCCAACTGGCACATATTTGATGCCTACAATTCAACACAGTAAAACACACAACAGTAATTATAAATAATTAAAACATTAAGTTAATACAATAACATCTAATAGAAAAAAGCCAGCCTGGTGGCCATCATTTTGCTGAGTTCTGTAATTAGTGGGTCCATTCTGCTTATCATAATCCATTCCAAAGCTCTTGTCGTCCTTTTCCTTGTCATTCTGCCAGATTACCCAAAGGTCTGGTCCCATATCCATGTTTTTAATTTCCTTCTAAAAGAGAGGAGGAATGGCGATGATCTAATTTCTCCGGGGAGTGAATTCCACAGGCGGGGGGCCACCACCGAGAAGGCCCTGTCTCTGCCAGTCTCATTTGTGACAAGGGTGGGGCTGAGAGCAAGGCCTCTCCAGAAGATCTTAAATTCCTAGGCGGGACGTAGAAGGACATACGTTTGGACAGGTATGCTGGGCCGGAGCCGTAGAGGGTTTTATAGGTCAAGACCAGCACTTTGTATTGTGCTCGGAACTGGATCGGTAGCCAGTGGAGCTGACATAGCAGAGGGGTGGTATGCTCAGGGGCGGCTCATCCATTATGCGAAGTAAGCGGTCGCAGAACACTTTTTTTGCCAGGGGCGCAGAGGCGCCTCTGTAAATGCCCCTCGACTGCCACTTGAGGAGCGCCCCCTTGAAAAAAAAAAGGAAGCCAAGGCTCCCCCCGAACTGCTAGGTGACTTTTGGTGCACACGCCAGGGTCTTCAGGCACGCCTCCAGACCCAAAGCGGGCCAGGCAAGGGAGCAATGCGGCAAGTGTAGTTACTGGGATGTATAGTTCACCTACAATCAAAGAGCATTCTGAACTCCACCAATGATGGAATTGAACCAAATAGGGCACACAGAACTCCCACGACAAACAGAAAATATATATCAGTGATTGGTTGGGGGGGGGGGGGGTGCCAAAATACTATTTGCTTACAATTGAAAATTACCTAGGGTATGCTCCCTGCATGACACTCCGGGGAGTAGTCTAGCTGCCGTCCATTGGACTAGTTGAAGTTTCCGAACAGTCTTCAAAGGCAACCCCATGTATAAATACCCATATTTACTCAAATCTAATGCACAGCTATGAAGAAGGTTCCCCTTTTGCTTTGGTGCAGCACTAAGATTGCCATATGGTGCAAATCTAATGCGCATCTGAATGTTGGCGAAGTCATTTAGCCGAAGAGCATTAGATTTGAGTAAATACGGTATATATATCTCCTTTGCATCACCATAAGTTGGGAATGACTCGAAAGCACACAACAACAACAGCAGCAACAACAACAACAGCATCATAACAGAGGACTCTTTCCTCCTCTTGGCTGGAGAAAGCCGCTTTTCGCCGGTGCCTTTGCGCATGTCGCTTTGCCGTCCTCGGCCTCCTTTGGAGGCTGTTTGTTCAAAGCTCCCCAAAGGAACGCCGAGAAAGATCTGTGGTTCTGGGGGAAACCCGGGCTTTGAGTCTGCGGCAGACATGTCCTCGGGGAGCGGCGAGCGACGCGCAACAACACATACGATTTGGCAGGTAACACAAAGCTGACTGTCCTGGCTGGCTGTTGTGGCAGATTCCGCACGTACGTAAGTGGGGAAGAGGAGAAAGGGATGGGGTGGAAAGAAGGATGGAGACGAATGGAAGAGAAGGACCCCCCACACAAAACAGACAAGGTGTTGTGGAACGCCTTCATGGCTGGAATCATTGGGTTGCTGTGAGTTTCCCGGGCTGTCTGGCCATGTTCTAGCAGCATTCTCTCCTGACGCTTTGCCTGCATCTGTGGCAGGCATCCTCAGAGGTTGTGAGGTCTGTTGGAAACTAGGCAAGTTAGTTTTGTATATCTGTGGAATGATGTCCAGGGTGGGAGAAAGAACTCATAGATGTGGGCAAAACGTCAGAAGAGAATGCTTCTGGAACATGGCCAGGCAGCCCGGAAAATTCACAGCAACCCATGGAAAATGATGTTGGGGCAATAACACATCCTTGTTTGACACCTGATCCAACTTTACATGGGTCACTTTTGGAGCCGTCCAACACTGTACACCACTCTAAACACCTTTGCAGAAGCATACGAGAAGCTCGGCCTGTCATTGAACATTGAGAAAACCAAGGTGCTGTTCCAGCAGTCACCAGCCAATCCCTCTCCAATGCCAGTGATACAGCTTAATGGTGTAACATTAGAAAATGTTGACCATTTCCGCTACCTTGGCAGCCACCTCTCCACCAAAGTCAACATCGACACCGAAATACAACACCGCCTGAGCTCTGGAAGTGCAGCATTTTTCTGAATGAAGCAGAGAGTGTTTGAGGACCGGGACATCCGTAGGGATACCAAGGTGCTTGTTTATAAAGCTATTGTCCTCCCAACCCTGCTATATGCCTGTGAGACTTGGACTGTCTACAGACGTCACATGCAACTCCTGGAACGATTCCATCAGCGCTGCCTCCGGAAAATCCTGCAAATCTCTTGGGAAGACAAGCGGACAAACGTCAGCGTGCTGGAAGAAGCAAAGACCACCAGCATTGAAGCGATGGTCCTCCGCCATCAACTCCGCTGGACCGGCCACATTGTCCGGATGCCCGACCCCCGTCTCCCAAAGCAGTTGCTCTACTCCGAACTCAAGAACGGAAAACGGAATGTTGGTGGACAGGAAAAGAGATTGAAAGATGGGCTCAAAGCCAACCTTAAAAACTCTGGCATAGACACTGAGAACTGGGAAGCCCTGGCCCTTGAGCACTCCAGCTGGAGGTCAGCTGTGACCAGCAGTGCTGCAGAATTTGAAGAGGCACGAATGGAGGGCGAAAGAGAGAAACGTGCCAAGAGGAAGGCGCGTCAAGCCAACCCCGACCGAGACCGCCTTCCACCTGGAAACCAATGCCCACACTGTGGAAGAAGATGCAGGTCAAATCCTACACCCTTGGAAAGTCAAAGTTCCCATGAGAACATTCATTCCGAACTGAGCGGAGAAGTTTCACTCCCTTGCGGAGAAGTTTCACTCCCTTTTTCTCCCAGCCTTAGTTCCCCAGAGAATCTGACACCTGGTCAGCCTAATGAGGGAAGGAGGGAGCAGATTTGGCAGAGCAAGGGAGAAGCACTAAGTTTACGGAGGTCAGAAACAAAAACTTCAGGTGTGTCTCGTAATAGATTTCTCTCCTTTAAGAGTGCCGGGTCTGAAGCTGCCTTCAGACCAGGCATCGTTCCAGTTCCAAATGCAAACCTGTGGAGGCCTCCTGATTCAAGTGGCTGGGTTTCTTGTAGTTTCTCAAGTTGTTCCAAGTGTCGTTAGCTGAGAGCTAGCAGATTTCAGGATTCATCAAGGGTAACTCACTGTTTGCTGTGATTGTTATGGACTTGTTCATGGACATTGCTTATTGCTGTTTTGCTATGGTTTTTATTTACCTCTGATTCTTCCTCTGCTTTGCATTCTACGTTCTTCAATAAAAAGGATTGTATTCCTACAGTCAAGTGTGGTGGATTGTTGTCAAGAGGGTCCAGTTTCCTGCTCTGGGTCGTAACAATGTGGCCACTGGCATGACAACATGGAGTAGTGTTACCTTCCCACATATTGATCTACTCACATTTGCATGTTTTCAAACTGCTAGTGTGCTGTCATGCGCTGGGCCTATAGCAGTTGGCTTTTGAACAGGACGTGCTCTTTGTGCCCAGCGGGAAGCCGGGGTGCCTCGACTGAGAGGCCCTAAGGATTTTCCTATACAGAGTCTTTAGAAGCTTGAAAGGTTTAACAAAGTCCTTTATTATTGCTTAAGTCTTCAACAAACAATCAAATACTTCTTAGATCTTCAACAAATTAAACAAATGCTTCAAGGCTTTGAATCAACTGGTGGCTTTCTTAATCTTGTCCACAAGGGATATATGAACCCACACGATTTCTTTGTTTATCTGGAGAGGCCCTGCTCACGATCCCACCTGCATCGCAAGCGCAATTGGTGGTGACGAGGGACACGGCCTTTTTGGTGGTGGCCCCGCAACTCTGGAACTCCCTCCCCAAGGACATCAGGCAGGTCCCAACGTTGGCAGTCTTTAGAAGAAGCTTGAAGACATGGATGTTCCAGTGTGCCTTCCCAGAATAAGGACTCCCAAGCAATATGCCCCAAATGCACTTTACGAGAGATTTAGTACTGTCTGCATGCCCACCTATCTTTAAAATATCCAACCTATATCCCTGGACATGCCCAGCATTTAAAATTTTTAATTCTTACATTTGGCCCTGCCACCGGTTTTTGATTGTGTCGTGTCATTATCGTATTGTTTTGCTTTGTTATGAGTTATTTATTGTTGTATTGTTGTTGTTATGTTTTATGATGTATTTGGGCTCGGCCTCTTGTAAGCCGCACCGAGTCCTGCGGGAGATGGTAGTGGGGTATAAATAAAGGTTTATTATTATTATTATTATTATTATTATTATTATTATTATTATTAACTGGCTTCGTGAACTGTTTCTTTTCTTTAAGAGGAAAACCTCCTTTAACCCCTCCTTGGGCAATGTACTTTCTAAACTTTGCTCGTGTGGGCTCTACTCCCGGCTCCAAACTGCTTCTTGGGTCCCGAGTAGACCTACCAGTCAAGGCTTTGTAGATTCTCCAGCTAGAGTCCTTTAGAACTGTTTTCCCCCGGAATTTTTCCTGGATGCTGTTTCCCCCGGACGCTGTTTCCCCCGGATGCTGTGAGAAATGAAGCTTCTCTACAGGTGGAGCTAATCCACATCCTGTAGCTAAGCTTTCCAATGCAAGACTGACCTAAAATGGCTCCCTCTCCTCCCAGAGCCCTGGGGAAAGGGGTGGAACCAAAACTTAACAATGATTGATGGGTCATTGGTCCTATAATTGCAAACCAAGGGAAGACACCTTATTGCAAAATGCATGGAACTTTGGAATACATGCAAACACTCAAAGAAAGAAAAGGAAGTTGGAGCTTTTGGTACAGCCGTACCAGCACAGCTAGGTTGGCAGAAGCTGGGGCAAACAGCGGGTGCTCACCCTGCTCCCCGATTTGAACCTGCAACCTTTCGGTCAGCGAGTTCAGCAGTTCAGCGCTTTAACCCACTGTGCCACCGGGAGCTCCCTGGAGCGGAATACATAGGATTAATGCAGCAATGGTGTTGGGGTTCAGCCTGTGTGTGAACCTGAACCTGATTCTCTGATTGTATTTCCTGATGCAACTGAACAGGCTACTGAACATGTTTTTCCCCCTGATGGTTTGGAAACTGTTGATTCTGAGGTCAGTGGCTTGGAAAGTGAAACTACATTTCCTGATGGGAATGTTTCAGAATCAAGCGGTGATAGCTCTCCAGAGGAGCTAGCACCTGCCTTTTTTTAATGAGGATAGAAAAGGACAGATTTGGAAAAACAGGAGTGAATCGCAGAGTCTGCGAAGGTCAAGCAGATTAAAGGAAAGGGAGGCACAAGCTTCAAAGCCTGGAGGTGTGTCCCGGAACAGTTTCTTTAGTTTAAAGTGTCTCTCCCCGGGCTGTCTCGTTAGATCAAGCGTCGTTTAGACTGAGGCAATACCTTGGTAGATTTCCCGTTTCCCATGGCCTGCATTCCCAGGGGCTTCTAGTTTCCAAGTATGGTTATTTATTTATTTATGTATTTTTATTTATCATGTCATCAGCAACCATACCATTGTATTACATTTCTAACAGAGCAAAACAAACACAGATTAAAAAAACACAAAAAAATCACAGATTTTGCAAACTTGGTAGTTAGTTAAATGTCCTTTGAGCAGTATCTGGCCACTTGGAGTGCCTCTGGTGTTGCCCCAAGGAGGTCCTCCATGGTGCATGTGGCAGGGCTCAGGGTGCATTGCAGCAGGTGGTCTGTGGTTTGTTCTTCTTCGCACTCGCATGTCGTGGATTCCACTTTGTGGCCCCATTTCTTAAGATTGGCTCTGCATCTCGTGGTGCCAGAGCGCAGTCTGTTCAGCGCCTTCCACGTCGCCCAGTCTTCTGTGTGCCCAGGGGGGAGTCTCTCATCTGGTATCACCCATGGATTGAGGTGCTGGGTTTGGGCCTGCCACTTTTGGACTCTCGCTTGCTGGTGTTCCAGCGAGTGTCTCTGTAGATCTAAGAAAACTATGTCTTGATTTAAGTCGTTGACGTGCTGGCTGATACCCAAACAGGGGATGAGCTGGAGATGTCTCTGCCTTGGTCCTTTCACTATTGGCTGCTACTTCCTGGTGGATGTCAGGTGGTACAATACCGGCTAAGCAGTGTAATTTCTCCAGTGGTGTAGGGCGCAGACACCCCGTGATAATGCGGCATGTCTCATTAAGAGCCACATCCACTGTTTTAGTGTGGTGAGATGTGTTCCACACTGGGCATGCATACTCAGCAGCAGAGTAGCATAGCGCAAGGGCAGATGTCTTCACTGTGTCTGGTTGTGATCCCCAGGTTGTGCCAGTCAGCTTTCGTATGATGTTTTTTCTAGCGCCCACTTTTTGCTTGATGTTCAGGCAACTACGGTTAGTGAAATGCTAACAGGTTCCAGGTTTTTATAGTGTTACTTTTGGAATTTTGATCTAGTTCAGAGATATTCCTGATTGCTGAATTTTACTGTGGCTTTTTGACTTTGTCTTTTCCTCTATTTTGTAACCATTTTTCATCAATAAAAAAGGATTGTTTTTTTCCCCACAGTCAAGTGTGGTGGATTAATATCTTATGGTCTTGTTTTCCGATCTGGGTTGCAACAAATGGATCCCTCTTCCTAAATGAGCCATATATGCCAGGCTTGGGTAAGCATGGAAAAATTTGGTTCTAAACTCGTTTTGTTTTTAGGGGGCCCTTGCATTTTGTTTTTTTAAATAATTCCGAAATTTTCCTTTAAAAAATTTCGAAATTTACGAAATTTCAGAAAATTACAAATCGATTCGTTAATGGCGGACGAGATTGCACAATATGCTAAAAAAACCTCCAAATGGGACAGGAGGAACTTCTGAAGCTTCCCTCTCCCTCTGTTGTTGACTGTTGGTGTGATAACACAAACAACAACTATAAAACTTGCACCAGACATGCGAAAATAATTACGAAATAATTACGAAATAATTACGAAATAATTACGAAATAATTACGAAATAATTACGAAATAAATTGAAAAAATTGTTTCGAATCTTTATTACTCCTCACACAATTCCTGCATGGCTCAATATTGGATTGTAAGCTAACTTAAATACGAATTAATAATGAATTACGAAATTAACGAACGAAACCGCCCAGCCCTAATATATGCGTCTATAGGTGACATGCCACTGACAGCTTCACCTCTTTTTAATTTCCAGCCGTTTCCTTCCTACTTTTTCCATCATCCGAACGACACCCATAGCTGAGTCAGTCCTATAACTTTGGCTTTTAATTAAAAGCGGTTCGGCGGGCGACATGAAACGCGTTTGCCTTGCGCGTCCTTTGTTAATTTTGTTCTAAAGTGTAAATGGGAAGCAACATTGCTGAAGGTCACAGCCCCCTGTTCAAAGTCAGGAGGAGGACCAAAGGGAGCGCGGAACGCGCTGACGCCGGGACACCGTTCCTTTTTCCATTGGAAAAATATTGCCATTGAAGAGAAATAATTAACTGCCTGCCTTGGCGGAGAGCTTCATTTCCCCCGAACGGATTGCAACGAGAAGGACGGAACCGTTTCTCTGTATCTGCTTTTTAATGAAAGCCGATGGAAGCCCTTGAGTGAGAATCTCTCTTTCGGGGGATTTGCAATATGACGCAGATTGACTCTCTTTCTTCCTCCGAAATGCTTGGGACCAGGATTTGGGATTTGGTTCAGATTTTGGAATATTTGCAAATGCGTCGCGAGATATTTTGGAGATGGGACTCAGGCCTCAAACACAAAACTCATTTATGTTTCATAGACACCTTCCTAACGCACTTAGCCGGAAGGTAATTTTATGCACAATGTTTCTAATAGTTTTGTGCATGAAACTAAAAATGTGGGGACGTTGAACCTTCATAAAGCAACTATCTCAGCCGGTGATGTGGACAATTGGGGATTTTGGAGCCCTTTAAGAACCTCAGTCATTATTATTATTATTATTAGTATTAATTATCTATATAAATACAAATGTAATGTTCGTTTGTGGGATTAACATAACTCAAAAACCACTGGATGAATTGACACCAAATTTGGACACAATGTACCTATCAGGGCAATGAGTGACTATCACTCATAAAAACACTGAAAATGTCGGAACCCAGATGCCTTAACGAGCCAGACACAGGAGTGTATTCAAAACAACAGTTTATTAAATCAAAGCAAACACGACTCAGAGACACTTGCTTCAGTGTCTCTGGTCAAAACTCAAAGTTTGCAGCAATTTGTAGTTTGAAAAATGAACTTGGCAAATAAACCGGATTAAACTGGCAAAAAATCCGGATTAAACAGGAGTCTCTTCAAAACACACCAAAATCACACAGTTCAAAGATAATGGTCAAACAAAGAGCTGTGATGAGAAGCCATCATCCAAAAGCAGTCCAAAGTCGAAGAAGTCCCAGATGAAGCTACCAAAATCCAAAAAACAGCGTCGTCAGAAACAGTCCGAAGTCAAGGAGAGGAAAAGTCCACACTTACGAGAATCCAAGCCAGTCGATACACAAAGGAAACAGCAACCTGCAGTTCCAGGACCCAAGCCCAACAAGAGAAACGGCAGTGACAAGACCCAAGGCACGAAACCAACACTTTGCCTACTGCCAAGTTCTATCACTCCAGTGCCTTCATTTATCTTACAACTCATCATCCGTTGATGAATTGCCCTCCACCCCAACCTCATCGCTGTCAGCTGGCTTAGCCTCCACAGCTGAGTGCCAACGGCCATCCCTCCAACTCTTCCACCTCTTGTCAAGACTTAGGTCTCCCCATGATTCCATGGTATCACCAGATTGCCAATCCCCAGTAGAAAATCCCTCAAAAGTATCACTGGACGTGGGTTGTGTACACACATTCCTGATCTCCTGAACCTGTGTCCAATCCACTGGTTCCTCTTCATCCGCACTACTCCCAGACCCATTACTTCGAGTAAAACCCATGAAATCCTCTTCCTCTGTGGGAGGAGTAAGTATGTCCCGGATCCTCTTTCTCTGATGCTCCTTGTTTGACTCTTGCTCCCGAGTAATCCTCTTAACACCTCGACTCCCACCTCCTTCCTCCTTTTCACTCATTTCACTCTCAGAGAAACCTTTGAAGGATTCTTCATCTGTTGGTGACATAAGTATCTCCTGAATTCTCTTCCTTTGCTGCTCTTCATCTAACATCTGGGCACCTCATTTCCCTCCTCTACTATTCCTACTATCAGTTGTAACGTTGCCAGCAGACTCTACTACAACAGAAAACACAGCAAAAGAGACTTTAAAAGCAATTTTTTTAAAAAAAAAAATACATTACAACACATGTGCAGAACCACATATTTTCTTTATTAGATCATCCCCCTTCCAATGTGGGTAAAACAACAACAACAACATTATGTCACACAGTGTATGTTCCTGGGTTGCTCCTTTAGATTAAATTCACTCTCTGATTGGTCTGGAAAGCCATCCAACATCACCAGCTTATAGGGAAGTCTATGGTTTGTCCATTATGGCTGGCACTCTTGAGACCATCCAGTCCGTCCTACTTTTGAACATCAGGTTATTATTATATTGGGAACTATTATTTTCTTTCCTTGCGAGTTGAACTTCCAGTTCAACCCTCAATCTTAAAATCCTAAATGTGGCAGGAAAGCCAAATAATTTGCTAATAGTAAGATAATAATAATAAATAATAATAAAACTTTATTTATATACCATCTCCCCTATTATTATTATTATTATTATTATTATTATTATTATTATTATTAACTTTATTTGTACCCCGCTAGCATCTCCCGAAGGACTCGATGCGGCTTACAAAGGCCAAGGCCTCAAAACATAGCATAAACAATACACAACTTAAAGCAAATAAACAACAATTAAACAATATTAAAACAACAAAACAATAAAACAATACACCAAAACACAATAAAGACTGGGGCCGGGCCAAAGTAGTGGGTACAGAATTAAAAGTGCTGGGTATGACAGGTGGTATGTCGGATTTTAGGGTAAGTGCAGTGTGCCAGCAATCTTAAGTTCTACTAAAGTGCTTCTGGGACTTGTTGGAGTTTTCCTATCCTGGAAAGGCACATCGGAACAGCCAGGTCTTCAAGTTCTTCCTGAAGACTGCCAGGGTAGGGGCCTGTCTAAGATCTTTGGGGAGGGTGTTCCAGAGTCGGGGGGCCACCACAGAAAAGGCCCTGTCTCGTGTCCCCACCAGACGTGCCTGTGATGCAGGTGGAATCGCGAGCAGGGCCTCTCCAGATGAACGAAGCGAGCGCGTGGGTTCATAGACGGAGATGCGGTCATGCAGGTAGGATGGTCCCAACCATTTAGGGCTTTGTAGGTGAGCACCTGCACCTTGAATTGTGCCCGGAAGATAAACAGCAGCCAGTGGAGCTCCTTGAACAGGAGGGTTGACCTCTCTCTGTAAGGAGCACCAGTTAACATCCTGGCTGCCGCCCGTTGGACCAGTTGGAATTTCCGAGCCGTTTTCAAGGGCAGCCCCACGTAGAGCGCATTACAGTAGTCCAATCTAGAGGTGACCAAGGCATGGACCACCCTGGCCAGATCCTCCTTCACGAGGTACGGTCGCAGTTGGCGCACGAGCTTCAATTGTGTGAAGGCCCTCCCGGCCACCGCCGATGCCTGAGCTTCAAGCATAAGTGATGAGTCCAGGAGGACTCCCAAACTGCAGACCTGTGGCTTCAGGGGGAGTGTAACCCCGTCCAACACAGGTTGCCACCCTATACCCTGGTCCGGTTTATGATCGACTAGGAGGACCTCTGTCTTGTCAGGATTAGTCTTCAGCCTGTTCGTCCTCATCCAGATGGTCACAGCGGCCAGGCACTCGTCCAGCACTCAAGAGGCTTCCTTGGAGTTTGGTGGAAAAGAGTAGTAGAGTTGTGTGTCATCTGCGTAGAGATGGCGCCCAACTCCAAAACTCTGAATGACCTCTCCCAGCGGTTTCATATAGATGTTAAAGAGCATGGGAGACAAAATAGAGCCTTGCGGGACCCCACAGGTCAAAGGCCAGGGGACCGAGCAGGCATCTCCCAGCTTTGTGGAATATATTATCTTGGAGTCCATTGGAGTCTCCTTTTTTGGGAGGTTTTCAAGGCTGATGCCTATCTGTCGGGAGGGATCGAATTGTGTTTTCATGCCTAGCAAAATAGGGTCAGGCTGGATGGCGTTTGGGGGCCCCTTCCCACTCCAGGATTCTCCCATGCCGCCCGATGAAATAAAAAAAAGGCCTCCCTCGAATGGAAATGAAAACATAATGTATGGAAATAACACACTCACGAAACCTCCTTAGGCTCCCCATGTATTAATGTATTAGTTGGCAAACATTAAGATCAAAGGCAAAGCAACAAATACATCCTAAAAAAAAGTTTTTTCCCCCCGTCAGATTTTTATTAACGATATACAGGGAGCAAGGCATAAAAAATTAATATGCTCAAGCCTTGAAATGTCATGTGTAATGATCTCTGTTTCGACTTTACCTCCTTCGCCTTTTTTTGTTTCTGTCTTCTAGCTGGAAGGGCCTTTGCGCCCTGGGCTCCTTCGCGCGAATGAGAGAGAGAGAGAAAGAAAGAATAAAGGAGAAAGAGAGAAGGAGGGAAAGGTTAACAGAGGGTTAAAACACCCCTGTTGCAATGAGCTTTCCCTTCAAAATAAAGAGATATACCAATGGGAAGAGGACTGGAATTAATGGCGTCAATGTTGGAGTGCTTACGTTCATAGAATGGGTGCATCTACATGGCAGAATTAATGCAGTTTAGCACCATCGCCCCCGGTAGCACAGTGGGTTAAACCTCTGAGCTGCTGAACTTGCTGATTGAAAGGTCGCAGGTTCAAATCCGAGGAGCGGGGTGAGCCCCCGCTTTTAGCCCCAGCTTCTGCCAAACTAGCAGTTGGAAAACATGCATGAGTAGATCAATAGGTACCGCTCCAGCGGGAAGGTAACAATGCTCCGTGCAGTCACGTTGCACTCCAGAACAGGAATAACCCTCTGACTTTAAGCACCACATGTTGAATAGGGAAAAAAAATCCCTTTATTAAAGATAAATAAAAAGTAGCAAAGTAAAAAAGCACTTAAAATAAATAGGTAAAACCAATTAGGCAAGAAGATAGGTATATCAATAGGTACTGCTCCGGTGGGAAGTGTTGGGGTTCAGCCTGACCCTGCTCTGTGTGAACCGGATTCTCTGATAGTTTTTCCAACTGAGCAAGCTCTCCCTGACCCTGACAGTATGGAATCTGTTGTTGATGCAGAGGTCAGCGGGGATGAAAATGAAACTCAACAGTTGGAGGAAAATGTTTTGGAAGTTAGCCGTGATATCACTAGCCGTGATATCTCTCCACCTGGGGTTTTTAATGAGGACCGAAGAGAACAGATAGTTAGAGACAGAAATGTTTCCCAGTTTCTATGAAGGTCACATAGTTTACAGGAGAGACAGGCCCAGACGTCAAAGCTTCTTTGGTTTAAGAGGCCTCCTGCCGGGTGCCTCTTTAGATCAAGCAACGTTTGGGACTGTGGCTGTGCCTTGGCAGAATCCCTGTGTTCCATGGCCGGTAATCCCAGAGGCTTCTGTTTTTCAAGTTCATGGTTAGTGAAAGGCTAACAGGTTCCTGGTTCTTGTATTGTGGCTTTTGAAATTTTGCTCAAGTTCAGAGATTCTACTGACTGCTGTGTTTTTCTGTGGCTTTTTGACTTTGCATTTACCTTTCTTTTGTAACCAATTTTTCATCAATAAACAAGGATTGCTTTTCCTACAGTCCAGTGTGGTGGATTTAATCTTATGGTCTCGTTTCTTGAACTGGGATGCAACAGGAAGGTAACAATGCTCCGTGCAGTCATGTTGCACTCCAGAAAAGGAATAACCCTCTGACTTTAAACACCACATGTTGAATAGGAAAAAACCAATCCTTTTATTGAAGATAAGTAAAAAGCAGAAAAGTAAAAAAGCACTTAAAAGAAATAGGTAAATCCAATTAGGTAAGAAGATGAGTATATCAATAGGTACTGCTCCGGTGAGAAGGTAACGACGCTCCGTGCAATCATGTTGCACTCCAGAACAGGAATAACCCTCTGACTTTAAACACCACATGTTGAATAGGAAATAAACAATCCTTTTATTGAAGATAAGTAAAAAAAAGCAAAGTAAAAAGCACTTAAAAGAAATAGGTAAATCCAATTAGGTAAGAAGACGAGTATATCAATAGGTACTGCTCTGGTGGGAAGGTAACGATGCTCCAGAACAGGAAAAACCCTCTGACTTTAAAGACCGCACGTTGAATAGGATAAAACAATCCTTTTATTGAAGATAAGTAAAAAGCAGCAAAGTAAAAAAACACTTAAAAGAAATAGGTAAATCCAATTAGGTAAGAAGATGAGTATATCAATAGGTACTGCTCCGGTGAGAAGGTAATGGCGCTCCGTCCAGTCATGTTGCACTCCAGAAGAGGAATAACCCTCTGACTTTAAACACCGCATGTTGAATAGGAAAAAAAATCATTTTATTAAAGATAAATGAAAAGCAGCAAAGTAAAAAAGCACTTAAAAGAAATAGGTAAATCCAATTAGGTAAGAAGATGAGTATATCAATAGGTACTGCTCCAGTGTGAAGGTAACAATGCTCCGTGGAGTCATGTTGCACTCCAGAACAGGAATAACCCTCTGACTTTAAACACCGCATGTTGAATAGGAAAAAAAATCATTTTATTGAAGATAAAGCAGCAAAGTAAAAAAGCACTTTAAAGAAATAGGTAAATCCAATTAGGTAAGAAGATAAGCAGGAATAAATTAGTCCAAGGTAGAGTTCAGCAACGTCCATAAAAGCAAAGTCCACACAACTCCATTACAATCCAAAAAAATCAGGAATACATTGATCCAAGACTTGGGTAAGCAATCATGAAATATAGGAATCCAAAACCATGAACAAGAAATATCTTAGCATGAAACTTGAAAGTAAGGTTTCCATAAAAACAAGGACGAGAACTTGGTGTTATTCTAAATGATGCTTCATCTGACTACACATCCCAAAGCGGAGACTTTTAACCCCTTGTTAGCTAGGTCACTTTAATTGGTTTTTAATTGAGGCTTTATTATTGTTTTCTGCCAAAACCGGGCAGATCGGCAAAGCCACTGTTCCGCGTATTATCGAAAGCTTTCATGGCCGGAATCACTGGGTTGTTGTAGGTTTTTTCAGGCTATATGGCCATGTTCTAGAGGCATTTTCTCCTGACGTTTCGCCTGCATCTATGGCAAGCATCCTTAGAGGTAGTGAGGTCTGTTGGAACTAGGGGAAAGGGTTTATATATCTGTGGAATGACCAGGGTGGGACAAAGGACTCTTGTCTGTTGGAGCTGGGTGTGAATGTTTCAACTGATCACCTTGATTAGCATTTGATGGCCTGGCAGAGCCTGGAGCAATCTTTTGTTGTGAGGTGATTAGATGTCCTTGTTTGTTTCCTCTCTGTTGTTGTGCTGTTCTAATTTTAGAGTTTTTTAATACTGGTAACCAGATTTTGTTCATTTTCCTGGTTTCCATATATAGCCCTAGGTTTCATATATAGCAGAAGGTAGCACATTTATTACTGAGATACCACCTCCCTTTACACTTGCGTGCTCTCTTGAACTTCTATGGGACTCTGGTGGGAGGGATCAGTGGGTATGTTTTCTATAACATGATTTCTATATTTCTATATTCCTCTCTGTGTATCTGACCTTTTCCTGACCCTTTTGCCCAATTCCCCTTTATTGAAAAATGTATAAAAATACAAGGCAGCCACCCCTGCGTGACCCTGGAAAGAAGGAAATCTCCAGTTGAAAAGACCCTTATCAAAAGACACTACTTGCATGGACAATAATAAAGGATTGTGACCTCTGGCCTTGGAGTTGGCCCTCCAGAGGAAGTGGACACTTGGCGTTTATGATCATACCTCAATAGGACAAAGGGAGTCTTCGGAAAGCCACACCTTGTCCTAATCTGTTACTGATTCAACTTTTATCCACTCAAACCACAGCCAAAATTCCCTCATTGTTCCTGTCTCTCAGCACTGGAAAAATCCGGATCATGGCAGGCTTGTCAGACAATCAACGTTTATTGCAACCACTCAATGACAATAGGAAAGGCTGGCTTGAACCCGCCCCCCCCCCCCAGGACTCGCTGGCTGCATGGACATTTCCTACCTCCATAATCCTCTCAAGAATCCATTGTTTCCCTCTCGTCCCGCCTCCCTCTCTCCTGATTCGTTAGGATGCCGAAGTGGCAGAAGCCCAGCGTTTGGCCCAGGCACTCAGGAGGTGGCCAAGCCTCCTCCCAGCTGTAGAGCACCAGCCAATCATCATCAAGCCAGTAGAGGGGCGGGGAATGGGAGATTCAAACCTGGCAACCCTGTTTCTGTATAAAAGAGGCTTTTATTTGTACACATGTTATGCTCAGCTTAGCGAAATATTGCTGCTTTGCATCCTTTTCAGCTGAATTGCAGTAAAATCATCTTGGTGGCCCTTCCTTCAACTTTGGTGAGATTTCTTTTGGGAACCTAGGAAAAACCTTTTAAATTGGGCTTCTCTTTGCTCACACTATTTGCATGGACAATAACAAAGGATTGTGACCTCTGGCCTCGGAGTTGGCCCCCTAGAGGAAGCAGACACTTGGTGTTTATGATCACACCTCAATAGGACAAAGGGAGCCTTCGGAAAGCCACACCTTGTCCTAATCTGTTACTGATTCAACTTTTATCCACTGAAACCACAGCCAAAATTCCCTCATTGTTCCTCTCTCTCAGCACTGGAGAAATCTGGATCATGGCAGGCTTGCCAGACAATCAATGTTTATTGCAGCCACTCTTCTTCTGCTTCTGCTTCTGCTTCTGCTTCTGCTTCTTCTTCTTCTTCTTCTTCTTCTGCTTCTGCTTCTGCTTCTGCTTCTTCTTCTTCTTCTTCTTCTTCTTCTTCTGCTTCTTCTTCTACAAAGCAAATTCTGACCCCCCCCCCAGGACTTGCTGGCCGCGTGGACATTTCCTACCTCCATAATCCTCTCAAGAATCCATTGTTTCCCTCTCATCCTGCCTCCCTCTCTCCTGATTCATCAGGACGCCGAGGTGGCAGAAGCCCAGCAGTTGGCCCAGGCACTCAGGAGGTGTCCAAGCCTCCTCCCAGCTGTAGCGAGCACTCTTTGGTGGGTCCGCAGGGTCTCTCCTTCAGGGCCAGACCCTTTTAAATTCCCCCATGATTTCACTATTTAAGATGCTATTAGCCACGGATGCAGGCCATACATCAGGATAGAATGCAGCTGGAACATGGCCATACAGCCTGGAAAACTCACAACAACCCAGTGATTCTGGCCATGAAAGCCTTCAATAACACATGTAATATTATACACGTCTTCCTACCAAAACCACTTGTGTTAGTTTTGGCCCAGTCCTGTAATCTGTTAAAGGTCATTTTGGATTCTGATCCTTACCTTTGTTCGGACTAAAATCCAGAACGGCAGCGCAACATCTGTTCATATAAGCGAGTCCCTTCCATGTTGACACGCAGCATCCAAATAAAACTCTTGCAAAAAGGGAATATTTGTCAAAGCGGCTCGACAGACCTCAGATCTCTCTTAAAACCATTACTTAGACTATCAAGGATGAAAGGCATCCGCGCCTGTTTGTGTTTAAATAGCTGATGTGCAAATGAATAAAATAAGAACTATGATAAATATATGATGATGAGCACAGCGCTATCCAAACACAGTATGGCAGACAAACAACAGTCTTGCTTACCAGGTTCTCCTTTGCAATTACGGGATTTTGAATGGGATTTGTAATGAAGGGAGTGACGTGTAGCATTCTCTTCCATAGATCACCAAACTACAAATCTCAGATTTCCATATGAACCAAAGTAGTGTCGAAGTAGTATAATTATGGAATGTCTGAATGTTTCTTCCTTGTTTAATGGATGATGCAATAGTGGCTTAGAAACTCCTCCGGGAGAGAAAATGTGGAAAATAAACATAAGTACAAATAATAATAATAATAATAATAATAATAATAATAATAATAATAATAATAATTCATAGGGCGGAATCTGCTTTGTACAACAGCAGCAGCAACACCACCACTTTATAGGTCAGAATCTGCTTTGTACAACAATAATAACAACAACAACAAGAATGACAACAACAATTCATTTATTATTTATTTATTTATTTCAGTTACTTCTACCCCGCCCTTCTCACCCCCAAGGGGGGACTCAGGGCGGCTTACAAAGGAAGGCACAATTCGATGCCAATGTCAAAAATACATGCATACATAAAAACAATTAAACAGTTAGCAGGTTAAAAACATCAATACATAACACAATAGTAAATAATCTCATGCTCAGTGTTCAGAGTTCCATAAATCCATTCTATTCCGTCAATTCCTGCCCATCATCAAGATCTTTCCTTTAGCTGCCAGAATGTCCAAAAGCCTGGTCCCACATCCAGGTCTTCAGTTTTTTCCTGAATGAAAAAAGGGAAGTCGCTGATCTAATCTCCCTGGGGAGTGAGTTCCACAGGTGAGGGGCCACCACCGAGAAGGCCCTGCTCCTCGTCCCCGCCAGCCTCACTTGTGATAAAGGTGGGGTCGAGAGCAGGGCCTCTCCAGAAGATCTTAGACTCTGAGATAGGACGTAGAGGGAGATCCGTTTGGACAGATACACTGGGCCGGAACCGTATAGGGTTTTGTAGGTCAAAACCAGCACTTTGAATTGTGATCGGAATTGGATTGGCAGCCAGTGGAGCTGACACAACAGGGAGGTGGTATGCTCCCTGTACGCCGCTCCGGTGAGCAATCTGGCTGCCTCCCGCTGGACTAGTTTCCGAACAGTCTTCAAAGGCAACCCCACGTAGAGTGCGTTGCAGTAATCCAAACGGGATGTGACAAGAGCGTGGACCACCGTGGCCAGATCTGACTTCCCAAGGTACGGGTGCAGCTGGCGCACAAGTTTTAATTGTGCAAAAGCTCTCCCGGCCACCGCCGAGACCTGGGGTTCCAGGCTCAGCGATGAGTCCAGGATCACTCCCAAGCTGCGAACCTGCGTCTTCAGGGGGAGTGTAACCCCGTCCAGCACAGGCTGTAACCCTATACCCTGTTCGGCCTTACGACTGACCAGTAGGACCTCTGTCTTGTCTGGATTCGATTTCAATTTGCTAGCTCTCATCCAGTCCAACACAGCAGCCAAGCACCGGTTCAAGGTCTGGATAGCCTCCTTGGTGACAGGTGAAAAGGAGTGAGAGATTTGGACATCATCTGCGTAGAGATAACATCGTATCCCAAAACTCTGGATGATCTCTCCCAGCGGCTTCATGTAGATGTTAAATAACATCGGGGACAGAATTGAACCCTGTGGGACTCCACACAACAATGGTTGTGGGGCCGAACAGGTGTCACCCAGTAACACCTTCTGGGACCGTCCCTCAAGGAAGGATAGGAGCCACCGCAAAGCAGTACCCCCAAGACCCATGTCCATGAGGCGTCCCAGAAGGATACCGTGATCGACGGTATCGAAGGCCGCTGAGAGATCCAGCAAAACCAACAGGGACACACTCCTCCTGTCCATTTCCCGGCGAAGATCATCTACCAAGGCGACCAAGGCTGTCTCAGTTCCATGTCCCGGCCTAAAGCCAGACTGTGCCGGATCTAGATAATCAGTGTCTACCAGAATCCCTGGAGTTGTGCCGCCACCACACGTTCCATGACTTTGCCCAAATAGGGAAGATTGGAAACTGGCCGATAGTTATCAAATTGAGTGGGATCCAGTGATGGTTTCTTCAACAGCGGTTTTATAATAGCTTGTTTTAAGCTCGCTGGAAACTTTCCTTCCTGTAAGGAGGCGTTAACCATCACCTTCACCCACTCTGCCAAACCCCCTCTGCCTTCCTTGATCAGCCAGGATGGGCAGGGGTCTAGGATGCATGTGGTGGGTTGCACCTCTCCAAGGATTCTGTCCACATCCTCAAGCTGAACCAATTGAAAAGAATCCAACAAAACTGGACAAGCAGATGCTCTCGTTACATCCCCAGAGGCTGCCGTTAACATGACGTCAAAACCCGACCGAATCCGCCCAATTTTATCCGCGAAGAATCGAGCAAATGCTTCACAGCATTTGAAGAATAATAATAATACTTCATAGGCCAGAATCTACTTTGTTAGTCCAACCTGGAGTGGATCCATAACAGTAATTGCTCAATGGTCAGTCAACATGTCAGGATGCATCTACATTGCAGAGTTAATGCAGTTTGACACCACTTCATTTGCTACAGCTCCATGCAATGGAATCCTGGGATCCCCTTTCTTTGGGTGCATCACTTTGCCAATGAAAAAAGTCAACTCCTGAAATCGAGATGACAAAAACTGCTGCCCATCGCATGCCAGGGCTTTAGGTTGCGCTTTTTGGCTGCCAGGTTTTTTTATGACGCTGGTTCTGATGATGACATCCTTCTGAGAATGACAAGTCACAGCCTTCATCCCGCTCTTTCCTTTTGCTTAAACCCCATTAACCTATTAACAAGGGAAGCCATGTAATCCTCGCCCCGGCTTTGGAAAAGAGCATTGTTGCATCAAGGGGAATGCGCTCAGCCGAAGCCTTTTGTGTCTCGGAACACAATGCCGTTCTCAGAAATCCTAATGACGGATTAACAACTGCATTGCCTTCTGTGTTAGCCAGGCCCAGGGGATTATTCACCTGCAGAAGGAAGGCCAAAGCACAGGTGAGGCACGCAGGTGACAAAACGAAAGGGGGAACCAAACCCTTTGCCTTCAGATGACAAAACCGTGCCAAATGCCGAGTTATAATTGCACAATGGATGGCTTAGTGCTCCCTTAATAAGATTAGTTGTTGTTACTGGGTGCCTTTGAGTTATTTCGGAGACAAATGCATCACAGGGTTGGATTAGTTCAGAAGATATTTGCCATGGTGTTCTTCTGAGGCTGAGAGAGTGTGACCAACACTAACACCGCCCCTCCCAATTTCTATAGCCAAGCAGAGATTGGATCTCCATATTTGGAAGTCTAATGTTCAAACTATATCAGTGGTGTCAACACTGCCCGAGCTCTGCGAGTGCAGCATTGAAGCGATGGTCCTCCGCCATCAACTCCGTTGGACTTTTCCCGAATGAAGCAGAGAGTGTTTGAGGACTGGGACATCCGTAGGGATACAAAGGCGCTTGTTTATAAAGCTATTGTCCTCCCAACCCTGCTCTATGCCTGCGAAACGTGGACTGTCTACAGACGTCACATGCAACTCCTAGAACAATTCCATCAGCGCTGCCTCCGAAAAATCCTGGAAGACAAGCGGACAAATATCAGCGTGCTGGAAGAAGCAAAGACCACCAGCATTGAAGTGATGGTCCTCCGCCATCAACTCTGTTGGACCGGCCATGTTGTCTGGATGCCCGACCACCATCCCCCAAAGCAGTTGCTCTACTCCGAACTCAAGAACAGAAAATGAAAATGTTGGAGGACAGGAAAAGAGATTGAGAGATGGGCTCAAAGCCAACCTTAAAAACTGTGGTATAGACACTGAAAACTGGGAAGCCCTGGCCCCTGAGTGCTCCAGTTGGAGGTCAGCTGTGACCAGCAGTGCTGTAGAATTTGAAGAGGCATGAATGGAGGGTGAAAGAGAGAAATGTGCCAAGAGGAAGGCCCATCAAGTCAACCCCGACTGGGACCGCCTTCCACCTGGAATCCGATGCCCTCACTGCGGGAGAAGATGCAGGTCAAGAATAGGGCTCCACAGTCACCTACGGACCCACCCTGGAGGATTATCCTACTCGGACAATGAGGGATCGCCTAAGTAAGTAAGTAAAGTAAGTATATCGTCACTCTTAGCAACATGGCTGTTGTCCCTAACTTCATTGCGACTGTAAGGCAAACCTATTGTGAGATCTTTGACTGAAAGAGTGTGACTCATCCAAAGTTTCCATAGCCAAGCAGATATTTGAAACCTGGTCTCCATAGTTGAAGTCTAATGCTCAAACAACTGCACCATGCTGGCTCTCTCAGCAATATTGCTGTTGTTTCCAATTTACGGTAACCGTAAGGCAAACCTATTGTGGGATCTTGGGCTAAGAGAGTGTGACCCATCCCATGCCAACTACGGGTTTCCATAGCCAAGCAGAGATTTGAACTGTGGTCTTTGTAGTTGACTCCAAAGGTTCAATCTACGTTTTGAGGTTGAATTTGGTCTAGGGACCCCAGTTACGGAGGGTCCCGCCTGGCGAGCATTATGCTATACCCGATTTTCTCAATCAAAGAGCACACTCACCAAGGCTGAAAGCAGCGACTGAGGTTTATTCGCAATTTGGCCAGAAGGGATACATGCAAGGCTAGCACCAAAAAATACATGCACAAATGTCATGTATCATGTTCTGCAGTTGATATGGTTGGTGGTGGCAGGCCTAGCAGTTGGTGATGGAAGGGTTCATGTAAGTCTTAGTTCTAAAGGGTTGAGCAATCTGTAAGTAAGAGTTAACGGGTGAAAGCAATTAAGGGTGGAGGCATGCAAGAGATAGGTTGCAGTTGGGTGTTTCTGGATATAGGGAGCTAGTCTTGGGACTTATCTTCGGGAGTATTTGTCTTATTTTGGTGGTGGACACTGCTGTTTTTCCTCCCAGGTTTGTGGATTTTTGATATCCTGACCTGTCTCCTGTGCTCTTGGAACCCTGGAACCTTGAATCTCTGGACGGGCTTTTGACTATGGTATAGACTCTTGATCCCTGGACTTTTCTCATTGAAATCTCGGCGTTTGACCACTGGACTGGACCTTTTGACTACGTTGTTGTCTTTAACCTGCAATAGTGTTTGCTGTCAGTTTTTGTTGGTTGAGTGCTATCTTTATGTTTTATATTTTAGACTATTAAAACGGCCAGACAGTAAATGTTGCTTTAATTAAATTGTTTAGCAGAAACTGGGAGTTTGTTTGGTTCATCTCTGCCTCTGTATCGGCCGAGTTCTGGCATAGTGACAACAAGAATGAATACAGAGATGAGAGACTTTACACACTTGAGAGCTATTCAAACCTTCCCTGATTGGCCAAAAAAGGGTGGTGGTGGTTTGGATCTGCACTCTGATTAGCTGTTGTTTTGATGACATTCTATGGTGGGGGTTCCCTGATGGAGGGGAAGACATGGAGAGCCAATCATCTATTGAGGGGTAATTTTCTTGGGAAGAGGCAAGCCCCAGAAAAGTCTGTGTCTGCTTCAGAGAATGTAAACTAAGTCTTTGTGTCGCACACTAGATCAGGCACACCTTTCCACCCAACATCAATCAGAGATCAGTAACTACTAACTACAGAAGTTTATTTACAAAAGGCATATACAAAAGGGAAAAGGGCCTTTCACCAAAGGCAGTAGAAAAGGTGGTATAAAATAGCAATTGTCCATGTAAACATCAATAGTCCAAGACTGTAATGTCCATGAAATCCAAGCAAGAAACATGAAATCAACAGTAGCTAAGTACATGAAGTCCAGAATAACAAGGTACATGAAAATCCAAGAAGTCATAGCATAGTCAAAAACCCATGGCATGAAAACATAGGCCAACTTGAGAGTTGGTCATGAACATAAAGTTAAAGCGAGGTTGTTTGCTCTGAAGAGGCCTGAGAAACAGTACCTAATTTAAGCTCAAACTAAATTTGGTGTCAATTCATCCAGTGATTTTTGAGTTATGTTAATCCCACAAACGAACATTAGATTGGGTTGTTGTAGGTTTTTTTCGGACTATATGGCCATGTTCTAGAGGCATTCTCCCCTGACGTTTCGCCTGCATCTATGGCAAGCATCCTCAGAGGTAGTGAGCTTGCCATTTATTTATTTAAAGCATTTATATTCCGCCCTTCTCACCCCGAAGGGGACTCAGAGCGGCTTACAAGTGAAATGTAAATACAATATATTATATTATTACCATAGCACAATATGAAATAATATATATCACTATATTGTACTATAACATTATACTGTAATATTATTAATAATATTACATTTAATATCAAATATATAATTATATTATCATATTGTTATTAGTAGTAGTATTATATTGTATTACATTACCATATTATCAATATTATATGTATATACAACATATTATTTATATTATATTATAAACACAGTTTATTTATATAGATTTAAAATAGCCTTTGCTTGTCCATGTTGATAAACTCCTTCCGCAACTCATGAAGCAAGTTGTTGCAACTCAGAGTAGGCTTCACCTTGCTCCCAAACACCACCACACAAGAGCTGTAGATTTTGTAGTTTATTGAGGAAAAATCAAAGTCAAAGCATAGAATAAGCAATGCAGAGTTCCAAAGACAATGGTTAAATGTAAAACACAGTTCCAAAGATCCTCAGGTAAGAACCAAAAACATAATCCTTTCAGGAATGGTCAAACAAGAGTCCATGGTAAAAACAGTGAAACACAAGCCAAGAATCCCGATTCAGGAAGCCCAAAGCGTGCTGCTTTAAAGCCAAGGTTATTCCATAGAAGCTTTCATGCAAAAAGCCACGTTGAACTGACACCTTCCCCTTGTTAACCAGAAGCCTAAATACCTTTTTCTAGGCGCAAAGATTACTGCAGATGCAGACTGTGGCCAGGAAATCAGAAGACGCTTACTTCTTGGGAGGAGAGCAACGTCCAGTCTCGATAAAATCGTAAAGAGTAGAGACATCACACTGGCAACAAAGATCTGCCTAGTCAAAGCCATGGTATTTCCTGTAGTAACCTACGGATGTGAGAGCTGGACCTTAGGAAAGGCTGAGCGAAGGAAGATCGATGCTTTTGAGTGGGGTGTTGGAGGAAAGTTCTGAGAGTGCCTTGGACTGCGAGAAGATCCAACCAGTCCATCCTCCAGGAAATAAAGCCCGGCTGCTCACTGGAGGGAAGGATACTAGAGACAAAGTGGAAGTACTTTGGCCACATCAAGAGGAGACAGCAAAGCCTGGAGAAGGGAATGATGCTGGGGAAAGTGGAAGGCAAAAGGAATAGGGGCCGACCCAGGGCAAGATGGATGGATGGCATCCTTGAAGTGACTGGACTGACCTTGAAGGAGCTGGGGGTGGTGACGGCCGACGGGGAGCTCTGGCATGGACTGGTTCATGAGGTCACGAAGAGTCGTAGACAACTGAACGAATGAACAACAACAACAACAACAAATACCTTTTGCCAACATGAAAACATTACGCTTTTGCCAACATGAAAGCATTACGGTGACCTTTCACCGACCTGGCTTCTTTCTTGCTGGCTAACTGCGAACTCCTCCTGACCTGCCAATCTAAATGTTCCTACCTGCTCATTAAATCGCTATCAAGGCTCTCTTCTCTATCAGTATCAGCGTGAGAAGGCTGAGCAAGTGAAGGCATCTGCACCTGGTCGTTATCTAATTCGCTGGCATTCTTTTCTCATGAGAACTGACTTGTTGACTCCTCCGGTGCACTGTCCGAAAGAGGCACAGAAAAAGGCATAGGAACAGGCACAGAAATCTGAATCCCATCATCCTCATCAGGGAACATTTCAGGCTCACAAGAGGGTTCAGTTTCATCACAAGAGGGTTCAGTTTCATCACAAGAGGGTTCAGTTTCATCACAAGAGGGTTCAGTTTCATCACAAGAGGGTTCATTTTCATCACAAGAGGGTTCAGTTTCATCACAAGAGGGTTCATTTTCATCACAAGAGGGTTCAGTTTCATCACAAGAGGGTTCAGTTTCAGGCTCAGAATCAAGCTGAGCCACAACACAAGAGCACACTCCAAACTCTGTCTCTCTCTGCTTCTCTCTTCAAAACTGTCTCTCTGCTCCTGCATAGCTCAAGCCTGAACAAAAATGCAACAGTATCCAAAAGTCCCAGGCTCAGCCATCTCCCTGGGCATTGCCCGACCAATCAGCTTCATGCATTTTATTTTGCAGTTGACACACACACTCGCTGATTTCTTGCATGCTCCAACATGCATCCTTTCACATGCATCTTTGGATCCTCGTGCTCCAAAAAAAGAAATGTAATCCGCAGAAGCCAAATGACTTAAAAAGCGGACTAATCTCCCCATTGTGTAGCAAGAAATCATTCCTAACTCTTAACTACCAGAAGAAGAAGGAGGGGAAAAAAAATTGCATGCGCGCAGCCCTGGCACTCGAAAAAAAGACATTTTCACTTTTATTGTTCCAGATGTTATCCTGTTAATTCTTACAAGTTATTCATAAATAAATGTATTCAGAGAGAAAATATGGATAATCAAATTGGATACGTCTTCCTGCCAAAAAAAAGTATTCCGATGCCGCTCGACGAGGCTGGGGAGGAGGAAACCTAATTAGCGGGCATCGACTGAAACAAATCAATCCGAATTGACGCTGCTGTAAATGGGTTTTGAAAGAGTGGCTTGGGATTTTGATCCAAAAATTAGAGAATCAGAAGGAGACCTAAAAGACTATCCGGCCCGGTCCCGTTTTGCAAGGCAGGAAGACACAATCAAAGCCTTCCTGACAGATGGCCACCTAGGAATGAAATTCTAGCACCAACTTTCAAATAAAATAAAATAACATGAATGCCACAATAATTGTTTTGTTGTTGTTCTATGCCTACTTGTTCTAGTTGGCATCAACCCACTGCCATCCTTATCTGGGAGCATCTGCACTGTATAATTAATGCGGTTTGGTTCCATTTGAACTGGCGTTGTCCCCAAGTAACCTTTAGGGACCATAGACATATCTTTCCTTGCATGCTAAAAAGTAACCAGAATTCTCTTCTCAATAAGCATAATATGGAATAATGGGATTTGTAGTCAGGGAGAACTTCTTCTTAGGTGATCCCTCGTTGTCTGACTATGATGGCCCTCCAAGTGTAGTGTCTTGGTGGTGGAAACGTAAGTGATTGTGGAGTACTATTCTTGATTCACATGTTCTTCCACAGTGTGGACATTGGTTTCCAGATGGAAGGTGATCCTGGTCAGAATTGGCTTGACATGTTTCTCCCTTTCGCCCTCCATTCCAGCCTCTTCTAATTCCGCAGCACTGCTGGTCACAGCTGACCTCCAGTTAGAGTGCTCAAGGGCCAGGGCTTCCCAGTTCTCTCTCAGTGTCTATGCCACAGTTTTAAAGGCAAGTCCATCTTTAAATCTCTTTTCCTGTCCACCAGCATTATGTTTTCCGTTTTTGAGTTGCTTTGAGAGATTGTGATCGTTGGGCATTTGGACAACGTGGCCTTCAGTCCAGCAGAGTTGATGCCGTAGGAGCATTGCATCAATGCTGGTGGTCTTTGCCTCTTCTTCCATCATGCTAACATTTGTCTGTCTGTCTTCTTCCCAAGAGATTTGCAGGATTGTTTTGGAGGAAATGCTGATGGAATTGTTCCAGGAGTTGAGTGTGACGTCTGTAGACAGTCCACAGTTCACAGGCATATAGTAGGGTTGGGAAGGAAATAGCTTTATAAACCAAAATAGACCAAAATAATAATAATAATAATAATAATAATAATAATAATAATAATAATAATATAAATAATAATTTATAGACCAAAACAATAATACAATATTATAATTATATCCTTTATTTTATTTATTTATTTTTATTTATTTATTTACTCCATTTGTATACCGCATTTATCAGCCTGAGGCGGCGACTCAATGCGGTTTACAATAAAAAGCAACACTGAACAATATATCGGACACACATACACAAACAGTACACATAATCATCAACGCCTCACATTAGAATCAGATCCCGTTCTCATAATCCTTTTTCATTCCTTATTCAATGCCGTCAATAAATTGGTTGTCATCACATAGTTATCCAAATGCCTGCTCATAGAGCCACGTCTTAACCCTCCTCCGAAACACCAGTAACGAAGGGGCCTGCCTGATGTCCCCTGGTAGCGCATTCCATAGCCGAGGGGCCACTACCGAGAAGGCCCTGTCCCTCGTCCCCGCCAATCGCACTTGTGACGCCGGCGGAACCGAGAGCAGGGCCTCCCCGGACGATCTTAACGTCCTTACCGGTTCATAGGTGGAGATGCGTTCAGAGAGGTAAGTGGGGCCGGAACCGTGTAGGGCTTTATAGGCTAAAGCCAGCACCTTGAATTGTGCCCGGTAGCAGATTGGCAACCAGTGGAGCTGGCTCAACAAGGGGGTGGTGTGCTCCCTGAGAGCCGCTCCCGTTAGCAACCTGGCTGCCGAGCGCTGGACCATCTGAAGCTTCCGGGCAGTCTTCAAGGGCAACCCCACGTAGAGCGCGTTGCAGTAATCTATGCGGGATGTGACAAGAGCGTGGACTACCGTGGCCAAGTCCGACTTCCCAAGATACGGGCGCAGCTGGCGCACGAGCCGAAGCTGTGCAAATGCTCCTCTGGAAACCGCCGAAACTTGGGGCTCCAAGCTTAGCGAAGAATCCAGAGTCACACCCAAGCTGCGAACCTGCGTCTTCAGGGGGAGTGCGACCCCGTCCAACACAGGCTGTAATATTACAATATAATGATATCTATATAAATAAAAATGTAATGTTCATTTGTGTCCAGTTCTGGGCACCACAATTGATAGATACTGACAAGCTGGAATGTGGCGCAACTGGCTGGGAGTCAGCTGCATTAAGATCACTACTGACCAAAAGGTCATTAGTTCGAAGCCAGTCTGGGTCAAAGTGAGCTTCCGACCAATTTGTGTGGCTTGCTGTTCACCTTTGCAGTCCAAAAGACAGTTGTATCTGTCAAGTAGGAAATTTAGGTACCGCTTATGCGGGGAGGCTAATTTACGACACCATAAAAATCTCCAGGAAGCATGCAAAGAATGAGGAAGTACTTCATCAGTGTCACAAATGGATGGTGAAGCGACAGCTCCCCTGGTGGCCAGAATACCCTCATGAAAAAGCTGGAATGTTAAATAGACTCTGTGTGTCTGTCTATATATGTTGCATGTCTATGGCATTGAATGTTTGCCATGTATATGCACATTGTAATCCACCTTGAGTCGCCTGCGGGTTGAGAAGGGCGGAATATAAATAATATAAATAAATAAATAAATAGACAAGCCCCTTGGTCTCTCCACGGATGTCCCGGTCCTCAAACACTCTTTGCTTCATTTGGAAGAATGCTGCACTCGCAGAGCTCAGGCAGTGTTGTATTTTGGTGTCAATGTTGACTTTGGTGGAGAGGTGGCTGCCAAGGGAGCGGAAATGGTCCACATTTTCTAAGATTACATCATTAAGCTGTATTTCTGGCATTGGAGAGATTGGCTGGTGATGGCTGGAAGAGAACTTCGGTTTCCCGATGTTCAATGACAAGCCGAACTTTTCGTATGCTTCTGCGAAGGTGTTGAGAGTGGCTTGCAGGTCTTCTTCTGAATGTGCACAGACTATGTTATCATCAGCATACTGGAGTTCTATAACAGGTGTTGTTGTGACCTTGGTTTTGGCTTTCAGCCTGCTGAGGTTGAATAGCTTGCAATCTGTCCGATAGTTGATTTCCACTCCGGTGGGAAGCTTCCCATCAACAAGATGAAGTATCATAGCGATGAAGATGGAGAATAAAGTTGGGGCAATAACACATCCCACTATAGGTCTCTATACTCTATGCAATTCCATAGCATGCAATTATGGCAGTTAAACTGGGACTGATGTATATTTGGAGGCCATACTTGAGCTAAACCCAGCTTCTTGGGTGCGTTTCTTTAAAGTTCGGACTAAAATCTGGAACGGATCCATTGCTCCGTAGGAATTGCCGCTCCCCTCCACCTGAGTTTTGCATTTCAAAGGTCTGGAATGGCTACTAAAGGCCGTATAAGTGTGTCAAATTGCATGAAAATCGATTCGAGTCCCCAAAAGGGAAGATGACGGCATTTTCATATTGCGAGGAAAGGCGGGGCGGAGGGGATAAGGAGCGATGAGGGTAATAATAATAATAATAATCATATCTTGGCAAATGTGTCAGACGAGTCAAGGAGGCTGGAGGGAGGTGTCGGAGATGCCAAATGGGAGCATAAATCTGAAACCAGGTGCTAATTGTATTCAGGGAGACAGTTGGGGCTCGGAGAAAACGTCCCGCTAATAAGAAATATGCGCCGAGTAAAGGTGAGATGGATGGAGCCCTCGCCCGTTCCTCCTCGGATCATGGGGCTGTTGAACATTATGACATTCTTCGCGTTGCACGTCTTGATTGATGCGGAAGAAGGCCTTTTCCATTTCGAGGAAACAGGTTGAGAAACTTGCCTTAACATTAAATAAATACAAAAAGGGTTAGAACACCAAAGCATTCAGAAATGGAAACGGAAACTTTGGGGTGCATCTATGTTGTAGAACGAATCCACTCTAATTGCCTTGGTTCAATGCTTCGGAATGATGGGCTGTCGTTTTCCAAGGCTTTGAGCCTTCTCTGGCAAAGGATGCTGATGCCTCAACAAACTACATATCCCAGCATCACATAGCCTTGAGTCAATGTAGAATGCCCAAGCACCTTTGCAGAAGCATATGAGAAGCTCGGCCTGTCACTGAACATCGAGAAAACCAAAGTGCTCTTCCAGCAGTCACCGGCCATTCCCTCTCCAATGACAGAGATACAGCTTAATGGTGTAACATTAGAAAATGTTGACTATTTCCGCTCCCTTGGCAGCCACCTCTCCACCAAAGTCAACATTGACACCGAAATACAACACCGCCTGAGCTCTGCAAGTGCAGCATTTTCCCGAATGAAGCAGAGAGTGTTTGAGGACCAGGACATCCGTAGGGATACCAAGGTGCTTGTCTACAAAGCTATTGTCCTCCCAAACCTACTATATGCCTGCGAAACGTGGACTGTCTACAGACGTCACACGCAACTCCTGGAACGATTCCATCAGCGCTGCCTCCGAAAAATCCTGCAAATATCTTGGGAAGACAAGCGGACAAACGTCAGCGTGCTGGAAGAAGCAAAGACCACCAGCATTGAAGCGATGGTCCTCCGCCATCAACTCCGCTGGACCAGCCACGTTGTCCGGATGCCTGACCACCGTCTCCCAAAGCAGTTGCTCTACTCTGAACTTAAGAACGGAAAACAGAACGTTGGTGGACAGGAAAAGAGATTTAAAGATGGGCTCAAAGCCAACCTTAAAAACTCTGGCATAGACACTGAGAACTGGGAAGCCCTGGCCCTTGAGCGCTCCAGCTGGAGGTCAGCTGTGACCAGCAGTGCTGCAGAATTTGAAGAGGCACGAGTGGAGGGTGAAAGAGAGAAACGTGCCAGAGGAAGGCGCGTCAAGCCAACCCCGACCGGGACCGCCTTCCACCTGGAAACCAATGCCCTCACTGTGGGAGAAGATGCGTGTCAAGAATAGGGCTCCACAGCCACCTACAAACCCACAAAAATAATCATCAAGGAAGACCATCTTACTCGTCCAACGAGGGATCGCCTAAGTAAAAGTAAATGCCCAAGCATCTCCTAAAATATGAATGCGTGCTCACCCAAAAAATGAAGCTGTCAAAAGGACGAGGGAGTATAGTTGTTGAAACAGCTGTATATTTAAATTTCCCTCTATTTTAATTGTTGAAGTATATCCCACTGATTATACCAATATCAGGGGAGATTAGAGCAGAGAAGGGGAGAGACGCTTAGCATTTAAAAGGTGTTGTTGTTCATTCGTTCAGTCGTCTCCGACTCTTCGTGACCTCCTGGACCAGTCCACGCCAGAGCTCCCTGTCGGCCGTCACCACCCCCAGCTCCTCCAAGGTCAGTCCAGTCACTTCAAGGATGCCATCCACCCATCTTGCCCTTGGTCGGCCCCTCTTCCTTTTGCCTTCCACTTTCCCCAGCATCGTTGTCTTCTCCAGGCTTTGCTGTCACCTCATGATGTGGCCAAAGGACTTCAACTTTGTCTCTAGTCTCCTTCCCTCCAATGAGCAGCCGGGCTTTCTCTCCTGGAGGATGGACTGGTTGGATCTTCTCGCAGTCCGAGGCACTCTCAGCACTTTCCTCCAACACCACAGCTCAAAAGCATCTCTCTTCCTCCGCTCAGCCTTCCCGAAGGTCCAGCTCTCACATCCGTAGGTGACTACAGGGAATACCATGGCTTTGACTAGGCAATGGATCTTTGTTGCCAGTCTGATGTCTCTACTCTTTACTCTTTTATCGAGACTGGACATTGCTCTCCTGCCAAGAAGGAAGCGTCTTCTGATTTCCTGGCCACAGTCTGCATCTGCACTCATCTTTGTACCTAGAAATACAAAGTCTGTCACGGCCTTTGGTTGATGAGTGCCATGGTGTCTGCTACTGGGACCATGGTGAATAGAGACACCACATTGAAGCTGATCAGTCTGTCGTTGGTATTTAGCTTGAGATTGCTGATTTTTTCTATGAAGTGGGCTGAGTCCTTGATGTAGTGTGTCTTGACTTACTTAGGCGATCCCTCGTTTTCCGAGGATGATTGTCTTCCAGTGTTCTTGTGGGTCCGTATGTGGCTGTGGAGCCCTATTCTTCCGCAGTGAGGGCATTGGTTTCCAGGTGGAAGGCGGTCTCATAGAATCATAGAATCAAAGAGTTGGAAGAGACCTCGTGGGCCATCCAGTCCAACCCCATTCTGCCAAGAAGCAGGAATATTGCATTCAAATCACCCCTGACAGATGGCCGTCCAGCCTCTGTTTAAAAGCTTCCAAAGAAGGAGCCTCCACCACACTCTGGGGCAGAGAGTTCCACTGCTGAATGGCTCTCACAGTCAGGAAGTTCTTCCTCATGTTCAGATGGAATCTCCTCTCTTGTAGTTTGAAGCCATTGTTCCGTGTCCTAGTCTCCAGGGAAGCAGAAAACAAGCTTGCTCCCTCCTCCCTGTGGCTTCCTCTCACATATTTATACATGGCTATCATATCCCCTCTCAGCCTTCTCGGTCGGGGTTGGCTTGACGCGCCTTCCTCTTGGCACGCTTCTCCCTTTCTCCCTCCATTCGTGCATCCTCAAATTCTGCAGCACTGCTGGTCACAGCTGACCTCCAGCTGGAGTGTTCAAGGGCCAGGGCTTCCCAGTTCTCAGTGTCTATGCCTGAGTTTTTAAGGTTGGCTTTGAGCCCATCTTTCAATCTCTTTTCCTGCCCACCAACATTCCATTTTCTGTTCTTGAGTTCGGAGTAGAGCAACTGCTTTGGGAGACGGTGGTCGGGCATCCGGACAACGTGGCCGGTGCAGTGGAGTTGTAGTGTGTAGTAATCCCAATATGGCTTTGTAATATAATAAGCAATACATTTCTGTTGAAAGCCCCCTCGATGGACTGTCACCTTGTCGTGGTGAGGGGGCTTGTGTGTTCCGATGAACCTGTGGGCACAACAACTGGAGTCGTGCACTCCCAGGAGTGGCCGCGGGGGAGGTTCCAGACCAAGCACAGTCTGAAGACCCAAAGACCTCAACGGCGGAGCAGGCGGAGGATAACATGGCACATGTTACAACAGCTGCGAAGGCGGAAGAAGACTGCAACAGACTGAGAAGCCACGGTCATTGTGTTAAACTACATCACCAGTGGAACCTCACTCTGTGAAGACTGTGTGTTGATCAGTTGTGCACTGACCTCCACACATTAAAAAAACCCACGCACAGGCGTCTTCCAAAGAAAATAAAAACCAACCAGCCAAAGTCCCATGGCGATCAGCGAGTGGCGACGGGGGCAGGACTGTGAAATCTGGAAGCCCCTAGTCACAGACTGGCACATGGGCGGTGGGTACGGACTCAGTCGTTCTACCTCAAGGTCCGAGGCAGTTGAGTAGTTCTTGAATTCTGCAGTGTTGAATTGAATTCTTGAATTGAATTGAATTGGATTCTTGAATTCTGCAGTTCTTGAATTCTGCAGTTGAGCAGAATTCGAGGAGGCACGAGTGGAGGGTGAAAGAGAGAAACGTGCCAGGAGGAAGGCGCGTCAAGCCAACACCAACCGGGACCGCCTTCCACCTGGAAACCAATGCCCTCACTGTGGGAGAAGATGCAGGTCAAGAAGAGGGCTCCACAGCCACATACGCACCCACAAGGAAACCCATCATGGAAGACCATCTTACTCGTCCAACGAGGGATCGCCTAAGTAGTAGTAAGTAAGTCTGTTGAAAGACTTCACAGAAGTTGTATAGACTTTTGGCGTCACTCAGTGTGGTTTGTCGTGCCCTCCGCACCTGCTTAGTGACACTAGTAATGGGTTGCAGAGAGTCAACAAGAATGAAACCAACCCCAAATAAACAGTTCCCTAAGTGAGAAGAAAGGCCGAAGCTTTTCTAGAGGGAATCTTTGATTCTGGAGTCTTTTCATGAGTGGATACGCCTTCGGTGTTTATCACTCCGCCATCCCTTGCCTTCCATGCGGATGGGCTGCTTTGTGTCTTCCGACAGCCTGATTTGCATAACATGACAAAAGTGCAGCAATTTGAGGGAGGAAGGACTCATTTGGCTCGATCGAGTCGTTTTAATCAAATAGTTAGGGTGAACGTCACCAGAGCTCATTTTCCCAACAGATGGGAAATGGCTGGCGCCGGGGACGGAAATGCGCCGATTCGGAGAGCCGCGTCCTCCTCTGCAGTCTGGATCACGGTTCAATCAAGTCCCGGGGACATGAGCAAAGGCAATTTTAATTTATTACGTTAACTACGCCCCGCAAGATGGGGCAGAAGCGTTCCCCAATAAAAGGGTGCCAAATGGAGACGCAGGAATACAATTAGAGGCAGGCCCAAATGCTGTCTTTGTGCCTCGGAAAATCTTCACGCAAGGCTTGAATGCCAAGAACTGGCAACGTTGACTGCAAAAATGAAAACAGAATTAGAAATGCCGTCGTTCCCGAGTTACAAACATCCAACTTACAGATTTTATTATTTATTTATGTACTGTATTTATATTCTGCCCTTCTCAACCCGAAAGGGACTCGGGGCGGATCACAACGCACACATACACGACAAACATCCAGTGCTGTTTTTTAAAGACATACAAGACAGACAGACAAACAGATAGGGTCAGCGTGAACTCCCGACCATTAATAGTCCAGCTTGCTGTTGACCCATACAGCCCAAATGATCTGTCACGTAGGAAATTTAGGTGCCACTTTATGCAGGGATGTTGCACTCCAAAACAGGATAAGCCTTCTGACTTTAAAACAACACACCGTTGAATGGAAAACAATACTTTTATTGAAGATAATTAGAAAGCAGCAAGTAAAAAGCACTTAAAAGAAATAGGTAAATCCAATTAGGTAAGAAGCTAAGCAGGAGCAAAAATAATCTAGGGTAAAGTTCAGCAAAGTCCATAAAACAAAGTCCACACTTCTCTAATATAATTCAGGAAACATTAATCCAAGGCGTGGGTAGGCATTCATACACTCCAGGAGTTCAAACCATGAACAAGAAATACTTAAACAAGAATCTTCCAAGCAAAGCTTCCATGAAACAAAGGACGAGAACTACACTTGATTCCAACGATGCTTCATCTGACTATATTTCCCATACTTGGAACTTTTATCCCCTTGTTAAGTTATTTCACACACTCAGGATTTGGTTTCGTTTTACTTGAGATCCCCTCATCTTTTTCTGTTGGAGCCTGGCAGAACGCCAAAGGCACTGTTCGGCCCGTCTGTTTTGACTAATTTCCTCTCGCCTATCTATTTGCTCATTAAGTCTCGCAGCTGGGCCAGGTGCCCAGTTGTTTTCAAGGCCCAAATCCTGGGAACCCTCTGGTAACAATTCAGGGTGTATACTATCTGTTGCACTCCCTTCAGGGACATTCTCATGGGAAACTACACTTTGCACAGAGGTCTCCTGGTCCTTCTCTGCATCAGTATCATTGACCAAAACATTGCCATCTAGAAATTCATTGGCATCACTTCCCACATCCAAAGAGCCCTGATCCTGAAACACAATCACAGGCTGAACTCCAACAGGGGAGGCCAATTTAACTTATTTACGACGCCATAAAATCTTCCAGCAGAATGCAGAAGAATGAGGAAGTACACAATCAAGTGGATGGCTGATTCTTGCTTAAACTTTCACTCTTCCAACATTCTATATTATCCAACGCAGTCTGCCTTCTGCCTAGAACCACAGCTGTTTCAATACATTGTGATGTTGTGGTGCTAAATTCGTAAATACAGTAATTACTACATAATGTGACTGTGTACTGAACTGCATTTTCTGTCAATTTGTTGTTTTGGTGCTTAATTTGTAAAATCATACCATAATTTGCTGTGTAATAGATTTTTCTTAATCTCTCCTTATTATCCAACGTTTTCGCTCATTCAATGTTCTGCTGGCCCGTTTCTGTTGGATAAATGAGACTCTACTGTATCTCCAATGTGATATATATCTATATATATAAATGTTCTGTGCATAATGAGTACCTTAAAAACAAAAGAACCAATGAACGAAATCACACCAAATTTGGCAACAAAACGTTTCACAACACAAGGAGTGAGCATCACTCAAAAAAATTATGATTTTGTCATTTGGGAGTTGTAGTTGCTGGGATTTATAGTTCACCTACAATCAAAGAGCATTCTGAACTCCACCAACAATGGAATTGAACCAAACTTGGCAACCAGGACTCCCCTGACCAACAGAAAATACTGAAAGGCTTTGGTGGGCATTGACCTTGAGTTTTGGAATTGTAGTTCACCTCCATCCAGAGAACATTGTGGACTCAAACAATGATGGATCGGGATCAAACTTAGCATGGATACTCAATATGTCTAAATGTGAACACAGATGGAGTTTGGGGGAAATAGACCTTGACATTTAGGAGTTGTAGTTACTGGGATGCATAGTTCACCTACAATAAAAGAGGATTCCGAACCCCACCAACGATGGAATTGGGCCAAACATCCCACATAGAACCCCCATGACCAACAGAAAATACTGTGTATTCTGGTGGTCTTGGGTGACCCTTCTGACACCCCCCTGGTGACCCCCCTCCCGGGGGTCTTGACTTTTCAGGTTCAGAAATACTGCCTGAAGGCCATCCAGTCCAACTCCCTTCACCAGGGCAAGAAAACATAATCAAAGCCCTCCTGAAAAAGGGCCATTCAGCCATTCACACACACACACACACACACACACACATATGTATATGACAGATGCAGTATCAAAGATTTGAAAGGGACCCCTAAAGAAGGACAAGGATATGTCGCATGTTCCAGAGTAGGAAGGCAGCTCAACCCATTACGCAAAGTAAGCCTTTGCAGTAGAGTTGATGCGCTCTTGGGGGAAAATAGACCTTGACACATGCAAGTTGTAGTTACTGGGATGTATAGTTCACCTACAATCAAAGAGCATTCTGAACTCCACCAAGGATGGAATTGAACCAAATATGGCACACAGAACTCCCACGACGAACAGAAAATATGTATCAGTGGTTGGTTGGTTGTTTGCTTACCTTTTGAAAATTACCTAGGGCCGCCTCTGAGAGTAGGCAAACCAGACAATCTCTACGTCAGTGTTTCTCAACCTTCCTAATGCTGTGACCCCTTAATACATTTCCTCATGTTGTGGTGACCCCCAACCATAACATTATTTTGCTCCTGTTATTAATTGTAATGCAATTATCTGACAAACAGGATGTATTTCCATTCACTGGACCAAATTTGGAACAAATACCCGATATGCCCAAATTTGAATAGTGGTGGGGTTGCCCCCTCATCCCACTCTTGTGATTGATTTTGTCATTTGGGAGTTGTAGTTGCTGGGATTTAGAGTTCACCTACAACCAAAGAGCATTCTGAACTCCAGCAATGACAGAATTGAACCAAACTTGGCACAGAAAACTACCATGGCCAACAGAAAACACGGGAAGGGTTTGGTGGACATTGACCTTGAGTTTGGGAGTTGTAGTTCACCTATATCCAGAGAGCACTGTGGACTCATGCAATGGTGGATCTGGACCAAACTTGGCACGAATACTCAATATGCCCAAATGTGAACACTGGTGGAGCCTGGGGAAAATAGTCCTTGACTTTTGGGAGTTTTAGTTGCTGGGATTTATAGTTCATTACAATCAAAGAGCATTCTGAGCTCCACCAATGATGGAATTGAACCCAACTTGACACACAGAACTCCCACAACCAACATAAAATACTGGAAGGGTTTGGTGGGCACTGACCCCAAGTTTTGGAGTTTTAGTTCACCTACATCCAGAGAGCACTGTGGACTGAAACAATGATGGATCTGGACCAAACTTGGCAGGGTTGGGAGGACAATAGCTTTATAAAGAGGCACCTTGGTATCCTTACGGATGTCCCGGTCCTCAAACACCCTCTGCTTCATTCGGAAAAATGCTGCACTCGCAGAGCTCAGGCGGTGTTGTATTTCGGTGTTGATGTTGACTTTGGTGGAGAGGTGGCAGAATGGTCAACATTTTCTAATGTTATTTATATTCAGATATTTATATGATGTTGCAAAATTACACTTGTGAAGTAGCAACAAAAATAATTTTATGGTTGGGGATCAACACAACATGAGGAACTGTGTTAATGGGTTGCGGCATTAGGAAGGTTGAGAAACACTGTTATAGAATAGGGCTGGCTGGGCAACCACGGAAAAATTTGTTTCTAAACTCGATTCGTTTTTAGGGGGGTTTTGCGTTTCGATTTTTAAAAGAATTCCGAATTTTTTCTTTTAAAAAGTTCGATATTTACGAAATTTCGGAAATTACGAAACAATAACGAAACAATTATGAATCGATTCGTAATCGATTCGTTAATGGCAGCCGCGATCGCGCAATACGCTAAAAAAACTGCTGAAGCTTCCCTCTCCCTCTGTTGTTGACTGTTGGTGTGATAATTATATTTTTTTTCACTGAGAAAACAAACAGCAACCCTAAAACTTGCACCAGACATGCGGAAATAATAACGAATCAATAACGAATCAATAACGAAACAATTACGAAACGAATTGGAAAAATGCGTTTCGTTTTTTAGTTGCTCCTGAATGGTTCAATATCGCTTCGTTATAAAAAAAATCACGATTTTTTCACGAATTACGAAATTACGAAACGAAACCGCCCAGCCCTATTATAGAACCTCTCTTTGTAACTTGGGGACTACCTGTAGGGCCAAATGCTGTCTTTGTGTCTCGGGAAAGAAGGGCGATGCCGAGATCTTCAAGCCAAGATTTAAATAATCTCCATAATTTCTAGTTCAGCTTTAAGTCCAAGCAACCAGGCGATCGCTCGAGTCTCTTCTACATCAAGGGCAACAAGAAGAGGGGGAAGGAAAGGGGTACAAAAAGGAAAAGCAGCCCCCGCCCTCGGTCTGGGGACAGAAGCCATTTCATCGCCTGACAAGCAGCAAATTAGGGAGGCTTGTTAAGTACAATCTCGCCGCCCTCCGTCTATTGATCACATGTAATTTACATCTTCCGAAAGATGTGAATTCTTGCATTCTCACTCCGCAAAGGAGACGGGGAGGGGGGCGGCGATGATTTATTCATTTTCCCGAATAAAAAATGGAAGGTAGATGAGAAGAATGACTTCACAGGCGGCCGCTTTCTCTGGGCGCTGGTGCGGGGCTCTGTGTGCGCGGCACTGCTGCTGCTGCTGCCCGCGGGGGCCGTCGGTGTGCGCCAGTCCCTCTAATTAACAAGGTGAATCATGCGCCGCAGCGCCCTAATTAGCCAACATGACAAGCCCAGCCGAGCCGGGCCTGGTCAACAAGCGCCACCGACCCCGTGCCACCGCATGGCAGGCCACAAATGCAGGTCTCTTTCATGTCAATGCACTGCGATGGAAAGGACATCTTTGCTTCCTTCATTTGTGCTCAGACGTCTCCAAGAAATCCCGGCTCCAAAAGGCACACCGGTTCCCGTCTTCGCTCCTTCCGAGCACAGAGGACCGGCGTTGGTTCAAGTTTGCGGAAGGAGAAAAGTTGTCCCTACTTTGCCGCCGCTCTTGTTTGCTTTCAAGGGTAACTGCTCTGTTGAGGGATTTCAAAACAAGCCCATAATTCATTCCGTCAGCTTCAAAGATGTCTTGAAGTCACAGGGAAGTGTGCAAGTGATGCTGTTGAAAAGCAAGCAGTGTGAGACTAGGATTTGAGTGTGAGGAGTGTGGAGTTTGAATCCATGCTCAGCCTTGGAAACCCATTGAGTGACCTTGGGCAGCCTCAGAGGATAAACCATTATGTTTGCATGTTGCAAGTCGTCTCTGGTTGCTTCTGGATCGAGAGAATCAGCCGTCTACGAAGACGTTGCCCAGGGGACGCCCGGATGTCTTGCAATCCTGCGAGAAGGCTTCTCTCATGTTGAATCCACGACATGCGAGTGTGGAGAAGACCAAACCACTAGGGCTGGGTAACCACGGAAAAAATTGTTTCTAAACTCGATTCGTTTTTAAGGGGTCCACCATGTTTCGTTTCTTTAAAGAATTCCGAAATTTTCCTTTTAAAAATTTCAAAATATACGAAATTTCGTAAATTTCGAATCGATTCGTTAATGGCGGACGTGATTGCGCAATATGCTAAAAAAACCTCCAAATATGCTAAAAATATGCTGAGAAAAACCTCCAAATGGGACAGGGGGAACTTCTGAAGCTTCCCTCTCCCTCTGTTGTTGACTGTTGGTGTGATAAAACAAGCAACAACTATAAAACTTGCACCAGGCATGCGAAAATAATTACGAAACAATTTCGAAACAATTACGAAACAATTACGAAATATATTGAAAAATTGTTTCGAATCTATTTAACTCCTCACACTATTCCAAAATGGTTCAATATCGGATCGTAAGCTAATTTAAATACGAATTAATAATGGATTACGGAATTAACGAACGAAACCGCCCAGCCCTACAAACCACTGACCACCTGCTGCAATGCAACCTGACCCCTGCCACACGCACGATGGAGGACCTTCTTGCGGCAACACCAGAGGCACTCCAAGTGGCCAGATACTGGTCAAAGGACATTTAATCAGCTACCAAGTTTGCAAAATTTGTGTTGTGTTTTTTATCTGTTTGTTTGTTTTGTTCTGTTAGAAATGTAATACAATGTTCTGGTTGCGGATGACACGATAAATAAATAACCACTATATTTCACCTCAGGACAGGAAAAGCCCTTTGACTGTAAACACCACACCGTTGATTGGAAAACAATCCTTTTATTGAAGATAGTTAAAAAGCAGAAAGTAAAAAACACTTAAAAGAAATAGGTAAATCCAATTAGGTAAGAAGATAAGCAGGAGCGAAACTAGTCCAAGGTAAAGTTCAGCAAAGTCCATAAAACAAAGTCCACACTTCTCTAATATAATTCAGGAAATAGAAAACATTAATCCAAGGCATGAGTAGGCATTCATATACTCCAAGAGTCCAAACCATAAACACAAAAAACTTAAACAAGAATCTTTCAAGCAAAGCTTCCATGAAACAAAGGACGAGAACTACACTTGATTCCAAACAATGCTTCATCTGAATATATTCCCCATACTTGGAACTTTTATCCCCTCATTAAGCTATCCCAAGTATTCAGAAATTGGTTTCACTTTAATTGAGATTCCCTTATCTTTTTCTGTCGGATTCTGGCAGACCGCCGAAGCCACTGTTCGGTCTGCCTGTTTTGACTGCCTGTTTTGACATGGGCATGTTTAGCCTGAAGAAGAGAAGGCTGGGAGGAGATATGATAGCCATGTATAAATATGTGAGAGGAAGCCACAGGGAGGAGGAGGGAGCAAGCTTGTTTTCTGCTTCCTTGGAGACTAGGACGCAATGGAACAATGGCTTCAGACTACAAGAGAGGAGATTCCATCTGAACATGAGGAAGAACTTCCTGACTGTGAGAGCCGTTCAGCAGTGGAACTCTCTGCCCCATCAAAAATAGCCATGTGTGTCAGTGCTGACACGGATGTCATAGGTTCACCATCACGGGTATAGACTCTTGATCCCTGGACTTTGTTTATTGAACTCTTGGTGTTTGACCACTGGACTGGACCTTTTGACTATGGAGTTATCTTGAACTTGCAAAAGTGTTTGTTGTTTTTGTTTTATATTCTGTGGCTGAGTGCAATCTTTATGTTTTGTATTTTGGACTATTAAAACAGCCAGAAAACAAGTGCTGTTTTAATTAAATTGTTTTATACAAACTGGATTTTTGTTTGGCTCATCTCTGCCTCTGTAAAGGCAGAGCCCTGGCAACGTGACACAGAGGCAGGCCAAACGTCAGGATAGAATGCTGCTGGAATATGGCTAGACAACTCACAGCAACCCATGAAAATCTTTGACAACATGTTGTTGTTGTTATTACGATTATACAACAAAAACGTCTGTACAGCAAATTCCACAAAAGAGCGATTTTGACCAACTCAAATGCAGAAAATACACCCCACAACCTCTTTACCGGCTTGATCTTATTTTCAGACTGGCTCCCGTCATGTTTCAGAGTTTGGAAACATCCTCTTTGCCATGGAGATAACCCTCCCTTGCAAACAGCAAGCCCCGTGATGGCTGTGTTTGGAAGACAGCCCTTTCTGCCTTCGCTGGGGGCATCTCTTGACATTCTCGTCTTCCTTTTGCTGCGTTGCTCCCGGGAGGCTGATTGTGACTCAGGTGATGCGCTGCCAGGAGAGGAAACATCTCCAATGACTCTGTCGGAATGAGATCCAGAAAAGAGAGACTCCAGTCTAGGAATGCAAACGATCTGCAAGACTTTTGATGTGCACAACTGCAATTGCATTTTGTATTTTTGGTCATGCAAAACATTCATTTCTGCAAAAAGGCATTTGTGGTGGGAAAGTAATGGACAAGATGCTGCATCAAACTGGAGGTTGCACCTTTTTCTTCTCATTTTCCCTGCCGTTTAATAACACGTCCTTTCCACAGATGTATATACACTCCAGTGCAGAGTGTATATACAGCCTCTGATCAAAGGTGCCTGGCTGCTCTTCTCTCCCTCAATAGCTACAGCAATTGCAGTGGAAAAAAGAAAGTTCAGCTTCTCAGCAGCCTCTGATCAAAGGTGCAAAGGTGCCTGGCTGCTCTTCTCTTCCTCAATAGCTACACTAATTGCAGTGGAAACCAAAGTTCAGCTTCTCAGCAGCCTCTCATCAAAGATTCAAAGGTGCCTGGCTGCTCTTCCCTCCTCAATAGTTACAGCAATCTGAGTGGAAACAAGGAAGGAGAGCTTCTCAACAGCCTCTGCTCAAAGGTGCAAAGGTACTTGGCTGCTCTTCTCTTCTTCAATAGCTACACCAATTTCAGTGGAAACTGAAGTTCTTAGCAGCCTCCAATCAAAGGTGCAAAGGTGCCTGGCTGCTCTTCTCTCCCTCAATGGATACAGCAATTGGAGTGGAGGCAGGGAAGGAGAGCTTCTCAGCAGCCTCTCATCAAAGGTGCCCGGCTGCTCTTCTCTCCCTCAATAGCTACACTAATTGCAGTGGAAACAGGGAAGTTCAGCTTCTCAGCAGCCTCTGATCAAAGGTGCAAAGGTGCTTGGCTGCCCTTCTCTCCCTCAATAGCTACAGCAATCGCAGTGGAAAYAGGGAAGGATCAAAGGTGCAAAGGWACTTGGCTGYTTTTCTCTCCCTCAATAGCTACAGCAATCACACTGGAAACAGGGAAGGATCAAAGGTGCAAAGGTACTTGGCTGTTCTTCTCTCCCTCAATAGCTACAGCAATTGCAGTGGAAATAGGGAAGGATCAAAGGTCCAAAGGTACTTGGCTGCTYTTCTCTCCCTCAATAGCTRCAGCAATCGCAGTGGAAACAGGGAAGGATCAAAGGTGCAAAGGTACTTGGCTGCTCTTCTCTCCCTCAATAGCTACAGCAATCACACTGGAAACAGGGAAGGATCAAAGGTGCAAAGGTGCTTGGCTGCTCTTCTCTCCCTCAATAGCTACAGCAATCACACTGGAAACAGGGAAGGATCAACGGTGCAAAGGTGCTTGGCTGCTCTTCTCTCCCTCAATAGCTACAGCAATCACAGTGGAAACAGCGAAGGATCAAAGGTGCAAAGGTACTTGGCTGCTCTTCTCTCCCTCAATAGCTACAGCAATTGGAGAGGAAGCAGGGAAGGAGAGCTTCTCAACAGCCTCCGATCAAAGGTGCAAGGGAGCTGTGCCTGGCTGCTCTTCTCTCCCTCCAAAGCCACAGTAATGGCATTGGGATGGATGGAAGCCTTTAGTAAGGAATCAGCTCCAATCTCTCAGTTTTCAAGCAAGCAAAACACTCCTGAAGCCTGTGTAGCGGCTTTCAGACACAGGTTTTGAAGAGGGAGAAATGAAAAATGTGATCCAAGCAAGAGAGAGTTGGGCCCAGTGACCTCTAATAATGATCAGCCGAACGTTCTTCTTTGCCAAGCCATCGAGCCATTTACGGCGGGGAAAGCCTCGATGTGCATTTGGGCAGAAAGCAAAGAGAAGCCTGGCAAAAGCAGGCTCCGTGGGACATATGAATGGGAATCCCTCTCTCATTTTGCACCGTATTTGTTTTGCAAGGTATTTGGAAGGAAAGGAGACGTAGCAGCAGGCGGGTGCCGGCGCGGGATTGTTCCTGCTCTTATCTGAAGGTGCAGACTTCAAATAAATGAGGAACTTCAGAAACTATATATATATATATATATATATATATATATATATATATAGTATTTATATGTTTTGAGCCAGAAGTGGTAAACGGTGCTGAGATCATGCAATGACTCATGGATATTTTAAAATAGGTTTCCCTTATGAAATAGTTTGCAAAAGGGAAGCAAAGAGGTTGTAGTGTCTGTTCAAGAGAGATGGAGAGGAAAAGGAGAGATATTTTGGGAAATATTCCTAAATGGGGAATCGCTGTCATTTTTGCCAATGCACTTTTATGCTTTTCTCTCCAAGATTTTGGTTTTGCGGAATATATAAGTAGAATAGTTCAAGATTGGTCCATCATGGCGTTGAATGACTAAAAATACGTCAACGGAAATAAGAGCAAGATTATGATCAATGTTGTACAATTAGGTCACCTTTGAATATTTATTTATTATGTCAGCAGCAAATTGAGGGAACAGTTGTAATGTATTTCAAAACACAAACAAAGTTAAAAACTTGGCATTATACTAAATTTCCTTTGACCAGAAGCTGACCACTTGGAGTGCCTCTGGTGTCACTGTGAGAAGGTCCTCCATTGCAGAGCTTCTGTTCAACCTGCTTGAGCGGTGATAGCATGATCGTTGGCATAGATAAACTCTCTGTCCCTTCTCACAGTGGCTGGTCATTTGTGTAAACTGACTAGGAGTGCCTAGCTGTTTGGCTGACACAGGGGGTCAACGGCCAGTTTGGACGGGGTGGCTTCACGACCCCTGAAAATGGCCCAATGACCCCCCTGGGGGTCGCAACCCCCAGGTTGAGAACTGCTGTTCTAGGAAGATTTTGAAGCAGAGGCTGGATGGCCATCTTTTGGGAGGGTTTGGTTGGTGTCTTCCTTTGTGGCGGAAGGGTTTGAAGTAGATGACCTTTGGGTGCCCCTTCCAACTCTGGGATTTGGAGCCAGCCAGTCTCCTTCTCTGAGGTTTTGAAGCAGAGGCTGGTCATCTGTAGGGAGGGTTTGGATGGTTTCTTCTTTTTTGCAGAAAGGTTGGACTAGATGACCTTTGTAGTCCCTTCTGAGTCTAGGGCAATATATGCTGCTTTAAAGCCTGACAGAGACTTCTTCTCAGGTGGAGTCTCTTTCTCTGAGGTTTTGAAGTCGAGGCTGGATGGCCATCTGTCAGGTGGGTTTGGATGGTGCCTTCCTTTGTGGCAGAAGGGGGGTTGGACTGGATGACCTTTGTAGTCCTGTCTGAGTTTAGTGCAATATATGCTGCTTTGTAGTCTGATGGCTCCTCCTTCTTGGAAGATTTTTAAGCCGAGCCTGGATGGCCATCTGTTGGGAGTACTTGGTTGGTGTCTTCCTAATTGGCACAAGAGGTTGGACTGGATGATCTTTGGGTGCCCCTTCCAACTCTTGGACTTGGAGCCAGGCAGTCTCCTTCTCTGAGGTTTTGAAGCAGAGGCTGGATGGTCATCTGTTGGGAAGGTTTGGATGGTGTCTTCCTTTGTGGCAGAAGGGAGGTTGGACTGGATGACCTTTGTAGTCCTTTCTGAGTCTGCTGTTTTGGAGTGTGATGGCTCCTCCTTCTTGGAAGATTTTTAAACCGAAGCTGGATGTCCATCTGTTGGGAGTGCTTGGTTGGTGTCTTCCTAATTGGTAGAAGAGGTTGAACTGGATGACCTTTACGTGCCCCTTCCAACTCAGGGATTTGGAGCCAGGCAGTCTCCTTCTCTAAGGTTTTAAAGCAGAGGCTGGATGGTCATCTGTTGGGAGGGTTTGGATGGTGGCTTCCTTTGTGGCAGAAGGGGGGTTGGACTGAATGACCTTTGTAGTCCTGTCTGAGTCTAGTGCAATATATGCTGCTTTGGAGTCTGATGGAGCCTCCTTCTCAGGTGGAGCCTCCTTCTCTAAGGTTTTGAAGCAGAGGCTGGATGGCCATCTGTCGGGAGGGCTTGAATGGTGTCTTCCTAATTGGCAGAAGGGGTTGAACCGGATGACCTTTGGGTGTCTCTTCCAGCTCTGGGATTTGGAGCCAGGCAGAGTCTCCTCAAAGCCGAGGCTGGATGGCCATCTGTCGGGAGGGTTTGGATGGTGTCTTCCTTTGTGGCAGAAGGGGGTTTGAATGGATGATGTTTGTAGTCCCTTCCAAGTCTAGTGCAATATATGCTGCTTTGGAGTGTGATGGCCTAACTCTAACCCTAACCCTTCTTGGAAGATTTTTAAGCTGAGGCTGGATGGCCATCTGTTGGGAGTGCTTGGTTGGTGTCTTCCTAATTGGCACAAGGGGTTGGACTGGATTATCTTTGGGTGCCCCTTCCAATTCTGGAACTTGGAGCCAGGCAGAGTCTCCTTCTTTGAGGTTTCAGAACCAAGGTTCAATGGGTATCTGCTGGGAAAGTTTGGATGGTGTCTTCCTTTTTGGCAGAAAGATTACCCCCAGCCATAAAATTATTATTATTGCTACTTCCTAATTGTAATTGTGTTACTGTTATGAATCATAATGTAAATATCCGAAATGCAGGATGTATTTGCATTCACTGGACCAAATTTGGCACAAATACCCAACAACAGCGCTCCATGCCGTCATGTCAACCACATGACCTTGGAGGTGTCTATGGACAACACCGGCTCTTTGGCCTAGAAATTCAGCACCAACTCCCAGAGTTGGACACGACTTGACTTATTGTCAGGGGAAAACTTTTACCTTACCTTACCCAATATGCCCAAATTTGAATACTGGTGGGGTTGGAGGGAGAATTGATTATGTCATTTGGGAGTTGTAGTTGCTGGGATTTATAGTTCACCTACAATCAAAGAGCATCCTGAACTCCACCAATGATGGAATTGGACCAAACTTGGCACACAGAACTCCCATGACCAACGAAAAATACTGGAAGGGTTTGGTGAGCACTGACATTGAGTTTGGGAGTTGTAGTTCACCTATATCCAGAGAGCATTGCAGACTCAAACAATGATGGATCTGGACCAAACTTGGCATGGATACTCAATATGCCCCACTGTGAATCATAGAATCATAGAATCAAGAGTTGGAAGAGACCTCTTGGGCCATCCAGTCCAACCCCATTCTGCCAAGAAGCAGGAATATTGCATTCAAATCACCCCTGACAAATGGCCATCCAGCCTCTCCTTAAAAGCTTCCAAAGAAGGAGCCTCCACCACACTCCGGGGCAGAGAGTTCCACTGCTGAACGGCTTTCACAGTCAGGAAGTTCTTCCTAATGTTCAGATGGAATCTCCTCTCTTGTAGTTTGAACACCGGTGGAGGTTGGGGAAAATAGACCTCGACATTCGCGACCCCCAGAAAATGGACCAGCGACCCCCCTGGGGGTTGTGACCCTCAGGTTGAGAACCACTGGCTTAGATGGTGCCTTGGAAGCGGGCTGGATCTACGATCCCGTGATGCTTTTTCCTCCTGCTTCAGGCTCCCATGGGATCTCCCGTGACCCACTTTGTGCTGCGGAGACTCCATAAAAGCATGTTCTCTGGTTGCGGGCGCCGGTGACCTTTGCCTCTCTGGAGAGGGCCTCCTTCTTCCTCTTAAGCAAAGTTTCCCATCGGAGGCTTCCTCGCTCGCTCGCTCGCTCTCTCGCTCTGCGGTGACCTGGGAGAATTGTGATAACCCTCCTGGGCTGGCGACCCTCGCAAATGAGGACGGGAGAGGATCCATCTTCTTTATAGGCCCTCTTTATCGCCAGCCTCTGTGGGAAGGCAGCAATCATTCCTCTTGGCGGGTTGTCTCGTCCCAGACCCGGATTCGCACATCTCTTGGCGCCTGCCTCGCAGCCCCGTAATTACAACACGGCCGAAATGTCCATTCTCCTTCCCTGACTACAAATAGGGATCAATCGGCGTTTAAATGACTGCTCAGGGGCTGGCTTCCGATCATGACCTTTGCAAATGATTAGAGCTCAGCGCGGTGGCTATCGGCCTCGAAAGGGTAAGCGGGCCGCTCGGTCGGTCGGGGTGGCATTTAGTCTGGAAGGGAGCCAAAGACACCCGAGCGGAGAAAACTAATCGGAATTGGCAAAGGAGAAGCCTGGGCAGACCTTTCCACTGCCCTAGACAACATCGCGTGGCACTGATATCGGAGGTGACCCCCCCACAGGACTCTGTAAAACAGGGGTTCTCAACCTTTCTAACACTTGTTGTTGTTCATTCGTTCAGTCGTCTCCGACTCTTCGTGACTTCATGGACCAGTCCACGCCAGAGCTCCCTGTCAGCCGTCACCACCCCCAGCTCCTTCAAGGTCAGTCCAGTCACTTCAAGGATACCATCCATCCATCTTGTCCTTGGTCGCCCCTCTTCCTTTTTCCTTCCATTTTCCCCAGCATCATTGTCTTCTCTAGACTTTGCTGTCTCCTCATGATGTGGCCAAAGGACTTCCACTTTGTCTCTAGTCTCCTTCCCTCCAATGAGCAGCCGGGCTTTCTTTCCTGGAGGATGGACAGGTTGGATCTTCTCGCAGTCCAAGGCACTCTCAGCACTTTCCTCCAACACCACAGCTCAAAAGCATCGATCTTCCTTCGCTCAGCCTTCCCTAAGGTCCAGCTCTCACATCCGTAGGTGACTACAGGGAATACCATGGTTTTGACTAGGCGGATCTTTGTTGCCAGTCTGATGTCTCTACTCTTTACTATTTTATCGAGACATTGCTATTTTCTGGCCACAGTCTGCATCTGCAGTCATCTTTGCACCTAGAAATACAAAGTCTGTCACGGCCTCCACGGTTTCTCCCTCTATTTCCCAGTTGTCAATCATTCTTGTTGCCATAATCTTGGTTTTTTGATGTTTAGCTGCAACCCGGCTTTTGCGCTTTTTCTTTCACCTGGATGAGAAGGCTCCTCAGCTCCTCCTCGCTTTCGGCCATCAGAGTGGTGTCATCTGCATATCTGAGGTTGTTAATGTTTCTTCCAGCAATTTTCACCCCAGCTTTGCATTCCTCAAGCCCCGCACATCGCATGATGTGTTCTGCATACAAGTTAAAAAGGTTGGGTGAGAGGATGCAGCCTTGCCGTACGCCTTTCCCAATCTTGAACCCGTCTCCTGTTCCGTGGTCAGTTCTGACTGTTGCTCCTTGGTCCTTGTACAGATTCCTCAGGAGAGAGGGAAGGGGGCTTGGGATGCCCATCCCGCCAAGAACTTGCCACCATTTATTATGATCCACACAGTCAAAGGCTTTAGAATAGTCAATGAAGCAGAAGTAGATGTTTTTCTGAAACTCCCTGCCTTTCTCCATTATCCAGCAGGATATTGGCAATCTGGTCTCTCGTTCCTCTGCCTTTTCTAAACCCAGCTTGAACATCTGGCAACTCTCGCTCCATGTCTTGCTGGAGTCTTCCTTGCAGGATCTTGAGCATTACCTTACTGGCATGAGAAATAAGGGCCACTGTACGGAAGTTTGAGCAGTCTTTCGCATTTCCCTTTTTTGGTATGCGGGTATAAGTTGATTTTTTCCAGTCTGACACTGGGACCCCTAAATATGGTTCCTCCTGTTGTGGTGACCCCCCCAACAATAACATTATTTTTGTTGCTCCTTCATAACTGTAATTTTGCTACTGTTACAAATCATAATGTAAATATCTGATATGAAGGATATGTTTGCATAGTTACAAATTCAACATAATTAAAGCATCATGATTAATCAGAAAAAAATATGTTTGGGGGTGTATGGAAAACAGATGATGGGATTTGCAGTACCTTCAACCGATTCAGCACTGACTTCCACAGACCACTGAGACCTCCACACAGAACTCCCATGTCAAACTGGAAGGGTTTGGGAGTAATTGACAGTGATTTAGGGGAGATGTAGTTCACCTACATTTGGAGAGCATTGTTAACCCAAACAACTATGGATCTGGACCAAACGTGGCACGAATACTCAATATGCCCAAATTTGAACACCAGTGGAGTTTGTGGAAAATAGACTCTGACACTTGGAAGTTGTAGTTGCTTGGATGTATAGTTCACCTGCCATCAAAGAGCATTCAGAACTTTACCAACAATTGAATTGATCTAAACTTGGCATACAGGACTCCCATGACAAACGGAAAATACTGGAGACAAGTGGGGAAAATAGACCCTGACAATTGGGAGTTGTAGTTGCTTGGATGTATAGTTCCCATGCCATTAAAGAGCATTCTGAACTCCAACAACCATGGAATTGAACCAAACTTGGCAAACAGAATTCCCATGACCAGAATTCCCATGGCCAGGCCTTGTGTGAAGGAGCCCTCGCCTGGTCTGCACCCTTGGGGCGGGGCCAATGGAGGCGGCCTCACGACCTCTCAGAAATGGCCAGGTGACCCCCCTGGGGGCCGCGACCCCCAGGTTGAGAACCACTGCTGTAAAAGATGGTTCAAAACCAAGGAATTCATAGTTTTACCAAGGACACCAGGTTGGAATGATCCCATAATCCCCTATCTCTCCCCCATGTGGTAACCTAAGGCTCTTTCCACACGACAAGGCCCCTGTAATCCACACTTTTTGGACTTTTCTATGAACTTTTTGAAATCTTTAATCAACGTTTCGTGGACTTTGGAACTTTTATGGACTCTATACCAAACCCTTATGAACTTTTATGATATTTCACTGATCTATATGAACCTTTGGTGGACTGTGGAGGGAGGGAGTGCTCACAGGGTTCCCTTGACTTTGCATGGTTTATCCCTTATGACAGTGGTTCGGGACCCCTGGAGGGGTCCTGAAAATCACTCTTAAAATCCATCAAAACATATTCAAAGTTAGCTATCACTCATAAAGCCCTCTCTCTATATGGCTTGAGTATCTGAAGGTATCAGAGGAAGTTTCTCAACCTGGGAGTCAGGACCCCTGGTGGTGTCGCAAGGGGGTGTCAGGGGGGTCGCCAAAGACCATCAGAAAACACAGTATGTTCTGTTGGTCGTGGGGGTTCTGTGTGGGAAGTTTGGCCCAATTCTGTCGTTGGTGGGGTTCAGAATGCTCTTTGATTGTAGGTGAACTATAAATCCCAGCAACTACAACTCCCAAATGTCAAGGTCTATTTTCCCCAAACTCCATCTGTGTTCATATTTGGGCATATGGAATATTCGTGCCAAGTTTGGTCCAGATCCATCATTGTTTGAGTCCACAGTGCTCTCTGGATGTAGGTGAACTACAACTCCCAAACTCAAGGTCAATGCCACCAAACCCTTCTAGTGTTTTCTGTTGTGGGGGTTCTGTGTGCCAAGTTTGGTTCAATTCCATCGTTGGTGGAGTTCAGAATGCTCTTTGATTGTAGGTGAACTAAATTCCAACAACTACAAATCCCAAATTATGTTTCATAACAGGAGAAAAAGTAATTTAAAAGTAAGTTATGAATTAGCAAAAGAATGTTATGGTTGGGTGTCACCACGACATAAGGAAATGTATTGAGGGGTCACGGCATTAGGAAGGTTGAGAAACACTGGATTACAGAGATGATTGACCAAAACTAACACAATGAAGTTCAACAGGGACAAATGCATGTGTCTGAAGACCCCAGCATGCGCACCAAAAGTCGCCTCTTCTCCTGACTTTCTCTTCAGCCATTGGGACCAAGAGAGAGAGAGAAAGAACTCTCCAGCTGGAGGTATCTCCCACCTCCGCTCCCTCCTTTGTTTTTGCGCCTACCTTCAGGAAGGTGGCCATCTCCCCCTCTCTCTCTCTCCCTCTCTCTCTCTCTCTCTTGGTCCCAATGGCTGAGGAGAAAGTCAGGAGAAGAGGTTACTTTTGCTGCGCACGCTGGGGTCACCAGCCAATCCCTCTCCAATGCCAGAGATACAGCTTAATGGTGTCACATTAGAAAATGTTGACCATTTCCACTCTCTTGGCAGCTACCTCTCCACCAAAGTCAACATTGATACTGAAATACAACACTGCCTGAACTCTGCGAGTGCAGCATTTTTCCAAATGAAGCAGAGAGTGTTTGAGGATCGGGACATCCATTGGAAGACCAAGGGGCTTGTTTATAAAGCTATTGTCCTCCCAACCCTGCTATAGACCTGCAAAATGTGGACTGCCTACAGACGTCAACATTGACACCGAAATACAACACCGCCTGAGCTCTGCGAGTGCAGCATTTTTCCAAATGAAGCAGAGAGTGTTTGAGGACCGGGACATCCTTAGGGATACCAAGGTGCTTGTTTATAAAGCTATTGTCCTTGCCCTCCCAACTTTGCTGTGGCGGCCACCTCTCCACAGAAGTCAACATTGACACTGAAATACAACACCGCCTGAGCTCTGCGAGTGCAGCATTTTTCCAAATGAAGCAGAGTGTTTGAGGACCGGGACATCCGTAGGGATATCAAGGTGCTTGTTTATAAAGCTATTGTCCTCCCAACCCTGCTATGCCTGCGAAATGTGGACTGTCCACAAAAGTCAACATTGAAACTGAATACAACACCGCCTGAGCTCTGCGAGTGCAGCATTTTTCCAAATGAAGCAGAGAGTGTTTGAGGACCAGGACATCCATAGGGATACCAAGGTGCTTGTTTATAGAGCTATTGTCCTTCCAACCCTGCTATACGCCTGCAAAACGTGGACTGTCTACCGACGTCAACATTGACACAAAAATACAACACCGCCTGAGCTCTGCGAGTACAGCATTTTTCCAAATGAAGCAGAAAGTGTTTGAGGACCGGGACATATTCCGTAGGGATACCGTCTTGTCTATCAAAGCTATTGTCCTCCCAACCCTGCTATATGCCTGCGAGACATTGGACTGTCTACAGACATCACATGCAACTCCTGGAACAATTCCATCAGTGCTGCCTCCAGAAAATCCTGCAAATCTCTTGGGAAGACAAGTGGACAAATGCCAGCGTGCTGGAAGAAGCAAAGATCACCAGTACTGAAGCGATGGTCAACTGCCATCAACTTCGCTAGACCGGCCACGTTGTCCAGATGCCTGACCACTGTCTCCCAAAGCAGTTATTCTATTCCGAACTCAATAACGGAAATGGAAGACAGGAAAAGAGATTGAAAGATGGGCTCAAAGCCAACCTTAAAAACTCTGGCATAGACACTGCGAACTGGGAAGTCCTGGCCCTTGAGCTGAAAATAAAGGTACTTTTCTGTCTCCCAGAAAGGATTGCTCTTGGTATTATCTCTCCAATCTGCTGCTACACCCCATTCCTTTTCCATTCCGCCTTGATTTGGTCTCATTGAGAACCCACTTGGAGACCTCTTCCAGCGATAGCATTGCTATCCAGAAGCCAGCCAGATGTCTTCATGCTCTGCCTTTTCCCTTTGTGACACCCCACATGGATTCCTGCAATGCGTTCTGGGTGAGATTGCTATTAGAAGGCGTTTGGGAACTTCAGGTGGCCCATAAAGTTGTCGTCAGCATTGACTGCAAATGGAAATGCAAAACCTGGAGTTCCATTGCAAAAATAGCAGTGCTGTTTGTGGATTAATTTCCTGGCACAATTCAGATATTCAGTTATTATTCACTCTTTTTTCGATAGAGTTACAAGCTGGGTAGATGCGGGGAATGCCGTGGATGGAGCGTACCTGGATTTCAGGAAGGCCTTCGACAAGGTCCCCCATGACCTTCTGGCAAGGAAACTAGTCCAATGTGGGCGAGGCAAAACTACGGTGAGGTGGATCTGGAATTGGTTAAATGGACGAGCCCAGAGGGTGATACTTCCCAAGGCTTCCTCCTCTTCATCTTGGAAAGAAGTGACGAGTGAAGTGCCATCAGCAGGGTCCTGCTCAGGATCTTGATTCATGACTTAGATGAAGGGCCAGAAGGCAGGATCATCAAGTTTTCAGACAACACCAAATTGGGAGGAAGAGCCAATATGTCAGAAGACAGGATTCAAAACAATCTTGACAGATTAGAGAGATGAATGGCCAAAACTAACAAAATGAAGTTCAACAGGGACAAATGCAAGATACTCCACTTAGGCAGAAAAAACGAAATGCGAAGAGACAGAATGGGGGACAATGAAGCCAGGCTCGAGAGCAGGACGTGTGAAAAAGATCTTGGATTCCTCGTGGACAACAAGTTAAACATGAGCCAACAATGTGATGTGGCGGCAAAAAAAGCGAATGGGATTTTGGCCTGCATCAAGAAGAGCATAGTGTCTAGATCTAGGGAAGTAATGCTCCCCATGCTCTATTCCACTTTGGGGGTATTATTGGGGTAATGATACAAAAGGTTTGCTAGGGTATTTATTTATTATTTATTTCGGTTACTTCTACCCCACCCTTCTCACCCCGGGGGGGACTCAGGGCGGCTTACAAAAGCGAGGCACAATTCAATGCCCGCAGTACATAACAATAGTAAAACAATAACATCAGTTAACAAAACAGCAGCTTTAACAATAACATCAATTAACAGGAACAGTAATTATTATAAGGCAAAAACAACCATAAAAACCAATAAAAGTGATAAAAACCAATACAAACCATTTTCCTCATTAACGGTCAGCGCTTCACAATCTCATAGTTCAATTCCGCACTTATCAGTCCTTTCGGTCCTATCCATCTGGTTATTCATATCTAGTTGACAGATTGCCCAAAGGCCTGGTCCCACAATCATGTCTTCACCTTCCTCCTGAAGGAGAGGAGGGATGTTGATGCCCTAATTTCCCCCGGAAGCGAGTTCCACAGGTGAGGGGCCACCACTGAGAAGGCCCTGCTCCTCGTCCCCACCAGCCTCACTTGTGATAGTGGTGGGGTCGAGAGCAGGGCCTCCCCAGATGATCTCAAATTCCGTGGGACGTAGAGGGAGATACGTTCGGACAGATACACTGGGGAGCCCCTCTTTCACTCAGACCCAGCCCCCCCCGAAACCCAGCCCCCCCAAACCCCCCTGAAAAAAACTCCCCCCCCCCCCCCAAATCGAAATCCTGGCTACGGGCCTGGTTAGAACACACCTGGAATATTGTGGTGCCAATTCTGGGCACCACAATTGAAGAGAGATATTGACAAGCTGGAATGTGTCCAGAGGAGGGCGACTAAGATGATCAAGTGTCTGGAGAACAAACCCTATGAGGAGCGGCTTAAGGCCCCCCCCCCAAAAAAACCAAAACCAATCGCTGATATATATTTTCTGTTTGTCGTGGGAGTTCTGTGTGCCAAGTTTGGTTCAATTTCATCATTGGTGGAGTTCAGAATGCTCTTTGATTGTAGGTGAACTATACATCCCAGTAACTACAACTCGCATATGTCAAGGTCTATTTTCCCCCAAGAGCGCTTCAAGAGCGCCCCTGGGCAACATCAACTATACTGCAAATGCTTACTTTGCGTAATGGGTTGAGCCGCCCCTGTTTGAGGATTTATTTATTTATTTACTTTACTTTACTTTACTTCACTTGTATACCGCTCTTCTCAGCCGTCAGGCGACTCAGAGCGGTTAACAACCAGTATCAGCAACACAGTACAAAATCATTAGTCATTTAAAACAGTAGTATCAATTAATTAACATCAAAAACATCAATGCAACAATACAGCAAAACAACAATCCATCACGTCTCATCAATAGAATCAGCATCCGATCTCGTTGTCCATTCCAGTAAACAATCAATTGCACTGCTTAGTTAAACGCCTGTTCGAAGAGCCATGTCTTCACTCTCTTCCGGAATGCCAATAAGGAGGGGGCTGATCTAATGTCTGTAGGAAGGGCGTTCCACAGCCGGGGGGCCACCACTGAGAAGGCCCTGTCTCTCGTCCCTGCCAGGTGTGCTTGTGAGGCCGGCGGGACCGAGAGCAGGGCCTCCCCAGACGATCTTAACGTCCTAACTCAGGGGTAGGGAACCTTTGGCCCTCCAGCTGTGGTGGACTTCAACTCCCACAATTCCTTGAGGCTCGGCATTCGCCCCAAAGGCTTACCTTGGCCCAATGCCGAGCCTCAAGGAATTGTGGGAGTTGAAGTCCACCACAGCTGGAGGGCCAAAGGTTCCCTACCCCTGTCCTAACTGGTTCATAGGAGGAGATGCGTTCGGACAGATAGGTCGGGCCAGAACCGTTTAGGGTTTTAAAGGCTAAAGCCAGCACTTTGAATTGTGCCCGGTAGCAAATTGGCAGCTAGTGGAGCTGGCGCAACAGAGGAGTGGTATGCTCCCTGAGTGCCGCTCCTGTTAGCATCCTGGCTGCCGATCGTTGGACCATTTGAAGCTTCCGAGCAGTCTTCAGAGGCAACCCCACGTAGAGAGCGTTGCAGTAGTCTATACGGGATGTAACCAGAGCATGGACTACCGTGGCCAAGTCAGGCTTCCCAAGGTACGGGCGCAGCTGGCGCACAAGTTTTAATTGTGCAAATGCTCCCCTGGTCACCGCTGAAACCTGGGGTTCCAGTCACACCCAAGCTGCGAACCTGCGCCTTCAAGGGGAGTGCGACCCCATCCAGCACAGGCTGTAACCCTATCCTGTTCGGCCTTGCGACTGACCAGGAGTACCTCTGTCTTGTCTGGATTCAATTTCAATTTGTTTGCCCTCATCCAGACCGTTACAGCGGCCAGGCACCGGTTCAGGACCTCGACAGCCTCCTTAGTAGCTGGTGGAAAGGAGTGACAGAGTTGGACATCATCTGCGTACAGATGACATCGTACCCCGAAACTCCGGATGATCTCTCCCAGCGGCTTCATGTAGATGTTAAACAACATGGGAGACAATATTGAACCCTGAGGAACCCCACAAGAAATGGTTGTGGGGTAGAACAGGAGTCCCCCAATAACACCTTCTGAGAGCGACCCTCTAGGAAGGACCGGAGCCACTGCAAAACAGTGCCTCCAAGTCCCATCCCCACGAGGCGTCCCAGAAGGATACCGTGGTCGACAGTATCGAAGGCCGCTGAGAGGTCCAGCAGAACCAACAGGGACACACTCCCCCTATCATCTACTAAGGCGACCAAGACTGTCTCGGTTCCATGTCCCGGTCTAAAGCCAGACTGTGCCGAATCCAGATAATCCGTGTCGTCCAAGAATACCTGGAGTTGTGAAGCCACCACATGTTCCAGGACTTTGCCCAAGAAGGGAAGATTGGAAACTGGCCGATAGTTGTCGAATTGAGTGGGGTGCAGGATCACCACAACATGAGGAACTGCATTAAGGGGTTGCGGCATTAGCAAGATTGAGAAACACTGATCTATGGTATATGCGTGTGTGTCATTTCAGCAGAAATTTATTATTTTCCAAAGCAAAACATATCCCCATATTTGGATGGCACACTCACGGGCCATAAAAGTCCTTCCTTACCCCGAAATTCTGCAGGAGAACTCCGTACATTGCCTTTTCGTTTTCCATTCTTCCCTTTCAAAGCCCAACTTTGATGCATTGTTTTAGAAAAGAGATGAAAGTGAACTTCAGGGCTTTCTTCACTTTGATCCAATTACACTACAAAGCCCTGACCAAAGGGCTACAGCCAGTACAGCCAATCTCGCCCCGTTCGTCATCCGGGCAGCCCTTCCTAACCATCTTGTTC
>NW_026847993.1:7949069-8032669 GCF_025583915.1 Anolis sagrei ordinatus | reverse complement strand
TTTCCTTCTTTCCCTCCCTCCTTCTCTCCTTCCTTCCTTCCTTCCTTCCTTCCTTTCCCCTTTCCCCTTCATTCCTTACTGTTGCAACTCAGAGTAGGCTTCACCTTGCCCCCAAACACCACCACACAAGAGCTGTGGATTTTGTAGTTTATAGAGGAAAAAACAAAGTCAAAACATAGAGTAAGCCATGCAAAGTTCCAAAGACAAAGGTTAAATGCAAAAACACAGTTCCAAAGATCCACAGGCAAAAAGATGAAGCATAATCCTTTAAGCAATGATCAAACAAGAGTCCATGGGAAAACAGTGAAACACAAGACCCAAAAAAACCCAAGATTCAGGAAGCCCAAAGCTTGCTGCTTAAAGCCAAGATTAATCCATAGAAGCTTTCATGGAAAGAGCCACGTTGAACTGACAATTTCTCTTTGCCAACCAGAAGCCTAAATACCCTTTGCCATCATGAAAGCATTACAATGACCTTTCGCCAACTTGGCTTCTTTCTTGCTAGCTAACCGAGAACTTCTCCTGACCCTCCACTCTAAGTGTTCTTGCCTGCTCATTAATTCACTATCTTCAATGCTCTCTTCTTTATCAGTTTGGTCCAACTGGACCAAATCACCATGGGAAGGCAGAGCAGGCGAAGACAACTCCACCTGGCCATTATCTAACTCACTGGCATTCCTTTCCCTTGAGAACTGACTTGTTGTCTCCCCTGCTGCACTGTCTGGGAGAGGCACACACAGAGGCACAGGAACAGGCCCAGAAATCTGAATCCCATCATCCTCTTCTGGCTCACAAGGCTCACAAGACCCACAGGGTTCAGTGTCAGATTCAGAATCACACTGAGCCACAACACTTCCATCTTTCCCTCTTTCTCTCATTACTTCTTGACTGTCCCTTCCATTTAATATTATATTTATATCTTACATAGAAAGAAGGAAAGGAAGAAGGAAGGAAGGAGGGACAGGACAGGAAGGAAATGTGGCGACTCAGCTGGAGTCACAGACTGTCTCTGAGGAGGAGGATAGGACCAGGGGCGGCTCATCCATTACGCGAAGTAAGCAGTCGCAGAACACTTTTTTTTGCCAGGGGCGCAGAGGTGCCTCTGTAAATGCCCCTCGACCGCCACTTGAGGAGCGCCCCCTCAGCTCACAACAGCCCTAGCAGTCCGGGGGGAGCCTTGGCTTTCTTGCCTTGCTGCTGGGCGATCCTCTTCCCAAAGGGGCCGGACCCTTGAGCCTCGCCTAGCCCCTCTCGTTCCTGCTCCACCCGGCCACCGGGTGCATGAGCAGAGCCGGCGTTCAATCGTTCTCTGCATTCGATCCCTTCCCCATGACTGGCTCCCTTTCCCGACCCCCCAGCGCTCCACCTGCCTCCTCTCCCCAATCCGCAAGTGGGCCAAGGGGCGGAGCCGCTGCGCCTGGCCCGCTTTGGGTCCGGAAGCGTGTCTGAAGACCCCAGCGTGCGCACCAAAAGTCGCATCTTCTCCTGACTTTCTCTTCAGCCATTGGGACCAAGAGAGAGAGAGAGAGAGAGAGAGCCCCTCCGGCTGGAGGTATCTCCCACCTCCGCTCCTCCTTTGTTTTTGCGCCTACCTTCAGGAAAGGTGGGCATCTCCACCTCTCTCTCTCTCTCTCTCTTGGTCCCAATGGCTGAGGAGAAAGTCAGGAGAAGAGGTGACTTTTGGTGCACACGCCGGGGTCTTCAGGCATGCCTCCAGACCCAAAGCGGGCCAGGCAAGGGAGCAAGTGCGGCAAGTGTAGTTACTGGGATGTATAGTTCACCTACAATCAAAGAGCATTCTGAACTCCACCAATGATGGAATTGAACCAAATATGGCACACAGAACTCCCACGACAAACAGAAAATATATATCAATAATTGGTTGGGGGGGGGGCGGTGGCGCCAAAATACTGTTTGCTTACCGTTGAAAATTACCTAGGGCCGCCTCTGGATGGGACTCAGGTTCACAGTTTGGTTCAAGATGTCCCTGTTATAGATGTCCCTGTTACAGACAATGAAGAAGTGCAGTTTCCCACAGCAAGGCATGAGAGTGTTGATTCTGAAAATAGCCAGATTGACTCAGAGAAGGAGGATAGTCTCAGGCGGTCCAGGCAGAATCTGGAGCCAAAGATCGTGGGTACCGGTGGAGGAATGATAGGTTTCGGTATCTGCTGTTTAAGGTGACACAGTTCCTGGGGCCCGGAGGGGGCAAGGTTAGATTAATGGGGGTTTATGGATGATGGGTGGTTTCAAACCAGGAACAGGACATTTTTCAAATTTTGTTGCATAGTGCTATTAGAATCATAGAATCATAGAATCAAAGAGTTGGAAGAGACCTCATGGGCCATCCAGTCCAACCCCCTGCCAAGAAGCAGGAATATTGCATTCAAATCACCCCTGACAGATGGCCATCCAGCCTCTGCTTAAAAGCTTCCAAAGAAGGAGCCTCCACCACACTCCGGGGCAGAGAGTTCCACTGCTTGAACGGCTCTCACAGTCAGGAAGTTCTTCCTCATGTTCAGATGGAATCTCCTCTCTTGTAGTTTGAAGCCATTGTTCCGCGTCCTAGTCTCCAGGGAAGCAGAAAACAAGCTTGCTCCCTCCTCCCTGTGGCTTCCTCTCACATATTTATACATGGCTATCATATCCCCTCTCAGCCTTCTCTTCTTCAGGCTAAACATGCCCAGCTCGTTAAGCCGCTCCTCATAGGGCTTGTTCTCCAGACCTTTTATCATTTTAGTCGCTCTCCTCTGGACACATTCCAGCTTAGAGTCAATATCTCTCTTGAATTGTGGTGCCCAGAACTGGACACAATATTCCAGATGTGGTCTAACCAAAACAGAATAGAGGGGTAGCATTACTTCCCTAGATCTAGACACTAGGCTCCTATTGATGCAGGCCAAAATCCCATTGGCTTTTGTTGTTGTTGTTGTTGTTGTTGTTGTTGTTGCTTCTGGAACATGGTCATGCAGCCCGAAAAAAGTTGTTATCATCCAATGACGAAAGCACTGGAGCCTGTTGCATAGATGAACATTGCCCGTATGCCTCCTTCCCTATTGCTTCCAGGAAGGTAATCATCCTTCCGTGCAAGCGATGCTTTCCCAGGCTCCAAGGAGGAGGACTCAGCATCACAAGAGCGCCTTTCTTCTTGGAAGAAGCGTTGGAGGCGAAAGAGTGGAGGGAGGCCTTGCCCTGAATCCCCGTCTGGGGGCACCTCCCTCCGCGATGCCAGCCCAGCGGCCATGCCAAGGTTCCCAGCCGCCTCTATTCTGGGCTCCCGGCCTCCAGCCAAGGAGCCTCCCGGCCTGGGAGCAACCTGCCCCAGCATCCACCGCCTGGCCTGACCTTTGGGCTCAGTTGCCATGGAGAGGTCTCTCCCCTTGGCTCTTTCTCCGGCTCTTGGGTTGGGCCAAACCCTTGGGGCGCCCCGTCGTCTGGGTTGCCTTCCGGCGCAGCGCAGAACGAGGCGAGCCTTGTCATCGCTCCCACGTTGCAACACCCAGCCCAAGGCCTCATCATGAATGGCCCCATGCCAGCCTCTTGGCAACCGAGGCAGCTTTGGTGCTGCGAGAACTCTGACAAGAATGAACCTTGGGATGCCCAGCCTAGGAGCATCGAATCATTCCACAGATATATAAACCCATTTTCCTATTTCCAACAGACCTCACTACCTCTGAGGATGCTTGCCATAGATGGAGGCGAAACGTCAGGAGAAAATGCCTCTAGAACATGGCCATATAGCCCAAAAAAACCTACAAGAACCTAGAATCATATACTGTCCGGGGTTCTGTGCAGTCATCAAACTCCTGTTCTTGCAGAAGTGAGTCATGGAATCCAAGAATCCTAGACTTGGGAGAGACCTCCTGGGCCATCCAGTCCAACCCCATTCTGCCAAGAAGCAGGAAAATTGTGCTCAAAGCACCACCGACAGATGGCCATCCTGCCTCTGCTTAAAAGCCTCCATAGAAGGAGCTTCCACTACTCTCCGGAAGAGAAAGTTCCACTGCTGAACGGCTCTCACATAGAATCCTAGAGTTGGAAGAGATCTCGTGAGCTATCCAGTCCAACCCCATTGGCCATCCTGCCTCTGCTTAAAAGCCTCCGTAGAAGGAGCCTCCGCCACACTCCAGGGCAGAGAGTTCCACTGCTGAACGGCTCTCACATAGAATCCGTAGAGTTGGAAGAGATCTCGTGAGCTATCCAGTCCAACCCCATTGGCCATCCTGCCTCTGCTTAAAAGCCTCCGTAGAAGGAGCCTCCGCCACACTCCAGGGCAGAGAGTTCCACTGCTGAACGGCTCTCACATAGAATCGTAGAGTTGGAAGAGATCTCGTGAGCTATCCAGTCCAACCCCATTGGCCATCCTGCCTCTGCTTAAAAGCCTCCGTAGAAGGAGCCTCCGCCACACTCCAGGGCAGAGAGTTCCACTGCTGAACGGCTCTCACATAGAATCCTAGAGTTGGAAGAGATCTCGTGAGCTATCCAGTCCAACCCCATTGGCCATCCTGCCTCTGCTTAAAAGCCTCCGTAGAAGGAGCCTCCGCCACACTCCAGGGCAGAGAGTTCCACTGCTGAACGGCTCTCACATAGAATCGTAGAGTTGGAAGAGATCTCGTGAGCTATCCAGTCCAACCCCATTGGCCATCCTGCCTCTGCTTAAAAGCCTCCGTAGAAGGAGCCTCCGCCACACTCCAGGGCAGAGAGTTCCACTGCTGAAAAAAAAAAAAAAAATAACAAAAAAAAAAAAAAAAAACAACTAAAAAAAAAAAAAAAAATAAGGAGGTTACATCGAATCCTAGAGTTGGAAGAGACCTCATGGGCCATCCAGTCCAACCCCCTGACAAGAAGCAGGAATATTGCATTTAAATCACCCCCGACAGATGACCATCCAGCCTCTGTTTCAAAGCCTCCATAGAAGGAGCCTCCACCACACTCCGGGGCAGAGAGTTCCACTGCTGAACAGCTCTCACAGTCGAAGTTCTTCCTCATGTTCAGGGCCATCCAGTCCAACCCCCTGCCAAGAAGCAGGAATATTGCATTCAAAGCACCCCCGACAGATGGCCATACAGCCTCTGCTTAAAAGCTTCATAGAAGGAGCCTCTACCTCACTCTGGGGCAGAGAGTTCCATTGCTGAATGGCTCTCACATAGAATCCTAGAGTTGGAAGAGACCTCATGGGCCATCCAGTCCAACTCCATTCTGCCAAGAAGCAGGAAAATTGCATTCAAAGCACCCTCAACATGCAAGGTGCAATTGGACATCATCATCATCATCATCATCATCATCATCATCATCATTATGTTTACATTGTATGCAATGATGCCTCATCTTGCTGGATTTTGGACCTTCTTTATCCCAGGATCCTATGCACAGTTGCAATTCCCCAATTCTGATGTCCAATGAATGCTGGCTCATGCAAGGTGCAATTGCACATCATCATCATCATCATCATCATTGATTATTATTATTATTATTATTATTATTATTATTATTATTATTATCAATGAATGCTGGCTCATGCAAGGTGCAATTGCACATCATCATCATCATTGATTATGATGATGATGATGATGATGTTTACATTGTATGCAATGATGCCCCATCCTATGCATGGTTGCAATTCTCCAATTCTCACAATGTATGCAATGATGCCCCATCCTATGCATGGTTGCAATTCTCCAATTCTCACAACAGATGCATGCTGGATCACGCAGGTGCAATTGCACATTGTTGTTGTTATTCTATTATTTACATTGTATGCAATGATGCCCTGTCTCACTTGATTTTGGACTTTCTTTATTTCAGGGTCCTATGCATGGTTGCAATCCTCTAATTCCAATGTCTAAGGCATTTCAGATCACGCAAGGTGCAATTGCACATCATCACCATCACCATCATCATCATCACCGATTATCATTATTATTATGATGTTTACATTGTATGCAACGATGCCCTGTCTTGCTGGACTTTGGACCTCCTTTATCCCAGGATCCTATGAATGGTTGCAATTCTCCAGTTCTCACATCAGATGCATATTGGATCACGCAAGGTGCAATTGGATATTGTTGTTGTTGTTGTTGTTGCTGTTGTTGCTGTTCTTCTTCTTCTATTTACATTGTATGCAATGATGACCCATCTCACTTGATTTTGGACTTTCTTTATTTCAGGATCCTATGCATGGTTGCAATTCTCTAATTCCAATGTCTAACGCATTTCGGATCACACATGGTGCAATTGCACATCGTCATCATCATGTTTACATTGTATGCAATGATTCCTCATCTCGCTGGATTTTGGGACTTATTTATCCCAGGATCCTATGCACAGTTGCAATCCTCCAATTCTGATGTCGGATGCATGTCGGATCGTGCAAGGTACAATAGCACATTATTATTATTATTATTATTATTATTATTATTATTATTATGTTTATATTGTATGCAATTATATCCTGTCTTACTGGCTTTTGGACCTTCTTTATTCCAGGATCCTATGCACAGTTGCAATTCTCCAATTCTGATGTCGTATGCATGTTGGATCGTGCAAGGTGCAATTGCACATTATTATTATTATTATTATTATTATTATTATTATTATTATTATTACATTGTATGCAATAATGCCCGATCTCACTGGATTTGGGACCTTCTTTATCTCAGGATCCTATGCATGGTTGCAATCCTCCAGTTCTGATGTCAGATGCATGTCAGATTATGCAAGGTGCAATTGCACATTATTATTATTACTACATTCTATGCAACGATGCCTGATCTTGCTGGATCTTGGACCTTCTTTATCCCAGGATCCCATGCACGGTTGCAATCCTCCAGTTCTGATGTCGGGTGCATGTCGGATCATGCAAGGTGCAATTGCACATTATTATTATTATTATTATTATTATTATTATTATTATTATTATTATGTTTATATTGTATGCAATTATATTCTCCAATTCTGATGGCGGGTGCATGTCGGATCATGCAAGGTGCAATTGCACATTATTATTATTATTATTATTATGTTTATATTGTATGCAATTATATCCTGTCTTATATTCTCCAATTCTGATGTCGGTTGCATGTCGGATCATGCAAGGTGAAATTGCACATCATTATTATTATTATTATTATTATTATTATTATTATTATGTTTATATTGTATGCAATTATATTCTCCAATTCTGATGTTGGGTGCATGTCGGTTCATGCAAGGTGCAATTGCATATTATTATTATTATTATTATTATTATTATTATTATTATGTTTATATTGTATGCAATTATATCCTGTCTTATATTCTCCAATTCTGATGTCGGGTGCATGTCGGATCATGCAAAGTGCAATTGCACTTTATTATTATTATTATTATTATTATTATTATTATTATTATTATTATGTTTATATTGTATGCAATTATATCTTGTCTTATATTCTCCAATTCTGATGTCGGGTGCATGTCGGATCATGCAAGGTGCAATTGCATATTATTATTATTATTATTATTATTTTTATATTGTATGCAATTATATTCTGTCTTACTGGATTTTGAAACTTCTTTATTCCAGGATCCTATGCATGGTTGCAATTCTCCAATTCCGATGTCGGATGCATGTCGGATCATGCAATGTGCAATTTCACATTATTATTATTATTATTATTATTATTATTATTATTATTATTATGTATACATTGCATGCAACGATGCCTGGTCTCGCTGGATCTTGGACCTTCTTTATTCCAGGATCCTATGCATGGTTGCAATTCTCCAATTCTGATGTCGGATGCATGTCGGATCGTGCAAGGTGCAATTTCACATTATTATTATTATTATTATTATTATTATTATTATTATTATTATTATGTTTATATTGTATGCAATTATATCCTGTCTTACTGGATTTTGAACCTTCTTTATTCCAGGATCCTATGCACATTTGCAATCCTCCATGTCGGATGCATGTCGGATCATGCAAGGTCCAACTGCACATTATTATTATTATTATTATTATTATTATTATTATTATTATTATGTTTATGTTTATATTGTATGCAAATATATCCTGTCTTACTGGATTTGGGACCTTCTTTATTCCAGGATCCTATGCACAGTTGCAATCCTCCAATTCCGATGTCGGATGCATGTCGGATCATGCAAGGTGCAATTGCACATTACTATTATTATTATTATTATTATTATTATTATTATTATTATTATGTTTATATTGTATGCAATTATATCCTGTCTTATATTCTCCAATTCTGATGTCGGGTGCATGTCGGATCATGCAAGGTGCAATTGCACATTACTATTATTATTATTATTGTTATTATTATTATTATTATGTTTATATTGTATGCAATTATATTCTGTCTTATATTCTCCAGTTCTGATGTCGAGTGCATGTCGGGTCATGCAAGGTGCAATTGCACATTATTATTATTATTATTATTATTATTATTATTATTATTATTATTATTATTACATTCTATGCAATGATGCCTGGTCTTGCTGGATTTGGGACCTTCTTTATTCCAGGATCTTATGCACAGTTGCAATCCTCCAATTCTGATGTCGGATGCATGTTGGATCATGCAAGGTGCAATTGCACATGATGATGATGAGGATGTTTATATTGTATGCAATTATATCATGTCTTACTGGATTTTGAACCACCTTTATTCCAGGATCCTATGCACAGTTGCAATCCTCCAATTCTGATGTCGGATGCATGTCGGATCATGCAATGTGCAATTGCACATTATTGTTATTATTATTATTATGTTTACATTGCATGCAACGATGCCCGGTCTTGCTGGATTTGGGACCTCCTTAATCTACGAGTCCCCAAAGACCCCGACAAGGCAGCCACCCCCCCCCCCCTTTCCCACCTCCCTGGGACTTTTTTGCCACATCAAAAATGAGCCGCTCGTTGTCCTAATCAGCCAGTTTGGTTCATTTATGCTAAATAATTGAAAAGCCATTTCTAAGAGGAGAGAGGAGGCTCTGGGCGCTCGGGGTGGGTTTCCCGATCAGCCAGTGCCCAGGTACTTTAGAAGGTTACCGGGCCCGATTGAAGTCGTTCCCCTTTTGTAGAAGCAGCATAATTAATGCGCTGGTAATGAATTCAGGTGCTGCCAGGTTGTTACCTCCAGAAGAAGGAGGAGGAGAGGGAGAAACATAAAGTTAGAAGAAGAGTTTGAAATCCGCACTGGAAACACAGAGAAGGGTTTCTCATTGATTGTGAATGTCAGGTTTTTCCGGGAGATTTTTTTTTTTAATGATTAGTTAAAAGTGATTGTCTTTGAATTAGGAAAAAAATGAGGATTCCAATCAAAAGGCGGAGGAAACGAAGAAGTCTGTTCGGAGAAAAAGGAATGCAACAAACCATAAACGAGAATATTTATGTATTGTCAAAGGCTTTCCTGGTTGGAATCACTAGGGTGCTGTGAGTTTTTCGGATTATCTGTTCATATTCCGGAAGCATTCTCTCCTGACATTTCGCCCATATCTATGGCAGAGGTTAGGAGGTGTATTGAAACTAGGAAAATGGAGTATTAAAAAATTCTAAAATTATAACAGTAAATAAAGAACAACATTTAAAAAAAACAGGGGAACTCCAGACAGGAAACAATCAGGGCCAGCTAATCACCTCCCAACAAAGGATTCCCCCAGACAGTAGCAGTTACGCTTTGAAGCTGCAAGGCCATTCAGTGCTAATCAAGGTGGCCAATGGCAACATTCACCCTTACCTCAAGCAGACAAGAGTTCTTTCTCCCAACCTGGACGTTCCACAGATATAATGTTGCAATCAGGGCTAGCTAACACCTTCCAACAAAGGATTCCCCCAATGGTAATATTCACCCTTGCCTCAAGCAGGCAAGAGTTCTTTCTCCCAACCTGGACGTTCCACAGATATAATGTTGCAATCAGGGCAGGCTAACACCTCCCAACAAAGGATTCCCCCAGGCAGGAAGCAGCCAGGCTTCGAAGCTGCAAGGCCATTCAGTGCTAATCAAGGTGGTCAATGGCAACATTCACCCTTACCTCAAGCAGACAAGAGTTCTTTCTCCCAACCTGGACATTCCACAGATATAATGTTGCAATCAGGGCAGGCTAACACCTCCCAACAAAGGATTCCCCAGGCAGGAAGCAGCCAGGCTTTGAAGCTGCAAGGCCATTCGATGCTAATCAAGGTAGCCAACGGCAACATTCACCCTTGCCTCAAGCAGACAGGAGTTCTTTCTCCCAACCTGGATATTCCACAGATATAATGTTGCAATCAGGGCCAGCTAACACCTTCCAACAAAGGATTCCCCCAGGCAGGAAGCAGCCAGACTTTGAAGCTGCAAGGCCATTCGATGCTAATCAAGGTGGCCAATGGCAACATTCACCCTTGCCTCAAGCAGACAAGAGTTCTTTCTCCCAACCTGGATGTTCCACAGATATAATGTTGCAATCAGGGCCAGCTAACACCTCCCAACAAAGGATTCCCCCAGGCAGGAAGCAGCCAGGCTTTGAAGCTGCAAGGCCATTCGATGCTAATCAAGGTGGCCAATGGCAACATTCACCCTTGCCTCAAGCAGACAAGAGTTCTTTCTCCCAACCTGGATGTTCCACAGATATAATGTTGCAACCTAGACATTCCCAACAAAGGATTCCCCCAGGCTGGAAGCAGCCAGGCTTTGAAGCTGCAAGACCATTCAGTGCTAATCAAGGTGGCCAATTGCAACATTCACACTTGCCTCAAGCAGACAAGAGTTCTTTCTCCCACCCTGGATGTTCCACAGATATGTAAACCTCACGGACGTAGACCTCCAACAAAGGATTCCCCCAGGCAGGAAGCAGCCAGGCTTTGAAGCTGCAAGGCCATTCGATGCTAATCAAGGTGGCCAATGGCAACATTCACCCTTGCCTCAAGCAGACAAGAGTTCTTTCTCCCAACCTGGATGTTCCACAGATATAATGTTGCAATCAGGGCCAGCTAACACCTCCCAACAAAGGATTCCCCCAGGCAGGAAGCAGCCAGGCTTTGAAGCTGCAAGTCCATTCGATGCTAATCAAGGTGGCCAATGGCAACATTCACCCTTGCCTCAAGCAGACAAGAGTTCTTTCTCCCAACCTGGATATTCCACAGATATAATGTCACAATCAGGGCCAGCTAACACCTTCCAACAAAGGATTCCCGCAATGGCAATATTCACCCTTGCCTCAAGCAGACAAGAGTTCTTTCTCCCAACCTGGATGTTCCACAGATATAATGTTACAATTAGAGCCAGCAAACACCTTCCAACAAAGGATTCCCCCAGGCAGGAAGCAGCCAGGCTTTGAAGCTGCAAGGCCATTCGATGCTAATCAAGGTAGCCAATGGCAGCATTCACCCTTGCCTCAAGTAGACAAGAGTTCTTTCTCCCAACCTGGACGTTCCACAGATATAATGTTGCAATCAGGGCCAGCTAACACCTTCCAACAAAGGATTCCCCCAGGCAGGAAGCAGCCAGGCTTTGAAGCTGCAAGGCCATTCGATGCTAATCAAGGTAGCCAATGGCAGCATTCACCCTTGCCTCAAGCAGACAAGAGTTCTTTCTCCCAACTTGGACATTCCACAGATATGATGTTGCAATGAGGGCCAGCTAACACCTTCCAACAAAGGATTCCCGCATTGGCAATATTCACCCTTGCCTCAAGCAGACAAGAGTTCTTTCTCCCAACCTGGATGTTCCACAGATATAATGTTACAATTAGAGCCAGCAAACACCTTCCAACAAAGGATTCCCCCAGGCAGGAAGCGGCCAGGCTTTGAAGCTGCAAGGCCATTAAATGCTAATCAAGGTGGCCAATGGCAACATTCACCCTTGCCTCAAGCAGACAAGAGTTCTTTCTCCCAACCTGGATATTCCACAGATATAATGTCACAATCAGGGCCAGCTAACACCTTCCAACAAAGGATTCCCGCATTGGCAATATTCACCCTTGCCTCAAGCAGACAAGAGTTCTTTCTCCCAACCTGGATGTTCCACAGATATAATGTTACAATTAGAGCCAGCAAACACCTCCCAACAAAGGATTCCCTCAGGAAGGAAACAGTCAAGCTTTGAAACTGCAAGGCCATTCAATGCTTATCAAGATCGCCAATGGCAACATTCACCCTTGCCTCAAGCAGACAAGAGTTCTTTCTCCCAACCTGGATGTTCCACATATATAATGTCGCAATCAGGGTCCAACAAAGGATTCCCCCAGGCAGGAAGCAGCCAGGCTTTGAAGCTGCAAGGCCATTAAATGCTAATCAAGGTGGCCAATTGAAACATTCACAACTACCTCCAGCAGACAAGAGTTCATTCTCCCACCCTGGACGTTATTCCACAGATATAGAAACCTCATTTTCCTAGTTTCCCAACAGACCTCACAACCTCAGAGGATGCCTGCCACAGATGCAGGTGAAACGTCAGGAGAGAATGCTTCTGGAACATGGCCAGGCAGCCCGAAAAATTCACAGCAACCCAGTGATTCCATCCATGAAAGCCTTCGACAATACATAAATATTCTCGTTTATGGCGGCCCAGAAAACTCACAACAACCCAGAGAATATTTACTGTTGTTGTGTTGTTGTTGTTGTTGTTGTTTATTTATGCTGCTCTTTACTTCTCCTGAAGGACAGAGGTTGCATCTGCACCATAAAATGCATGCAGTTTGATACCAGTTTAACTCAATGCTCTGGCACCCTGGGATTTGTAGTTTGGCGAGGCACCCGCATTGCCGGAGTCCTTGCATACTACAACTCCCACGGATTCAAAGTGGTGCCAGACTACATCCATTATGCAATGCAGATGCACCCGCAGATCTCATTTCTCACTCCTGATTTGCACATTTCCACAGCCTTGGACGGAGTACAAAGGCTGGCATCGGTTTCCTCTCAAAACGCCAAATCGCCTTCCGGCAAAGCTTGACCTCTACAGCAAGAGATGTAAAACCATCACTTACTTCATTCTCAGATACGGCTGGGGAAAATGGCAATTTTCGTTCTTCCCGTTGGGGGTGAAATTAAGGGTTCTTAAAATGCATTTTAGACAATGTTTTTCACACTTTGGCACTTTATTAGCAAAACACATTCATTTGCGCAAAAGTTTTGTTCACGCCAACCGTGCAGAAAAGAGAACAGAGCCATTTTGCAATGTCCGTGTATATATATGTGACATCTCTTAGGTAGATAGTGCTGTGTTAGATAGAAATGCATTGGGCCTCTGGGGATGTCTGTTAACAGGACGTGCTATCTGAAAGCCCAATGGGATGCCGGGATGCCTCGGCTGAGAGGTCCTATAGATTTCCCTACACAAAGTTTTGCTGAGGCTTAGGATAAGTCCAACAAAGTTCTTTATTAAGGATAAAATCTTCAAAACACATAATAAACACTCTATAACAGGGGTCCCCAAACTACGGCCCACGGGCCGGATCCGGCCCCACGAGGTCATCTATCTGACCCACGGGCTGTGGAGAAGGGTGAGACTCTGGGACTCTGCTGCTCATCTCCATTTCTAAGCCGAAGAGCCGGGGTTGTCCATAGACACCTCCAAGGTCATGTGGCCGGCATGACAGCATGGAGTGCCGTTACCTTCCTGCCAGAGTGGTATTTTTTTTATTTGTCGTGTCAGAACAACCAGTCTAACAGAACAAAGCAAACAAACAGAAAAATACACAACTTGTGAGTTTGGTAGCTGGTTAAATGTCCTTTGACCAGTATCTGGCCACTTGGAGTGCTTCCGGTGTTGCTGCAAGAAGGTCCTCCATTGTGCATGGCAGGGCTCAGGTTGCATTGCAGCAGGTGGTCAGTGGTTTGTTCTTCGCCGCACTCGCATGTCGAGGATTCCACTTTGTGGCCCCATTTCTGAAGGTTGGCTCTGCATCTCGTGGTGCCAGAGCGCAGTCTGTTCAGCGCCTTCCAAGTCGCCCAGTCTCTGAGTGCCCAGGGGGGAGTCTCTCAGTTGGTATCAGCCATTGGTTGAGGTTCTGGGTTTGAGCCTGCCACTTTTGGACTCTCGCTTGCTGAGGTGTTCCAGCGAGTGTCTCTGTAGATCTTAGAAAACTATTCTTGATTTAAGTCGTTGACGTGCTGGCTGATACCCAAACAGGGGATGGCGAGATGTCACTGCCTTGGTCCTTTCACTATTGGCTGCTACTTCCCGGCAGATGTCAGCTGGTGCAATACCAGTGTAATTTCTCCAGTGGTGTAGGGTGCAGACACTCCGGGATAATGCGGCATGTCTCATTAAGAGCCACATCTACTGTTTTAGTGTGGTGAGATATGTTCCACATTGGGCATGCATACTCAGTAGCAGAGTATCAAAGCGCAAGGGCGGATGTCTTCACTGTGTCTGGTTGTGATCCCCAGGCTGTACCAGTCAGCTTTCATATGATATTGTTTCTAGCACCCACTTTTTGCTTGATATTCAGGCAGTGCTTCTTGTAGGTCAGAGCACGGTCCAGGGTGACTCCCTGGTATTTGGGTGTGCAGCAATGCTCCAGTGGGATTCCTTCCCAGGTAATAATCCTCAGAGCTCGGGATGCTTGTCTGTTCTTAAGGTGAAAGGCACATGTCTGTGTTTTAGATGGATTAGGGATCAGTTGGTTTCCCCTGTAACAGGCAGTAAGAGCACCTTGAGCTTCGGAGAGCTTCTGTCCAACCATCTCAAAGCTCCCTGCATGAGCGGTAATGGCACAATCATCAGCATAGATGAAGCTCTCTGTCCCTTCTGGCAGTGGCTGGTCATTTGTGTAGATGTTGAACATTGATGGAGCAAGCACGCTCCCCTCAGGATGTCTGGTTCTAATTCCGTCGCCACACCGTCAAAACTATCCTCGATATTATTATCCTTCCCATACAGATCTTCTGTATAGTCTAAACACCTTCTCCGTTTGCCTTGTTGTTAGCAATGCTTCTTAAGGCCCCTTCAACCTCACTCCTCAGGATGTCTGGTTCTAATTCACTCACCACACCCTCAAAACTAGACAGGAAAGCCTAGAGAAGACAATTATGCTGGGGAAAGTGGAAGGCAAAAGGAAGAGGGGCCGACCAAGGGCAAGATGGATGGATAGCATCCTTGAAGTGACTGGACAGACCTTGAGGGAGCTGGGGGTGGTAACGGCCGACAGGGAGCTCTGGCGTGGGCTGGTCCATGAGGTCACAAAGAGTCGGAGACGACTGAACGAATGAACAACAACACCCTCAAAACTATCCTCGATAATATTATCCTTCCCATACAGATCTTCTGTATAGTCTAAACACCTTCTCCTGCTGCCTTGTTGTTAGCAATGCTTCTTAAGGCCCATTCAACCTCACTCCTCAGGATGTCTGGTTCTAATTCACTCACCACACCCTCAAAACTATCCTCGATATTATTATCCTTCCCATACAGATCTTCTGTATAGTCTAAACACCTTCTCCGTTTGACTTGTTGTTAGCAATGCTTCTTAAGGTCCCTTCAACCTCACTCCCCAGGATGTCTGGTTCTTATTCACTCACCACGCCGTCAAAACTATCCTCAATATTATTATGCTTCCTATACCGATCTTCAGTATAGTCTCACCACTTTCTCTTGATTTCTTGTTATTAGCAATGCTTCTTAAGGCCCATTCAGCCTCACTCCTCAGGATATCTGGTTCTAATTCACTCACCACACCGTCAAAACTATCATCGATATTATTATCCTTCCTATACAGATCTTCTGTATAGTCTTGCCACCTTCTCTTGATTTCTTGTTGTTAGCAATGCTTCTTAAGGCCCATTCAACCTCACTCCTCAGGATGTCTGGTTCTAATTCCCTCCCCACACCGTCAAAACTATCCTCGATATTATTATCCTTCCTATAGAGATCTTCAGTATAGTCTCACCACCTTCTCTTGATTTCTTCAGCTTCTGTTAGTTCTGCATTAATTAGAAAGAAATCAAGGAACCATTTAATCGTCTCGGATGAAACAAGGGGCGATTGTGCCCAAGTACTACCGCTTTTAATTCTGCGTTCAAAGCGTTCCTTGTTTGTTGTTTCTTCACTGAAGGGAAAGGAACACTGTACATATTGTCGTATATACTCTAAATACGATCTGTTATGTTTCCCAACATGGTGTTTTTTCAAGTGTCCCAATTCAGAAAAACCATTGATACGTGCAAAGAGACATCATGTGCCTCGGCTGCAACTGAAATGAGGAGCGGCAAGGAAATACTTGGCAGCTGAGACCAAATTGAGCGAATGCAATTGCAACCTCCTCACAAAGACATCGTCAAGTAATGAAGTTTGGGGAAGGTGTGATGAAGCAATTCCGAAGGTGTAACAGATGGCGGAGATGCATCTGAAGGTCAAAAAAGATGTTAAAAGCTGTGCGGATCCTCCAGAATTAACCCTCGGTGGGGTTTCCAGAGATGCGTCTCCCCAGTCAGAGTTGCAAAGAAAGCCAGGGCTAAATCAAAAAGCAATGCAAAGTAATGCAAGGTGAGAAGGTGAGGAAAAGTATATGGGAAGACAAACAGAAGTCAAAGGAGGGACTGCCTTGTAATCACTGCTAAATACGACAACATTGACATTGAAATACAACACCGCCTGAGCTCTGCGAGTGCAGCATTCTTCTGAATGAAGCAGAGAGTGTTTGAGGACCGGAACATCCGTAGGGAGACCAAGGTGCTTGTTTATACAGCTATTGTCCTCCCAACCCTGTTATACGCCTGCGAGATGTGGACTGTCTACAGACATCAACATTAAGACTGAAATACAACACCTCCTGAGCTCTGTGAGTGCAGCATTCTTCCAAACGAAGCAGAGAGTGTTTGAGGACCGGGACATCCAAAGGGAGACCAAGGGGCTTGTTTATAAAACTATTCCCCTCCCAACCCTGTTATATGCCTGCGAAACGTGGACTGTCTACAGACATCAACATTAAGACTGAAATACAACACCACCTGAGCTCTGCAAGTGAAGCATTTCCCTGAATGAAGCAGAGGACAAGAACATCCGTAGAGAGACCAAGGGGCTTGTTTATAAAGCTATTGTCCTCCCAACCCTGCTATACACCTGTGAAACATGGACTGTCTACAGACATCAACATTAAGACTGAAATACAACACCTCCTGAGCTCTGCGAGTGCAGCATTCTTCCGAATGAAGCAGATAATGTTTGAGGACCGGGACATCCGTAGGGATACCAAGGGGCTTGTTTATAAAGCCATTGTCCTCCCAACCCTGCTATATACCTGTGAAACGTGGACTGTCTACAGACATCAACATTAAGACTGAAATACAACACCTCCTGAGCTCTGCGAGTGCAGCATTCTTCCGAATGAAGTAGAGTTTGAGGACGGAACATCCGTAGGGAGACCAAGGGGCTTGTTTATACAGCTATTGTCCTCCCAACCTTGCTTTACGCCTGCGAAATGTGGACTGTCTACAGACATCAACATTAAGACTGAAATACAACACCTCCTGAGTTCTGCGAGTGCAGCATTTCTCCGAATGAAGCTGAGAGTGTTTGAGGACGGAACATCCGTAGGGAGACCAAGGGGCTTGTTTATACAGCTATTGTCCTCCCAACCTTGCTATACGCCTGCAAAACGTGGACTGTCTACAGACATCAAGACTGAAATACAACACCTCCTGAGTTCTGTGAGTGCAGCATTCTTCTGAATGAAGCAGAGAGTGTTTGAGGACCGGGACATCCGCAGGGATACCAAAGGGCTTGTTTATAAAGCTATTGTCCTCCCAACCCTGCTATACGCCTGTGAAATGTGGACTGTCTACAGACATCAACATTAAGACTGAAAAACAACACCTCCTGACCTCTGCGAGTGCAGCATTATTTCAAATGAAGCAGAGAGTGTTTGAGGACTGGAACATCTTGGCATGTTTCTCTCTTTCGCCCTCCATTCGTGCCTCTTCAAATTCTACAGCACTGCTGGTCACAGCTGACTTCCAGTTGGAGCGCTCAAGGGCCAGGGCTTCCCAGTTCTCAGTGTCTATGCCAGAGTTTTTAAGGTTGGCTTTGAGACCATCTTTCAATCTCTTTTCCTGTCCTTCAACATTCCATTTCCGTTATTGAGTTTGGAGTAGAGCAACTGCTTTGGGAGACAGTGGTCAAGTCCAGTGGAGTTGAGGGTGGAGGACCATCACTTCAGTGCTGGTGGTCTTTGCTTCTTCCAGCATGCTGACATTTGTCCACATGTCTTCCCAAGAGATTTGCAGGATTTTTCGGAGACAGCGCTGATGGAATGGTTCCAGGAGTTGCATGTGACGTCTGTAGACTGTCCACGTCTCGCAAGCGTATAGCAGGGTTTGGAGGACAATAGCTTTATCAACAAGCACCTTGGTATCCCTATGGATGTCCCGGTCTTCAAACACTCTCTGCTTCATTCGGAAAAATGCTGCACTTGCAGAGCTCGGGCGGTGTTTTATTTCGGTGTCAATGTTGACATCTGTAGACTGTCCACATCTCGCAGGCGTATAGCAGGTTTTGGAGGACAATAGCTTGTTAAACAAGCACCTTGGTATCCCTACGGATGTCCTGGTCCTCAAACACTCTCTGCTTCATTTGGAAAAATGCTGCACTTGCAGAGCTCAGACGGTGTTGTATTTCGGTGTCAATGTTGACATCTGTAGACTGTCCACGTCTCGCAGGCATATGGCAGGTTTGGAGGACAATAGCTTTATAAACTAGCACCTTGGTATCCCTACGGATGTCCCGGTCCTCAAACACTCTCTGCTTCATTCGAAAAAATGCTGCACTCGCAGAGCTCAGGCGGTGTTGAATTTCAGTGTCAATGTTGACTTTGGTGGAAAGGTGGCTCCCAAGGTAGCAGAAATGGTCAACATTTTCTAATGTTACACCGTTAAGCTGGAAACCGATGTCCTCACTGTGGGAAAAGATGTGGGTCAAGAATAGAGCTCTGCAACCACCTATGGCCCCACCGCCAAGACACTGCACTTGGAGGACCATCATCCAGTGCTCTTCCAAGTACTCTTCCTGCACTTGGAAGGCCATCATACTCGGACAACGAGGGATCATATAAGAAAGTAAGCAGATGCACCTTAAGCTCCTGTGGAATAATCTTTCCTCTATTGTTCCTGACTGTGAGAGCTGTTCAGCAGTGGAACTCTCTGCCCCGGAGTGTGGTGGAGGCTCCTTCTTTGGAGGCTTTTAAACAGAGGCTGGATGGCCATCTGTCAGGGGTGATTTGAATGCAATATTCCTGCTTCTTGGCAGAATGGGGTTGGACAGGATGGCCCAGGAGGTCTCTTCCAACTCTTTGATTCTAGGATTCTATGATTTTAGGATTCTACCTCCTTTCTTTCCATTGCTGATCTATTTGTATTAATAGAGACATCACTTTTCTTCTTCTTCTTCCCAAACTCGATTGTGAGACGTTTCCTTTGAACTCTTAATTATGGTAATTCATTCCAAGTGTTGATGATGGGGAGGAGGCTGTTCAGGCTGGAGACGGGCTCCCAATGGGCTCCCAAGGTAGAACGTAGATCTCTTTCCCTAATCATTTCCATCCACATTTCAATATTTTGGGAAGATAGGGAGGATGAGAGGACCCTCACCAGGTGATGCGCTTGAATGCAAAGAGATGCAAGACCTGTGTCGTAGGAGAAAAAGGCGATGTGGTTGGAAGAGATGAAAAGCCATGTCGGAGTTAGGGAAGTTAGGAGGGTATTCATTAAAGATTTCCGCTGACCCACTTCTATTTATCACAGTGAAGTTGAACATGACCCCCACCCCACAAGAGATAGTAACTTATAGTTTTGCTAAGGGCAAGGACACCAGGCTGGATAATAAGGGTTAAGCCTTGGTCAGTTTAGTGTGTATCATTTAATCAAGGCTTTATGCCCTATTTTCATATGTTTGCAGCAGAAAGTAACAAATTTATTACTGAAAATCATGCCACAAAAGTATTTGACTTTTTCCACCTGAGACACACCTGGGCTCCTGATGGTCCCCCATCTCACAAACAAGGGACTCCCTTTCCCCCTCAGGGATATATTTCCCTTTATGGACACTGGGGGAGGGTAGTTGGGTTTACTCTCTGTATTATGATTTCTATATTTTCATATTTTCTCCTGTATTTCTATATTTCCCTTCATGTATCTGACCTTGCCCTGACTCTTTTTGCCCCCTTCTCATCTCCTTGAGGAAAAATGAGTAAGGAAGTTGCCCTGATCCTGGAGGGGCAGAGATTAGCCATCACAAAGAACTCTTCTCTATAGACATCCCTTGCATGGACAGTGACAAAAGGTGATATTCTTTGGCTTCGGTGGTACCAAGGAAGTCACCAATTAGCAAACTCTTAATCATATCACCATGGGATAAGGGGAAAAACCCTCGAAAAGTTTTCCCCTCCCAATCTGTCACCCATTCAGCCTCTCACTAAAGACATCCACCTAAGTTTGCCCCCATTGTTCCCCTGTCTGTGCTGTTAAAGAAAACCCGGATTATGTTGGCTTATGTTTATTGCCACCCATCACAGGACAATAGACTAGCCTGGCTTGCAGGCCTTTCTAGGACTCGCCAGGCATTTGGACATTTCCTGAGTTTCCATAATCCACTCAAGAATGCATTGTATTCCCTTGTCCCGCCTCCCTCCCTCCTGATTCACCGACATGCTGAAGTAGCAGGAGCCTTCTGATTGGCCCACACACTCAGAGGGTGGCGGAGCCTCCTTCCAGCTGTTGGGGCATCAGCCAATCACTTTTCAGCCAGGTGGAGGGTGGGGAGCGGGGAGATTTGAAACCCACAACTCTGTATTTTCTATAAAAATGCCATTTATTTCTGTAACCACATGCTCTGCTTGGCGAATGATTGCTGCTTTGCATCCTTTTCAGCTGAATCGCTAATAAACCTCGGTGGCGCTTCCTTCAACTTGGTGAGATCTTTTATTTGGAAAATCAGGGAAAAATATTGGGTGCTTCTCTGTCTCGCAAGGGTAACAAACTCTTTGATGAGTCTGATTGGTCTCTGCCTCCTGGCAAAGACCCCCTAAATTCCAGCCCGATAACAACAGGAGGCTGAAACTGCACATGTGTCATGATATAAGTCTCTTTACGTGCCAATTTACAACTCAGAACTGATAACGGTATTGATTTGACAGGTGCTGAAGTGTAGTGAGGTTTGAGAATGGACCCAGTGGAAGAGAGAGCAGTCCTCAAGTTCCTTCACTTGAAAGGCTTGCACACCAAAGGAGACATTCAATGAGATGAAAGAGGTTGATGGCGAGGATTCCCCATCATATGATGGAATCAAGTACTGGCATCGTACATTCCAATGTGGTTGGACTTTGGTGGAAATTTATTTATTTATTTATTTACGGCGCTTATATGCCGCCCTTCTCACCCCGAAGGGGACTCAGAGCGGCTTACAATATATATTTTCATACAATATATTATATTATTAGCAAAGTACAATATCAGTATATATTACTATATTGCACCATACCATTATATTGTAATATTATTAGTAATATTACATGTAATTAAACAGCTCCAATTCCAGAGCGATCCCACTCTGCTATTGATGAGCACACCATCCAGCAAGTGGAGGTCCCCATTTTGGAAAATCACCACGTAACCATTCTCCACCTAGCCCAAAAAAGTCAAGATGAGTGTGGGGTCCATGGAAAAAACCACTCAAGACCATTTTCACCTGCATAAGGTATCCACCCACTGGGTTCTCTCCCCTGCTCACACCTTTCCAGAAGCAGGAACTAGTCGAATGCTCTCCGGCTCTCTTGACAATGATGTGGCAGCAAAAAAAGCCAATGTGATTTTGGATTGCATCAATAGGAGCCTAGTGTCTAGATCTAGGGAAGTCATGCTCCCCATGCTCTATTCCGCCTTGGTTAGACCACACCTGGAATATTGTGTCCAATTCTGGGCACCACAATTCAAGAGAGATATTGACAAGCTGGAATGTGTCCAGAGGAGGGTGACTAAAATGATCAAGGGTCTGGAGAACAAGCCCTATGAGGAGCGGCTTAAGGAGCTGGGCATGTTTAGCCTGAAGAAGAGAAGGCTGAGAGGAGATATGATAGCCATGTATAAATATGTGAGAGGAAGCCACAGGGAGAAGGGAGCAAGCTTGTTTTCTGCTTCCCTGGAGACTAGGACACGGAACAATGGGTTCAAACTCCAAGAGAGGAGATTCCATCTGAACACGAGGAAGAACTTCCTTACTGTGAGAGCCGTTCAGCAGTGGAACTCTCTGCCCCAGAGTGTGGTGGAGGCTCCTTCTTTGGAAGCTTTTAAACAGAGGCAGGATGGCCATCTGTCAGGGGTGCTTTGAATGCAATATTCCTGCTTCTAGGCAGAATGCAGTTGGACTGGATGGCCCATGAGGTCTCTTCCAATTCAATGATTCAATGATTCTATGATTCTATGGAAACCAAGAGGATTTTGTCAACAGATGGACCACATGGGAGGTCCAACGCTCTGATCCTGAGACTCAAGTCCAGTCAACGCAATGGAAGCATCCTGACACACCGCCTCCAAAGAAGGCACGTGTCCAACTCTCAGCAGGCAAGGTCATGCTCACAGGATTTTGGGACCAGCATAGAGTCATATGGATGGATGTCCTAGCAAAGGGGACCAGGATCACTGGGGCAGACTAGGCTTCACTGCTGCGGACATTGTGGGAGGCATCCAAACCAAGAGACAACGTGGCATGCTCACCAAAGGTGTCCTTTGCCTTCTGCAAGACAACCCACCAGTTCACAACTCACCTGTTGCCCAGATAGAAGAAGCATGCTCTGGTGGCCCTGAAATTCTACCACATCCCCCTGATTCATCCAACCTTGCACCATCAAACTTCCACCTCTTTCCAAAAAGGACGTTATTTGTGAAGAGCAATCATTTCTCAGGTGAGGAGACTCTCATTTCCGAAGTCACAACGTGGCTTTTGGTCAACCTGTCGACTTCTCCAAGCCAGGTGTTTACAGTTGCTTAGAAAGATGGGAGAAGTGTGTGTCCTGAGGTGGCACCCATGGAGAGAAGAACTGGGCCAAGTTGCATTGCTCTCTGTCTACAGGAAGTGGGTCAAGGGAAATTCATTTATTTCGGGCATTTCTACCCTGCCCTTCTCAACTCCCGAAGGGGGACTCAGGACAGCTTCCAACCGGCATACGTTGATGCCTACAATTCACACAGTAAAATACATAGTAACAAAAAATTATAACAGTTAAAACATTACATTAATACATTAATACAATAAAAATACAATAAAATGCCAGCCTGGTGGCCATCGTTTTGCCAAGTCCATAATTAATAAATTCATTCCGCTTATCATAGTCCGTTTCCAAAGCTTTAGTCGTCATTGTCCATTGTCAGTCTGCCAGATTACCCAAAGGCCTGGTCCCATATCCATGGTTTTAATTTCCTTCTGAAAGAGAGGAGGGATGACGATGATCTAATTTCCCCGGGGAGGGAATTCCACAGGCAGGGGGCCACCACCGAGAAGGCCCTGTCCCTTGTCCCCACCAATCTCGTTTGTGACAAGGGCAAGGCCAAGAGCAGGGCCCCTCCAGAAGATCTTAAATTCCTAGGCGGGACGTAGAAGGAGATACATTCGGACAGGTACACTGGGCCGGTGCTGTATAGGGTTTTATAGGTCAAGACCAGCACTTTGAATTGTTCTCGGAACTGAATCGGCAGCCAGTGGAGCTGACATAATAGAGGGGGTGGTATGCTCCCTGTATGACGCTCCGGTGAGAAGTTTAGCTGCTGCCCGCTGGACTAGTTGAAGTTTCCGAACAGTCTTCAAAGGCTGTAGAGCGCATTGCAGTAATCTATTCGGGATGTGACAAGAGCGTGGACCACTGTGGCCAGATCCGACTTCCCAAGGTACGGGCGCAACTGGCGCACAAGTTTTAATTGTGCAAAAGCTCTCCCGGCCACCGCCGAGACCTGGGGTTCCAGGCTCAGCGATGAGTCCAGGATCACTCCCAAGCTGCGAACCTGCGCCTTCAGGGGGAGTGGAACCCCGTCTAACACAGGCTGTAACCCTATCCCCTGTTCGGCCTTACGACTGACCAGGAGGACCTCTGTCTTGCCTGGATTCAGTTTCAATTTGTTAGCTCTCATCCAGTCCGACACAGCGGCCAAGCACCGGTTCAAGGTCTGGACAGCTTCCTTGGTGACAGGTGAGAAGGAGTGACAGATTTGGACACCATCTGCGTAGAGATAACATCTTTCATGAACCCCTCTCGTATTAATAAGAGGAGAAGGAACAAAATGAGAAACCCTCCGTCTCGCTCCTTAAAAACTTCCCTGTTCAAAAAAAAAATATCCAAATTGCACAATTGACGTGATTATTATTCAGATGAGAATGGAAAGGGCAGCCGAAGAACAATCTCTTTTCCTTTTTGCCTTCATCTCCGGCAAGATTGGCTCCCAAGGAGGCCTTTCTTCCTCCCAACACCTTCTTCTCTTCCTTCCTTCCTTCCTTCCTTGGTTTGTTGTTTTGTTTTGCAACTTTCCCTTATTCATGCGACTGAGAGAAATCAAGCTGATCCTTACTTAATTTATCTTTGGAAGGAAAAAAAGCACAACCTCCTCCGCCGCCCTTCTTTGAGGCACAAAAGGCGATGGCTTCCGAGAGATTATATTTTTTTACATATTTACATATTTCACCTTGAGCGCTTTGGTAGTTTACTGCCTACTGGTGAATGCGTCGGATTTTTTCCAAGCACACGCTTTGCAAACGAAGCTTTTATTATTATTATTTTTTTTGCAAAGGGAGGAAATGCATTCCAAGGGTTTGGTTGGTTTCTTGCTGGCTTCTGCTCCCACTTTGTTTTCACATCCTCACATTTCCTTATTTCACATGATTTGGAAAAATAATAAAAGGAGGGAAAGGGGGGGGGGGGAGAAGAAATACCGCCCGTGGCGCTCTTTTCCCTTTCTCAAGAGCAAAGTGAATGTGACTTTTCTAAAGGGGTCAAAGGATGCCTCCCAGGCCTGGACGCCTGCCTGCTCTCAGCTTCACTGAGGGGCTTGTCAGGGCTTTAGCGTCTCCGGAGAAACGGGAGCCCCCCGGCCCTTGGTGGCGGCCAGCCCCCCAGCAGCCCACGGCCTCACAATGCACACACACACATGGCGCCTTCTCACCCACCCACTCACCCACATCCCATCCGGCCCCTTTGGAAACCCAGCATCCCACACAAAGGCCGCCCTTCATGCGGTGCCTTCACGTGGGGCACAGGCGAGGCAGAAAGGGACGGCTTCCAGGTTCGTTGCAGGGAAGGGAACATATGCGGCACCCACTCTGCTCACATAGACTCCGCTCGCATGTCGTGGATTCCACTTTGTGGCCCCATTTCTTGAGGTTGGCTCTGCATCTCGTGGTGCCAGAGCGCAGTCTGTTCAGCGCCTTCCAAGTCGCCCCGTCTTCTGTGTGCCCAGGGGGGAGTCTCTCATTGGGTATCAGCCTCTGGGTTTGAGCCTGCCACTTTTGGACTCTCACTTGCTGAGGTGTTCCAGCGAGTGTCTCTGTAGATCTTAGAAAACTATGTCTAGATTTTAGGGCTGGGCGGTTTCGTTTCGTAATTTCGTAATTCGTTAAAAATTCGTTATTTTTTTTATAACAAAGCGATATTGAACCATTCAGGAGCAACTAAAAAACGAAACGAATTTTTCCAATTCGTTTCGTAATTGTTTCGGAATTGTTTCGTTATTGATTCGTAAATGTTTTGTTATTATTTCCGCATGTCTGGTGCAAGTTTTAGGGTTGCTGTTTGTTTTCTCAGTGAAAAAATATAATTATCACACCAACAGTCAACAACAGAGGGAGAGGGAAGCTTCAGAAGTTTTTTTAGCGTATTGCGCGATCGCGGCCGCCATTAACGAATCGATTCGTAATTGTTTCGTAATTGTTTTATGATTTCCGAAATTTCGTAAATATCGAACTTTTTTTAAGGAAAATTTCGGAATTCTTTTAAATAACGAAACGCAAAAAACCCCTAAAAACGAATCGAGTTTAGAAACAAATTTTTCCGTGTTTGGACAGCCCTACTAGATTTAAGTCGTTAACGTGCTGGCTGATACCCAAACAAGGGATGAGCTGGAGATGTCTCTGCCTTGGTCCTTTCACTATTGGCTGCTACTTCCCGGCGGATGTCAGGTGGTGCAATACCGGCTAAGCAGTGTAATTTCTCCAGTGGTGTAGGGCGCAGACACCCCGTGATAATGTGGCATGTCTCATTAAGAGCCACATCCACTGTTTTAGCGTGGTGAGATGTGTTCCACACTGGGCATGCATACTCAGCAGCAGAGTAGCATAGCGCAAGGGCAGATGTCTTCATTGTGTCTGGTTGTGATCCCCAGGTTGTGCCAGTCAGCTTTCATATGATATTGTTTCTAGCGCCCACTTTTTGCTTGATGTTCAAGCTGTGCTTCTTGTAGGTCAGAGCACGGTCCAGAGTGACTCCCAGGTATTTGGGTGCACTGCAATGCTCCAGTGGGATTCCTTCCCCGGTAATAATCCTCAGAGCTCGGGATGCTTCTCTGTTCTTGAGATGGAAATGTTTTCGGCCATGAAAGTCTTCGACAATACATTATTATTATTATTATTATTATTATTATTATTATTATTATTATTAGAAACACAACAAGATGAGTCCACAGCAGACAAGATCACTCTGCTGGCTGTTGTATTGGATCACACGTCGGATATTATTATTATTGTTATTATATAATAATAATAATAATAATAATAATAGAGAGCCCGGATGTCCATCTGTTGGGAGGGATTGGATTGTGTCTTCCTGCCTCCCAGAAGGGGGTTGGACTGGATGGCCCTGGGCTCTCTTCCAACGGTGGGATTCTATTTCTCCACAAGCCGTCTCATGTCTATGAAGTTGGATGGCCATCTGTCGGGAGGGATTAGATTGCAGTGTGAATGCACACCCTTCAATCCCTATGGGAAAAGCTTTTCCTTTCTCTGTCTCCCATTCTGTTCTCTCTCTCCTCCTCCAGACTGCCTCCTGGAGATACCATCTCTGGATCCCAGCCTATTTATTATCCTAATGAAAGACAGGTTTGCATGTGGCTTCTGGGGCAAAACCCTCGGGTGGAAGGGCAGGAACCGCTGCGCTCGCTCGCTCGTTCGTTCATTTCGGTCTTTTGAAAACATACACATCTCCGATTACGCCAACAAGAGGAACATTTCCTGCCTTGTTTGTCCTACCTGCTGGGAGAGGTTGGTGGTTGGCGTGATTTCCCAACAGGCCTGCCCTTGATCTAAGACAAATTACCCAAGGCGCTCCCCATTGGATCATCACCGTTTCCCCATTGTTTGGGCAACCCAGGCAAGCTTTGCCCTGTATATATATATTCTTTCATTTTTGCAGATTTCCCTTTTGTGATTCTGATGTGGGTTCCATTCATATCTTCATTGTGGATCCTCCAGCATGAGTCTACGGTTAACTTCTGCCATTGATAGCAATACAAAACCTCAGAATTCCTAAAGAAAACACTTCTCTGGGTACTTGCAGGTTTTGTTACATTGATTACATCATATAATATGATTTTTCAATGAGCTGGTGGAGTTGTTGCATCAGCTGAGGTCTAAAGATTTCAGCAGGGATCCCATCAGGTCCACTGGCTTTGTTTTTTTTGTTGTCATTGCCTGATGCCGTTGCTGACTTCTTCCAAACTCTATAGCAGTGTTTCTCAACCTTCCTAATGCTGCGACCCCTTAATACATTCCTCATGTGGTGGTGACCCCCAACCATAAGATTATTTTAATTGCTACTTCATAACTGTAATTTTGCTACTGTTATGAACCATCATGTGAATATCTGATATGTAGGATGTTTTTTCATTCACTGGACCAAATTTGGCACAAATACCCGATACGCCCAAATTTGAATACTGGGTTGTGGGGGGGGGGGGGTTGATTTTGTCATTTGAGAGTTGTAGTTGCTGGGATTTATAGTTCACCAACAATCAAAGAGCACTGGAACTCCACCAATGATGGAATTGAACCATAATTGGCACGCAGAATTCCTCATGACGAACAAAAAATACTGGAAGGGTTTGGTGTGCATTGACCTTGGGTTTTGGAGTTGTAGTTCACCTACATCCAGAAAGCACTGTGGACTCAAACAATGATGGATCTGAACCAAACTTGGCACAAATATGTAGTATGTCCAAATATGAACACTGGTGGAGGTTGGGGGGAAATAGATTTTGACATTTGGGAGTTGCAGTTGCTGGGATTTATAGTTCATCTACAATCAAAGAGCATTCTGAACCCCACCAATGATAGAATTGGGCCGAACTTCCCACATAGAACCCCTATAACCAACAGGAAATATTTCCTTTTCTGATGGTCTTTGGTGACCCCTCTGACACCCCCTTGTGACCCCCCCAGGGGTCACGACCTCCAGGTTGAGAAATGCTGCTCTATAGCAACACAGTGGTGTCTATGCAATCGTTGTTTTGCATTTCCCTTCTGAGCATGGCCAATATGGCGCACCCAATGGGATTTCCGCCCATTCCATGACACTATGTAACACAATTTCTAGTCCTGGGTTACAAAAGTCATTTTTCTAATTGATTCTATTATAAAAACATGGAAAAAGTTTATTAAACTGCAGAAAATGTTGTGGGACATCCTGCTATTGCACATTTGATGATAGTTTTTCAATGAATATCTCAACCAATTCAACAAAGTTTCTGGAGGAGAACAACTACTTTCAAAGTAAGGACAGCACAATTAAACAGGAATAATACTTTCAAACCAGGAAAAATAAAATAAAATTTTGTTACATAGTGGTCAACATTCAACAGAAATTGGCCACAGTCCTGAAGGACCTAGAAATCCCTGGAATCTCAGGATAGGAGTTGAAGTGGTGAACAACAGGCAATTCCTCCCATATTTTGCACCCACACACACACACTTTAACACCATCTGCAAAAATATCCCCAATTTGCAATCTCCAGCGAGGAGCTGCACCAGTGTGCAATAGCCACTTCCCCCTATATTTTCCTTCCATGCACACACCTGAAGCCACTAGCAAATATATGAGAGATGTGCAATGTTGGAAGATGAGCCAAAGTAATGTACAATGGTTATCCCCCCCCCCCCGGCATGTTTTGCATCTACATGCACATCTTAACACCATATGAAAAAACACCACAAATGTGCAATAGAGGAGCCAAAGCAGTGTACCATAGACAAAGCAATATCTCCCCATATTTTGCTTCTGCATCATCTGTGAAAGCATCACAAGTGTGCAGTTTTGTATGAGGAGCCACAGCAGTGTGCAATGGCCACTTTTCTTCATAGTTTCCTTTGACATACATTCTTTACTGCAAAAACCACAAATGTGCAATTGCAGGATACAATGGTCACTTTGCCCCATATTTTGCATAGGGTTCAATGGCCACTTCCTCCCATATGTGCTTATACTAATATGATATGCAGCAATCTCAGAAATGTGAAATTGCAGGGTGGCCCTTTCACACTCTTCTGAAATTGCACATTTATGACCTTTTTGATGATAGTTTAGAAGGGAAATATGGAGGAAGTGGTCTTTGCACACTCTTCTGAAATAGCACATTCATGACGTTTTCACAGATGGTTTTGAAGGAAAATATGGGGAAAAGTGGCCCTTGCACATTCTTCTAAATTGCACCTTTGTGACATTTTTGCATATAGTTTGGAAGGAAAATATTACAGGAAGTGGCCCTCAAAAACTCTTCTGAAATTGCACATTTGTGTTGTTTTTTAAAAGATGGTTTGGAAGGAAAATACATGGGAAAGTGGCCCTTGCACAGCTCTTCTAAAATTTCACATTTCTGATGTTTTTGCTGATGGTTTGGAAGGCAAATATATGGAGGAAAATGGCATTTTCACACTCTTCTGCAATTGCACATTTGTGATGTTTTCGTAGCTGTTTTGGAAGGAGACTATGGAGAAAAGTGTCCCTTGCACACTCTTCTGAAATTTCACATTTGTGACATTTTTTTTCAGATATCTTGGAAGGAAAATATAACAGGATGTGGCCCTTTCACACTCTTCTGCAATTGCACATTTGTGATGTTTTGGCAGATGGTTTGGAAGGAAAATATGGGGGGAAGTGGCCCTTGCACGCTCTTCTGCAATTGCACATTTGTGACGTTTTTGCAGCTAACTTGGAAGGAAAATATAACAGGAAGTAGCCCTTTAACACTTCTGCAATTGCACATTTGTGATGTTTTTGCAGAAGGTTCAGAAGGAGAACATGGAGGAAAGTGGTCCTTTCACACTCTTTTACAATTGCACATTTGCGAGGTTTTTGCAGATATCTTGGAAGGAGAATATAGCAGGAAGTGGCCCTTTCACACTCTTCTGCAATTGCACATTTGTGATGTTTTTGCAGATGGTTCGGAAGGAGAACATGGAGGAAAGTGGCCCTTTCACACTCTTTTACAATTTCACATTTGTGACATTTTTGCAGATATCTTGGAAGGAAAATATATCAGGATTTGGCCCTTTCACATTATTTTGCAATTGCACATTTGTGACATTTTTGCAGTTGGTTTGGAAGGAAAACATGGAGGAAAGTGGCCTTTCACACTCTTCTGCATTTGCACGTTTGTGACATTTTTGCAAATGGTTTGGAAGGAGAATATAGCAAGAAGCGGCCCTTGCACACTTGTCTGCAATTGCTCATTTGTGAGGTTTTTGCAGATATCATGGAAGGAAAATATAGCAGGAAGTGGCCCTTTCACACTCTTCTGCAATTGCACATTTGTGACATTTTTGCAGACTGCTTGGAAAATATAGCAGGAGGTGGCCCTTTCACACTCTTCTGCAATTGCACATTTGTGATGTTTTTTGCAGAGGGTTGGAAGGAGAACATGGAGGAAAGTGGCCCTTTCACACTCTTCTGCATTTGCACATTTGTGATGTTTTGGCAGATAGCTTGGAAGGAGAATATAGAGGAAAGAGGCCCTTTCACACTCCTCTGCAATTGCACATTTGTGACACTTTTTGCAAATGGTTTGGAAGAAGAATATAGCAGGAAGTGGCCCTTTCACACTTTTCTGTAATTGCACATTTGTGATGTTTTGGCAGTTGGTTTGGAAGGAAAATATGGGGGGAAGTGGCCCTTGCATACTCAGATCCATTGCTAAATGGCTCTTAAGTATGAAGACGTTTCTCCGAATGTGTTGTTGACATCTCCCCTCCGAACCACGAGACCTTGCCTGACCTTCTGGAGCAACAAAGAACAATCTCTTTCCTCTTTGAGGCAGGCCTCGAGGCATTCCAAGGAAGCCACCATGTCTCCGCTCTGTCTTCTCAACATGCCCAGGAGCTCCTGCTTATCCTCCTCCTCGCCTCTCTCCAGACTTGTGCCAACTTGTCTCTTTCCTTCCTCAAACAAGGAACCGAGAACGGAGTTGCACAAGGGAAGCAGCTTGTATCTGCGTGCCTTCCAGTCCCTTCTGGATCCATGAAATCCCTTCTAGATTTCATAGGGTTCTTTTATGCAAGGGATACTCTAGAACCAGCAGTCCTCCTGGACTTGAGGAAGGTTCTGGGATGACAGCCCAAAGAGGCCCCTTTCTCTAGGCTCTGGACATCAGTCTGCAGTATTATAAGGATTTCACTTAGGATCCAATGGGTTCTCGGTGAGAACCGTTCTGCGAAATCTCGTCTTGCCACCTTTGCTTGTGTCCAGAGGTCATAGAAAACCACCACCGCCAACCTCCTTGACCTGAATTTCCCTTTGTTCCTGCTCCAACCCTCGGAGTCACGCGGAAGCAGCCAGGATTGTGAGGAGTTTCCTTAAGGAAGGGAGGAAAGACTGAGAAAGAGGACGTATCCAATGGCAAAAGATACACCCAGATAGACGAATTATTTCCTCCTCTCTCTTCTGGAGGACACGGGCTTTGTTTCCCTCCCCTTTGATAAGTTAGAAGCAAATCTCTGCCTGTCCTCCCCCCTTTCTTTCTGTCCTTTTTTTCTGTTCTTTCTTTCTCTTTCTTTTTATCTTTCTTGGTTGTTTGTCTTTCTTTCTGCTGTTTTCTTGTTGTCTATCTTTTTATCTGTGTGGCTTTCTTTTTCTTTCTGTCTTTCTAGCTTTCTGTCTGTCTTGTTTGTCCTTCCTTCCTTCCTTCCTTCCTTCCTTCCTTCCTTCCTTCCTTCCTTCCTTCCTTCTTCCTTCCTTCTTTCCTTCTCACCCACTTGCCTGCCTTTCTGTTTGCCTCTTTCTTCTCTTCTCTTCTCTTCTCTTCTCTTCTCTTCTCTTCTCTTCTCTTCTCTTCTCTTCTCTTCTCTTCCTTCCGTCCTTCCTTGCCACTCACCCGCTCACCTGCCTGACTTACTGTCCCTTCCTTCCTTCTTTCCTTCCTTCCTTCCTTCCTCCCTTCCCACTCCCTCCTCCCTCCTTTCTTCCCTTCCTTCCTTCCTTCCTTCCTTCCTTCCTTCCTTCCTTCCTTCCTTCCTTCCTTCCTTCCTTCCTTCCCGCCCGCCCGCCCGCCTGCCTTTCTGTTTGCCTTCTTTCTTTCTTTCTTTCTTTCTTTCTTTCTTTCTTTCTTTCTTTCTTTCTTTCTTTCTCTCCTCTCTCTCTCTCTTTTTGCCTGTCTATCTCTCTTTCTGTCTGGTCTGGCTGTCTGCTATTCCTATCTGTCTTCCTATCTGTCTTCCTTCCTGCCTTCCTTCTTTCGCTCCCTCCCTCCTGTTTGCCTGCTCGCCTGCCTGCTTGCCTGCCATTCTCTTTCTTTCTTTCTTTCTTTCTTTCTTTCTTTCTTTCTTTCTTTCTGTCTTTTTTCTGCCTGTCGTTCAATCTCTCTTTCTGTCTGGTCTGCCTGCCTGTCTTTCTTCCTTCCGTCCCTCTTTCTTTCTTTCTTTCTTTTTCTTTCTTTCTTTCTTTCTTTCTTCTTCCTTCCTTCCTTCCTTCCTTCCTTCCTTCCTTCCTTCCTTCCTTCCTTCCTTCCTTCCTTTCTTTCTTTTCTTTCTTTCTTTCTTTCTTTTTCTTTTCTTTTTTTCTTTCTTTCTGCCCCTTCCTTCTTTTCTGACTCCTTTTCTTTTTGTCTTTCTTTTTCTGCCTGTCTTTCTATCTCTCTTTCTGTCTGGTCTGCCTGTCTGCTGTTCCTATCTGTCTCCCTATCTGTTTTCCTTCCTGTCTTCCTTCTTTCTCCCTTCCTTCCCCTCCTTCCTCCTTTCTCTTTCTTCTTTCTTTCTTCTTTTTTCTTTCTTTCTTTCTTTCCTTTTCTTTCTTCTTTCTTCTCTCACCATGTCCATATCTCTCACCAATGTCCAACTTGTGTGTTGTTCACCATGGGAAGAGACTCCAAGGCAGCTCCACCAAACTTCAGCTTTGTGTAACTCCAATCTGGACATCCTTCTGTCTCCTTCCTTCCTTCCTTCCTTCCTTCCTTCCTTCCTTCCTTCCTTCCTTCCTTCCTCTCTTCTTTCTCAGGCTTCTGCTCTGCCCCCTTTCTCCCCCCAGCTGAGGAGCCTGTGCAGATCAGAAACTCACACAGGGAAAAGAGGAGGGAGAAATCAGAAAGAAAGACAGAAAGAAAGAGAGAAAGAGAGAAAGGAGAAGGAGCGGATGCCCTTTCCTGCAGCAAAATTAACCGGGATCACGTGGCAAACAATCTGAGCCTTGTCTGAAAAGGGGAGCCATTAAAAATGGCCCCGAGCGATGGCCGGGGCCCAATCTGGCGGAGGGAGGGAGGGAGGGAAGGAGGGAGTCTCTGCTGCAGATGTGGAGGCCTGGCTCTCAGGCAGAGCCACAATTAAAACCCACTCCTCTGCCAAAAAGAGAGGGAGGGGAGGCAGGAGGGAGCACATCAAAGGCCGGCTGAAATGTGTAGTTAGCAAGGAGAGGGGTCTCCTCTTGAACCAGGCCCCGCGGCCATCCCCGGCCCCCTTGTTAATGAGAAATTTTGACCTCTGGTTTGTAAGTTAAACTTGTAATCCCGGCTAATGAAGTAAATCAATCCCAACTTCTTCGGCTGGTGGAGCCCATTCATTCCTTCTGGCTGCGGCATCCAGCTCTCTGCAAAACACAAGGTTGACGCAAACGAAAAGATGGAAAGGCCGTGACGGCACACACCTATTCCTCCCCATTTGGCACGCTTTTCGACAAATGCAAAGATCGCAGTGCTGAACAAGCCCTGATAGAATCGGATTGAAGCCTTTGGTCTCGTTGGGTCCTCAGGGTGGGTTTCAGGGCAAAATTGGATCCCTGCAACTTCGGCTTAAAGGGGGAAATAAGTCTTTCTTTCGGTGGTACCAGGCAAATCTCTCCCTCTCTTTGATTACTCCTTTTGCCTAATCTCCCTGGGTAGTGAGTTCGGGAGCCGAGGGGTCACCACGGAGAAGGCCCTCTCCCTCGTCCCCACAAACTGTGTTTGTGATGGAGGTGGGAGCGAGAGGAGGGCTGACCCGGAAGATCGAAGAGATTGTGCAGGTTCATAGAAGGAAATGCAATCACGAAGGAGGTCCCTCCCACAAAGTGAAAGTTTGGGCAGGACATCCCTCCTGCGAAGACAAAGTTTGGGCAGGATGTCCCCCCCGCAAAGACAAAGTTTGGAAAGGACGTCCCTCCCGCAAAGACAAAGTTTGGGCAGGACAGCCTCCCACAAAGATAAAGTTTGGGGAGAACATCCCTCTTGTAAAGACAGAGTTTGGGCAGGATGTCTCTCCTGCAACGACAACGTTTGGGCAGGACGTCCCTCCTGCAAGGACAAAGTTTGGACAGGATGTCCCTCCCACAAAGACAAAGTTTGGGCAGGATGTCCCTTCCTAAAAGAGAAAGTTTAGGCAGGATGTCCCACTTGCAAAGACTAAGTTTGGCCGCAAGACGTCCCTCCCGCAAAGACAAAGTTTGGACAGGATGTCCCTCCCACAAAGACAAAGTATGGGCAGGATGTCCCTTCCTAAAAGAGAAAGTTTGGGCAGGATGTCCCTTCCTAAAAGAGAAAGTTTAGGCAGGATGTCCCACTTGCAAAGACTAAGTTTGGCCGCAAGACGTCCCTCCCGCAAAGACAAAGTTTGGACAGGATGTCCCTCCCACAAAGACAAAGTTTGGGCAGGATGTCCCTTCCTAAAAGAGAAAGTTTAGGCAGGATGTCCCACTTGCAAAGACTAAGTTTGGCCGCAAGACGTCCCTCCCGCAAAGACAAAGTTTGGGCAGGATGTCCCTTCCTCAAAGAGAAAGTTTGGGCAGGATGTCCCACTTGCAAAGACTAAGTTTGGCCACAAGACGTCCCTCCCGCAAAGACAAAGTTTGGGCAGGATGTCCCTTCCTCAAAGAGAAAGTTTGGGCAGGATGTCCCACTTGCAAAGACTAAGTTTGGCCGCAAGACGTCCCTCCCGCAAAGAGAAAGTTTGGGCAGGATGTCCCTCTTGCAAAGACAAAGTTTGGACAGGACATCCCTCCTGCAAAGACAAAGTTGGGCAAGACGTCCCTCTCGCAAAGACAAGTTTGGTGAGGACATTCCTTCCGCAAAGACAAGATTTGGGCAGGACGTCCCTCCCACAATGATAAAGTTTGGGCAGGATGTCCCTCCCGCAGAGACAAAGTTTTTGCAGGACGTCCCTCCCACAAAGAGAAAGTTTGGGCAGGACGTTCCTCCCGCAAAGACAAAGTTTGGGCAGAACGTCCCTCCCGCAGAGACAAAGTTTGGGCAGGACATCCCTCCCGCAAAGACAAAGTTTGGGCAGGACGTCCCTCCTGCAAAGACAAAGTTGGGCAAGACGTCCCTCTCGCAAAGACAAGTTTGGTGAGGACATTCCTTCCGCAAAGACAAGATTTGGGCAGGACGTCCCTCCCACAATGATAAAGTTTGGGCAGGATGTCCCTCCCGCAGAGACAAAGTTTTTGCAGGACGTCCCTCCCGCAGAGACAAAGTTTGGGCAGGACGTTCCTCCCGCAAAGACAAAGTTTGGGCAGAACGTCCCTCCCGCAGAGACAAAGTTTGGGCAGGACGTCCCTCCCGCAAAGACAAAGTTTGGGCAGGACGTCCCTCCCGCAGAGACAAAGTTTGGGCAGGACGTCCCTCCCGCAGAGACAAAGTTTGGGCAGGACGTCCCTCCCGCAAAGACAAAGTTTGGGCAGGACGTCCCTCCCGCAAAGACAAAGTTTGGGCAGGACGTCCCTCCCACAAAGATAAAGTTTGGGCAGGACATCCCTCCTGCAAAGACAAAGTTTGGGCAGGACGTCCCTCCCGCAGAGACAAAGTTTGGGCAGGACGTCCCTCCCGCAGAGACAAAGTTTGGGCAGGACGTCCCTCCCGCAAAGACAAAGTTTGGGCAGGACGTCCCTCCCGCAGAGACAAAGTTTGGGCAGGACGTCCCTCCCGCAGAGACAAAGTTTGGGCAGGACGTCCCTCCCGCAAAGACAAAGTTTGGGCAGGACGTCCCTCCCGCAAAGACAAAGTTTGGGCAGGACGTCCCTCCCACAAAGATAAAGTTTGGGCAGGACATCCCTCCTGCAAAGACAAAGTTTGGGCGGGACGTCCCTCCCGCAGAGACAAAGTTTGGGCAGGACGTCCCTCCCGCAGAGACAAAGTTTGGGCAGGACGTCCCTCCCGCAAAGACAAAGTTTGGGCAGGACGTCCCTCCCGCAAAGACAAAGTTTGGGCAGGACGTCCCTCCCGCAGAGACAAAGTTTGGGCAGGACGTCCCTCCCGCAGAGACAAAGTTTGGGCAGGACGTCCCTCCCGCAAAGACAAAGTTTGGGCAGGACGTCCCTCCCGCAAAGACAAAGTTTGGGCAGGACGTCCCTCCCGCAAAGACAAAGTTTGGGCAGGACGTCCCTCCCGCAAAGACAAAGTTTGGGCAGGACGTCCCTCCCACAAAGATAAAGTTTGGGCAGGACGTCCCTCCCGCAGAGACAAAGTTTGGGCAGGACGTCCCTCCCACAAAGATAAAGTTTGGGCAGGACGTCCCTCCCGCAGAGACAAAGTTTGGGCAGGACGTCCCTCCCGCAAAGACAAAGTTTGGGCAGGACGTCCCTCCCGCAAAGACAAAGTTTGGGCAGGACGTCCCTCCCGCAAAGACAAAGTTTGGGCAGGACATCCCTCCCACAAAGACAAAGTTTGGGCAGGACGTCCCTCCCGCAACAACAAAGTTTGGGCAGGACGTCCCTCCCGCAACGACAAAGTTTGGCCAGGACGTCCCTCACACAAAGACAAAGTTTGGCCAGGACGTCCCTCCCGCAAAGACAAAATTTTTGGGCAGGGTGTCCCTCACACAAAGACAAAGTTTGGCCAGGACCTCCCTCCCTCAAAGACAAAGTTTGGGCAGGACGTCCCTCCCACAAAGATAAAGTTTGGCCAGGACGTCCCTCCCTCAAAGACAAAGTTTGGGCAGGACATCCCTCCCACAAAGATAAAGTTTGGCCAGGACGTCCCTCCCTCAAAGACAAAGTTTGGGCAGGACGTCCCTCCCTCAGAGACATAGTTTGGGCAGGACGTCCCTCCTGCAAAAACAAAGTTTGGGCAGGACGTTCCTCCCACAAAGACAAAGATTTGGCAGGACGTCCTTCCCACAAAGACAAAGTTTGGGCAGGATGTCCCTCCTGCAAAGACAAAGTTTTGGAAGTTTCAGAAACTTTCCCCATGTTTTTAAATTAGTACCAATTAGGAAGGAGTCCCCGGTGGCGCAGTGGGTTAAACCGCTGAGCTGCTAAACTTGTTGACCGAGAGGTCGCAGGTTCGAATCCGGGGAGAGGGATGAGCTCCTGCTGTTAGCCCCAACTTCTGCCAACCAAGCAGTTTGAAAACATGCAAATGTGAGTAGATCAATAGGTACCCCTCCGGCGGGAAGGTAAGGGCGCTTCATGCAGTCATGCCGGCCTCATGACTTTGGAGGTGTCTACGGACAATGCCGGCTCTTTGGCTTAGAAATGGAGATGAGCACCAGAGTAGACTTCATGTCAGGGGAAAATCTTAACTTTTACCTACCAAATAGGAAACGACATTCTGCAATTGCATCTTCTTTTATTTCTCATTTTATTTCTCACACAATGGCAAGCCAAATCATTTCATAGAAGCCAAGGAGAATTTTTAATTTTTATTTGAATTTTTTTAAAAAAAGGATTTGGTTGTAAGTTCTTAGTACATGTTATTCCACATCGTTTATTATTAGGCTTGGGTAACAACGGAAAAAATTGTTTCTAAACTCGTTTCGTTTTTAGGGGTCCATCGCATTTCGTTTTTTAAAAAAATTGCGAAATTTTCCTTTTAAAAACTTCGAAATTTACGAAATTTCGTATAATTACGAATCGATTCGTTAACGGCGGACGCGATTGCGCAATATGCTAAAGAAACCTCCAAATGGGACAGGGGGAATTCTGAAGCTTCCCTCTCCCTCTGTTGTTGACTGTTGGTGTGATAAAACACACAACAACTATAAAACTTGCACCAGACAAGCGAAAATAATTACGAAATAATAACGAAATAATTTCGAAATAATTTTGAAATAATAACGAAATAATTACGAAATAAATTGAAAAAATTGTTTCGAATCTAATTTACTCCTCACACTATTCCTGCATGGCTCAATATTGGATCGTAAGCTAATTTAAATACGAATTGATAACGAATTACGAAATTAACGAACGAAACCGCCCAAGCCTATCATGGTTGAGCGACAGATAGAGGAGAACGCTTGGCGGATTTTGGTTCCAATACGCTCATATTTTCGTCGAATCGAACGCAGACCTCCTATAATCGGGTTCAAAGGATTTCTCCTTGAACATTCATTAAAAATAAGAACGTTATTTCCAACTTGGTGTAGATTTCTCTCCCAAGGAAGAAAAAAAGAGAGAGAGAAGCAGGAGCAAAACAGCCTACAAAGCGTCGAGAGAAGATTGCCGAACGAAAGCCAGGTTTTTAAATTTTCTTTTTCTCTTTTTTTTTTACGACGCGCTGTTATTCCTAACTTGTTAAGATTGATCAAATAGAAAGCTCCGAATGGAGAGAGAAAGAGAGAAAATTAAGCCGACGAGAAAAAAAAAAGTGTGACTTGGATTTAATATTTTATAATTGCCAAGGGACATACTGAGATCAATGGATTTTTTCCCCCCTTTTTTTTGCCCGAGATGAACGTCAAGGAAAAAAAAAGAGAGAGAGATGTACTTCATTCTTTTAGGGAACATTGGTCTATTTAATTCTTCTGTCTGATGCATGAGAAATATGCCTGCCTTGGCCTTCTTTCGCAGCCGCCAGCGTCGCCTTGGGCCGGTATTACCACTTTTAATAGGGCCGCCATCCGAGGAAGGAAGGAAGAGCGAGAAAGAGATCCAATAAGCCATTCCTCTAATGGATTTTCCCTGTTTATCCGCTCCCACCTTTCTTCCTTCCTTTCTTTCTCCTCCCCGCACCCCCTTTGCAGCTAATTTTAGTTTTTTGCATGCTGAGTCGCTTCACTTTAAATTAAATGGATAGAAACAAAAGGGGGAAAGACTGTGCAGCTAATAAACCATGATTATTTGTGAAGTGCTTCGCAACGGGGCTCCCCATCGACCAAGGTAGATCATTGGCGAACGGAGGCACCGCTGGGCTGCCGTCCCACTTGTTGTCACAATGAACCTCTCCAATCGAGCGCAAACTCCCCACAAAATGGTATCTATAAGTAGGTTATTGTGAACTCCCATTTATAGTTTGCCGCAATTAGGAGAAGAATTAATTTGGACGTTTTCAGAGGGAATGAGGTTTTTATGGGATGCGGAAATCAGGGGAACGTGGAAGTCGAGTGTTGCCGAGGCCCTTCTGTTGTGTCTGCATGCTCTACAAAAGGCATGGGCAAACTTTGGCCCTCCAAGTGTGTGCTGGTACAGCTGTACAAGGAGCTCCAACTTTATTTTGTTGTTGTTCATTCGTTCAGTCGTCTCCGACTCTTTGTGACCCAGGGGCGGCTCGTCCATTACGCGAAGTAAGCGGTCGCAGAACACATTTGTTTTGCCAGGGGCGCAGAGGCGCCTCTGTAAATGCCCCTCGACCGCCACTTGAGGAGCGCCCCCTCAGCTCACAACAGCCCTAGCAGTCCGGGGGGAGCCTCGGCTTTCTTGCCTCACTGCCAGACGATCCTCTTCCCAAAGGGGCCGAGCCCTTGAGCCTCACCTAGCCCCTCTCGTTCCTGCTCCACCTGGCCACCGGGTGCACGAGCAGAGCCGGCGCTCAATCGTTCTTTGCATTCGATCCCTTCCCCATGACTGGCTCCCTTTCCCAATCCCCCGGCGCTCCACCCGCCTCCTCTCCTCTCATCAATCTGCAGGTGAGCCAAAGGGCGGAGCCACCGCGTCTGGCCCGCTTCAGGTCCGGAGGCGTGTCTGAAAACCCCAGCGTGCGCACCAAAAGTCTCCTGACTCTTCTCCTGACTTTCTCTTCAGCCATTGGGACCAAGAGAGAGAGAGAGAGAGAGAGCCCCTCCGGCTGGAGGTATCTCCCACCTCCGCTCCCTCCTTTGTTTTTGCGCCTACCTTCAGGAAAGGTGGGCATCTCAACCTCTCTCTCTCTCGGTCCCAATGGCTGAGGAGAAAGTCAGGAGAAGAGGTGAGTTTTGGTGCACATGCCGGGGTCTCCGGACCCAAAGCGGGCCAGGCAAGGGAGCAAATGTGGCAAGTGTAGTCACTGGGATGTATAGTTCACCTACAATCAAAGAGCATTCTGAACTCCCATGTTGAACAGAAAATATAGATCAATGATTGGGTGGGGGGGCGCCAAAATATTGTTTGTTTACCGTTGAAAATTACCTAGGGCCGCCTCTGTCGTGACCTTATGGACCAGCCCACGCCAGAGCTCCCTGTCGGCCGTCACCACCCCCAGCTCCTTCAAGGTCAGTCCAGTCACTTCAAGGATGCCATCCATCCATCTTGCCCTTGGTCAGCCCCTCTTCCTTTTACCTTCCACCTTCCCCAGCATCATTGTCTTCTCTAAGCTTTGCTGTCTCCTCATGATTTATTATTTATTATTTATTTCGGTTGCTTCTACCCCGCCCTCTCACCCCGGGGGGGACTCAGGGCGGCTTACAAAAGCAAGGCACAATTAGATGCTTGCATCACATAACAACAAAAGACAATAACAAAAACAGCAATTCTGGCAATAACACAATTAACAGAAACAATAATTATTATAGGCAAAAACAACCATAAAACCAATAAGAGCAATAAAACCAATAGAAACCTCATTGACGGTCAGCGTTTCACAATCTCATAGTTCAAATTCCAATTCCACAATTGTCAATCCTTTCAGTCCTATCCATCTGGCTGCCATGTCTAAATGTCAGATTGCCCAAAGGCCTGGTCCCACAACTACGTCTTTACCTTCCTCCTAAAGGAAAGGAGGGATGTCGCTGATCTAATTTCCCCGGGGAGTGAGTTCCACAGGTGAGGGGCCACCACTGAGAAGGCCCTGCTCCTCGTCCCTGTCAATCTCACTTCTGATAGAGGCGGGGTTGAGAGCAGGGCCTCCCCAGAAGATCTTAGACTCCGAGGTGGGACGTAGAGGGAGATCCATTCGGACAGATACACTGTAGGTCAAAACCAGCACTTGTGCTCGGAATTGGATCGGCAGCCAGTGGAGCTGACACAACAGGGGGGTGGAATGCTCTCTGTATGACACTCCTGTAAGTACTCTGGCCGCCTCTCGCTGGACTAGTTGGAGTTTCCGAACCGTCTTCAAGGGCAACCCCACGTAGAGTGCGTTGCGGTAATCTAATCAGGATGTAACAAGAGCGTGGACCACCGTGGCCAGATCCGACTTCCCAAGGTACGGGCGCAGCTGGCGCACAAGTTTTATTTGTGCAAAAGCTCTCCCGGCCACTGCTGATCAAATCTACCTACAATCAAAGAGCATTCTGAACTCCACCAATGATGGAATGGAACCAAATATGGCACACAGAACTCCCACAACAAACAGAAAATATATATCAGTGATTGGTTGGGGGGGGGGGGGCGCGTCAAAATACTGTTTGCTTACAGTTGAAAATTACCTAGGGCCGCATCTGCCCACAGTTCCTAGCAGCAGTACACGAATCCTTTCTGGCCAGATTGTTAATAAATCTCTGTGGCTTCGTGTTTGGGTTCAGTCTGTGATTGCCTCTAATGATCAGGGTACTCTGGATGTTGGGCGTGACGATGAAGTTCATGTGTCTAATGATGAGGTTGCTCTAGATCAGTGTTTCTCAACCTGGGGGTCGTGACCCCTAGGGGGGTCATGAGGGGGTGTCAGAGGGGTTGCCAAAGACCATCAGAAAAACACAGTATTTTCTGTTGGTTATGGGGTTCTGTGTGGCGTAATTCTATCTTTGATGCGGTTCAGAATGCTCTTTGATTGTAGGTGAACTATAAATCCCAGCAACTACAACTCCCAAATGTCAAGGTCTAATTTCCCCAAACTCCACCAGTGTCCACATTTGGGCATACTGAGTATTCGTGTCAAGTTTGGTCAAGATCCACCCTAGCTTGACTCTCTGGATGTAGGTGAACTACAACTCCCAAACTCAAGGTCAGTGCCCACCAAACTCTTCCAGTATTTTCTGTTGGGCATGGGAGTTCTGTGTGCCAAGTTTGGTTTAATTCCATCGTTGGTGGAGTTCAGAATGCTTTTTGATTGTAGGTGAACTATAAATCCCAGCAACTACAACTCCCAAATGACAAAATGGTCATGGGAGTTCTGTGTGCCAAGTTTAGTTCAATTCCATCATTGGAGGTATTCAGGATGCTCTTTGGTTGCAGGTGAACTATAAATCCCAGCAACTACAACTCCCAAATGACAAAATCAACCCCACTAGTATCCACATTTGGACATAATCAGGTATTTGTGCTCCAAATTTGGTCCAGTGAATGGAAATACAACCTGCAAATCAGATATTTACATTACGATTCATAACAGTAGCAAAATGACAGTTGTGAAGTAGCAACGAAAATAATGTTATGGTTGGGGGTCAACACAACATGAAGAACTGTATTAAGGGGTTGCGGCATTAGGAAGGTTGAGAAACACTGCTCTAGATGCAGAGCATGACAATGGGGTTCCTGTTCAAAGTGTCTTTTCTGATGAGAATGTTCCTGAAGGGTTTGGGGGTGATGGTATTGTCCCTGGAAGAGAGTCTGAATTGCCACCAGAGAATTAATGAGTCGGTAGATAGGAGGAGTGCTTTCAGTCAGCAAAGGAAAACAAACCAGGCTCTCAGGTGCTCTGCCAGATTGTAGGAGAGACTGATAACAGATTCAAGGCTGAAAAGAAATCCTTTCCTGGCCGCTTGGGATATAGAGTAGATTAGGGGATAAAAGTGCCAAGTACAGAATCTGTAGCCAGACGAAGCAACATTGGAATTGAGTCAAGTGTCATCTCAGGTCCCTGGAAGCCTTGCCTTGGGTAGATTCTTGTATCAAGTGCCTTGTTATTTCCATGTTGAAGTGGCTTGTTTGATTCATGCTCAAATTTTGGGGTTTTGCCTTTCATTCATTCTCAAGTTTTGGGATTTTGCCTTTGATTCGTGCTCAAGTTTTGGGGTTTTGCCTTGGAAGTTCCAGTATTTGTTGTCATGAACTCTGATGGACTATTTCTCATATTTCTTTTCTACCTAATTGGATTTACCTATTTTTGTGGATTGCTTTTTACTGCTACTGCTTTTAATTATCTTCAATAAACTGCTTGCATTTTACTCAGCTGTGTGGTGTTTAAAGTCAGAGGGCTTCCTGGCCTGGAGTGCAAAACTTCACCTGTTCTTCAATCAGGAACATTAGGATTTTGCATAATCGCTCGCCAGACACAAACTGTCTGTATCTGCAGTCCTAGTCTAAATTCGACCTCACATTGACTCGAATGGGCTGTTAGGAATTGTGGGAGTTGAGGTCCAAAATACCTGGAGGGATGAAGTTCGCCCATGCCTGTTCGACAGTGACTCAATGGTGGCTATGCAATCGTGTTGCATCTCCCTTTTGTGCATGGCCAATAGGGCATACTCACATTTGGGTAAATTGAGCATTTGTGCCAAGTTTGGTCCAGATCCATCATTTTTTGAGTCCACAGTGGTCTCTGGATGTAGGTGAACTACAACTCCAAAACTCAAGGTCAATTCCCATCAAACACTTCCAGTATTTTCTTTTGGGAGTTCTGTGTGCCAAGTTTGGTTCAATTCCATTGTTGATGGCGTTCAGAATGCTCTTTGATTGAAGGTGAACTATAAATCCCAGCAACTACAACTCCCAAATGACAAAATCAACCCCACCAGTATCTACATTTGGGTGTATCAGGTATTTGTACGCCAAATTTGGTCAAGTGAATGAAAATACACCCTGCACATCAGATATCTACATTCTGATTCATAACAGTAGCAAAATGACAGTTGTGAAGTAGCAACGAAAATAATGTTATGGTTGAGGGTCTACACAACATGAAGAACTGTATTAAGGGGCTGCGGCATTAGGAAGGTTGAGAACCACTACTCTAGATGCAGAGAATGACAATGGGATTCCTGTTCAAAGTGTATTTTCTGATGAGAATGTTCCTGAAGGTTTTGGGGGTGATGGTATTGTCCCTGGAAGAGGGTCTGAATTGCCACCAGAGAATTAATGAGTCGGTAGATAGGAGGAGTGCTTTCAGTCAGCAAAGGAAAACAAAACAAACCAGGCTCTCAGGTGCAAAACAAACCAGGCTCTCCAGATTGCAGGAGAGACTGATAACAGATTCAAGGCTGAAAAGAAATCCTTTCCTGGCCGCTTGGGATATAGAGTAGATTAGGGGATAAAAGTGCCAAGTACAGAATCTGTAGCCAGACGAAGCAACATTGGAATTGAGTCAAGTGTCATCTCAGGTCCCTGGAAGCCTTGCCTTGGGTAGATTCTTGTATCAAGTGCCTTGTTATTTCCATGTTGAAGTGGCTTGTTTGATTCATGCTCAAATTTTGGGGTTTTGCCTTTGATTCATTCTCAATTTTTGGGGTTTTGCCTTTGATTCGTGCTCAAGTTTTGCCTTGGAAGTTCCAGTATTTGTTGTCATGAACTCTGATGGACTATTTCTCGTATTTGTTGTTCCTATCTTTCTTTTCTACCTAATTGGATTCACCTATTTTTGTGGATTGCTTTTTACTGCTACTGCTTTTAATGATCTTCAATAAACTGCTTGCATTTTACTCAGCTGTGTGGTGTTTAAAGTCAGAGGGCTTCCTGGCCTGGAGTGCAAAACTTCACCTGGCATTGTGTAACTGTGGGTTGGAATTGCAAAACATGGCTGCAAAAGTGAGACCACTTTCCTGCAAAAGCAAAAGGGATCTATCCGGTACAATTAAGGATTTGTTGCTTATTGTGATGCTTTCTGCAAAAGGAATGCGCATTGACGGCAAGGAGAACCCTAAAACCTTCCTTGCGAGCATCTCTATCATATCTGCGATTTTAGAGGGAGGAAAGACCAACCTTTTACTGCGCCGGGTGCAAAATGTCAGTGGTGCCAGTGGCTTTATGCAAAGGGTCCCTTTTAACGACTCGCTTAATTTAAGAAGCCGCGGCCTTGCGTAGTTTCCATAGAGCTGACCCCGCCGTCACCTCGTTCCGGCTACCTGGACGGTTTCTGATCTCTGCCATTCGCTTCCAGAACGACTCCTTCCCTCGAAATCGGTTGCAAAGCCTTCAGCGATACTCATCAAGAAATTGGCTCCCAGACAACATGGTCTGTTTATTGTGTAATAATCGGAATGGCACTAAATGGGAATGATTGCCGAACGCTTAGGAATGGCATTAACCACTCGGCGGCTCGACGCGTTGCGGCTGCTTCGCTCCTCCAGAAAGGATGGGGTTGCGTTATTACGATTTTTCACTCCCTGCTTTTGTTTGTTTGTGCTGAACCTTTGGCTCCAAGACGGTTCGGAGGATTTGTGCGTCTTCTCATGCTGTCTTCTCAATGTCTTGTCTTTTATCCAATTCATAGTGACTATCGCTCGGAATTTCTCAGAGATTTTTTCTCCCCAAGACCTAGGAGACAAAAGCCATGTATTTTAGCCTTGGAGATATCTACCTACCCACCTACCTACCTACCTACCTACCTATTAGTCATACACACACACACACACTAATGATGCCGAGGTCGGCCCAGACTCCTGCCTTCCAGCTGATCTGACCAGTCTCAGGGAGTTCCGCAGTTCCTGAATGCCCAGTTGGACCAGCACTGATGAAATGTGCCCCAGCAGCAGCCTCAACCAGGGACTCTCTGCAGACTTGTGATCTTTCCTTTTGCTTCTTTCCCCAGCCCAAACATTGTAACCAAATCCTAAATAAAGACTAATTAAATTGTAACCTTCACCTCTTCAGATTAATACTTTGTGTCCCCTTCCTGACTCACTAACCAATAATGCATGAAATTAACTTTTTCTGAGCTGTGGGCTGCTGCTGGCTTGTCTGAAATGCCTTCCAGGTGTCCCGGAGAGGCCGAATCTGCGTCTCTTCAAACCGCGGATACAGAAACCCCTTGGGGTCCCGTATCCGCGAGTTGACAGATCGAGTCCATGTTGGTGCCATATTTTTCCTAGCTAAATTCTATAACTATCTGCTATCTCGCTTTTTGCATTTCGGGCTCCTATGCTCGGGGAATAACCTTTGAATTTTTAAGAATATATTTTTAAGGAAAACAGCTGATTGTCAAATCCAAGCCTCGCTGCTGCTGTGCTGCCACTGCCATCGCTGTTTCTTCATCCTTCTGGAGCCCCTTGACCCAGAGACTTGGTGCGGTCACCCCATGAGGTCTTTGGGGAGCAGATCGCTCACCTGGCTCCAGCCCCTGGAAAGAGTTATAGTTTTCCAAGGACCAAGGACAAGCTTCAACCTCGGCGCTGCAGGGCTCTATATCTCGGCTCAGTGGAATCACCAGACCCCTCTTCATGACTTTTTGAACCTTTTGCCACACGTTAAGGACTTTTTCCCCCTTCATTGACACGCTTAGAATCATAGAATGAAAGAGTTGGAAGAGACCTCCTGGGCCATCCAGTCCAACCCCATTCTGCCAAGAAGCAGAAATATTGCATTCAAAGCACCCCTAACAGATGGCCATCCGGCCTCTGAGTAAAAGCTTCCAAAGAGGGAGCCTCCACCACACTCCAGAGCAGAGAGTTCCACTGCTGAATGGCTTTCACAGTCAGGAAGTTCTTCCTCATGTTCACATGGAATCCCCTTTCTTGTAGTTTGAAGCCATTGTTCCACATCCTAGTCTCCAGGGCAACAGAAAGGAAGCTTACTCACTCCTCCCTAGGACTTCCCCTCACATATTTATACACGGCTATCATGTCTCCTCTCAGCCTTCTCTTCTTCAGGCTAAATATGTCCAGCTCTTTAAGCCGCTCCTCATAGGGCTTGTTCTCTAGCCCCTTGATCATTTGAGTCGCCCTCCCATTGGGAGCAGTGCTGTAGAATTTGAAGAGGCATGAATGGAGGGTGAAAGGGAGAAACGAGCCAAGAAGGCACGTCAAGCCAATCCCGACCAGGACTGCCTACCGTCTGGAAACCGGGAGAAGATGTGGGTTAAGAATAGGGCTCCACAGTCACCTACGGACCCACCGCCAGGACACCGCACTTGGAGGGCAATCCTACTTGGACAACGAGGGACTGCCTAAGTCAGTGGTTTTCAACCTTCCTAATGCCGCGACCCCTTAGTACAGGTCCTCATGTTGTGGTGACCCCCAACCATATTATTTTTGTTGCTACTTCACAACTGTAATTTTGCTACTGTTATGAATGGTAATCTAAATATCTGATATGCAGGATGTATTTTCAGTCACTGGACCAAATTTGGCACAAATACCCAATACGACCAAATTTGAATACTGGTGAGGTTGGGGGTGATTGATTTGGTCATTTGGTAATGCTGGAGTTGCTGGGATTTATAGTTCATCTAAAATCAAAGAGCCTTCTGAACTCCATCCATGATGGAATTGAAACAAACTGGGCACACAGAATTCCCATGACCAAGAGAAAATACTGGGAACGTCTGGTGGACATTGACCTTGAGTTTTTTGGAGTTGTAGTTCACCTACATCCAGAGAACACTGTGGACTCAAGCAATGATGGATCTGGATCAAACTTGGCACAAATTGCCAGACTAATCTGATCTCTTTCTTCGATAGAGCTACAAGCTGGGTAGATGCGGGGAATGCCGTGGATGTAGCGTACCTGGATTTCAGGAAGGCCTTCTTGGACAAGGTCCCCCATGACCTTCTGGCAAGGAAACTAGTCCAATGTGGGCGAGGCAAAACTACGGTGAGGTGGATCTGGAATTGGTTAAATGGACGAACCCAGAGGGTGCTCACCAAGGCTTCCTCTTCATCTTGGAAAGAAGTGACGAGTGGAGTGCCGCAGGGTTCCATCCTGGGCCCGGTCCTGTTCAACATCTTTATTAACGACTTAGACGAAGGGCTAGAAGGCATGATCATCAAGTTTGCAGACGACACCAAATTGGGAGGGATAGCCAATAGTCCAGAGGACAGGAGCAGAATTCAAAACGATCTTGACAGATTAGAGAGATGGGCCAAAACTAACAAAATGAAGTTCAACAGTGACAAATGCAAGATACTCCACTTTGGCAGAAAAAATGAAATGCAAAGATACAGAATGGGGGATAATGCCTGGCTCGAGAGCAGTACGTGTGAAAAAGATCTTGGAGTCCTCGTGGACAACAAGTTAAACATGAGCCAACAATGTGATGTGGCGGCAAAAAAAGCCAATGGGATTTTGGCCTGCATCAATAGGAGCATAGTGTCTAGATCTAAGGAAGTACTGCTACCCCTCTATTCTGCTTTGGTTAGACCACATCTGGAATATTGTGTCCAATTCTGGGCACCACAATTCAAGAGAGATATTGACAAGCTGGAATGTGTCCAGAGGAGGGCGACTAAAATGATCAAGGGTCTGGAGAACAAGCCCTATGAGGAGCGGCTTAGGGAACTGGGCATGTTTAGCCTGAAGAAGAGAAGGCTGAGAGGAGATATGATGATAGCCATGTATAAATATGTGAGAGGAAGTCACAGGGAGGAGAGAGCAAGCTTGTTTTCTGCTTCCTTGGAGACTAGGACGCGGAACAATGGCTTCAAACTACAAGAGAGGAGATTCCATCTGAACATTAGGAAGAACTTACTGACTGTGAGAGCCGTTCAGCAGTGGAACTCTCTGCCCCGGAGTGTGGTGGAGGCTCCTTCTTTGGAAGCTTTTAAGCAGAGGCTGGATGGCCATCTGTCAGGGGTGATTTGAATGCAATATTCCTGCTTCTTGGCAGAATGGGGTTGGACTGGATGGCCCAGGAGGTCTCTTCCAACTCTTTGATTCTATGATTCTATGATTCTATGATAATACTCAATATGCCCAAATGTGAACACTGGTAGAGTTTGGAGAAAATAGGCTTGCCATTTGGGAGTTGTAATTGTTGGGATTTATAGTTCACCCGCAATAAAATAGCATTCTGAACCCCACCGATAGAATTGGACCAAACTTTCCACACAGAACCCCCATGACCAACAGAAAATACTATGTTTTCTGATGGTCTTTGGCGACCCCTCTGACACCCCCTCGCAACCCCCACGGGGTCCCGACCCCCAGGTTGAGAAACACTGGCCTAAGTAAATAAGTCAATGAGGCCCGTGAGCCTCACATTTGGGTTGTAACACAAAATTGGGCATTGTGCATGGCATGGGAGGTCTCTCCCAACTCTATTCTGTTACGATCCCTCGTGTGCGCATTTGTGCACTGGAGAAACCGCACATGAAGCGAGCAGCCGTTTGGTTGCCTGCTTCTCAAGCCATTTTGAAATCCTCCTGTTCATTCATTTCAAAGAGCGAAGAGAAGGAAGGGAAAAGGAGGGTGAGGGGTCCTTCTGAAGCAGGAGAGATGCTGGCAAAGGAGGCTTCCAGGTAAGGAAGAGTTAAGCCGGATGGGAGCGGGGATGCTGGCGGGCAGGAGTGCTTTCTGAACACAGCCGTGTTTCGTGCGAAGGCAAGTCATTTCCCGAAACACTGCAGACACATGGCCCCCGGCGCTCTAAAACCTTTGGAGACCAAAATGGCTCGCAGGAGTTAGAAGTAATAAGGTGTTTCCCCCCCTCCCCAACCTCTTCGCTTCTTTCTCCTTCACTGAAATTCTGCACGGTTGCTGTACATTACCCGAGAACAATGCGCCTGGCCTTTCTTTCTCTTTGGGAGAAGGGAGCAGCCCGCCTGTGTGCGCTTGGTGGGGGCATTCAGATCCATTACAATTTTGACATTTTTCAAGATTGGTGGTCCTGGAGCTGGGTGTTGTTTGTTTGTGGGGATTTCATCCTTCTCTCTCTATATTTCCAAGCAGAGAGGAGAGAGAGAAGGAAGAGGAGAACGGTGCCGACAGATTGCAGAAAGAGGCCCAGCTTTGAGGTATGGACAAAAGTTGCCCTTGCTGCACTCCAGGACAGGAAAAACCCTCTGACTTTAAACACCACACCATTGGATGGAAAACAATAATTTTATTGAAGATAATTAAAAAAGAAGTAAGGTAAAAAACACTTTAAAGAAATAGGTAAATCCAATTAAGTAGGAAGATAAGCAGGAGCAAAGTAGTCCAGTAGTCCAAAGTTGCCCTTGTTGCACTCCAGGACAGGAAAAACCCTCTGACTTTAAACACCACACCATTGGATGGAAAACAATCATTTTATTGAAGATAATTAAAAAAGAAGTAAGGTAAAAACACTTTAAAGAAATAGGTAAATCCAATAGGTAGGAAGATAAGCAGGAGCAAAGTAGTCCAGTAGTCCAAAGTTGCCCTTGTTGCACTCCAGGACAAGAAAAGCCCTCTGACTTTAAACACCACACCATTGGATAAAAAACAATCCTTTTATTGAAGATAATTAAAAAGCAGTAAGGTAAAAACACTTTAAAGAAATAGGTAAATCCAATTAAGTAGGAAGATAAGCAGGAGCAAAGTAGTCCAGTAGTCCAAAGTTGCCCTTGTTGCACTCCAGGACAAGAAAAGCCCTCTGACTTTAAAACACCACACCGTTGGATGGAAAACAATCCTTTTATTGAAGATAATTAAAAAGCAATAAGGTAAAAAAACACTTTAAAGAAATAGGTAAATCCAATTAGGTAGGAAGATAAGCAGGAGCAAAGTAGTCCAGTAGTCCAAAGTTGCCCTTGTTGCACTCCAGGACAAGAAAAGCCCTCTGACTTTAAACACCACACCATTGGATGGAAAACAATCATTTTATTGAATATAATTAAAAAAGAAGTAAGGCAAAAAGCATTTTAAAGAAATAGGTAAATCCAATTAGGTAGGAAGATAAGCAGGAGCAAAGTAGTCCAGTAGTCCAAAGTTGCCCTTGTTGCACTCCAGGACAAGAAAAGCCCTCTGACTTTAAACACCACACCATTGGATGGAAAACAATCATTTTATTGAAGATAATTTAAAAGCAGTAAGGTTAAAAACACTTTAAAGAAATAAGTAAGTCCAATTAGGTAGGAAGATAAGCAGGAGCAAAGTAGTCCAGTAGTCCAAAGTTGCCCTTGTTGAACTCCAGGACAGGAAAAGCCCTCTGACTTTAAACACCACACCATTGAATGGAAAACAATCCTTTTATTGAAGATAATTAAAAAGCAGTAAGGTAAAAAACACTTTAAAGAAATAGGTAAATCCAATTAGGTAGGAAGATAAGCCGGAGCAAAGTAGTCCAGTAGTCCAAAGTTGCCCTTGTTGCACTCCAGGACAAGAAAAGCCCTCTGACTTTAAACACCACACCATTGGATGGAAAACAATCATTTTATTGAAGATAATTTAAAAAGAAGTAAGGTAATAAACACTTTAAAGAAATAGGTAAATCCAATAGGTAGGAAGATAAGCAGGAGCAAAGTAGTCCAGTAGTCCAAAGTTGCCCTTGTTGCACTCCAGGACAAGAAAAGCCCTCTGACTTTAAACACCACACCATTGGATGGAAAACAATCATTTTATTGAAGATAATTTAAAAAGAAGTAAGGTAATAAACACTTTAAAGAAATAGGTAAATCCAATAGGTAGGAAGATAAGCAGGAGCAAAGTAGTCCAGTAGTCCAAAGTTGCCCTTGTTGCACTCCAGGACAAGAAAAGCCCTCTGACTTTAAACACCACACCATTGGATAAAAAACAATCCTTTTATTGAAGATAATTAAAAAGCAGTAAGGTAAAAACACTTTAAAGAAATAGGTAAATCCAATTAAGTAGGAAGATAAGCAGGAGCAAAGTAGTCAAGGGTAATAGTCCAGGAAAGTCCATAAAAACAAAGTCAAAACTTCCCAAATAAAATGCAAGAAATTAGGAAACATGAACCCAAGGCATGAATATAGAGCATAAAATCCAAGAATCAAAACCATGAAACAAAGGCACTTAAAACATGAATTGACCTCACTACCTCTGAGGATGCTTGCCATAGATGCAGGTGAAACAGCAGGAGAAAATGCCTCTAGAACATGGCCATATAGTCCGAAAAAACCTACAACAACCCAAAATGTTAAATTTGGGAGATATGGCATGTCTGCTTTTTGCTCCCAAATAAGTTCATAACTTCTGATCCGACATGGATGTTTGGCAAAATAACAACATATAGGTTTGGCACCTCTTCTTTGTGCTCCCACATCCACCAGATAACATCTCACCCAATATACATGTTTGGAAAGGTACAATTCATTTAATTTCTGCTTTCCAACTCAGTTAGCTAATGCCTGGTCATGATATATCACGCACTTGAATATCAAGCAAAAAGTGGGCACTAAAAACAATATCATACGAAAGCTGACTGGCACAGCCTGGGGATCACAACCAGATACAGTGAAGACATCTGCCCTTGGCTACTATGCTGCTGAATACGCATGTCCAGGGTGGAATATTTATTTATTTATTTACAATTTTTTTTATTCTGCCGTTCTCACCCCACTGGGGACTCAGGGGGGATTACAATATACATATACATGGCAAACATTCAATGCCATAGACACACAACATATATAGACAGACACTCAGAGGCTATTTAACATTCCAGCTTTTTCATGAGGGTATTCTGGCCACCAGGGGAGCTGACGCTTCACCGTCCATTTGTGACACTGATGAAGTACTTCCTCATTCTTTGCATGCTTGCTGGAGATTTTTATGGCATCGTAAATTAGCCTCCCCGCATAAGCGGTACCTAAATTTCCTACTTGACAGATGCAGCTGTCTTTCAGGCTGCAAAGCTACACAAATTGGTCGGAAGCTCACTCCAACCCGGGTTGGCTTCGAACTCATGACCTTTTTTTGGTCAGTAGTGATCTTAATGCAGCTAACTCCCAGCCAGCTGCACCACAGTCCCGGTGCAATACATCTCGCCATGTTGAAACAGTGGATGTGGCTCTTAATGAGATATGGCATGTCTGCTTTTTGCTCCCAAATCAGTTCATAACTTCTGATCCGACATAGATGTTTGGCTAAACAACAACATATATGTTTGGCACCTCTCCTTTGTGCTCCCACATCCACCAGATAACGTCTCACCCAACATACATGTTTGTAAAGGTACAATCTATATATATAAATCTGTAAGGGGCGTCCAACGGGACAGCAAAACTCAAAACCCCCCCAACGAAAATTAACCAAAATTTCCATGCACCTACCACAACTCACAAGGTACAAACAAATTGAATCAAAATAAACAACAACACAACAACACACTCACAAAACGACAAAACAACAGAGCATGCGCAATGGCGCAAAGTCCCCGGCGCGTGCACATGGCCAAACGGCCAACGCACCCTCCGCACCTCCCTCCCCCCTCTGCCGAAGCCCCGCCCACACCCACCGAGGAAGAAAGGGGGAGGGAATGAAGGAAAGAGAGAAGGATGAAACCAAGGAGCGAAAAAGAAAGAAAGAAAGAAAGAAAGAAAGAGGTAGAGAAGGAAGAAAGGAGAGAAAGGGGGAGAAAAGGGGGGAAGGAATAGGTAGGTACCTCTCTTTCATAATACTCCAGATATCTACCTCTACTTTGAAAGGATTTACTATAGGCAAGAAAGAGGTACCGAAGGAAGAAGAGAAAGTAGAAAGGAAAGAAAAATAAAAGGAAGGAAAGGCAGGAAAGAGGTAAAGAAGGAAGGAGAAAAGGAAATAAAAAAATGAAAGAAGGAAGGAAACATGGAAGGAAGAAAGGAGGCAAAGGAAGAAAGGGGGAGGGAATGAAGGAAAGAGAGAAGGATGAAACCAAGGAGCGAAAGAAGGAAAGAAAGAAAGAGGTAGAGAAGGAAGAAAGGAGAGAAAGGGGGAGAAAAAGGGGGAAGGAATAGGTAGGTACCTCTCTTTCATAATACTCCAGATATCTACCTCTACTTTGAAAAGATTTACTATAGGCCACAGCAACGCGTGGCAGGGTACAGCTAGTTCATTTAATTTCTGCTTTCCAACTTGGTTAGCTAATGCCTGGTCACGATATATGTTTGGAAAGTGACAACACATCTGATTTCTGCTCCCAAATTAGCCCAGATAGCCTTGGATGCAACATGTATGCTTGGAAAGGTACGAAATACATCTGCTTTCCGTAAAGGATTCCATCCCCGATTCCATTTGAGCCATGATGATCTCCCCAGCTTTTTGAGAACGGAGTAGGGGCTGCTAGTGATTAGGACAAGCTCTCTATGTCTGCAGCAGCTACATAAACACCACATCAAATAAATGACGGCAGCCCCTCAAAGGAGCCCCGGGCGATCCCAAGGACATCTGTTAACTCTTTTTTCGAAGAGCTCTGTCCTTTTTCTCCGGTTCCCAACGTTTCTGTTGTTAATTACTACTTGAAATATATATATATATATATATATATATATATATATATATATATATCTGCAGAGATGTGAAGCTGGGGGGAAAGTATCTGATTCCGAGGCTCACCACCTCCCTACGTTTCTCAGCACTTTATTTGGAATTCCAATTCCATCCCTTTTCGAAGCAGGGTGCATCCACACTGTGGAACTAATGCGGTTTGGAACCACTCATCTCAATGCTATGCCACTGTACTTTTGCAAAGTCTTCAGCCTTCTTTGCCCAAGGGTGCCTCAGCAAACTACACCTCCCAAGATTCCATAGCATGCACCCATGGCATTGTCCGTAGACACCTCCAAGGTCATGTGGCCAACAAGGCTGCATGAAGTACCATTACCTTCCCGCTGGAGTGGTACCTATTGATCTACTCACATTCAGACGTGGCCCTAGGTAATTTTCAAGTGTAAGCAAACAGTATTTTGGTGCGCCCTCCCCCCCCCCCACCCAACCAATCATTGATATATATTTTCTGTTCATCATGGGAGTTCTGTGTGCCATATTTGGTTCAATTCCATCATTAGTGGAGTTCAGAATGCTCTTTGATTGTAGGTGAACTATACATCACAATAACTACAACTTGCATAGGTCAAGGTCTATTTTCCCCCAAGAGCGCCTCAAGAGCGCCCCTGGGCAATATCAACTATACTGCAAACACTTACTTTGCGTAATGGTTGAGCTGCCCCTGCTCACATTTGCATGTTTTCGAACTGCTAGGTTGGTAGAAGCTGAGGCTGACACTGAGAGTTCACACCGCTCCCCGGACTCAAATCTGCATCCTTTCAGTTAGCAAGTTCAGCAGCTCAGCAGTTTAACCCACTGCACCAGTTATAATATATTAAAAAATCCACAAAGTTATAAACTTAATATTATTATCTTATCAAAATCTTGTTTTACTATATTAGATTCTAGTGTTTTAACAAATGTGGATTTTGTGTCATTGGGCGCGTAGATATTACATATTAATATTTTCATATTTTGCCAATTAATCTGGACTCCTACCATCCTCCCTTCTTGATCGTTAAAAACTAATTCAGATGGTATATAATCTCTAATATATGTAGCCACTCCTCTTTTTTTTCAGGTGAGGCTGCATAATATATTTTGCCTAATGTTTTGTTATCTAGATGGGCAACATGTTTATGTGCTATATGTGTTTCTTGTAGTGCAATGATTTGAAACTTTTTCTTTTTAATATTGTTAAAAAATTTTTCTTTTATTGGGAGAATTCAAGCCATTTACATTGTTACAAAATAATCTTAAACTTGTATTCATCTAAAAGTTGTTTGCGTGTTCTTCCTGTTCTTCTTCTTCCACAAAGTTATAAACTTGGCATTGTACTAAATGTCCTTTGATCAGAAACTGGCCACTTGGAATGCCTCTGGTATGGCTGTAAGGAGGTCCTCCACTGTGCATGTGACTTGTCTGTGGTTTGCTTTTTTCTGCACTTGCATGTTGTGGACTCCACTTTGAAGCCTGATCTCTTAATGTTGGCTCTACATCTTGTGGTGCCAGAGCGCAGTCTGTTCAGCACCTTCCAAGTCACCCAGTCTTCTTTGTCCCCAGGGGGAAGTTTCTCATCCAGTCTCAGCCACTGATAGAGGTTCCAGGTTTTATCCTGCCACTTTTGGACTCCCACTTGCTGAGGTGTTCCTGCAAGTATCTCTGTGAATCTTACAAAGCTCTTTCTTGATTTAAGGCACTGGCATGCTGGCTGATATGCAAACAGAGGGTGTGCTGGAGATGCCACTGCCTTGGTCCTTTCATTACAGGCTGCTACTTCCCAACAGATGTCAGGTGGTGCAATACTAAGCATCACAATTTCTCCAGTGGTGCTGGCGTAGACATTCTGTGATAATGTGGCATGTCTCATTAAAAGCCACATCCACTGTTTTAACATGGTGAGATGTTTGTTCATCTGGAGAGGCCCTGCTCGCGGTCCCGCCTCCATTGCAGATGTGATTGGTGGGGACGAGGGACAGGGCCTCCTTGGTGGTGGCCCTCGACTCTGGAACTCACTCTCCAGGGACATCAGACATGCCCCAACTCTGGCAGTCTTTAGGAGGAGTCTGAAAACGTGGTTGTTCCAGTGTGCCTTCTCAGAATAAGGAAACTCCCAGCAATATGTCCCTAAACTCACTTTATTAGTGATCTAGGATTGTCTGCACGCTCTATCCCTCTCCAAAATTTCTATCCTGGTTATATGTCACCTGGTTGAAGTCAAACTAGACTTTAGGGAGGTCAACTCCAAGGTGAGAGGACCCTTAGTTCCCACCAAAGAGGGAACGCTACCTTGGCAAGCCTTCAGAGAAGCCTGATTCCAGCAATTTTATTAATATTAAAAATTGAAATGAGACTCTTGCCAAAGCGAAGAAGAGACATCGAGGTTTAATGAGCGATTCAGCTGAGATGGATGCGATGTGGTGATAGATCGCACACAAAGCATGCCAGTACATTGATCAGAGGCATATTTATAGCAAAATACAGGTTTGAAAGTTTCAAAACTCCCTCTCTCTTCCCTCCAATGGGAGAGCTTTCCCTGCTTCAGCGCCTTGACAAATCAGGAGGAAGGAGGCGGGATGAAAACAGAAACAATGAGCCGGCAAATGAATCAATGGATGCGATGCCCAGTCTATTGTCCTTGAGTGGAGTTGCGATGATCCTTGATTACTTTCATCCTGGCCTTCCTGCCACAATCAGATAAGGCACAAAAGGGGAGGCTGGGGAAATGTCCGGTTCTGAATGAAGTAAACAAAATTGGGAAGGCGGCCCCCTGAGGGGCATCTCGCTCCTATTGTGAAATGGCCAAAAGTCTGCAGAAGGAAATCCCCAGCCTGATGGCCTTAATCCTGGAGCCACATAGGGATTCCAGGTCTTATTGTCCTCGCCAGAGTTCTGGGATATGAGTTTCTTTTGTTGCCCCTGATTGCCCTTTCAACAGCTGGCCGCTTCCTGGATTGATTTACCCAAGGGGAGGGGGAAGGAGTGATAGGTTCGGGTGTCAGGGCAAGAATAAGGAAAATACATTGGGGAATACAGAAATCCACAGAAATTCATATCAAATATCTCCTTCCCCATCCCACCCTGCCAAAGAAATTTAATAAAGAAATTATTTTCAAGCAATATGAGTCCATAGTTCATTTTGAGGGAAGTTCATGAGCGGGAAAGATGTCCTTGCGAGTCCAAAACATTAGGCAGAGCTCTTAAAGCCCCAAAAGGAAAGTCTGTTGATTTCCCACTGAGCCATTGGGTGGAATTCTGCCACGCTGGGATTGAAGCTGGTCCTTGGGAAACTACAACTCTCATGAAGGGCAGAAGTCCCAAGATCCAGCCATTCCCCAAAAGTCTCGTGGGGTCCTTGTTGTTGTTAGTGCCTTGGCAATGTGACCCAAACTTAACCCTTACTGTGCAGTCTGGTGCCCTTGCCCTTTGCAGAACTATAAGTCACTATCCCTTGTTTTTTTGGGGGGGGAGGTGTGCTCGGCTTCATGGTCACGCCCAGCATTATTTTTAAAAAATTTAATGAGTACATTTGGCCCTTGTTCTTGAGTAGGGTTCCTTTCCCATCCTTTGTTTTTGTGGTTTGCAGAGGTATTATTATAGGATGCAACAGGAGAGAGCGGCCGCCTCCTCTGTGGCTTTGGGGCAAAGCAGCCCCAAGATTCCCAGGACTGCTTTCCTCACATCAAAGATGCCTCGAGGGTCTGAAGTCACAAGGGAAGGAGCAACCGATGGCTGGCTTTTCTTCCGCACCGCCAGGTACCTCTCTCTTTCATTGCAGGTAATGCAGAAGGGCCACTGGAGGAGCGAAAACGCAGGCCCAGAAAGCACACAAATGGCGGAACTCAAAACAAGGGTTTGCAGGTGTGAGTTTGTACAATCGACTCTCATAAAATATAATGTCGTGTCTTTGCAAAACATATGCAATTGTATGCTGTATGCTGTATATCAAGTAAAAGAGGGAAATAGGGTGTTGTAGAGCTTGGCATCATGGATCAGTGCTATGGAGTGGGTCCACGATGATGACATCGGTGCACGTGCTAAAGGGAATGTGCCCAAAGGTGCAAGTTCTGCTTAAGCTACGGGATTCCTGAAAAGAAGCAAGAGAAGAGCACCTGATAAACCAACCTGGACACAGCATATTATTTGAGAACACAGAAATGCTGGACCACTCTCACAACCACCATGTCAGACTACACAGAGAAGCCATTGAAATCCACAAGAAACATGTGGACAATTTCAACAGAAAGGAGGAAACCATGAAAATGAACAAAATCTGGCTACCAGTATTAAAAAACTCTAAAATTACAACAGCAAAACAACAGAGAGGAAACAATCAGGCACATCTAATCACCTCTCAACAAAAGATTGCCCAAGGCACTGCCAGGCCATCAAATGCTAATCAAGGTGGTCAGTTGAAACATTCACACCTAGCTCCAACAGACAAGAGTCCTTTGTCCCCCCCTCATTCCACAGATATATAAACCCATTTCCTAGTTCCAACAGACCTCACTACCTCTGAGGATGCTTGCCATAGATGCAGGCGAAACGTCAGGAGAGAATACCTCTAGAACATGGCCATATAGCCCGAAAAAACTTACAGCAACCTAAGAGAAGAATTCCTCAGAACGATCTCCAGCACTTCCTTGGAAGGTTGTGAATTGTGTCCAATTCTGGGCACCACAATTCAAGAGAGATATTGACAAGCTGGAATGTGTCCAGAGGAGGGCGACTAAAATGATCAAGGGTCTGGAGAACAAGCCCTATGAGGAGTGACTTAAGGAGCTGGGCATGTTTAGCCTGAAGAAGAGAAGGCTGAGAGGAGATATGATAGCCATGTATAAATATGTGAGAGGAAGCCACAGGGAGGAGGGAGCAAGCTTGTTTTCTGCTTCCTCGGAGACTAGGACGCGGAACAATGGCTTCAAACTACAAGAGAGGAGATTCCATCTGAACACGAGGAAGAACTTCCTGACTGTGAGAGCCGTTCAGCAGTGGAACTCTCTGCCCCGGAGTGTGGTGGAGGCTTCTTCTTTGGAAGCTTACAAACAGAGGCTGGATGGCCATCCGTCAGGGGTGATTTGAATGCAACATTCCTGCTTCTTGGCAGAATGGGGTTGGACTGGATGGCCCATGAGGTCTCTTCCAACTCTTTGATTCTATGATTCTATGATTCTATGGTTCTCTTCCTTTGGCGGTCTTCCCACAGAAGACCGCCAAACAAAACTAACAAATGTTCAGGTGGGGTGGCCTTTCATTTTATCATCCCACTGCTTGCCACCATTTGAAATGAAAGCATAGAGAGATTTCTAACCGAGAGACTGAGAGAGGCTTTGTTTATAACGGAACAGTAAGTCAGTTTATTTGTAGCATTCTTGTGGCATAAGCGTAGTGGTTACAAAGGATCAAATACTTGCTGCTTACAAAACAATGTTTCAATATGAGTTTCTCTCACTCTATTATTTTCTTCCAAAAGGACTGTTATGTGAATACATAAGAACAGGTTTCAAACTATCTTTGATTTGTTCCTTTAGCTAAAAGGTAGGTTTGAGTCTAGAATTCTAACATCTGGATGGCCAAGATGCAAAGAGCGGTTGACATGGTTATGGGATTCTAACATCTGGATGACAAGATGCAAAGCAAAGGTTTCAGGGGTGACCAGGGGAGCATTCGCACAGCTTAGGCTCGTGCGCCAGCTGCGCCCGTACCTTGGGAAGTCTGACTTGGCCATGGTGGTACACGCTCTGGTCACATCCCGCCTTGACTACTGCAACGCTCTCTACGTGGGGCTGCCCTTAAAGACGGCCCGGAAACTTCAGCTAGTTCAGTGCGCGGCAGCCATGTTACTAACAGGAGCGGGACGCAGGGAGCATACAACGCCCTTGCTGTTCCAGCTCCACTGGCTGCCGATTTGCTACCGGGCCCAATTTAAGGTGCTGGTGTTATCCTACAAAGCCCTAAACGGTTCCGGCCCAAAATACCTTTCGGACCGCATCTTGGCCTATGAGCCCACGAGGACCTTGAGATCGTCTGGGGAGGCCCTTCTCTCGATCCCGCCTGCTTCACAGGCACGTCTGGCGGGGACGAGAGAAAGGGCCTTCTCGGTGGTGGCCCCCCGGCTGTGGAACGACCTCCCTGCTGACATCAGACAGGCGCCCTCCCTTCTGTCCTTCCGTAAGAGCCTGAAGACCTGGCTATTTGAGAAGGCATTCAACTGAGCGCTACGGCAACTGGTAATTGACAACTGGAACGGAATACGGATTACGATATTGGTTATGATTCTATGATGTGACGGAGCGGATTATTTAGTGTAACTAGATTATAGTGTATTATTGTTGTATTGATTCTGTTTTGCCCTTTTTGTAAACTGTTTTTATATGTTGTGCACCGCCGCGAGTCGCCCTAGGGCTGAGAGCGGCGGTCAATAAATGCAGTAAATAAATAAATAAATAAATAAAGTTGCTGTGGTTCTAGGATTCTAACATCTGGATGGGAAAAGGGTGGAGAAAGGTTGACACCTGGATGGCCAAGATGGAAAGAAAGGTCGGTGTGATGCAATGCACAGCAAAGATGAGTTACTGGCTGGGCGCATGGAGTCATGCCTTTCTTCCTTGGTCTCCTCCTCCTCCTCCTCCTCTTCCTCTTCCTCCTCCTCCCTGCCTTGGAAAGCATTCTCCTTCAGGTGAAGCAAGCAGGTAGGTCGACCCAGAGCCAGGGATGAGCAAAGTGCGTGGAGGAGAGGGAGGAATGAGTTGCAACTTGCTCCTGCCAGAGGAACAAGGGGATGCCGGAGGCAAAAGGGGTGCGAGAGAAAGAGAAAGAGAGAGAGGGAGAGACGCTTCCTCCGGCTCCTTTGCCAGCGCACACCCACAGACTGTCATTCCCAATGGCTCCTTTGAAATGCACACACAGGCAGGTGCCAAAATCATATTTTTCAGACAAAGGATAATAGCAAAAACATAAATAAAAGGCCAACATCCCACCATGGCAGCCTTCCTAAAGTAAGTGAAGGGGTGCAGCAGGGATGTTTTCCCCGGGGCAGGCTAGAAATCCCAAATTGCGCTTTTTGCAGATACAACCAGGTCCAAGGCATCTTCATGGCACCAATTAAACCCACGATAATTTTCAAAAACCAACACTGGAGGGTGCATCTACGCTGTTGAATTGATGCAGTTTGACCCCACTTTAACTTCCCCGGCTCAATGCTATGGAATCTAAGGACTTGTAGTTTGGTGAGGCATCTGCATTCTTTGGCAAAATAAGGTTGGAGACCTTCCAAAACTACAAATTCCAAAATGCAGTCCCGGAAAAACCCACTTTGGTGTCCCATTGAGTCGGAACGCACTTGAAAGCACACAGCAACGGCAAAGAGGTCGAGGTTGCCACTTGTGTACAAAGAAACCGCGTGAACACCGTGAACCTTGCAGACTTTGCTAACCGAAAACGCTTTGTGTTGGTGCCTCAAGATAACACTGAATAACATAGTTAAGCAATTCATGCGCGAAAATAAACCCTAAAATTGCAACTCGTGAGCTGATTTCTTCACACGTCGGTGGAATTTAAACCTTTTTAATTCTGAGATGTCAGAATATGCACAGAACGGGTGTTGCATTGTGTTGGAACTGTGTCATTGCTGAGCAGATGTGTTGGAATACAACTCCCATCATCCAGATGTGTTGGAATACAACTCTTATCATCCTCAGGCAGAATGGATAATCATCTAGAACAGGATCTTACGCATGTGGGTGTTTTGCCCAAATGTGAACACTGATGGAGTTTGGGGAAAATAGACTTTGACATTTGGGAGTTGTAGTTGCTGGGCCAAATTTGGCACAAATACCCAATACACCCAAATGAGAACCCTGGTATATGGAAAATATTTATTGAGGAAACATTAAGGAAAGAAGATGGGAACCAACCCCCACCAGAAGAAATGAGGTTCTGGTGGGAGTATAAAGGAAAAAAGAACTCCGGAGATGGGGAGCACAAGGGGTAGCACAACTGGGGAAAGGGAAAAAAAGTAATTATATGAATTATAGAGATTGTTTTTGTAATGAAATGAATATAAATGCAATAAAAATAGAGGAGAACAAGTTGAATCGCTGTAAAGAATCTGGCTTAAAGAAAAGAATGAAGTAGTTTTTGTTAAGACTTATACATCTTTATTTCCTACTTTTCTTTCACTATATTGTTCCACCTCTTTTTATGTATATAGCATTTCTTTTGTGGTTAAAAAAAAAAAAAAACAAAAAAAAAGAGAGAGGGAGAGAGAGGCTTTGTTTATAACGGAAACAGTAACTCAGTTTATTTGTAGCATTCTTGTGTCATAAGCGTAGTGGTTACAAAGGATCAAATGCTCGCTGTTTACAGAATGTTTCAATATGAGTTTCTCTCACTCTATTATTTTTTTCCAAATACACCCAAATGTGAACTCTGGTAGAAATACCCAATACACCCAAATGTGAACCCTGGTAGAGTTTGGGGAAAAGAGACCTTGACATTTGGGAGGTGTTGTTGCTGGGATTTATAGTTCACCTACAATCAAAGAGCATTCTGAACTCCACCAATGATGAATTGAACCAAACTTGGCACACAGAACTCCCATGACCAACAGAAAATACTGGAAAGGTTTGGTGGGCATTGACCTTGAGTTTTGGAGTTGTAGTTCACCTACATCCAGAGAGCACTGTAGACTCAAACAATGATGGATCTGGACCAAACTTGTCACAAATACTCAACATGCCCAAATGTGAACACTGGTGGAGTTTGGTGGAGTTTGGGGTAAATAGACCTTGACATTTGGGAGTTGTAGTTGCTGGGATTTATAGTTCACCTACAATCAAAAAGCATTCTGAACTCCACCAATGATGGAATAAAACCAAACTTGGCACACAGGACTCCCATGACCAGAAGAAAATACTAGAAGAATTTGGTAGGCATTGTCCTTGAGGTTTGGAGTTGTAGTTCACCTACATCCAGAGAGCACCTTGGACTCAAACAATGACGGATCAGGACCAAACTTGGCATGAATACTCAATATGCCCAAATGTGAACACTGGTGGTGTTTGAGGAAAATAGACATTGACATTTGGGAGTTGTAGCTGCTGGGATTTATAGTTCACCTACAATCAAAGAGCATTCCGAACCCCACCAATGATAGAAATGAGCCAAACTTCCCACGCAGAACCCCCATGATCAACAGAAAATATTGTATTTTCCGATGGTCTCCGGCGACCCCTCTGACACCCCCTTGTGAACCCCACAGGGGTCGCAACCCCCAGGTTGAGAAACACTGATATACACAAACATATACATATACATACATATACATACATATACATATATACACATATATTCTGTTCCTGGTTTGAAGGTTTTACTTCCTGTTTTACTGTGCCGTACAGAAAAGTGTTATTTTCCAGAAACTTTGTTTTTGTGGCTGCCACAAACTAAGTTGAATGGGTTGAGACTTGATGAGATACTCATTGGAAAATTAGAGCAAAATGTCCTGGAGGATGTCCCATGTGTTCCCAAGTTTTTTTGATAGATCCAATTAGGAAAAGTCATTGTTGATAACCCAGGAACAAAATTGTGTTAAAGGGTGTGTTACTCTGTCAAGTCAAAGGCTGGCTTCTCAAGCCCGAGCAACAAACAGTCCGATCAGAAAGCTCACCAACAATTCATCCAAAGGGTTTTAGAAGAGCTCAGGTGTGTCACAATGGTGGCTGATGGAGCAGTCAACCCACCTTAAGCTTTAAAAGAGCTCTCCAAGGTGCTGAACCCCATTCCCCACTGGATTCCAGAACCTGCTGGTATTACTATTGGTGCTACTACTGCTGCTGTTACTACTATGCCTATTACTACTGCCACTGCTGCTGCTATAGCTACTGCTCCTTCTGCTACTAATATGGCTATTGCTGCTGCTACTACTGTTGCTGCTACTATGGCTGGTACTACAACTGCTTCTACTACTGCTACTACTGTTGCTGCTTCTATGGCTGGAACTACAACTGCTTCTACTACTGCTACTACTGTTGCTGGTGCTACAACTGCTTCTACTACTGCTGCTGCTACTATGGCTGGTACTACAACTACTTCTACTACTGCTACTACTGTTGCTGCTACTATGGCTGGTACTACAACTGCTTCTATTACTGCTACTACTGTTGCTGGTGCTACAACTGCTTCTACTGCTGCTACTGCTGTTGCTGCTACTATGGCTGGTAGTACAACTGCTTCTACTACTGCTACTACTGTTGCTGCTACTATGGCTGGTGCTACAACTGCTTCTACTACTGCTACTACTGTTGCTGGTGCTACAACTGCTTCTACTACTGCTACTCTTCTGCTGCTAGTATGGCTGGTACTACCATTGCTTCTACTACTACTGCTACTGTTGCTGCTACTATGGTTGGTACTACAACTGCTTCTACTACTGCTGCTGCTACTATGGCTGTTACTACAACTGCTTCTACTACTGCTACTACTGTTGCTGCTACTATGGCTGGTACTACAACTGCTTCTACTGCTGCTACTACTGCTGCTGCCACTATGGCTGGTACTACAACTGCTACTACTGCTACTAGGCTGGTACTACAATTGCTTCTACTACTGCTCCTACTGCTGCTGCTACTATGGCTGGTACTACAACTGCTTCTACTACTGCTGCTACTGTTGCTGGTGCTACAACTGCTTCTACTGCTGCTGCTGCTACAACTGCTTCTACTACTGCTACTACTGTTGCTGCTACTATGGCTGGTACTACAACTGCTACTACTGCTACTAGGCTGGTACTACAACTGCTTCTACTGCTGCTACTACTGTTGCTGCTACTATGGCTGGTACTACAACTGCTTCTACTACAGCTACTACTGCTGCTGCTACTACAGTTGCTACTACTAGTATTAATACTACTACTGCTAAGCCAAGTGCTGGAACACAACTGATCTGTGGTTCCGCCAGCTCTAAGGGCCGTCTTGCTTCCTCTCTGCTTCCTTGACTCCCTCCTGCCTTTCCTATGAAAGCTGCTCCTATCTCCAAAGAGACAGTCGGCCGGATTTGTTCCAGCGGCCGTGTGACGTGGTCCTGTCCGCTTCCACTTCCTGAAGGAGGCCTTTCAGGATCACGAGACGAGCCCCGGGATCTGGATCCGTGAAAGCCTGGCTCTGCCCGGGGGCCTCGGAGTGGGTGCTCTCCATTTGTCTCGCTTCCCAGGCAGCCCTCCATGACCAACGTGCCTTTCATTAACAGCCGGCTCTGCCATTCAAAGGGTTCTTTTCAAGTGAGTCAAAAGGGATGGAGCGGAGCTGCCCCTGAGGGCCTCCCAGCCCTGGAGAGATGCGCCGAGACAACATCAAGAGCCCCAACCAAAGAGAGATTTCCAACCAGGAACCAGCCTCTGGGCCGGCAGGATTAATCACAACGCTGAAGTACTAGCAAAGCAGTTCATGTCTGATCCCACAGCAAGCTGGCTTCAGGAAAGGCAAAAGCTGCACATCGCAAGTGCTGAACCTGACTCAGAACATAGAAGATGGCTTTGAAAGGCAGCAGATCACAGGAGCTGTCTTCATAGACCTGTCAGCAGCCTATGATACTGTGAACCACCATTGCCTCCTCCTGAGAAAAATGTATAATATCACAAAGGACGACTGTCTCACCCGCCTCATAGGAAACCTGCTACAAAACAGGAGCTTTTTTGTTGAGTTCCAGGGCCAGAGAAGCAGATGGCGGAAACAGAAGAACGGCCTGCCTCAGGGGAGCGTGCTTGCTCCATCCATGTTCAACATTTACACAAATGACCAGCCACTGCCAGAAGGGACAGAGAGTTTCATCTATGCTGATGATCATGCCATTACTGCTCAAGCAGGGAGCTTTGAGATGGTTGAACAGAAGCTCTCCGAAGCTCTAGGTGCTCTTACTGCCTATTACCAGCTGATCCCCAACCCATCTAAAACACAGACATGTGCCTTTCACCTTAAGAACAGACAAGCATCCTGAGCTCTGAGGATGACCTGGGAAGGAATCCCACTGGAGCATTGCAGCGCACCCAAATACCTGGGAGTCACTCTGGACCGTGCTCTGACCTACAAGAAGCACTGCCTGAACATCAAGCAAAAAGTGGGTGCTAGAAACAATATCATACGAAAGCTGACTGGCACAACCTGGGGATCACAACCAGACACAGTGAAGACATCTGCCCTTGCGCTATGCTACTCTGCTGCTGAGTATGCATGCCCAGTGTGGAACACATCTCACCATGCTAAAACAGTGGATGTGGCTCTTAATGAGACATGCCGCATTATCACAGGGTGTCTGCGCCCTACACCACTGGAGAAATTACACTGCTTAGCCGGTATTGCACCACCTGACATCCGCCCGGAAGTAGCAGCCAATAGTGAAAGGACCAAGGCAGAGACATCTCCAGCTCATCCCTTGTTTGGGTATAGCCAGCACGCCAACGACTTAAATCAAGAAATAGTTTTCTTAGATCTACAGAGACACTCGCTGGAACACCTCAGCAAGCGAGAGTCCAAAAGTGGCAGGCTCAAACCCGGAACCTCAACCAATGGCTGATACCCAATGAGAGACTCCCCCTGGGCACACAGAAAACTGGGTGACTTGGAAGGCGCTGAACAGACTGCGCTCTGGCACCACGAGATGCAGAGCCAACCTCAAGAAATGGGGCCACAAAGTGGAATCCACATGCGAGTGTGGAGAAGAGCAAACCACTGACCACCTGCTGCAATGCACCCTGAGCCCTGCCACATGCACAAGGGGGGACCTTCTTGCAGCAACACCAGAAGCACTCCAAGGGGCCGGATACTGGTCAAAGGACATCTAATCAACTACCAAGCTTGCAAACTTTGTGTTTTTTTAATCTGTTTGTTTGTTTTGTTCTGTTAGAAATGTAATAGAATGGTCTGGTTGCCCCTGACACGATAAGTAAGTAAGTAAATAAATCTCCCGTGTTTAGATATCCCTGAACATGTTGCCGATGCAGCCAGGACGGAGCCCCATCAGAAGAAGCTGTGCATCACGTGATGAGATCTGGCAGGCTCCGTGTGGGGTGCATCAGCAAAGTATTCTATGACGGGGAAATTTGCCAATATGACGAGGTCGTAGGTTTTGGATCCTAACTTAGCCCTGGAAAGATACTGGGTGATTTTGGACAAGTAAAGCAAGTCAGCCGAAGTCACGGTATCCCTCTCTTTCACTTTTGGTCAGGCCTCAATTCAAGAGGGATATTGACTTAAAAGCTGGAAGGGTGACTAAAAGGATAAAAGGTCTGGAGAAAATGAAGAATCCCTTTGAGGAGCGGCTTAAAGAGCTGGGTTTGTTCAGCCTCAGAAGAGAAGGTTGAGAGAGACATGAGAGCCATATTAAAATATTGGAAAGGATGTCATTAAGAAGTGGGATCAGATTTAAAATTAGACTTAAATGAAGACATCCTCGTTACGTATATGAAGACAGCCGCTAGGATTATCTATGCGAAACTTTGGAAACAGAGGGAAATACTGGGTTTAGATCAGTGGATATTTATTTATCGTGTCAGTATCAACCAGACAACTGTATTACATTTTTAACGAATTTTTAACAAACAGACAAAACAGAGTTTGCAAGCTTGGTAGTTGATTAGATGTCCTTTGACCAGTAGCAACAGGGTGTAGAGTGGGTCATGGGAGCTCTGTGTGCCAAGTTTGGTCTTGATTTGTCATTGGAGGAGGTTCACAGCAGTCTCAGAAAGTGAGTGAAGGTACTGCAAGTCCTATCATCCATAGTCCGTCCTCCCCCAAACAGCACCAGAATGTTGAGTTGGTCATGGATGAGTGTTGCTGTGGTCACAGGAAGTGAGTGAAGGTAATGCAAATCCTATCATGTGCGGTCCATCCTCCTCCAAAATGCACCAGAATGTAGAGTGGTCATGGGAGCTGTGTGTGCCAAGTTTGGTCTTGATCAGTCATTGGATGAGGGTCACAGCAGTCTTGGGAAGTGAGTGGAGGTGCTTCAAGTCTCATCATCAATGGTCCACCCTCCTCAAAACTGCACCAGGATGTAGAGTGCTCATGGGGGCTGTTTGTGCCAAGTTTGGTCTTGATCAGTCATTGGATGAGGGTCGCAGCGGTCTTGGGAAGTGAGTAGAGGTGCTTCAAGTCCTATCATCAATGGTCCACCCTCCTCAAAACTGCACCGAGATGTAGAGTGGGTCATGGGGGCTATGTGTGCCAAGTTTGGTCTTGATCAGTCACTGGATAAGGGTCGCAGCAGTCTCAGGAAGAGAGTGGAGGTACTTCAAGTCCCATCATCAATGGTCCACCCTCCTCAAAACTGCACCAGGATGTAGAGTGGATCATGGAGGTTCCGTGTGCCAAGTTTGGTATTTATCCGTCTTTGCTGGGGGCCACAGTGGTCTGTGGGAACCGAAGGGTTTGAAAGTACTACATATCCCATCATCCATTGTCTGTCTTCCCCCAAACCTCACCAGGATGTAGAGCGGGTCATGGGGGTTATGTGTGCCAAGTTTGGTCCAGGTCCGTAATCCGTGCTGGTCACAGTGGTCTGTGAAAGTGGGAGCCAATCAGAAAGCTGCCACATACACCTCTGCATACAAACATACATACATACATATATACATACATACATTCATATATATATATATATATATATATATAGAGAGAGAGAGAGAGAGAGAGAGAGCCATGACTGTGTGATGTCTGTGCAATGTTGCAATGGCGTTGGTATTCCATGCGCTTGTAAATACTCGTGCCACTCGGCTTGTCTCCGTGCAATTGTGCCGCGGGGCGAAGGGTGTGCTCCGGTGCCCACGGGAGAGAAGGCGGGCTCCCATCCAGGAGGGTGCAGCCCGGCCTTTGGGTGCCAAAAGAGAGTCATTATTCGGCTCTTGCGCGCCGTGGGAGGGGCCCCCACAATCCAAAAAAGCACAGACTTGCAGACTGAAGCAGTATTTATTTAATCCTCAGTGCTGCTAATTGGGATTTGCATTTTTTCTCCTTCAAAAAAAAGTTATAAAAACATATCTGGAACCATCTTAGCCGTCTGCAACGCCCGCTTGTTAGCATACAGTTGCCCAATTTTGCCCTGCCTCCCCGCTTGATTTTGTGAACCGAACATTCCGCAATTAGCAAATTGTCTTTCCAAAAACAACTAAACACAGCATCCAGTTGTAAATAACTGAGCCTTTTAGCAGGTTGTACTTATTGTTGTTATTAGCCTGAAACTCCTAAACTCAAGATCAATGCCCACCAAACCTTTCCAATATTTTCTGTTGGTCATGTGAGCTTAATAAACCTTTCCCATGTTTTTATGATAGACTCTGATTCAGCACATAGAAGATGGCTTTGAAAGGCAGCAGGTCACAGGAGCTGTCTTCATAGACCTGTCAGCGCCTTATGAGACTGTGAACCACCGCCTCCTCCTGAGAAAAATGTATAATATCACAAAGGACGACCACCTCACCCGCCTCATAGGAAACCTGCTACAAAACAGGAGCTTTTTTGTTGAGTTCCAGGACCAGAGAAGCAGATGGTGGAAACAGAAGAACGCCTGCCTCAGGGGAGCGTGCTTGCCCCATCCACGTTCAACATCTACACAAATGACCAGCCACTGCCAGAAGGGACAGAGAGCTTCACCTATGCTGATGATCGTGCCATCACTGCTCAAGCAGGGAGCTTTGAGATGGTTGAACAGAAGCTCTCTGAAGCTCTATGTGCTCTTAGTGCCTATTACAGGGAAAACCAACTGATCCCTAATCCATCTGAAACACAGAGATGTGCCTTTCACCTTAAGAACAGAGAAGCATCCCGAGCTCTGAGGATGACCTGGGAAGGAATCCCACTGGAGCATTGCAGCACAACTAAATACCTGGGAGTCACTCTGGACCGTGCTCTGACCTACAAGAAGCACTGCCTGAACATCAAGCAAAAAGTGGGTGCTAGAAACAATATCATACGAAAGCTGACTGGCACAACCCTGGGGATCACAACCAGACACAGTGAAGACATCTGCCCTTGCGCTATGCTACTCTGCTGCTGAGCATGCCCAGTGTGGAACACATCTCACCACACTAAAACAGTGGATGTGGCTCTTAATGAGACATGCCGCATTATCACGGGGTGTCTGCGCCCTACACCACTGGAGAAATTACACTGCTTAGCCGGTATTGCACCATCTGACATCCGCCAGGAAGTAGCAGACAATAGTGAAAGGACCAAGGCAGAGACATCTCCAGCTCATCCCCTGTTTGGGTATCAGCCAGCACATCAACGACTTAAATCAAGAAATAGTTTTCTTAGATCTACAGAGACACTCGCTGGAACACCTCAGCAAGCGAGAGTCCAAAAGTGGCAGGCCAAACCCAGCACCTCAATCCGTGGGTGATACCAGATGAGAGACTCCCCCCTGGGCACACAGAGGACTGGGCGACTTGGAAGGCGCTGAACAGACTGCGCTCTGGCACCACGAGATGCAGAGCCAATCTTAAGAAATGGGGCCACAAAGTGGAATCCACGGCATGCGAGTGTGGAGAAGAGCAAACCACTGACCACCTGCTGCAATGCAACCTGAGCCCTGCCACATGCACAATGGAGGACCTTCTTGCGGCAACACCAGAGGCACTCCAAGGGGCCAGATACTGGTCAAAGGACATTTAATCAACTAACAAATTTGCAAAATCTGTGGTTTTTTTTAATCTGTTTGTTTGCTTTGTTCTGTTAGAAATGTAATACAATGGTATGGTTGCTGATGACAAGCGGACAAATGTCAGCGTGCTGGAAGAAGCAAAGACCACCAGCATTGAAGCCATGGTCTTCCGCCATCAACTCCGCTGGACCGACCACGTTTTCCGGATGCCCGACCACCATCTCCCAAACCAGTTGCTCTACTCCGAACTCAAGAACAGAAAATGGAATGTTGGTGGACAGGAAAAGAGATTTAAAGATGGGCTCAAAGCCAACCTTAAAAACTCTGGCATAGACACTGAGAACTGGGAAGCCCTGGCCCTTGAGCGCTCCAGCTGGACGTCAGCTGTGACCAGCAGTGCTGCAGAATTTGAAGAGGCATGAATGGAAGGCGAAAGAGAGAAACGTACCAAGAGGAAGGCGCGCCAACCGAACCTGACCGGGACTGTCTTCCACCTGGAAACCAATGTCCTCACTGTGGGAGAAGATGCAGATCAAGAATAGGCCTCCACTGTCACCAGAATACTGATCCTGGAAGACTATCCTACTCGGCCAACGAGGAATTGCCTAAGTAAGTAAGTAAGTAAGTAAGTAAGTAAGTAAGTAAGTGTATCTCCTATTTAGCACATGCAATCAAAACGTTTCCCTCTCTTACGGCCCATCTCCCATTCCTTCCAACCCACCAGAAGAGCCTTTGCCTTAGAAAGCTCCATAGGTGTAAAGTATGAGTTGTAGCAATGGGCTACAACGTCACTTTGAGATCTGTTTGGGCTGAACTTCCCAAGTGTGCCTCCTCCTCCTTTTTGCAGGGTTCCTTCTGGGGTGTTGTTCCATGCATACGCGCACGTCAGCCAACTTTCTGGGGAGCTCCATCAAAGCTTTTCCAAGCGGCACTCTGGGGAACCCTGGGAAACATTGCTTTGAAATGTTCCAGGCAGTTTGGAGACGAGGAGAAGACGCCGCTCACTGAACACCGCTTGGCTCCTAGGTATTCATCTCTCCTGGCGAGACCCAACGTTTCACCAGACGTTCGCACTCCGCTCCGTGCAAGCAGATAGTGCTTTGGATCATAATACGGCCCAGAGTGACACCTCGAACTGCCCTCCAAGGAAAAACCATCACGGAAAAGGATTCTTTAGAGCTCAGAAACTCTCAGGGTAGAATCAAAGTCGGCTCAGAATTGGCACTGAAGATCGTCAAACCAACGCAGGAGAAGATGGCCTGCATTCCATCAGTTTGTCCCAATTGTCGTCAATCCATTTAATAGCTTCATTAAGTCAGCAAATCAGCTCCAACTGAGACCGACACAAGCATTCCAACTTCAAATATCTTTTTGAACTAGTGCAGTGGTTCTCAACCTTCCTAATGCCACGACCCCTCAATACGCTTCCTCATGTTATGGTGACCCCCAACCATAAAATTAGTTTCGTTGCTACTTCATAACTCATTTTGCTGCTGTTATGAATAGTAACAGATTGGGGGAGGATATTGATTTTGTCCTGTGGGAGTTGTAGTTGCTGGGATTTATAGTTCACCTACAATCAAAGAGCATTCTGAACTCCACCAACGATGGAACTGAATCAAACTTGGCACACAGAATTCCCATGACCAACAGAAAATACTGGAAGGGTTTGGTGGGCACTGACCTTGAGTTTTGGGAGTTGTAGTTTACCTACATCCAGAGAGAGCTGTAGACTCGAACAATGATGGATCTGGACCAAACTTGGCACGAATTCTCAGTATGCCCAAATGTAAACACTAGTAGAGTTTGGGGAAAATAGAGCTTGACATTTGGGAGTCATAGTTGCTGGGATTTATAGTTCACCTACAATCAAAGAGCATTCTGAACTCCACCAACGATGGAACTGAATCAAACTTGGCACACAGAATTCCCATGACCAACAGAAAGTACTGGAAGGGTTTGGTGGGCACTGACCTTGAGTTTTGGGAGTTGTAGTTTACCTATATCCAGAGAGAACTGGAGACCCAAACAATGATGGATCGGGACCAAACTTGGCACGAATTCTCAGTATGCCCAAATGTAAACACTAGTAGAGTTTGGGGAAAATAGACCTTGACATTTGGGAATTGTAGTTCCTAGGATTTATAGTTCACCTACAATCAAAGAGCATTCGAACCCTACCAAGGATTGAATTGGGCCAAACTTCCCACACAGAACCTCATGACCAACAGAAAATACTGTGTTTTCTGGTGGTCTTTGGTGACCTCTCTGACACCCCCTCGCGACCCCTCCAGGGGTCCCGACCCCCAGGTTGAGAAACACTGAACTAGTGGCATAAACAATACTAGAAGAATGGGAACTTCCATACTATAGCGTGAATACAACATGGCACCGCTTGCATGGAAGTGAGTGCTGGGAGTTTTTAGTTTTCTAAGGCCTTTTATCAAAAAGAGTGTTTGTCCCTCACAAAACTGCAATCCCTGGGATTGCATCGCTTTGGGTCATGGCAGTTCCGTAGCATCGAATGGCAATTAAAGTGGTGCCCAAACTGTTGTGACTCAGTTAGTTGTTGTAGGTTTTTTCGGGCTATATGGCCATGGTCTAGAGGCATTCTCTCCTGACGTTTCGCCTGCATCTATGGCAAGCATCCTCAGAGGTAGTGAGGTCTGTTGGAAGGGTTTATATATCTGTGGAATGACCAGGGTGGGACAAAGGACTCTTGTCTGCTGGAGCTAGGTGTGAATGTATCAACTGACCACCTTGATTAGCATATAATGGCCTGACAGTGCCTAGAGCAAACTTTTGTTGAGAGGTGGTTAGATGTCCTTGTTCGTTTCCTCTCTGTTGTTCTGCTGTTCTAATTTTAGAGTTTTTTAATACTGGTAGCCAGATTTTGTTCATTTTCATGGTTTCCTCCTTTCTGTTGAAATTGTCCACATGCTTGTGGATTTCAATGGCTTCTCTGTGTAGTCTGACATGGTGGTTGTGAGAGTGGTCCAGCATTTTGGTGTTCTAAAATAATGTGCTGTGTCCAGGTTGGTTCCTCATGTGCTCTGCTATGGCTGAATTTTCTGGTTGAAGTAGTCTGCAGTGCCTTTCGTGTTCCTTGATTCGTGCCTGGGTCATGCTGCTGCGTTTGGTGGTCCCTATGGAGACTTCTTGTCCACACCTGCATGGTACACGGTAGACTCCTGCAGAGGTGAGAGGATCCCTCTTGTCCTTTGCTGAACGTAGCATTTGTTGGATTTTCTTGGTGGGTCTGTAGATAGTTTGTATGTTGTGTTTCCTCATCAGTTTCCCTATGCATTTAGTGGTTCCCTTGATGTCTGGCAGGAACACTTTTCCTCTGGGTGGGTCTTTGTCTTGACTCTCGTGGCTTCTTCTCGGTGGTCTTGCAGCTCTTCTGATGTCTGAGGTGGAGTCTCCATTGGCCTGGAGAGCCCAGTTGAGGTGGTTCAGTTCATCTTGGAGGAGGTGGGCTTCGCAGATTCTTTTTGCACGGTCTGCCAAGGCTTTAATTGTGCTTCTTTTTCTGACTTGGGTGATGGTTGGAGTTTTTCTGTAGATATCTATCTGTGTGTGTAGGTTTTCTGTAAACAGTGTGACCCAATTGTTGATCTGGTTTACAGATGACGAGGACATCTAGAAAAGGCAGTCTTCCTTCTTCCATGGTGAACTGGATGTTTGGGTGGATGCTGTTCAGATGTTCCAGGAACCTGTTGAGTTCTTCTTCTCCATGGCTCCAAATGGTGAAAGTGTCATCCACAGATCTGAACCATATCGTGGGCTTTTTGGTTGCTGTTTCCAGGGCTTGTTTTTCAAAGTGTTCCATGTAGAAGTTAGCTATGACCAGGCTGAGGGAGCTCACTAGAGCTACTCCGCTTGCATGTTGTGACTCAACTTGACTCTGAGTTCGAAGCTGAGCTGTTTGGGCCTTCTGAGTCTGATTTTGGGCCTTCTGAGCCTGATTTCCTACAGGATGACGAGGAGGTTGATGGTTTACAGATTCCTGTACTTGTTTCAGACGGGGCTGATAGTGTGGCTGCTGAAGGAGAAACAACAAGTCAGTTCCCCGGGGAAAGGAATGTACCTGCACTTAGAGAGACTGATAGCGAGAGTGAAATCCCACGCGACCAGGTGGAGGATCCATCCCAGCTGGACCCAGATAATGAACATTTGCAATTAAGGCTTCGGAGAAGCACTCGCTTGGCCAGCAAGCGAGAAGCCAAAGGTGCCCAAGGTCAACGCAATTTCTGCATTTCAGATATTTACATTATGATTCATAACAGTAACACAATTACAATTGTTGTTGTTGTTCATTCGTTCAGTCATCTCCGACTCTTTGTGACCTCATGGACCAGCCCACGCCAGAGCTCCCTGTCGGCCGTCACCACCCCCAGCTCCTTCAAGGTCAGTCCAGTCACTTCAAGGATGCCATCCATCCATCTTGCCCTTGGTCGGCCCCTCTTCCTTTTTCCTTCCACTTTCCCCAGCATCATTGTCTTCTCTAGGCTTTCCTGTCTCCTCATGATGTGGCCAAAGGACTTCAACTTTGTCTCTAGTCTCCTTCCCTCCAATGAGCAGTCGGGCTTTATTTCCTGGAGGATGGACTGGTTGGATCTTCTCGCAGTCCAAGGCACTCTCAGCACTTTCCTTCAACACCACAGCTCAAAAGCATCGATCTTCCTTCGCTCAGCCTTCCCTAAGGTCCAGCTCTCACATCCGTAGGTTACTACAGGGAATACCATGGCTTTGACTAGGCAATGGATCTTGGTTGCCAGTCTGATGTCTCTACTCTTTACTATTTTATCAAGACTGGACATTGCTCTCCTCCCAAGAAGGAAGCGTCTCCTGATTTCCTGGCCACAGTCTGCATCTGCACTCATCTTTGCACCTAGAAATACAAAGTCCGTCTCTGCCTCCACATTTTCTCCCTCTATTTCCCAGTTGTCAATCATTCTTGTTGCCATAATCTTGGTTTTTTTGATGTTTAACTGCAACCCGGCTTTTGCGCTTTCTTCTTTCACCTTGATTAGAAGGTGATTACAATTACAATTAGGAAGTAGCAATAATAATATTTTTATGGTTTGGGGTCACCACAACGTGAGGGGCTGTATTGTGGGGTCGCGGCATTAGGAAGTTTGAGAACTACTGCCTTAGACAGTAGGTCACTGGGCCTCCTGCAAGCTTGTGTCTCCCTCACCTGCGCTTTCCTGCTCGTGATGGGCCAAGACAAGGCATCCCTTTGTCCCCTTTCAGCCCAGCAGATGGAAGATGAAGTGATAATGCTCTCTGTAACTCCCTGCCATCCACATTTCCCCCTGATGGCCTCCATACGTCAGGAACGCTTACCTTCTCCCTCCTGTTCTGCCAAAGACCGTATTGCGGAGGCCACAAACTCCAACAGCTCTCCGCTCAGACGTCTCTTCCATGACAACCCAATCCGAACCCCCTTAGGAACCAGCGAGTCCTCTCCATCGCCTGTCTGCACGCTTGTTACAGTTGGGTTTGTAGCTGGAAGTGGACCGTTCGTCTGCCACGTTGCCGGAGAGAGAAGAAACAAGACGGCCTATTTTTCTTTTTTTGGTAACGTTATCATTATTGCTTTCTCTCTCTGGGTCACGGAGAAGCAATCGCCTCGGTTCAAGACTGTGTTCAAAGGAGAGATGTCAAGACTGACTTTCTTCCTGGGAAAAGAGGAATGGATGAAATATTAACTACAGCCTTGCGCCTGCCCTTGTCTTTGTTTTTCTGCAGAAAGAAGGAGAAGACTCTCCCAGCGTTATTTCCACGTTCCTCCAATTTATTATGTTTTGTAAGGCTGCGGGTTCTTTCCGCCTCCATCTTTCCCCCACTCCCCCGAAAGAAAATTAAGGCATGAAAGACTAACTGCTCTGGATTCATCACATTGGAAGCAGTTCAATTATTTCATAACCTCAAAGGAGCAACGTACTCTGACTATTATTAAGGCTAAAGTTTGAGGTTAAGTTTTTCCCCCCCTCTTCGGCGAGAAAGCAACCCGTCTTTGTTGTCCGCATTTTGGGAGCTGAAGGTCTTGGTCCGGCAGGAAGGCCGGACGCCATTCGGAGGCCCATGAAATTTTGATGGATTCTATATGATTTCTCTCCATCGCAACACAAAAGCCTCCTTTGGCTGAAACGCTCGCGCTCTCACCTGCAAAAGAGTTTCTTTCCTTGCAGCGCGAAACCTTTGGGGAAATTCTTTCTGCCCAAACCACCTTGAAATGAAGGGGAATTCATAAGAATAGGAGGGTAAAGAAGGGTCTGGGAGAATGTGGAAGAAGGTTGAACCGTGCCCTCCGAAAACGAAGCCCTCTCGCTTCCTCTCCAAGTTAGGACCAAACTTTTCGTGGAGTTCTTTGGCAACAGACTCCCTTGAAGTCAAGGGACACAGAGAGGCGTAAAATATTGGACTGAGGGCAGTATTTGCAAGTGCTTTTCAAACTCTTGTTTTGTTCTTTTTGGAGACTTATAGTTGCAGAAAACACAAGGATTTCTTATCTTCAATGTAGGCCTGCATTCATTGCACGAGTAGAAGCCTGGTGCATTAATTCTTGTGTGTTTTCAGACTATCCTGGGCTCAAACCTGAGACCCAGGGACAGCCATAAGGGCCCTATAATAAGGGGCATATCATGCAAAAGGACACTTTAATCACTAGCCACAGCTGCATGGAGCACATCATCCATATTTCAAACCTACAACTCTTGCATCCTGTGGAGAGATGAGTTGCAAATCACACCTCCATTGAGTGTTGAATTAGAAACTCAAACTACTATTGCTGTGGCTTCAGAGGGAGAGATGAGCTGCAAGTCATGTCTCTATTGAGTGTTGAATTGGAGACTCAAACAACTATTGCTGTGGATTCAGACGGAGAATTGAGCTGCAAGTCATGTCTCCATTGAGCCTTGAATTGGAGGATAGGGAGGGACTCTACTTTCCTGCTTAAATTACGATTGCTGTGTCTTCAGAGGGAGAGATGAGCAGGAAGTCACCACTCCATTTAGCCTTGAATTGGAGAGTACAGAGAGACCCTGCTTAAACTACTATTGCTGTGGCGTCTGAAGGAGAGATGAGCAGAGAGGCACAACTCCATTCAGCCATGATTTGGAGAGTAGAGATGGGCTCCATTGAGTGTTGAATTGGAGATTCAAACTATTATTACTGTGGCTTCAGAGGGAGAGATGAGGTGCAAATCATGTCTCCATTGAGTGTTGAATTGGAGACTCAAACTACTATTGCTCTGGCTTCAGAGGGAGAGATGAGCAGCCAGTCACCACTCCGTTGAGCCTTGAATTGGAGAGTAGGGAGGGACTCTATTTCCTGCTTAAACTACTATTGCTGTGGCTTCACAGGGAGAGATGAGCAGCAAGTCACACCTCCATTGAGGGCCTTGAATTGGAGAGTAGAGCGGGACCTTGCTTTCCTGTTTAAACTACTAATGCTGTGGCTTTAGAGGGAAAGATGAGCAGCCAATCACACCTCCATTGAGTGTTGAATTGGAGACTTAAACTACTATTGTTGTGGCTTCAGAGGGAAAGATGAGCAGCAAGTCACACCTCCATTGAGGGCTGAATTGGAGACTCAAACGACTATTGCTGTGACTTCAGAGGGAGAGATGAGCAGCCAGTCACTGCTCCATTGAGCCTTGAATTGGAGAGTAGAGAGGGACCCCACCTTCCTGCTGAAACTACTATTACTGTGGCTTCAGAGGGAGAGATGAGCAGCCAATCACTGCTCCATTGAGCATTGAATTGGAGACTCAAGCTACTATTGTTGTGGCTTCAGAGGGAGAGATGAGCAGCAAGTCACACCTCCACTGAGTCTTGAATTGGAAACTCAAACTACTATTGTTGTGGCTTCAGAGGGAGAGCAGCAAGTCACACCTCCATTGAGTGTTGAATTGGACACTCAAACTACTATTGCTGTGGCTTCAGAGGGAAGGATGAGCAACTAGTCCCTGCTCCATTGAGCCTTGAATTGGAGAGTAGAGAGGGACCCCGCTTTTGTGCTTAAACTACTGTTGCTGTGGCTTCAGAGGGAGAGATGAGCAGCCAGTCACTGCTCCATTGAGCCTTGAATTGGAGAGTAGAGAGGGGCCCTGCTTTCCTGCTTAAACAACTATTGCTGTGGTTTCAGAAGAAGAGATGAGCGGCCAGTCACCACTCCGTTAAGGGTTGAGTTGGAGAGTAGAGAGGGACCCTGTTTTCCTACTTAAACTACTATTGCTGTGGCTTCAGAGGGAGAGATGAGCAGCAAGTCACACGTCCATTGAGCCTTGAATTGGAGAGTAGTGAGGGACCCTGCTTTCCTGTTTAAACTACTATTGCTGTGGCTTCAGAGGGAAGGAGGAGCAGCCAGTCACTGCTCCATTGAGCCTTGAATTGGAGAGTAGAGAGGGACCCTGTTTTCCTGCTTAAACTACTATTGCTTTGACTTCAGAGGGAAGGATGAGCAGCTAGTCCCCGCTCCATTGAGCCTTGAATTAGAGAGTAGGGAGGGACTCTAATTTCCTGCTTAAACTACTATTGCTGTGGCTTCAGAAAGAGGGATGAACAGTCAGTCATCACTATATTGAGGGTTGAGTTGGAGAGTAGAGAGGACCCAGCTTTCCTGCTTGAACAAGAGAGAGAAGAGCTGCCAGGCCAAGTCCATTGTTCCTTGGTCTAAGCAACTGGCAGGAGGCCCTCCATCCTTTCCTGTTGGGAGAGAAGAGCAGCTGACATTTCACTGGGCTTAATCCCTTTTTTCCCCACTCCCATTTTCCTTGCATGTCTTTTCTTTTTTTTATTCTCATCCTGCGATCCGGAAACTATCAAATACATAATTCGTCAACCACTCTGGGGGGAACTTTTTTTGGCTGAAGGGCAAAAGGGTAGAAGAGCGGTAAATAAACGAAATAGACAACAAACAACGTGGATCTGTGAACCTTCCGCTTGCATCCTGTTAGTTTTGAAACTGTGATGGCTTTGTTCTGGGGAAGCTGCAAACATCATCTTGGCACATCGAGCAACAGCCGGCAACATTTTGCGTTTTGCACCGTTCTGACTGCAACTTGAATGGATTCATTATGCTTCCTTTTTGCAAAAAAAAAAAAATGTTTGTTTTGGATAGAGGAGAGGGGTGTAAACAGTTTTGTTTAAAAAGCAAAGATAGACTGAGTTCAGAAGAGGAGGAAAAGTGTGAATGGGCACATCGTGTTGAGATAGCAGGAGACTTGAGTGCTACCGTGAGGAACTTCGAAGGCTTGGGCAATGAATGAAATCTTTCTTAAATGAGACTGAAGGCATGCATGCAATTGGCTGCAACCCTGAACAGGGCCGCTGCAAAAGATCACAAAGCACAGGGCTGCCTCCAAATCATTTTCTGCCGCCCGAGACCCAATAGCAAGCAGCAGCGTCTTCCCTTAAGTGATGGCACCTTGGTACCAAAGGCTGGCCAAATTATTTTCACACCTGAAGCAGAAAAATCCCACAAAGGTCTCTCTACCTGGGAGTCAAAGTCCAAGAACAAGGAGGTTAATTGACTCGCTGTTTGCTGCCTTCTCTCGGAAGTCAGTGGCCTGAAGCAGAAGGGGCGTTCAGATGCACATCTATGTGCAAACCTGCCCCAAACTGGGTCAGGCGGATGCTCCACCAGGCTCAACACTTTCTCAACTCCAAACTGGCAATATTGTCTCCCATGTTGTTTAACATCTACATGAAGCCGCTAGGGGAGATCATCCGGAGATTCGGGGTACGGTGTCATCTGTAGGCGGATGATGTCCAACTCTGTCACTCCTTCCCACCTACTACTAAGGAGGCTGTTCAGGTCCTGAACCGGTGCTTGGCCGCTGTGACAGTCTGGATGAGGGCGAACAAATTGAAACTGAATCCAGACAAGACAGAGGTCCTCCTGGTCAGTCGCAAGGCCGAACAGGGCATAGGGTTACAGCCTGTGTTGGAGGGGGTTGCACTCCCCCTGAAGACGCAGGTTCATAGCTTGGGTGTGACCCTGGACTCATCGCTGAGCCTGGAACCCCAGGTTTCGGCGGTGACCAGGGGAGCATTTGCACAGTTAAAACTTGTGCGCCAGCTGCGCCCGTACCTTGGGAAGTCTGACTTGGCCACGGTAGTCCACGCTCTGGTTACATCCCGTTTAGACTACTGCAACGCTCTCTACGTAGGGTTGCCTTTGAAGACAGCTCGGAAGCTCCAACTAGTCCAACGCTCGGCAGCCATGATTTTAACAGGAGCGGAGCGCAGGGAGCATACAACCCCCCTGTTGCGCCAACTCCACTGGCTACCGATTTGCTACCGGGCTCAATTCAAAGTGCTGGCGTTGACCTTTAAAGCCCTAAACGGTTCCGGCCCAAGCTACCTATCCGACCGCATCTCGGCCTATGAACCCACCAGGACTTTGAGATCTTCCGGGGAGGCCCTGCTCTCGATCCCGCCTGCTTCTCAAGCACGGCTGGCGGGGACGAGAGATAGGGCCTTCTCGGTGGTGGCTCCTCAGCTGTGGAACGCCCTTCCTACGGACATTAGACTAGCACCATCTCTAATGGTATTCCGCAGGAAAGTGAAGACCTGGCTGTTTGAGCAGGCGTTCGAATAATTAGTGCAATGATTGGTTAATGAACATTGGAACGGAATAATGGATGACGAATCTGGATCATGTTTTTGATGATGAAGTGAATGGGTATTGTAGTAACTGTTTATTAATTGTGTAATGTGTTAGGTTGTTAACTGTTTCTATACTGTAGCACTGAATTTTTGCTGTTCGTATTTGTTGTGAACCGCTGTGAGTTGCCTTCGGGCTGAGAACAGCGGTATATAAGTAAGGTAAATAAATAAAGTAAATAAATAAGATCTATATTCTTTGGCGCAAAGAGAGGCACCATGCCAAATGTCGCATGCAAGATTTATACAGGCATTCATTGGGCAAAACACATTCCACGTCTTGTCGAAGGCTTTCATAGCTGGAATCACTGAGCTTGTGCTGTCGCGCGCTGGGCCTATAGCAATTGGCTTTTGAACAGGACATGCTCTTTGTGCCCAGCAGGAAGCCAGGGTGCCTCAGCTGAGAGGCTCTAAGGATTTTCCTATACAAAAGTCTTTGTTGTTGTTCATTCGTTCAGTCGTCTCCGACTCTTCGTGACCTCATGGACCAGCCCACGCCAGAGCTCCCTGTCGGCCGTCACCACCCCCAGCTCTTTCAAGGTCAGTCCAGTCACTTCAAGGATGCCATCCATCCATCTTGCTCTTGGTCAGCCCTAAAAAGATTAACAAAGTTCTTTATTATTGCTTAGGTCAGTGTTTCTCAACCTAGGGGTCAGGACCCCTGGAGGGGTCGCGAGGGGGGGGGGGTTCAGAGGGGTCGCCAAAGACCATCAGAAAACACTTATTTCTAATGGTCTTAGGAACCCTTTGGCAGAGAAGGCTAATGATCTCTTGTCTGTCCTTCTCTTCCATTTTGGTGTTGGTGAACTACAACTCTCAGAATTCAAAAACATCCCCCAACCCCACCAGTATTCAATTTTGGTCATGTAGGTAATGTGCCAAGTTTGATTCAGATTCATCAAACTTGGTTCAGAGTGTTTTTTGATTGTAGCTGAAATATAAATCCCAGCAATTACAACTCCCAAATGTCAAGGTCTATTTTCCTCAAACTCATTTATTTATTTATTTATTTATTTTATTCACTTGTATACCGCTAATATCTCAGCCTGGATCGGCGACTCATTGCGGTTTACAACAATTAAAAAACAATCTGCAATTTAAAAACATATACACATACAATACAAATTATTGGGCCACCAATAATAATCCCATGTATCTCGAACTAAAATCATAATCCAGAATTCGTTGTCCATCATTCCTGTCCTTAGTCACCAAAATTCGATTGTCACAGATTAGCCGAATGCTTGTTTAAATAACCATGTTTTCAATCTCTTCCTAAACACCATCAGCGAAGAGGCTGATCGTACCTCTATAGGGAGGGTGTTCCAAAGCCGGGGGCCACCACAGAGAAGGCCCTGTCTCTCGTTCCCGCCAGCCGCACTTCTGAAGCTGGAGGGATAGAGAGAAGGGACTCTCCAGAAGATCTTAGGGTCCTGGTGGGCTGATAGGCTGAGATACGTTCGTGATAGTATTTGGGCATAT
>NW_026847993.1:7894069-7944069 GCF_025583915.1 Anolis sagrei ordinatus | reverse complement strand
CTTTCAGTATTTTAAGTTGGAGCATGAAGTGTTTGTGTACCAAGTTTAGTAAAGAGCCATCACTGGATGTGGGTGAACTACAACTCCCATCATCCTTTAATGAGACTTTCAGTATTTTAAGTTGGAGTATGAAGTGTCTGTATACCAAGTTTATTAACGAGCCATCGCTGGATGTGGGTGAACTACAACTCCCATAATCCTTAATGACGCTTTCAGTATTTTAAGTTGGAGCATGAAATGTCTGTGTACCAAGTTTAGTAAAGAGCCATCGCAGGATGTGGGTGAACTACAACTCCCATCATCCTTAATGAGGCTTTCAGTATTTTAAGTTGGAGCATGAAGTATTTGTATACCGACTTTAGTAAAGAGCCATTGCCGGATGTGGGTGAACTACAACTCCCATCATGCTTAAAGAGGCTTTCAGTATTTTAAGTTGGAGCATGAAGTGTCTGTGTACCAAGTTTAGTAAAGAGCCATTGCAGGATGTGGGTGAACTACAACTCCCATAATCCTTAATGACGCTTTCAGTATTTTAAGTTGGAGCATGAAGTGTCTGTGTACCAAGTTTAGTAAAGAGCCATCGCAGGATGTGGGTGAACTACAACTCCCATCATCCTTAATGAGGATTTCAGTATTTTAAGTTGGAGCATGAAGTGTCTGTGTACCAAGTTTAGTAAAGAGACATCGTTGAATGAGGGCAAACTACACCCATCATCAAGGCCATTTATCCTATAATGTTTATGTTGTACAAACATAAAGATACAACATAAACATTAGAAAGATACTCCAGAGTAAAATCACCTATGACTTTATACACCACACCAGCTGGGTAAAATCAGCAAGCAGTTTATTTAAGGTTAGAAAAAGCCAAAGCAGTAAAAGAGCAATCCACAGTAAAAAGTAATCCAATTGTTTTAAAGGAGACAGGAACCAAGAGTTCAAAGAAATCCATGAAACTAGGCATTTGAATTCATAAACAAAACAACAGGAAAGGCACTTGAGTCCACGAACAGAACAAAGGCATATTCCAAGATCTTGACACTGGGAACTTGACGTGAATCCAACGTTGCTTCAACTGAAGCAACATTTCTCACTAGACTCTTATAAACCCTGCCCCAGTCCCCAAACAGCTAGAAAAAGGATTCTTTCTTAACTTTGGTTTCACTTCCAACTTCTGTTGGAGTCTAGCCAAGCGCCTTAATTGTTGAACAGACTTTTTTTGTTTACTGAAACAACTTTTCCTGTTCAAGACCTCACTCCCTTCATTAACTTCTATATCTGGGCGCTCGGAATTCATTTTATGTTCATGGACTCAAGTGCCTTTCCGTGTTTTTGATCTGTTTATGAATTCAAGTGCCTTGTTTCGTGGATTTCTTTGAACTTTTGGTTCCTGTTTCCTGGATTACTTTTTACTGTGGATTGCTTTTTTTTTTTACTGCTTTGGCTTTTTCTAATCTTAAATAAACTGCTTGCTGATTTTACCCAGCTGGTGTGGTCAGAGGCGGCCCTAGGTAATTTTCAACGGTAAGCAAACAGTTTTTGCCCCCCCCCCCCCAACCAATCATTGATATATATTTTCTGTTTGTCGTGGGAGTTCTGTGTGCCATATTTGGTTCAATTCCATCATTGGTGGAGTTCAGAATGCTCTTTGATTGTAGGTGAACTATACATCCCAGTAACTACACTTGCCGCACTTGCTCCCTTGCCTGGCCCGCTTTGGGTCCGAGGCGTGCCTGAAGACCCCGGCGTGTGCACCAAAAGTCACCTCTTCTCCTGACTTTCTCCTCAGCCATTGGGACCAAGAGAGAGAGAGAGAGAGAGAGAGAGGGTGGAGATGCCCACCTTTCCTGAAGGTAGGCGCAAAAACAAAGGAGGGAGCGGAGGTGGGAGATACCTCCAGCCAGAGGGTCTCTCTCTCTCTCTCTCTCTTGGTCCCAATGGCTGAAGAGAAAGTCAGGAGAAGAGGCGACTTTTGGTGCGCACGCTGGGGTCTTCAGACACGCCTCCGGACCCGAAGCGGGCCAGGCATGGTGGCTCCGCCCCTTGGCCCACCCGCGGATTGGGGAGAGGAGAGGAGGCGGGTGGAGCGCCGGGGGATCGGGAAAGGGAGCCGGTCATGGGGAAGGGATCGAACGTGGAGAATGATTGAGCGCCGGCTCTGCTCGCGCACCCGGTGGCCGGGTGGAGCAGGAACGAGAGGGGCTAGGCGAGGCTCAAGGGCCCGGCCCCTTTGGGAAGAGGATCGCCCGCAGCGAGGCAAGAAAGCCGAGGCTCCCCCCGGACTGCGAGGGCTGTTGTGAGCTGAGGGGGCTCCTCAAGTGGCGGTCAAGGGGCATTTACAGAGGCGCCTCTGCGCCCCTGGCAAAAAAAGTGTTTTGCGACCGCTTACTTCGCATAATGGACGAGCCGCCCCTGGGTGTGGTGTATAAAGTTAGAGGTGATACCGCTCTGGAATACAACACCCATCATTGAAGTCATTTATCCTACAATGTTTATGTTGTATCTTCAGATTGCTTTTATGGAAGGACGGCTTTTTCTTCGATGTCAACAAACCAAAAGGCAAACAAACATCCACAGCAAGAAAAATGAAAAGTAGAAGAAACTTCTATTTTTCCCAACGGACGGTTCGAGCAAGAAATACAAAAACATTCCGTTTTGAACGTTATCGATGGTTTGTACATTGTGTTTACAAACTCCTCCTGTTTATTAGACTTAAGCTGTCGCCACGACTTTTCGAAAATCTGTACATAATTGGAAACAACCTCCGTTTGTGCCAAGCCCGATCCCTCATTTGTACACATTTTGCAAAGATATAAAAACCATTTATTGAAATAATACATCAGAATGACAAATAAACCAAGATTTCCGCTTCCTACTGCCATGGAGCTGCGGTCTTTTTGTGTGAAGAGATTAACATAACACTCACAGTATGGAGAAATTGGAGGAAGGAACTTTTGAGTGTGTTGCCTCTTGCTTTTGGAAACAGTTGTTGCAAAACTATTAACAAACATGTCCAAGTAGTAAACATTTCTGGCTTAATGCAAGTTTTTGGAGAGTGTTGCATGATTCCCTGTGCAAGAAATGCATCTTATGCATATTTTGCACCAAATCTTATGCATATTTTGCACCAAACGCATCTTATGTATATTTTGCACCAAATCATATGCATATTTTGCACCAAATGCATCTTATGTATATTTTGCACCAAATCATATGCATATTTTGCACCAAATCTTATGCATATTTTGCACCAAATCTTATGCATATTTTGCACCAATGCATCTTATGTATATTTTGCACCAAATCATATGCATATTTTGCACCAAATGCATCTCATGTATATTTTGCACCAAATCTTATGCATATTTTGCACCAATGCATCTCATGTATATTTTGCACCAAATTTTATGCATATTTTGCACCAAATGCATCTCATGTATATTTTGCACCAAATTTTATGCATATTTTGCACCAAATGCATCTCATGTATATTTTGCACCAAATCTTATGCATATTTTGCACCAAAAACATGCAGAAATGCATGTTTTTTGGCGCAAAACAACTTACAAACTGTATTGTTTTTGAGGATTTTAGGGATTAAATTGATTGAGTAATTCATTGATGGGAATGATCATCAATGCAATAACCCAGATTTCCAAAATCCAAAATACTCCAAAGAGAGAGAAATACTCTTTGCTTCCTGATTGTTCAATCTACACAAATTTCACTTCATCCATTTAATGCATCTTATGCATATTTTGCACCAAATCTTATGCATATTTTGCACCAAATGCATTTTATGTATATTTTGCACCAAATCTTATGCATATTTTGCACCAAATCTTATGCATATTTTGCACCAATGCATCTTATGCATATTTTGCACCAAAAACATGCAGAAATGCGTGTTTTTGGCGCAAAACAACTTACAAACTGTATTGTTTTTGAGGATTTTAGGGATTAAATTGATTAATTCATTGATGGGAATGATCATTAATGCAATAACCCAGATTTCCAAAATCCAAAATACTCCAAAGAGAGAGAAATACTCTTTGCTTCCTGATTGTTCAATCTACACAAATTTCACTTCATCCATTTAATGCATCTTACACATATTTTGCATCAAATTCATCTTATGCATATTTTGCGCCAATGCATCTTATGCATATTTCGCACCAAATGCATCTTATGCATATTTTACACCAAATGCATCTTATGCATATTTTGCACCAAATGCATCTTATGCATATTTTGCACCAAATGCATCTTATGCATATTTTGCATCAAATCTTATGCATATTTTGCACCAGTGCATCTTATGCATATTTTGCACCAAAAACATGCAGAAATGCATGTTTTTGGTGCAAAACAACTTACAAACAGTATTGTTTTTGAGGATTTTAGGGATTAAATTGATTGAGTAATTCAATGATGGGAATGATCATTAATGCAGCCAGAGTATCCTTTACCCAGATTTCCAAAATCCAAAATACTCCAAAGTGAGAGAAATACTCTTTGCTTCCTGATTGTTCAATGTACACAATTTTAACTTCATGCATTTAAAGAAATTACCTTTCAAGTGCATACGACACATCAATAAATGTCGTTTTCAGACCTGGGCTTGATCTGCAAGATATCTCATGATTCATATGCAAATATCCCAAACTTACAATTAAATTATATCCAAAATATTAACTTAAAAAACCCACTTCTGATCCCAAACATTTTGGATAAGGGAGACCTAGCCTGTATTGAGACTTAACATGGGTCGAAATTTCCATTATGCTGGCACATTGTTTTAAAAGATAGTTGCGCAAGGAGGTATTCTCAATCTTCTTGCGCAACAATTCCCACCATGATATTATTATTATTATATTTAATATTTATTATTATATATAATAATAATAATAAATTAATTATAATTAATTATAATTTATTATTATATTTAATAATAATTAATTAATTAATTATAATTTTTAATAATAATAATAATAATAAATTATTTTTAAATTTTTTAAATAATAATAATAATAATAATAATAATAATAATAATAATAAATTTATTATAATTTTTTAATTAGGAGCCCCCGGTGGCTCAGTGGGTTAAACCCTTGTGCCGGCAGGACTGAAGACCGACAGGTTGTAGGTTCGAATCTGGGGAGAGGCGGATGAGCTCCCTCTATCAGCTTCAGCTCCTCATGCGGGGACATGAGAGAAGCCTCCCACAAAAGGATGACAAAAACATCAAATCATCCGGGCGTCCCCTGGGCAACGTCCTTGCAGACGGCCGATTCTTTCACACTAGAAGCGACTTGCAGTTTCTCAAGTCGCTCCTGACATGACAAAAAATATTATTATTATTATTATTATTATTATTATTATAATTATAAATAATAAGTATTAATGGGCCGTGGTGGTGCAATAGATTAAATCCTTGTGCTTCTGAACTGTTATCCTGAAGACTGGCAGTTCGAATCCGTGGGAGGGGGTGAGCTCCCGCTGTTAGCCTAGCTCCTGCCAACCTAGCAGTTCAAAAATATGTAAATGTGAGTAGATCAATAAGTACTGCTTTGACGGGAAAGGCGTAAGACGTTCCAAGTAGTCACACAACCAGGAAGTGACAATGTAGGCTCCTCGGTTTGGAAATAGAGAAAAACACCTCCGCAGAGCCAGAAATTAGCACTGTCTGCAAAGCCGGAAATGAAAGGAGAAGCCTCTGCCTTTGTTTGTGTTTGTGTGTCTCATTGCATTGTAATCAGGCATTGAATGTTTGCCGGTATCTGTTTACATTGTAATCCTCTCCAAGTCCCCACGGGAAGGACAGAATATAAATAAAGTATTATTATTATTATTATTATTATTATTATTATTATTATTATTGATCAATAAGTATTAATAAAATATAATAATTAGCAATGATATCAATTTTAATCAATAATAATTATTAATATTAGTGATTAATGAGGTCTGTTGGAACTAGAAAAAAAGGGTTTATATATCTGTGGAATGACCAGGGTGAGACAAAGGACTCTTGTCTGCTGGAGCTAGGTGTGAATGTTTCAACTGACCACCTTAATTAGCATTTGATTGCTTGGCAGTGCTTGGGGGAATCTTTTGTTGAGAGGTGATTAGATAATATTATTGTCTCTGGTCTGTGGAAGCACATCTGGATGTTCTCTTGGTACCCCATAGGGTTAACTGGCCTTAAAGGCTCGTTTTGACACCAAACCAGTTGGTTGCTTACATAGAGAAGGTGATAGGGAGACTACTAACAGAGCATTATACTCTTTGAGCCAAGAATGCCCACAAAGCGATATAGCCGGCAAGTTAGATGTTCTTTTGCTTGCTTTTAAAATAGTTGGTTTCATGAAGCATTGGGTTCAAAATGCAAAAGGTTCTTGGTCCTTCCCTTTTTGTTTTGGGGTCTCCTTGGGGTGCATCTACATTGCGGAACTGATGCAGTTCGACACCACTTAGAATCCTAGAATCAAAGAATTGGAAGAGTCCTCATGGGCCATCCAGTCCAACCCCCTGCCAAGAAGCAGGAATATTGCATTCAATTCACCCCTGACAGATGGCCATCCAGCCTCTGTTTAAAAGCTTCCAAAGAAGGAGCCTCCACCACACTCCTGGGCAGAGAGTTCCACTGCTGAACGGCTCTCACAGTCAGGAAGTTCTTCCTAATGTTCAGATGGAATCTCCTCTCTTGTAGTTTGAAGCCATTGTTCCGCGTCCTAGTCTCCAGGAAGCAGAAAACAAGCTTGCTCCCTCCTCCCTGTGGCTTCCTCTCACATATTTATACATGGCTATCATGTCTCCTCTCAGCCTTCTCTTCTTCAGGCTGAACATGCCCAGCTCCTTAAGCCGCTCCTCATAGGGCTTGTTCTCCAGACCCTTGATCTGCTCCCTCCTCCCTGTGGCTTCCTCTCACATATTTATACATGGCTATCATATCTCCTCTCAGCCTTCTATTCTTCAGGCTAAACATGCCCAGTTCCCTAAGCCGCTCCTCATAGGGCTTGTTCTCCAGACCCTTGATCTGCTCCCTCCTCCCTGTGGCTTCCTCTCACATATTTATCCATGGCTCTCATCATATCTCCTCTCAGCCTTCTCTTCTTCAGGCTGAACATGCCCAGCTCCTTAAGCCGCTCCTCATAGGGCTTGTTCTCCAGACCCCTGATCTGCTCCCTCCTCCCTGTGGCTTCCTCTCACATATTTATACATGGCTATCATATCTCCTCTCAGCCTTCTCTTCTTCAGGCTAAACATGCCCAGCTCCTTAAGCCGCTCCTCATAGGGCTTGTTCTCCAGACCCTTGATCTGCTCCCTCCTCCCTGTGGCTTCCTCTCACATATTTATCCATGGCTCTCATCATATCTCCTCTCAGCCTTCTCTTCTTCAGGCTAAACATGCCCAGCTCCTTAAGCCGCTCCTCATAGGGCTTGTTCTCCAGACCCTTGATCTGCTCCCTCCTCCCTGTGGCTTCCTCTCACATATTTATCCATGGCTCTCATCATATCTCCTCTCAGCCTTCTCTTCTTCAGGCTAAACATGCCCAGCTCCTTAAGCCGCTCCTCATAGGGCTTGTTCTCCAGACCCTTGATCTGCTCCCTCCTCCCTGTGGCTTCCTCTCACATATTTATCCATGGCTCTCATCATATCTCCTCTCAGCCTTCTCTTCTTCAGGCTAAACATGCCCAGCTCCTTAAGCCGCTCCTCATAGGGCTTGTTCTCCAGACCCTTGATCTGCTCCCTCCTCCCTGTGGCTTCCTCTCACATATTTATCCATGGCTCTCATCATATCTCCTCTCAGCCTTCTCTTCTTCAGGCTGAACATGCCCAGCTCCTTAAGCCGCTCCTCTTAGGGCTTGTTCTCCAGACTCTTGAGACTGGACCTGGGTCTCTAGCCTTCTCTGCCTCACCGAACTACAACTCCCAGGATGCCATTGCAAAGAGCCATGGCAGTTAGGGTGGTGCCAAATTGCATTCATACCACAGTGTAGTAGACGCACCTCCAAGAAATGCGTTGAATGAGGTTGGCAGAGCATAATTGCTTTATGAAGTGCATCCTTACCACGTTTTCTATGCGATCAATCCATAGGTTTGGCATCAACGTACCTTCTCTATGCAAGCAATTGCTTTTCATAGGTTTTTAAATGCTTGCATGTTATTGTTATTGCTATTGTTTATTGTTTATTTTTGTTTATGAGATTCCAGGGACAGAGTAGCTGATGGTGAAAACAGAACGGCCTGCCTCAGGGGAACATGGTTGCTCCATCAATAATTAACAATTACACAAATGACCAGCCACTGCCAGAAGGGGCAGAGAGTTTCATCTATGCTGACGATCATGCCATCACTGCTCAAGCAGAGAGCTTTGAGATGGTTGAACAGAAGCTCTCTGAAGCTTTAGGTGCTCTTACTGCCTATTACAGGGGAAAGCAGCTTATTCCGAATCCATCTAAAACACATACATGTGATCCATCAATGTTTTAGCATTTACACAAATGACCAACCACTGCCAGAAGGGACAGAAGGGATCTATGCTGACGATCATGCCATCACCACTCAAACAGGGAAGTTTGAAAGGGTTGAACAGAAGCTCTCCAAAGCTTTACGTGCTCTTACTGCCTATTACAGGGAAAACCAGCTGATTGCTAATCCATCTAAGTTTCATCTATGCTGACGATCATGCCATCACCAAGCAGGGAGCTTTGAAATGGTTGAACAGAAGCTCTCCAAAGCTTGAGGTGCTCTTACTGCCTATTACGAGGAAAACCAGCTGATTCCTAATCCACCTAAGTTTCATCTATGCTGACGATCGTGCCATCACCACTCAAGCAGGGAGCTTTGAAATGGTTGAACAGAAGCTCTCCAAAGCTTTAGGTGCTCTTACTGCCTATTACAGGGAAAACCAGCTGATTGCTAATCCATCTAAGTTTCATCTATGCTGACGATCATGCCATCACCACTCAAACAGGGAAGTTTGAAAGGGTTGAGCAGAAGCTCTCCAAAGCTTTAGGTGCTCTTACTGCCTATTACAGGGAAAACCAGCTGATTCCTAATCCATCTAAGTTTCATCTATGCTGACGATCATGCCATCACCACTCAAACAGGGAAGTTTGAAAGGGTTGAGCAGAAGCTCTCCAAAGCTTTAGGTGCTCTTACTGCCTATTACAGGGAAAACCAGCTGATTCCTAATCCATCTAAGTTTCATCTATGCTGACGATCATGCCATCACCACTCAAACAGGGAAGTTTGAAAGGGTTGAGCAGAAGCTCTCCAAAGCTTTAGGTGCTCTTACTGCCTATTACAGGGAAAACCAGCTGATTCCTAATCCATCTAAGTTTCATCTATGCTGACGATCATGCCATCACCACTCAAACAGGGAAGTTTGAAAGGGTTGAGCAGAAGCTCTCCAAAGCTTTAGGTGCTCTTACTGCCTATTACAGGGAAAACCAGCTGATTCCTAATCCATCTAAGTTTCATCTATGCTGACGATCATGCCATCACCACTCAAACAGGGTTTGAAATGGTTGAACAGAAGCTCTCCAAAGCTTTAGGTGTTCTTACTGCCTATTACAGGGAAAACCAGCTGATTCCTAATCCATCTAAGTTTCATCTATGCTGACGATCATGCCATCACCACTCAAACAGGGAAGTTTGAAAGGGTTGAGCAGAAGCTCTCCAAAGCTTTAGGTGCTCTTACTGCCTATTACAGGGAAAACCAGCTGATTCCTAATCCATCTAAGTTTCATCTATGCTGACGATCATGCCATCACCACTCAAACAGGGAAGTTTGAAAGGGTTGAGCAGAAGCTCTCCAAAGCTTTAGGTGCTCTTACTGCCTATTACAGGGAAAACCAGCTGATTCCTAATCCATCTAAGTTTCATCTATGCTGACGATCATGCCATCACCACTCAAACAGGGAGGTTTGAAAAGGTTGAACAGAAGCTCTCTGAAGCTTTAGGTGCTCTTACTGCCTATTACAGGGAAAACAAGCTGATCCCTAACAGAGAATTTCATCTGTGCTGACGATCATGCCATTACCACTCAAACAGGGAGATTTGAAATGGTTGAACAGAAGTACTCCAAAGTTTTAGGTGCTCTTACTGCCTATTACAGGGAAAACCAGCTGATTCCCAATCCATCTAAAATGCAGACATGTGCTTTTCACCTTAAGAACATACAAGCATCTCAAGGTTGAACAGAAGCTCTCCAAAGCTTTAGGTGCTCTTACTGCCTATTACAGGGAAAACCAGCTGATTCCTAATCCATCTAAGTTTCATCTATGCTGACGATCATGCCATCACCACTCAAACAGGGAACTTTGAAAGGGTTGAGCAGAAGCTCTCCAAAGCTTTAGGTGCTCTTACTGCCTATTACAGGGAAAACCAGCTGATCCCTAACCAGCGAGTTTCATCTATGCTGACGATCATGCCATCACCACTCAAGCAGGGAGCTTTGAAATGGTTGAACAGAAGCTCTCCGAAGCTTAGGTGCTCTTACTGCCTATTACAGGGAAAACCAGCTGATTGCTAATCCATCTAAGTTTCATCTATGCTGACGATCATGCCATCACCACCCAAGCAGAGAGCTTTGAGACGGTTGAACAGAAGCTCTCCAAAGCTTTAGGTGCTCTTACTGCCTATTACAGGGAAAACCAGCTGATTCCTAATCCATCTAATCTATGCTGATGATCGTGCCATTACTGCTCAAGCAGGGAGCTTTGAAATGGTTGAACAGAAGCTCTCCAAAGCTTTAGGTGCTCTTACTGCCTATTACAGGGAAAACCAACTGATTCCTAATCCATCTAAGTTTCATCTATGCTGACGATCATGCCATCACCACTCAAACAGGGAAGTTTGAAAGGGTTGAGCAGAAGCTCTCCAAAGCTTTAGGTGCTCTTACTGCCTATTACAGGAAAAACCAGCTGATTTCTAATCTAAGTTTCATTTATGCTGACGATCATGCCATCACCACTCAAACAGGGAAGTTTGAAAGGGTTGAGCAGAAGCTCTCCAAAGCTTTAGGTGCTCTTACTGCCTATTACAGGGAAAACCAGCTGATTGCTAATCCATCTAAGTTTCATCTATGCTGACGATCATGCCATCACCACTCAAACAGGGAAGTTTGAAAGGGTTGAGCAGAAGCTCTCCAAAGCTTTAGGTGCTCTTACTGCCTATTACAGGGAAAACCAGCTGATTCCTAATCCATCTAAGTTTCATCTATGCTGACGATCATGCCATCACCACTCAAACAGGGAACTTTGAAATGGTTGAACAGAAGCTCTCCAAAGCTTTAGGTGCTCTTACTGCCTATTACAGGGAAAACCAGCTGATTCCTAATCCATCTAAGTTTCATCTATGCTGACGATCATGCCATCACCACTCAAACAGGGAAGTTTGAAAGGGTTGAGCAGAAGCTCTCCAAAGCTTTAGGTGCTCTTACTGCCTATTACAGGGAAAACCAACTGATTCCTAATCCATCTAAGTTTCATCTATGCTGACGATCATGCCATCACCACTCAAACAGGGAAGTTTGAAAGGGTTGAGCAGAAGCTCTCCAAAGCTTTAGGTGCTCTTACTGCCTATTACAGGGAAAACCAGCTGATTGCTAATCCATCTAAGTTTCATCTATGCTGACGATCATGCCATCACCACTCAAGCAGGGAGCTTTGAAAGGGTTGAACAGAAGCTCTCCGAAGCTTTAGGTGCTCTTGGTGCCTATTACAGGAAATACCAGCTGATTCCCAATCCATCTAAAATGCAGACATGATGCTATCATCACTCAAGCAGGGAGTTTTGCAATGCTTGAACAGAAGCTCTCTGAAACTTTAGGTGCTCTTACTGCCTATTACAGGGGAAACCAGCTGATTCCTAATCCATCTATGCTGACGATCATGCCATCACCACTCAAACAGGGAAGTTTGAAAGGGTTGAGCAGAAGCTCTCCAAAGCTTTAGGTGCTCTTACTGCCTATTACAGGGAAAACCAGCTGATTGCTAATCCATCTAAGTTTCATCCATGCTGACGATCATGCCATCACCACTCAAACAGGGAAGTTTGAAAGGGTTGAGCAGAAGCTCTCCAAAGCTTTAGGTGCTCTTACTGCCTATTACAGGGAAAACCAGCTGATTGCTAATCCATCTAAGTTTCATCCATGCTGACGATCATGCCATCACCACTCAAACAGGGAAGTTTGAAAGGGTTGAGCAGAAGCTCTCCAAAGCTTTAGGTGCTCTTACTGCCTATTACAGGGAAAACCAGCTGATTGCTAATCCATCTAAGTTTCATCTATGCTGACGATCATGCCATCACCACTCAAACAGGGAAGTTTGAAAGGGTTGAGCAGAAGCTCTCCAAAGCTTTAGGTGCTCTTACTGCCTATTACAGGGAAAACCAGCTGATTGCTAATCCATCTAAGTTTCATCTATGCTGACGATCATGCCATCACCACTCAAACAGGGAAGTTTGAAAGGGTTGAGCAGAAGCTCTCCAAAGCTTTAGGTGCTCTTACTGCCTATTACAGGGAAAACCAGCTGATTCCTAATCCATCTAAGTTTCATCTATGCTGACGATCATGCCATCACCACTCAAACAGGGAAGTTTGAAAGGGTTGAGCAGAAGCTCTCCAAAGCTTTAGGTGCTCTTACTGCCTATTACAGGGAAAACCAGCTGATTCCTAATCCATCTAAGTTTCATCTATGCTGACGATCATGCCATCACCACTCAAACAGGGAAGTTTGAAAGGGTTGAGCAGAAGCTCTCCAAAGCTTTAGGTGCTCTTACTGCCTATTACAGGGAAAACCAGCTGATTCCTAATCCATCTAAGTTTCATCTATGCTGACGATCATGCCATCACCACTCAAACAGGGAAGTTTGAAAGGGTTGAGCAGAAGCTCTCCAAAGCTTTAGGTGCTCTTACTGCCTATTACAGGGAAAACCAGCTGATTCCTAATCCATCTAAGTTTCATCTATGCTGACGATCATGCCATCACCACTCAAACAGGGAAGTTTGAAAGGGTTGAGCAGAAGCTCTCCAAAGCTTTAGGTGCTCTTACTGCCTATTACAGGGAAAACCAGCTGATTGCTAATCCATCTAAGTTTCATCTATGCTGACGATCATGCCATCACCACTCAAACAGGGAAGTTTGAAAGGGTTGAGCAGAAGCTCTCCAAAGCTTTAGGTGCTCTTACTGCCTATTACAGGGAAAACCAACTGATTCCTAATCCATCTAAGTTTCATCTATGCTGACGATCATGCCATCACCACTCAAACAGGGAAGTTTGAAAGGGTTGAGCAGAAGCTCTCCAAAGCTTTAGGTGCTCTTACTGCCTATTACAGGGAAAACCAGCTGATTGCTAATCCATCTAAGTTTCATCTATGCTGACGATCATGCCATCACCACTCAAACAGGGAAGTTTGAAAGGGTTGAGCAGAAGCTCTCCAAAGCTTTAGGTGCTCTTACTGCCTATTACAGGGAAAACCAGCTGATTGCTAATCCATCTAAGTTTCATCTATGCTGACGATCATGCCATCACCACTCAAACAGGGAGCTTTGAAATGGTTGAACAGAAGCTCTCCAAAGCTTTAGGTGTTCTTACTGCCTATTACAGGGAAAACCAGCTGATTGCTAATCCATCTAAGTTTCATCTATGCTGACGATCATGCCATCACCACTCAAACAGGGAAGTTTGAAAGGGTTGAGCAGAAGCTCTCCAAAGCTTTAGGTGCTCTTACTGCCTATTACAGGGAAAACCAGCTGATTGCTAATCCATCTAAGTTTCATCTATGCTGACGATCATGCCATCACCACTCAAACAGGGAAGTTTGAAAGGGTTGAGCAGAAGCTCTCCAAAGCTTTAGGTGCTCTTACTGCCTATTACAGGGAAAACCAGCTGATTGCTAATCCATCTAAGTTTCATCTATGCTGACGATCATGCCATCACCACTCAAACAGGGAAGTTTGAAAGGGTTGAGCAGAAGCTCTCCAAAGCTTTAGGTGCTCTTACTGCCTATTACAGGGAAAACCAGCTGATTCCTAATCCATCTAAGTTTCATCTATGCTGACGATCATGCCATCACCACTCAAACAGGGAAGTTTGAAAGGGTTGAGCAGAAGCTCTCCAAAGCTTTAGGTGCTCTTACTGCCTATTACAGGGAAAACCAGCTGATTCCTAATCCATCTAAGTTTCATCTATGCTGACGATCATGCCATCACCACTCAAACAGGGAAGTTTGAAAGGGTTGAGCAGAAGCTCTCCAAAGCTTTAGGTGCTCTTACTGCCTATTACAGGGAAAACCAGCTGATTGCTAATCCATCTAAGTTTCATCTATGCTGACGATCATGCCATCACCACTCAAACAGGAAGCTTTGAAATGGTTGAACAGAAGCTCTCTGAAGCTTTAGGTGATCTTACTGCCTATTACAGGGAAAACCAGCTGATTCCTAATCCATCTAAAATGCAAATGTGTGCTTTCCATCTTAAGAACAGACAAGCATCGTCGAAACGTCAGGAGAAATGCCTCTAGAACATGGCCCTATAGCCCGAAAAAACCCACAAGAACCTAGTTTCATCTATGCTGACGATCATGCCACCACCACTCAAGCAGGGAGCTTTGAAATGGTTGAACAGAAGCACTCTGAAGCTTTAGGTGCTCTTACTGCCTATTACAGGGAAAACCAGCTGATTGCTAATCCATCTAAGTTTCATCTATGCTGACGATCATGCCATCACCACTCAAACAGGGAAGTTTGAAAGGGTTGAGCAGAAGCTCTCCAAAGCTTTAGGTGCTCTTACTGCCTATTACAGGGAAAACCAGCTGATTGCTAATCCATCTAAGTTTCATCTATACTGACGATCATGCCATCACCACTCAAACAGGGAAGTTTGAAAGGGTTGAGCAGAAGCTCTCCAAAGCTTTAGGTGCTCTTACTGCCTATTACAGGGAAAACCAGCTGATTGCTAATCCATCTAAGTTTCATCTATGCTGACGATCATGCCATCACCACTCAAACAGGGAAGTTTGAAAGGGTTGAGCAGAAGCTCTCCAAAGCTTTAGGTGCTCTTACTGCCTATTACAGGGAAAACCAGCTGATTCCTAATCCATCTAAGTTTCATCTATGCTGACGATCATGCCATCACCACTCAAACAGGGAAGTTTGAAAAGGTTGAACAGAAGCTCTCTGAAGCTTTAGGTGCTCTTACTGCCTATTACAGGGAAAACCAGCTGATTCTTGCTCCAGCGAGTTTCATCTATGCTGACGATCATGCCATCACCACTCAAGCAGGGAGCTTTGAAATGGTTGAACAGAAGCTCTCTGAAGCTTTAGGTGCTCTTACTGCCTATTACAGGGAAAACCAGCTGATTCCTAATCCATCTAAGTTTCATCTATGCTGACGATCATGCCATCACCACTCAAACAGGGAAGTTTGAAAGGGTTGAGCAGAAGTTCTCCAAAGCTTTAGGTGCTCTTACTGCCTATTACAGGGAAAACCAGCTGATTCCTAATCCATCTAAGTTTCATCTATGCTGACGATCATGCCATCACCACTCAAACAGGGAAGTTTGAAAGGGTTGAGCAGAAGCTCTCCAAAGCTTTAGGTGTTCTTACTGCCTATTACAGGGAAAACCAGCTGATTGCTAATCCATCTAAGTTTCATCTATGCTGACGATCATGCCATCACCACTCAAACAGGGAAGTTTGAAAGGGTTGAGCAGAAGCTCTCCAAAGCTTTAGGTGCTCTTACTGCCTATTACAGGGAAAACCAACTGATTCCTAATCCATCTAAGTTTCATCTATGCTGACGATCATGCCATCACCACTCAAACAGGGAAGTTTGAAAGGGTTGAGCAGAAGCTCTCCAAAGCTTTAGGTGCTCTTACTGCCTATTACAGGGAAAACCAGCTGATTGCTAATCCATCTAAGTTTCATCCATGCTGACGATCATGCCATCACCACTCAAACAGGGAAGTTTGAAAGGGTTGAGCAGAAGCTCTCCAAAGCTTTAGGTGCTCTTACTGCCTATTACAGGGAAAACCAGCTGATCCCTAATCCATCTAAAACAGACCGATCATGCCATCACCACCCAAGAAGGAACTTTGAAATGGTGGAACAGAAGCTCTCTGAAGCTTTAGGTGCTCTTACTGCCTATTACAGGGGAAACCAGCTGATTTCTAATCCATCTAAGTTTCATCTATGCTGACGATCATGCCATCACCACCCAAGCAGGGAGCTTTGAAATGGTTGAACAGAAGCTCTCTGAAGCTTTAGGTGCTCTTACTGCCTATTACAAGGGAACCCAGCTTACTCCATCCATGTTTAACATTTCTCTCATGTCCTCCATCACTGCTCAAGCAGCGAGCTTTGAAATGGTTGAGCAGAAGCTCTCTGAAGCTTTAGGTGCTCTTACTGCCTATTACAGGGAAAACCAGCTGATTGCTAATCCATCTAAGTTTCATCTATGCTGACGATCATGCCATCACCACTCAAACAGGGAAGTTTGAAAGGGTTGAGCAGAAGCTCTCCAAAGCTTTAGGTGCTCTTACTGCCTATTACAGGGAAAACCAACTGATTCCTAATCCATCTAAGTTTCATCTATGCTGACGATCATGCCATCACCACTCAAACAGGGAAGTTTGAAAGGGTTGAGCAGAAGCTCTCCAAAGCTTTAGGTGCTCTTACTGCCTATTACAGGGAAAACCAGCTGATTCCTAATCCATCTAAATTTAACTAATTTATGAGGCCATAAAGAAAAAAGACTCCGGGGAATGTGGAATGCGGAAGAACTTCATCGGTGTCGTTGATGGACGATGAAAAGCAGCAGCTCCCCTGGCGGCCAGAAAAAAGTTAAATAGCCTCGGTGTATTTGTCTGTTAAATGTTGTTTGTCAAACTGGCATTGAATGTTTGCCATATATGTGTTTACTGTAATCCGCCCTGAGTCCCCTGCGGGGTGAGAAGGGCGGAATATAAGAACTGTAAATAACTAAATAAATAATAAATCTAAGTTTCATCTATGCTGATAATCGTGCCATCACCACTCAAACAGTTTGAAAGGGTTGAGCAGAAGCTCTCCAAAGCTTTAGGTGCTCTTACTGCCTATTACAGGGAAAACCAGCTGATTCCTAATCCATCAAAACACAGACATGTGATCCATCAATGTTTTAGCATTTACACAAATGGCCAGCCACTGCCAGAAGGGACAGAGAGTTTCATCTATGCTGACCATCATGCCATCACCACTCAAGCAGGGAGATTTGAAAGGGTTGAACATAATTTCCCTCTGAAGCTTTGGGTGCCTTTAATTGCGTATTAATTGCGTATTAAAGGGAAAACCAGCTGATTCCTAATCCATCTAAGTTTCATCTATGCTGACGATCGTGCCATCACCGCTCAAGCAGGGAGATATGGAAATGGTTGAACAGAAGCTCTCCGAAGCTTTAAGTGCTCTTACTGCCCATTACAGGGAAAACCAGCTGATTCTTAATCCATCTAAGTTTCATCTATGCTGACGATCATGCCATCACCGCTCAAACAGGGAGATTTGAAATGGTTGAACAGAAGGTCTCTGAAGCTTTAGGTGCTCTTACTGCCTATTACAGGGAAAACCAGCTGATTCCTAATCCATCTAAGTTTCATCTATGCTGACGATCATGCCATCACCACTCAAACAGGGCTCTTAATGAAGTGATTGAACAGAAGGTCTATGAAGCTTTAGGTGCTCTTACTGCCTATTACAGGGAAACCCAGCTGATTCCTAATCCATCTAAAACGCAGACACATGTGATCCATCAATGTTTTAGCATTTACACAAATGAATAGCCACTGCCAGAAGGGACAGAGTTTCATCTATGCTGACGATTGTGCCATCACCGCTCAAACAGGGAGGTTTGGAAAGATTGAACAGAAGCTCTCCAAAGCTTTAGGTGCTCTTACTGCCTATAACAGGGGAAACCAGTCAATTCCTAATCCATCTAAAACACACACGTGTGCTTTTCACCTTAAGAACAGACAAGCATCTCGAGCTCCGAGGATGACCTGGGAAGGAATCCCACTGGAGCATTGCAGCACACCCAAATACCCGGGAGTCACTCTGGACCGTGCTCTGACCTACTGCCTGACTATAAAGCAACAGTGGGTACTAGAAACAATCATACGAAAGCTGACTGGCACAACCTGGGGATCACAACCAGACACAGTGAAGACATCTGCCCTTGCGCTGTGCTACTCTGCTGCTGAGTATGCATGCCCAGTGTGGAACACCTCTCACCACGCTAAAACAGTGGATGTGGCTCTTAATGAGACATGCCGCATTATCATGGGGTGCCTGCGCCCTACACCACTGGAGAAATTACACTGTTTCACCGGTATTGTACCACCTGATATACATTGGGAAGTAGCAGCGAATAATGAAAGAACCAAGGCAGTGACATCTCTGGCCCATCCTCTGTTCAGATATCAGCTGGCATGCCAATGCCTTAAATAGCTTCCTAAGATCAACAGAGATACTCGCAGGAGAACCTCAGCAAGTCAGAGTCCAAAAGTGGCAGGCTAATACCCGGAATCTCAATCAGTGGCTGAGACCAGATGACAGACTCCCTTCTGGGCACATATAAGAGTGAGTAATTTGGAAGGCTCTGAACAGGCTGCACTCTGGCATCACGAGATGCAGAGCCAACCTTAAGAAATGGGACCACAAAGTGGAGTCCACGACATGCAAATGCAGAGAAGAGCAAACCGCAGACCACTGACTACAATGCAACCTGAGCCCTGCCACATGCACAATAGACGACCTTATCACAGTGACACCAGAGGTACTACAAGTGGCCAGCTTCTGGTCAAAGGACATTTGGTGCAATGCCAAGTTTCTAACTTTGTTTGTGTTTTTAAATACATTTTAACTGTAACCAATTCACTTTTGTCATGATGAATTATAGTGCCGGCTGTCTTTGACATGGCTCTTTCCAAGATGCAAGCATTAAAAGAAAGAAAAGCCAATCAAAATAGCAAACGTTGCATTCGGCAACATTGGAACGTCTTTGCTTTTTAGGGGAGGTCCATTTCTCCTCCCAAAGCGATTGCTTCCAGATGTTTTGCGGCTTTGTTTTGCAGCCGAGGCTTGCGACGTCATGGCGCAAACCTTCTGCAAGAGCCTTTCGTGCCGCCTTCCTTCCCCAAAGACTTTAATAAGGACCAAAAGCAGGTTTATGGGAACATAAAGAAGCCTTGCAAACATTGATCCGAAAGAGTGGCGGGTGAGAAAAATCAAACCGCAACTCTTCCAAAGGGACTTTGGAGAAAGAGTTGAGTTTTTCTGCTTTCTCGGAGATGGCACCAAATAGTTTCCAAGGAATGTTATCCCGGAAAAGTCATTCTCTAACCATCATTGCTTGGAGACGATCCCAACAAGGTTGCAAACTTCATGCACAACCACACTGCTTTTTTGCATCTCAATCAAGAGATATAACAATACTAATAATGATTGGGTTGCGGTGAGTTTTCCAGGCCATCTGGCCATGTTTAGAAGCATTTTCTCCTGACCTTTTGCCCACATCTATGGCAGGCATCCTCAAAGGTTGTGAGGTCTGTTGGAAACTAGGGTTGCTGTGAGTTTTCCAGGCTGTCTGGCCATGTTCCAGAAGCATTTTCTCCTGACATTTCGCCCACATGTATGGCAGGCATCCTCAAATGTTGTGAGGTCTGTTGGAAACTAGGGTTGCGGTGAGTTTTCCAGGCTGTCTGGCCATGTTTAGAAGCATTTTCTCCTGACCTTTCGCCCACATCTATGGCAGGCATCCTCAAAGGTTATGAGGTCTGTTGGAAACTAGGGTTGCGGTGAGTTTTCCAGGCTGTCTGGCCATGTTCCAGAAGCATTCTCTCCTGACGTTTCACCCACATCTATGGCAGGCATCCTCAAAGGTTGTGAGGTCTCTTGGAAACTAGGCAAGTGCCATTTATATATCTGTGGAGTGTCCAGGGTGGAGAGAAGCATTGTTTATATATCTGTGGAAAGTCCAGGGTGGGAGGAAGAAGTCTTCTCTGGATACTGTGAGTTTTCCAGGCTGTCTGGCCATGTTCCAGAAGCATTCTCTCCTGACGTTTCCACATCTATGGCAGGCATCCTCAGAGGTTGTGAGGTCTGTTGGAAACTAGGCAAGTGGGTTTACATATCCAGGCTGTCTGGCCATGTTTAGAAGCATTTTCTCCTGACCTTTCACCCACATCTATGGCAGGCATCCTCAAAGGTTGTGAGGTCTGTTGGAAACTAGGGTTGCGGTGAGTTTTCCAGGCTGTCTGGCCATGTTTAGAAGCATTTTCTCCTGACCTTTCGCCCACATGTATGGCAGGCATCCTCAAATGTTGTGAGGTCTGTTGGAAACTAGGGTTGCGGTGAGTTTTCCAGGCTGTCTGGCCATGTTTAGAAGCATTTTCTCCTGACCTTTCACCCACATCTATGGCAGGCATCCTCAAAGGTTATGAGGTCTGTTGGAAACTAGGGTTGCGGTGAGTTTTCCAGGCCATCTGGCCATGTTTAGAAGCATTTTCTCCTGACATTTCGCCCACATCTATGGCAGGCATCCTCAAAGGTTACGAGGTCTGTTGGAAACTAGGGTTGCGGTGAGTTTTCCAGGCTGTCTGGCCATGTTTAGAAGCATTTTCTCCTGACCTTTCACCCACATCTATGGCAGGCATCCTCAAAGGTTATGAGGTCTGTTGGAAACTAGGGTTGCGGTGAGTTTTCCAGGCTGTCTGGCCATGTTTAGAAGCATTTTCTCCTGACCTTTCACCCACATCTATGGCAGGCATCCTCAAAGGTTATGAGGTCTGTTGGAAACTAGGGTTGCGGTGAGTTTTCCAGGCTGTCTGGCCATGTTTAGAAGCATTTTCTCCTGACCTTTCACCCACATCTATGGCAGGCATCCTCAAAGGTTATGAGGTCTGTTGGAAACTAGGGTTGCGGTGAGTTTTCCAGGCTGTCTGGCCATGTTTAGAAGCATTTTCTCCTGACCTTTCACCCACATCTATGGCAGGCATCCTCAAAGGTTATGAGGTCTGTTGGAAACTAGGGTTGCGGTGAGTTTTCCAGGCTGTCTGGCCATGTTTAGAAGCATTTTCTCCTGACCTTTCACCCACATCTATGGCAGGCATCCTCAAAGGTTATGAGGTCTGTTGGAAACTAGGGTTGCGGTGAGTTTTCCAGGCTGTCTGGCCATGTTTAGAAGCATTTTCTCCTGACCTTTCACCCACATCTATGGCAGGCATCCCCAAAGGTTGTGAGGTCTGTTGGAAACTAGGGTTGCTGTGAGTTTTCCAGGCTGTCTGGCCATGTTTAGAAGCATTTTCTCCTGACCTTTCACCCACATCTATGGCAGGCATCCCCAAAGGTTGTGAGGTCTGTTGGAAACTAGGGTTGCTGTGAGTTTTCCATGCTGTCTGGCCATGTTTAGAAGCATTTTCTCCTGACCTTTCGCCCACATCTATGGCAGGCATCCTCAAAGGTTGTGAGGTCTGTTGGAAAGCAAGGCAAGTGGGGTTTATATATCTGTGGAATTATGTCATTATTATTTGAAACACAATTTCATTTGAATAATAATAATAATAATAATAATAATAATAATAATAATAATTTCCTGTGTTGGCATTGCCCCTTTGGAGCACTTTTCCTGCTGCTTCTTTATTTTGGAGGCCTAAACTCTCTCTTTTCAAATTATTATCCTGTAATAATCCAGGATACAACAGCAAGTGTGGACATAAAGGACTTCTTAAGGTGTCCCCATTGGTAGTTTCAATGTCAATTCCAATACGAAGTACAGTTAAATCTCCCTTATCTGAAATTCTTGGGGCTGGAAATGTTTTGGATTTCAGACTTAAATACAAATCTAAATACAATCCATTTATGTCTCATATATATCTTACAAACACAGCCTGAAGGTAGTTTGATACACAATACGTTTGAACATAAAAGTTTGGGTATTCTGAATCGTAGGAAAGCAAAGTTTCCGTTTCTGAAGTGTTTTGGAGTATTTCAGAATCTGGATAAAGCAGTGTTTCTCAACCTGGGGGTCGGGACCCCCATGGGGGTCGCGAGGGGGTGTCAGAGGGGTCGCCAAAGACCGTCAGAAAACATAGTATTTTCTGTTGGTCATGGGGGTTCTGTGTGGAAAGTTTGGTCCAATTCTATCGGTGAGGTTCAGAATGCTATTTCATTGTGGGTGAACTATAAATCCCAACAATTACAACTCCCAAATGGCAAGGCCTATTTTCTCCAAACTCTACCAGTGTTCACATTTGGGCATATTGAGTATTTGTGCCAAGTTTGATCCAGATCCATCATTGCTTGAGTCCACAGTGTTCTCTGGGTATAGGTGAACTACAACTCCAAAAAAACTCAAGGTCAATGTCCACCAGACCTTCCAAGTATTTTCTCTTGGTCATGGGAATTCTGTGTGCCCAGTTTGATTCAGTTCCATCATGGATGGAGTTCAGAAGGCTCTTTGATTTTAGGTGAACTATAAATCCCAGCAACTCCAGCATTACCAAATGACCAAATCAATCACCCCCAACCCCACCAGTATTCAAATTTGGGAGTATTGGGTATTTGTGCCAATTTGGTCCAGTGACTGAAAAATACATCCTGCATATCAGATATTTAGATTACCATTCATAACAGCAGCAAAATTACAGTTGTGAAGTAGCAACGAAAATAATATTATGGTTGGGGGTCAACACAACATGAGGCCCTGTACGAAGGGGTCGCGGCATTAGGAAGGTTGAGAACCACCGGGATAAAGGATGCTCAATCTCTTTTGTTTTCCACCCAAAGCTCATGAAACGGACGTGGATAGTCCACCAAAGCTTTTGCAATAACAAATGTTCTAATTCAACACCTGGAAAAGAATTTCTTGTCAAAATGACTAATTTTTTTTGCACCTTTGCCTCAAAGTGCATTTTGTGCAAACAAAAACCTCTTAGAGACTGTGTTAAAAACGCATCTTGTTGGAAAATACACAAGTCAATGGGCAAAACATATACAAAAATCCATCGCATGTGGGAAGCGCATACAGAAAAAGTCAACGAAATATCAAAGAAGTAACAGAACGAGAACTGGCTCGATTTGGCATCCAAAACAATTTGTTATTTGGGTTGTTGTAGGTTTTTTCGGGCTGTATGGCCATGGTCCAGAGGCATTCTCTCCTGACGTTTCACCTGCATCTATGGCAAGCATCCTCAGAGGTTGTGAGGTCTGTTGGAAGTAGGGAAAAGGGTTTATATATCTGTGGAATGACCAGGGTGGGACAAAGGACTCTTGTCTGCTGGAGCTAGGTGTGAATGTTTCAACTGACCACCTCCAGCAGACAAGAGTCCTTTGCCCACCCTGGTCATTCCACAGATATATAAACCCATTTTTCTAATTCCAGCAGACCTCACTACCTCTGAGGATGCTTGCCATAGATGCAGGCGAAACGTCAGGAGAGAATGCCTCTAGATCATGGCCATATAGCCCCAAAAAAACTACAACAACCCAGTGATCCCGGCCATGAAAGCCTTCGACAACTTTGTTATTTGTTCTGCAGCAAATGCATTGGTCATTTTGACTTAGTTTTATGGACATTTATGGAGATGAATGGCTCTGAGAGCATTTCGGGCTGGATCTACACTGCCACGTTGCAGTTTTGAACTGGATTGGGTTGGGCGTAGCACAGCGGGTTAAACCGCTAAGGTAAAGGTAAAGGTTTCCCCTGACATGAAGTCTAGCCGTGCCCGACTGGTGCTTATCTCCATTTCTAAGCCGAAGAGCCGGCGTTGTCCATAGACACCTCTAAGGTCATGTGGCCGGCATGACTGCATGGAGCGCCGCCGCCTTCCCACCAAGGCATTACCTATTGATCTACTCACATTTGCATGTTTTCAAACTGCTAGGTTGGCAGAAGCTGGGGCTAACAGCAGGAGTTCACCCCGCTCCCCGGCACGACTACATACCCAACAGAGCGGTACCTCATGTCAGCCACCCTGAATCCCCTTTGGGGAGATGGTGGTGGGTTATAAATAAAGTTTATTATTATCATTATCATTATTATACTCATATTTGCATGTTTTTGAACTGCTAGATTGGCAGAAGCTGGGGCTAACAGTGAGAGCTCACCTCGCTCCCTGGATTCAAACTGACGATCTTTCGGTCAGCAACTTCAGCAGTGCAGGGGAGATGGTGGCAGGTTATAAATAAAGTTTATTATTATCATTATTATTATAATTATCCTCATATTTGTATGTTTTTGAACTGCTAGATTGGCAGAAGCTGGGGTTAACAGTGGGAGCTCACCTCACTCCCTGGATTCAAACTGATGATCTTGCGGTCTGCAACTTCAGCAGTTTAACCCGCTGCAACACCAGTTAAACCGATATGCTACAGAAACTCTTGCCGATTGGAATTTTGGCAATTCAAACCCAGATCGGTGCGAGCTCCCGCTGTCAGCCCCAGCTCCTGCTCACCTAGCAGATCGAAGACAGCAATGTGAGTAGATAAATAGATACCACTTTAAGCGGGAAGGTAATAAAAGGTGCCCATAAAGACATGCCGGTGACTCGATCAGGAGCATCTACACGTAGTCGGAGTCGAGTACAGCTGAAGGCGAAGAGCTGGCGTTGTCCATAGACACCTCCAAGGTCATGTGGCCAGCATGACCGCATGGAGCGCCATTACCGTCCTGCCAAGTTACCTATTGATCTACTCACATTTGCATGTTTTCGAACTGCTAGGTTGGCAGAAGCTGGAGCTAACAGCAGGAGCTCACCCCGCTCCTCGGATTCAAACAGTCAACCTTTCAGTCAGCAGCTCAGCGGTTTAACTCACTGTGCCACTGGGGGCTCATAAATAAAATATATTAATATAAATGCATTATATAGTCAGTGTGCATCCATATAATGCAGTTTAGCACATACAAACCACATTATATGTGTCTTCACACTGAGCACACAATTTCCAACTGCATTATATGGTCAGTGTAGAGTTATATAATGCAGCTCAGTGCCTTCAAGTTGCATTGTATGAGTCTATACTGATCATATAATGCAGATTTGAACCACATTATATGGCAGTGTAGATCCAGCCTCAGTTTCCCCAATCTCTATGCTTCCATATTCATTTGGGGATGAAGAAGTCTTCATACCACGTTTTCCTTGGGTAGCCGCTAATCTGATTGCTTTTAATCCATCTGTATCAACAGTGACTGTAAATCAATGCATGGTTTAATGAAAATGTCTGCAAAACATTTCGGGGTGGGAAAAAAAATACCGAAAGGAATGCTAATACTGCCATTTTGTAGCTCTCTTCAATAAGGAAATATAATAAAGATGCCCCGGGGACGATGAAAATGGCATGTATTGGCCTTTTGTTTATCGTTGGCAATTGCATAGCCGCCCAGAAGTTGTTAGATTTGCAACTCCAAGCATCCTCTTAGCGGCACAGCCAATGGTGGAGAGTAATGGGAGCTGCAATGCAACACCAATTGGAGGAAAAATATGATTGCTACCATTGGGTTAGTACATTTTGTGAACAGAACCCTTCAGAGGGCATTGTTTTGCGCTCAAAATACAATGAAAGGGGTTGCACAATGGGCACGATACACGTCTCCCCACGATTTTTGCAAACGCGGGTTCTCCCGAACGACGGAAGAACCACACAGCCAATGGAGAAGAGTGATGGGAGCTGCAATGCAACACCAATTGCAGGAAATGTATGATTGTGACCATTGAATTATTACATTTTGTGAACATAACCCTTCAGGGGGCATTGTTATGCTCACAAAATACAATGAAAGAGGTTGCACACTTGGCAGAATACATGTCTCCCTGCAATTTTTGCAAACGGATGCATTGCATGATCCGAGTTTGATGTCTCTGCAGTTGCAAGGCCCAGTATTATTTCTCCCGAACTATGGGAGAACCACACAGCCAATGGCAAAGAGTGATGGGAGTTGCAATGCAACACCAATTTTACCGTTGGATTATTATATTTTGTGAACAGAACCTTTCAGAGAGCATCGTTTTGCTCACAAAATAGAATGGAAGAGGTTGCACAATGGGCACAATACACATCTCCCCAATACACATCTCCCCATGATTTTTGCAAATGGATGCATTGCACGGTTCGAGTTTGATGTCTCTGCAGTTGCAAGGCCCAGTGTTATTTCTCCCGAACGATGGGAGAACCACACAGCCAATGGCAAAGAGTTATGGGAGTTGCAATGCAACACCAATTGGAGGAAATATATGGTTGTTACCCCTGGATCATTACATTTTGTGAAGAGAACACTTCAGAGGGCATCGTTTTGCTCACAAAATACAATTAAAGAGGTTGCACAATGGGCAGAAAACATGTCTCCGCGCGATTTTTGCAAACGGATGCATTGCACGATCCGAGTTTGATGTCTCTGCAGTTGCAAGGCCCAGTGTTATTTCTCCCGAACGACGGGAGAACCACACAGCCAATGGCAAAGAGTTATGGGAGTTGCAATGCAACACCAACTGGAAGAAATATATGATTGTTACTCCTGGATTATTATATTTTGTGAACAGAACCCTTCGGAGGGCATCGTTTTGCTCACAAAACACAATTAAAGAGGTTGCACAATGGGCACAATACACATCTCCCCACGATTTTTGCAAATGGATGCATTGCACGATCCGAGTTTGATGTCTCTGCAGTTGCAAGGTCCAATGTTATTTCTCCCAAACAACGGGAGAACCACACAGCCAATGGCGAAGAGTGATGGGAGTTGCAATGCAACACCAATTTTACCGTTGGATTATTATATTTTGTGAACAGAACCCTTCAGAGAGCATCGTTTTGCTCACAAAATAGAATGGAAGAGGTTGCACAATGGGCAGAATCCACGTCTCCCCGCAATTTTTGCAAACGGATGCATTGCACGATCTGAGTTTGATGTCTCTGCAGTTGCAAGGCCCACTATTATTTCTCCTGAACGATGGGAGAACCACACAGCCAATGGCAAAAAGTGATGGGAGTTGCAATCCAACACCAATTGGAGGAAATATATTATTGTTATCCCTGGATCATTACACACAGCCAATGGTAAAGAGTGATGGGAGCTGCAATGCAACACTAATTGGAGGAAATATATGATTTTTACCATTGGATTATTATATTTTGTGAACAGAACCCTTTAGAGGGCATTGTTTTGCTCACAAAATACAATTAAAGGGGTTGCCCAATAGGCACAATGCATGTCTCCCCACAATTTTTGCAAACGGATGCATTGCATGATCCAAGTTTAATGTCTCTGCGGTTGCAAGGCCCAGTGTTATTTCTCCCAAATGACAGGAGAAATGCAATGATTTGCTTCAAGAATGCAACCAATTCCCTTTAACCGAAAGGTCTTGTTTAAGAGTCTGGGCTTTGCAAAGCTTTTGCTGAAAAGAGCCGATAGAGAGATGCTTCATGCAGAGACATAAAACTTGCAAGAGAATGGTTTGATCTGATCGATACAACAGTTGGCTTTTTAAAAATCTGGGTTTCATAGATAGACAAATATCAAAACGACGGGGAAGTTGGACCGAGGCTGCATGGCCGCTATGTCAATGGAAAGAAGCACACAACCTAAACTTGGCCTCCATGACAGGGTCGGTTTAATGTCGAGCAACCTCGTTGGAGTCTCCGTTTCCAAAATGTAAATGTTCTTGGAGCAATTGGCGAAACGTTATTTCCCCATTCCCCTCCCCATAGGATGTCTCAAAGTGGGACGGAGAAGTTTCCAAAAAATGAGTTCAGCACCAGAAGAGAACATGGATCGGTCCCTGAAGACGGAGAACGGGAAGCGTTTGTAGAAAAATAAGCCATTTGATACAACGGGCAAAAGGGGGGGAAACCGTCGGCGACATACAACGGGGAAGAAACGGAGGAGTTAAAAGCACGTTTGGAAGGAGACGGGAAGGAAGAGAAGACAACTCCACGCAACGCCAAGCTTCCTTCCGGCTCTTGGAGCCATTGAGAGCGGAGGAGGAGGAGGAAGAAGAGGAGGATCCTGTCCTCCAGAAAGGTGCCTGGAGCCATCCTTCAAAAATGATACACATTTCCCAATCAACGTCCAGTCAAAGGGTCACTCTTGGCATTGGCGGAGCTCCCACATTGGCGGCGACACAATCCCACAAAACACCAGGCTCGAGGAACACAACGTAGTTGCGTCGTTGCTTCCGCCATTGTCCGAAAGAGTCGTCTCCGGATGCTCCGAAGACGGCGCCCACCATAATACTGTCTTGCCAAAACTCCGTCGAAAGGGACTAGGATTCAACACGTCTACGTTCACAACGGAAAGAAGGGGAGCGGAGTCCAGGAGTCCTTCAGTCCAGGGGCTCTTGCTTTATCCTGATGGCCGAGTTGGGCTGCGGCCGCCGGTCTTCGCGGCATAAAACGTACTCGCTGAACTGGGAGGAGTCCACCCCTCCGCCGCAGGACGCCGCCACGGTGAAGCCCTTCTGGAATAACCGCTCCAGGACCTGCACCGGACATCAAAAGAGAGAAGAGTTAATATTGGGCCCAACAGTAGGCCAAAGGCAATGCCCTTAAATCAGTAGTTTCCAGGCATTGAGACCTAAAATAAGGTCCGTGGCTCTAGATTATTAAATATAGTTTGGATGGCATATGGTCTGTATCAGAAACTATAGCTGATGTGGTCCTAGTCAAAGTGGTCCCTGGTCAAAGTGGTTACAAGTCAAAGTGGTCCCTAGTCAAGTGGTCCCAGGTCAAAGTGGTCCCAAGTCAAAGTGGTCCCTAGTCAAGTGGTCCCTGGTCAAAGTGGTCCCTGGTCAAAGTGATCCCAAGTCAATGTGGTCCCTAGTCAAAGTGGTCCCTGGTCAAAATGGTCCCTGGTCAAAGTGGTCCCAAGTCAATGTGGTCCCTGGTCAAAGTGGTCCCTGGTCAAAGTGTTGCCTAGTTAAAGTGGTCCCTAGTCAAAGTAGTCCCAAGTCAATGTGGTCCCTAGTCAAAGTGGTCCCAAGTCAATGTGGTCCCTGGTCAAAGTGGTCCCTAGTCAAAGTGGTCCCAAGTCAATGTGGTCCCTAGTCAAAGTGGTCCCAAGTCAATGTGGTCCCTGGTCAAAGTGGTCCCTAGTCAAAGTGGTCCCAAGTCAATGTGGTCCCTGGTCAAAGTGGTCCCTGGTCAAAGTGGTCCCAAGTGGTCCCTGGTCAAAGTGGTCCCTGGTCAAAATGGTCCCTGGTCAAAGTGGTCCCTGGTCAAAATGGTCCCTGGTCAAAGTGGTCCCAAGTCAATGTGGTCCCTGGTCAAAGTGGTCCCTGGTCAAAGTGTTGCCTAGTCAAAGTGGTCCCTAGTCAAAGTAGTCCCAAGTCAATGTGGTCCCTAGTCAAAGTGGTCCCAAGTCAATGTGGTCCCTGGTCAAAGTGGTCCCTAGTCAAAGTGGTCCCAAGTCAATGTGGTCCCTAGTCAAAGTGGTCCCTGGTCAAAGTGGTCCCTGGTCAAAGTGGTCCCTGGTCAAAGCAAGTCAAAGTGGTCCCTAGTCAAGTGGTCCCAGGTCAAAGTGGTCCCAAGTCAAAGTGGTCCCTAGTCAAGTGGTCCCTGGTCAAGTCAATGTGGTCCCTGGTCAAAGTGGTCCCAAGTCAATGTGGTCCCTGGTCAAAGTGGTCCCTGGTCAAAGTGGTCCCTGGTGAAGTGGTTACAAGTCAAAGTGGTCCCTAGTCAAGTGGTCCCAGGTCAAAGTGGTCCCAAGTCAAAGTGGTCCCTAGTCAAGTGGTCCCTGGTCAAAGTGGTCCCTGGTTAGAGTGATCCCAAGTCAATGTGGTCCCTAGTCAAAGTAGTCCCAAGTCAATGTGGTCCCTAGTCAAAGTGGTCCCAAGTCAATGTGGTCCCTGGTCAAAGTGGTCCCTGGTCAAAGTGGTCCCAAGTCAAAGTATTCCCAAGTTAATGTGGCCCCTAGTCAAGTGGTCCCAAGTCAAAGTGGTCCCTGGTCAAAGTGGTCCCTGGTCAAAGTGGTCCCAAGTCAATGTGGTCCCTGGACAAAGTGGTCCTAGTCAAGTGGTCCAAGTCAAAGTGGTCCCTGGTCAAAGCGGTCCCCGGTAAAAACGTTTCCTGGTCAAATGGTCCCTGGTCAAGTGGTCTCTGTTCAAAGTCATCCCTGGTCAAGAGATCCCTGGTCAAAGTGGTTCCTAACCAAGAGGTCCCTGGTCAAAGTGGTCTCTGGTCAAGGTGGTCCCTGGTCAAGTGATCCCTGGTCAAAGGGGTCCCTGGTCAAGTGGTCTCTGGTCAAAAAAAAGGTTGGGAACCACTGCCTTAAATGCACAAGAGTAGAGATGCTTATAGGTCTCTAAGTGACCTGCGTATAGTAACGCCATCAATATGCAACCATCTGCGTCCCAGTGAGAAAAGATCCAGTCAACATGTAGGTATACTCTACCACTTTCATGGTTGTCTCCTAAAAGATACAAGATGTGAGACTCAGCAAGATGGAGATGAAGAGGAGGAGCTGAGGCAGAATGAGGAAGATGAGGAGTTAAGGAAAAGTGGAATAAGAAGTAAAGGAGGAGGGGGAGGAGGAGGGGAAGGAAGAGGAGGGGTTAAGGAGAAGTGGAATAATAAGAAGAGGAGGAGGAGGAGAGGAAGGAGGAGGAAGAGAAGAAGGGGAAGAAGAGGAGGAGGGAAAGCAGAAGAAGATGGAGAGAAGAAGAGGAGGAAGAAGAATAGGAGAAGAGGGTAAGGAGAAGTGGAAAGAAGAGGAGGAGGAGGAAGCAGAAGAAGAGGAGAAGAAGAAGGAGGAGGAAGTGAAGAAGAAGAGGAGGAGGAGGGGTTAAGGAGTAGTGGAATAAGAGGAGGAGGAGGAGGAAGGAGGAGGAGGAGTAGAAGAAGAGGAGGAAGTGAAGAAGAGAAAGAAGAGGGGTTAAGGAGAAATGGAATAAAAAGAAGAAGAGGAGGAGGAGAGGAAGGAGGAGGAGGAGTAGAAGAAGTGGAAGAAGAGGAGGAGGAGAGGGAGGGAAAGCAGAAGAAGATGGAGATGAAGAAGAGGAGGAGGTGAAGAAGAATAAGGAAAAAGAGGGGTTAAGAGAAGTTGAATAAGAAGAGGAGGAGGAGGAGGGAAAGCAGAAGAAGATGGAGATGAAGAAGAGGAGGAGGTGAAGAAGAATAAGGAAAAAGAGGGGTTAAGAGAAGTTGAATAAGAAGAGGAGGAGGAGGAGGAGGAGCAGAAGAAGATGGAGATGAAGAAGAGGAGGAAGTGAAGAAGAAGAGGAGGAGAAGGAGGAGGGAAAGCAGAAGAAGATGGAGATGAAGAAGAGGAGGAAGTGAAGAAGAAGAGGAGGAGGGGTTAAGGAGAAATGGAATAAGAAGAAGAAGAGGGGAAGGAGAGGAAGGAGGAGGAGGAGTAGAAGAAGTGGAAGAAGAGGAGGAGGAGAGGGAGGGAAAGCAGAAGAAGATGGAGATGAAGAAGAGGAGGAGGTGAAGAAGAATAAGGAAAAAGAGGGGTTAAGAGAAGTTGAATAAGAAGAGGAGGAGGAGGAGGAGAAGCAGAAGAAGATGGAGATGAAGAAGAGGAGGAAGTGAAGAATGAGAAAGAAGAGGGGTTAAGGAGAAATGGAATAAGAAGAAGAAGAGGAGGAGGAGAGGAAGGAGGAGGAGGAGTAGAAGAAGTGGAAGAAGAGGAGGAGGAGAGGGAGGGAAAGCAGAAGAAGATGGAGATGAAGAAGAGGAGGAGGTGAAGAAGAATAAGGAAAAAGAGGGGTTAAGAGAAGTTGAATAAGAAGAGGAGGAGGAGGAGGAGGAGCAGAAGAAGATGGAGATGAAGAAGAGGAGGAAGTGAAGAAGAAGAGGAGGAGAAGGAGGAGGGAAAGCAGAAGAAGATGGAGATGAAGAAGAGGAGGAAGTGAAGAAGAAGAGGAGGAGGAGGGAAAGCAGAAGAAGATGGAGATGAAGAAGAGGAGGAAGTGAAGAAGAAGAGGAGGAGAAGGAGGAGGGAAAGCAGAAGAAGATGGAGATGAAGAAGAGGAGGAAGTGAAGAAGAGAGGAGGAGGAGGGAAAGCAGAAGAAGATGGAGATGAAGAAGAGGAGGAGGAGGGAAAGCAGAAGAAGATGGAGATGAAGAAGAGGAGGAGGAGGGAAAGCAGAAGAAGATGGAGATGAAGAAGAGGAGGAAGTGAAGAAGAATGAGGAAGAGGAGGGGTTAAGGAGTAGTGGAAGGAGAAGAGGAAGAGGAGGAGGAGGGAAAGCAGAAGATGATGGAGATGAAGAAGAGGAGGAAGTGAAGAAGGATGAGGAAGAGGAGGAGAAGAAGCAGAAGAAGGTGGTGATGAAGAAGAGGAGGAAGTGAAGAAGAAGAGGAGGGGTTAAGAAGAAGTGGAATAAGAAGAAGATGAAGAGCATGAGGACATAGTAGTCATCATCATCGTCTGCAACAGAAAGGAGACTGCAGTTTCCCATAGTGTTTTTGTTTCCATTTCCAGGCCACCCCTTCTTCCTCCCAACAGACACAATCCACATTCCTCCAGACGCCGGAAACCTCCGGAGGCTCAACTGGACGGACGTCCGGCGATGGTGAAAGGGACGCCGCAGAAGCTGCCGAGGATCCGTGCCATCCATTTCCGTCAGGATCCCCGGCACATTATGCAGTGATAATTCTATAAGTTATTCCTAAATGACTCGAGTGTGATTAAAGTCTTGCTTACAGCAAACCTCTGCAGAAAAAAACCCAAATATTAATCACACAAACAAGCACTCTGCGGGGCCGTTGAGTGCATTACGGAGTAAAAGACTGGCTGGGAGTGATATTGATGCCACCTTTTAAGCGGGGAGCAACGCCGGGGTTTCCGTCATAAGAGGAAAATGAAACCATAACTCATCATTAACGCACAGAGAGGAAAGCAACCAGCCACCGCTATAGGAAGGAGACTCTTTGGAGATACAAGCCTAGTTTCAGAGCGGAAAGCAGAGTAGAATTGTTGATATTATTATTATTATTATTATTATTATTATTACTATTATTGGGATTGTTAAGGGTCATCCATTAATGGGATGCCTCTAGGAATTTCTAGATCTTCCAATGGAATACTGGCACCAAATATAGGATTATTTAATGACATTTCCATGGTTTCTGGTAGTTCTTGGTTACACCAGGGACATGCCACCCATTGAGACAAGAGTATTAATCTATATATAGAATCATAGAATCAAAGAGTTGGAAGAGACCTCATGGGCCATCCAGTCCAACCCCATTCTGCCAAGAAGCAGGAATATTGCATTCAAATCACCCCTGACAGATGGCCATCCAGCCTCTGTTTAAAAGCTTCCAAAGAAGGAGCCTCCACCACACTCCGGGGCAGAGAGTTCCACTGCTGAACGGCTCTCACAGTCAGGAAGTTCTTCCTCGTGTGTGTGTGTGTGTGTGTGTGGTTATTTTATGACATTTCCATGGTTTCTGGTAGGTCTTAGTTACACCAGGGACATGCCTCCCATGGAGACAAGGGTATTCTATATATCCATATATATATGTGTACAGGAGTTGATTATAAATTGTATGATTTTAACTGTATTTGTGTTTAGATTGGCTGCAGTAATGCTGGAGCGGCCTAAGTCAGAGGAGTCCTCCATGTGCGTTGCCATGGAGACCGATGCAGGAGAGAGGGAAGTGGGAGGAGCTTAGAGGGGAGAGTTTGAAAAAAACGACAGTTAAAAATCAGTTAGGGTTTAGGTTTAGAGGAGTGAGCAGTCCGGGTTTAGGTTCAGAGGAGTGAGGAGTTAGGAGTTGGGAGAGAAGGAAAGGAAAGGTGGCGGAGTGACTTGTGAAGCAAAACTTTGAGGCTTTGAAAAGCTGGGTTTGGCTATTGGAAGTTTCTCAGGCTAGTGCAGCCGAATGGTGAAACATAGCTGGTATTCTTTTAGTCTAAGGAGAGGCTAAAGAATAGTTTACTTAGTATTTGATCTAGGGAGGATCAAACAAGGGAAACATCCCTGTATTGAAACTTTGTCTGAAACAAGTGCTCTACGTCAGAAAGATACTGTGTTACTTGAAAGAATGAACTGTTAAAGTTACAAGTATTATTCCAAGTGCAACAAGGAAAAGTTACGTCTTGCAACCACACGCTGTGTACTTAATAAAATTGTTAACTTTTATTTGAAGATCGCCTCAGTTCCGTCTATTCTGGGTGCAAAGTGCCATTTCTCACAATATTACAACTTACCTCACATGGTGGCAGAAACGCAGGGAAAAGTAACCAAATAAATCTACATTCTTCTCTCCAGTCACGCTACAGTATATACAGTGTAATTACTACTAAGTTATTACTTTCTTAATAAAGGAGGAGGTGCAATTGAACAGCCTCCCTTCTAACTTGATGGTAAATTTGGTTCCTAATCGGCAACCTCCATTGCAAATCGGCTAAGTCTTTTTAAAATTGGGAACTGGGGTAAAAATCTCCTGAATACTGGTTCCTTTCAAATTGGTGGCAACAATAAATCATCCCTCCGCTCCCCTGCTTCTTTTCAATATGTGTGTGTGTGTGTGTGTGTGTGTGTGGTTATTTTATGATATTTCCATGGTTTCTGGTAGTTCTTGGTTACACCAGGGACATGCCTCCCATGGAGACAAGGGTATTCATCTATATATCCATACATATCCAAAAATATCCATATATGTGTGTGTGTGTGTGTGTGTGTGTGTGTGGTTATTTTATGACATTTCCATGGTTTCTGGTAATTCTTGGTTACACCAGGGACATGCCTCCCATGGAGACAAGGGTATTCATCTATATATCCATATATACCATATATATATATATATATATATATATATATATATATATATATATATATATATAATATATATATGTGTGTGTGTGTGTGTGTGTGTGTGTGGGTGTGTGTGTGTGTGTGGTTATTTTATGACATTTCCATGGTTTCTGGTAGGTCTTAGTTACACCAGGGACATGCCTCCCATGGAGACAAGGGTATTCATCTATATATCCATACATACACACACACACACACACACACACACACACACACATGTGTGTGTGTGTGTGGTTATTTTATGATATTTCCATGGTTTCTGGTAGTTCTTGGTTACACCAGGGACATGCCTCCCATGGAGACAAGGGTATTCATCTATATACCCATATATACCCATATATGGATGTCACCATGTCAATGGGGCAAAGAATCCATTCTGGGTTTAGGGAGCTCTCCAAGGTGCTGAACCCTCTGGTATAGCCCTTGATTGGTGAATACAGCACTTTGGAGAGGTCCTTAAAAGAGACTTCTCATCCTATACATTCAATGGGGCTACTTTATTTGGGACTATTGAGTCTTTGCTGGCTTCTGAGATGAATTTAGATGACACCCGAACCCATCCCGACTGCACCCAAGGCTTCCATCAAAGAGAAAACCCAAACGGGTTTGGCCACGACGTGCCTCTCCATTCCCAAAACACCCAGTTCAGGTGACAGAGAAGCACAAAACGTAATTGGCGATCAAGATAAGATTCAGATGCTTTATATTATTATAATAATAATATTAAAAAGGGATGTTATCCACCTTTGAACCCTTAAGCCTTGAGGAAAGACAGCTGTCACATCTCCCTCTTCCCTCGGGAGGAGAGCTTTGGCAACGCAATTAAAAAAGGGAGCGTCTGGGAGGGAATAAACTCATATCTGAGGATCCAACATTGAAACTATGCAGTGCCATTCTTCACTTGGCCTCAATCTAGCCATTTAGTCCCAACTCGAATTGGGATCAAATTGGGACATAAGGTTTGATGACTTATGGTCCCAATTGTCCCCAAGAGAAAGGACAATGATGAACCAATCCTACTTAGTTTACCAAAATCAAGGATGTTTAGGAAGTTATGAGTCCTAGGAAGGTGCTTCATACTAAATCCATGCCTTTAGAATCCATTACATTCAGTATTTACAACTTGGATGGGTAGTCATCACTCTTTTTGAAACTTTGAATATATTTGAATATATTTTAATTGTGAGTTTTTAAAATACTGTTTATACTAAATCCTGTTTTAATGTTTGCATATTTGTATACGGTGGTGCAGCAGATTAAACCGCTGAGCTGCTGAACTTGCTGACTAAGTTGGCAGTTCAAATCCAGGGAGTGGAGTGAGCTCCCACTGTTAGGCCCAGCTTCTGCCAACATAGCAGTTCGAAAACATGCAACTGTGAGTACCTTACTACCTCTGAGGATGCTTGCCATAGATGCAGGCGAAACGTCAGGAGAGAATGCCTCTAGAACATGGCCATATAGTCGGAAAAAAACTACAACAACCCTGTGAGTAGATCAATAAGTACCGCTTCTATGGGAAGGTAACGGTGGTCCATGCAGTCATGCCGGCCACATGACCTTGGAGGTGTCTATGGACAACGCCAGCTCTTCAGCCTAGAAATGGAGATGAGTACCACCCTCCAGAGTTAGACACAACTAGACTTAATGTCAAGGGGAAACTTTTATATTTACTATATTTTAAATTGTATGTTGATGTTTTTCTGTCAAGCCATTTTGGATTTCCTTCGGGAGAGATTGTTGTTGTTGTTGTTGCTGTTATTATTATTATTATAATGTTTATTTATATCCTATGTTTTGCAAAGGGAAATATCAATGCTATGCATCCCAAAGTGATGCCCCATCAGTGCATCCTTCCCTATCGTTTTGGTTAATTTCCTTTGCCTCCGATAAGGTAAAGGTAAAGGTATTCTCCTGGCATTAAGTCCACAATAACAACAACAACAACAACAACAGCAACAGCAACAACAACAACAATTGCTGAATGGGACACAACCACGAAATGAAGATAGGGGATTTTGGTTTGGGTTAGGAGATGGATCATCCTTGGAACCATGGAAATTATTATTATTATTATTATTATTATTATTATTATTATTATTATTATTCAGAGCCCCCTGAATCCAGGGAGCGGTGTGCGCTTCCACTGTCAGCCCTAGCTTCTGCCAACCTAGCAGTTCAAAAACATGCAAATGTGAGTAGATCAATAGGTACCACTCTGGTGGGAAGGTAAGGTCACTCCAATCAGTCATGCCGACCACATGACCTTGGAGGTGTTTATGGACAACGCCGGCTCTTTTGCTTAGACATGGACATGAGCAGCAAAGTCCCAGAGTCGGACACGGCTGGACTTAATGTCAGGGGACAACCTTTTCCTTATTATTATTATTATTATTATTATTATTATTATTATTATTATTCCTCACTTTAAACTGTTTTATTATTTGTGTATTTGTCTATTTTAAGTTATATTTTAAGTTGTACGGCAATGCTTTTAATTGTGAGACACTTTGAGTCTCCGTATGGAGAGAAAACGTGGGATATAAATAAGCATTATAACAACAACAACAACCATCTCTCCCGAAGGAGATTCAAACTGGCTTGACATAAAAACATCAACATACAATTTAAAATATAGTAAAGATAAAGGTTTCCCCTTGACATTAAGTCTAGTTGTGTCCAACTCTGGAGGGTGGTGCTCATCTCCATTTCTAAGCCAAAGAGCCGGCGTTGTCCATGGACACCTCCAAGGTCATGTGGCCAGCATGACTGCATGGAGTATTGTTACCTTCCTATTGATCTACTCACAGGGTTGTTGTAGGTTTTTTCGGGCTATATGGCCATGTTCTAGAGGCATTCTCTCCTGACGTTTCGCCTGCATCTATGGCAAGCATCCTCAGAGGTAGTGAGGTCTGTTGGAACTAGGAAAATGGGTTTATATATCTGTGGAAAGACCAGGGTGGGACAAAGGACTCTTGTCTGCTGGGGCTGTGGTCAGTTGAAACATTCACACCTAGCTCCAGCAGACAAGAGTCCTTTGTCCCATCCTGGTCATTCCACAGATATATAAACCCTTTTTCCTAGTTCCAACAGACCTCACTACCTCTGAGGATGCTTGCCACAGATGCAGGTGAAACGTCAGGAGAGAATGCCTCTAGACCAGTGGTTCTCAACCTGGGGTCCCCAGATGTTTTTGGCCTACAACTCCAGAAATCCCAGCCAGTTTACCAGCTGTTAGGATTTCTGGGAGTTGAAGGCCAAAAACATCTGGGGACCCCAGGTTGAGAACCACTGCTCTAGACCATGGCCATATAGCCCGAAAAAACCTACAACAACCCAGTGATTCCGGCCATGAAAGCCTTCGACGACCTACTCACAGTTGAATGTTTTTGAACTGCTAGGTTGGCAGAAGCTGGAGCTAACAGTGGGAGCTCACCCAACTCCCCAGATTTGAATTGCTAACCTTGCAGTCAGCAAGTTCAGCAGCTCAGCGGTTTAACCCGCTGTGCCACCAGCGCAGGAAAGAAGGAAGGAAGGAAAAAGAAAGAAAGAGATGAATTAATGTCTCCGATACTAATTTAAAAAAGAAAAAAACAAGGGACTCGAGAGAGGAGGAAAAAAAAGAACCCAATCAACGCCCTCCCCACATATATATTTCTGAAGGGAAAAAAAAGAAAGTCTTTTCAGTACAAAGTAGAACACATTTGGTTGAAAATACTCTGGGCAATTTCGACAGAGAGAGAGAGAGAGAGAGAAAGAGAGAAAGAAAGAGAGATAGAGAGAGAGAGAGAAAAAGTGCAGAGATCATTTTTTTTAAGTCCCTCCCGCAGGCTCCATCATTTAATTATGAGTGGGACATAAATTATGCATTTACACATTGTTGCATTTGCTACAAAGTGGCATGCAGAAGCGGCTCCCCCCTTTCCCTCTTCCTCGTGTCTAGGATCTGTGTGTATGTGTGTCGTTGTGGTGCTCTCTCTTCCCTCCTAAGGGCGCTTTGGAAGGGAGGGAAGAAAAGAAAAGACTGTGGGGTATGCGCTGATGGAAAAAAAATTAGCATTTGTCAGCCCAACACCATTATGCGAGCAGCATGGTGCTAACATACACAAAATCTCAATCTGGTTTTATTCCCCCTGCTTTGACTTTTAAAGGCAAGAAGAAGGGAGGGAAAGAGGGAAATAAAAGAAAAGAAAAGGAAGGAAGGGAGGAAGAGAAGGAGAGAGGAAGGAAGAAGAAGAATGAAGGAGGTAGGCCAAGGAGAGAGAAAGCAAAGAAGGAAAGGGAATAAGGGAGTGAGCAAAGAAGGGAGGGGAGAATGATGAGAAAGGAAGGAAGGAAGGAAAAGGAAAAAAGAAAGGAAAAGGAAGGAAGAAAAGAAGGAAAAGGTAAGAAGGAAGAATAGGAAGAAAGAGAGGAAAGAAGAAAGAGAAGGCAAGAGGAAACCAAGAGGAAAGACGGAAGGAAAAGGAAAGAAGAAAGAAAAGGAAGGAAGAAGAAAGAAAGAAAGGAAAGAAGGAAGGAAAGGGAAGGAAAAGGAAGAAAGAAGGAAAGAAGAAAAGGAAAGAAGAAGAAGGAAGGAAAGGAAAAGGAAGGAAGGAAGGAAAAGAGAAAGGAAAGGAAGGAAGGAAAAGAGGAGAAGAAGAAGAAAGGAAGGAAGGAAGGAAGGAAGGAAGGAAGGAAGGGAAAGGAAAGAAGGAAGAAAAGGAAGAAAGAGAGGAAAGAAGAAAGAAAAAGTAAGGAAGGAAAAGGAAAGAGGGAAGAAAGAGGAAAGGAAAGAAGGAAGGAAAGGAAGGAAAGAAGGAGCGAAAGGATAGGAAAGGGAAGTGAGGAAGGAATGAAGGAAGGAAGGAAGGAAGGACGGAAGGAAGAAAAAGAGTAGGTGAGTAAGTAAAAGAAAGGAAGGAAGGGGACGAAAGAAAGAGGGATAAGGGGAAAAGGGAGGAAGTTAGGAAAGGAAGGAATGGGAAAGGAGAGGAATGCGTGAGTGAGGAAGGAATAAAGGAAAGGAAAGAAGGATGAGAAAGAAAGGAAAAAAAGAAGGGAAAAGATAGATGGAACGAAGAAGGATACTAAGGAAGGGGACGAAAGAGGAAGGAAAGAGGCACAAAGGAATGTAGGAAAGAAGGAGGGAATGGGAAGTGAGGAAAGAAGGAAGAAAGAAAGGAAGAAAGAAGGCTGAGAAAGAAGGACGAAAAAGAAAGAAGGAGTGGGAAAGGACGGAAGGGAACGAAAGAGGAAGGGAAGAGGGACAAAGGAAGGAAGGAGGGAATGAGAGGGAGGAGGGAAAGAGAGAAGGAAGGAAGAAAGGAAGAAAGAAGGCTGAGAAAGAAGGACGAAAAAGAAAGAAGGAGTGGGAAAGGACGGAAGGGAACGAAAGAGGAAGGGAAGAGGGACAAAGGAAGGAAGGAGGGAATGAGAGGGAGGAGGGAAAGAGAGAAGGAAGAAAGAAAGGAAGAAAGAAGGCTGAGAAAGAAGGACGAAAAAGAAAGAAGGAGTGGGAAAGGACGGAAGGGAACGAAAGAGGAAGGGAAGAGGGACAAAGGAAGGAAGGAGGGAATGAGAGGGAGGAGGGAAAGAGAGAAGGAAGAAAGAAAGGAAGAAAGAAGGCTGAGAAAGAAGGACGAAAAAGAAAGAAGGAGTGGGAAAGGACGGAAGGGAACGAAAGAGGAAGGGAAGAGGGACAAAGGAAGGAAGGAGGGAATGAGAGGGAGGAGGGAAAGAGAGAAGGAAGAAAGAAAGGAAGAAAGAAGGCTGAGAAAGAAGGACGAAAAAGAAAGAAGGAGTGGGAAAGGACGGAAGGGAACGAAAGAGGAAGGGAAGAGGGACAAAGGAAGGAAGGAGGGAATGAGAGGGAGGAGGGAAAGAGAGAAGGAAGGAAGGAAGCAATCCAGGAGTGGGGGAAAGGAAGTTAAAGCATTAAAACAAACGTACTTGGAAGTGTCTCTATTTGCATGTAACCAAAAGTTAAAAACAGACACTGGAAACTATGGGGTGGGGGGGTGACACCTTGGGCGAGTCCCACTCTCTCAGCCTCACCTGGACGGAATTGAGCCGGCAGTAGCCGTTGAGGGGGAAGCGGATGACGTGGGTGGGGTCCTGGTTCCACCCGGCGTTGACGGAGTTGCACATGACGTCCCCGGTCTCCGGGAAGATCTCCTCGATGAGGGCCTTCTCCCCGCTGAGGGCGATGCGCTCGCCGAGGTCCGGCGTGACCCGCACCACCAGGCAGTCGCAGGGCTGGAAGTGCTTCTTCTGCTCCCGCTCCTGCTTCCACCGCTCCAGCTCCTTGATCATCGGCTGCAACTGGTAGTAGCGGGCCTCTTCATACAAAAGGTGGAAGTCCTGCCAAGGAAGTGGGGACAGGCACATGGGTCGTAAATGGCTCAAAAGTCATTACAAAACTGGGGGGTGTGTGGGTGTGTGTGCTTGCATTTTGTTTCTAAAGTGTTCCCTCGCTCTTTCGCGGTTTGCTTTCCACACACTCGCTGTTACTTTATTCACAATATTTATATTCCACCCTTCTCACCCCGCAGGGTGAGCAGTAATGGCAGAGAGTTTCATCTATGCTGATGATCATGCCATTACTGCCCAAGCAGGGAGCTTTGAGACTGTAGAACAGAAGCTCTCCGAAGCTCTAGGTGCTCTTACTGCCTATTACAGGGAAAACCAGCTGATTCCTAATCCATCTAAAACACAGACATGTGCCTTTCACCTTAAGAACAGACAAGCATCCCAAGCTCTGAGGATCACCTGGGAAGGAATCCCACTGGAGCATTGCAGCACACCCAAATACCTGGGAGTCACTCTGAACCATGCTCTTACCTACAAGAAGCACTGCCTGAACATCAAGCAAAAAGTGGGTGCTAGAAACAATATCATACGAAAGCTGACTGGCACAACCTGGGGATCACAACCAGACACAGTTAAGACATCTGCCCTTGCGCTATGCTACTCTGCTGCTGAGTACGCATGCCCAGTGTGGAACACATCTCACCACACTAAAACAGTGGATGTGGCTCTTAATGAGACATGCCGCATTATCACAGGGGTGTCTGCGCCCTACACCACTGGAGAAATTACACTGCTTAGCCGGTATTGCACCACCTGACATCCGCCGGGAAGTAGCAGCCAATAGTGAAAGGACCAAGGCAGAGACATCTCCAGCTCATCCCGTTTGGGTATCAGCCAGCACGCCAATGACTTAAATCTAGACATAGTTTTCTAAGATCTACAGAGACACTCGCTGGAACACCTCAGCAAGCGAGAGTCCAAAAGTGGCAGGCTCAAACCCAGCACCTCAATCCGTGGGTGATACCAATGAGAGACTCCCCTGGGCACACAGAAGACTGGGCGACTTGGAAGGCACTGAACAGACTGCGCTCTGGCACCACGAGATGCAGAGCCAACTTTAAGAAATGGGGCTACAAAGGGGAGTCTACGACATGCGAGTGTGGAGAAGAGCAAACCACAGACCACCTGCTGCAATGCAACCTGAGCCCTGCCACATGCACAATGGAGGACCTTCCTTGCAGCAACACCAGAGGCACTCCAAGTGGCCAGATACTGGTCAAAGGACATTTAACCAACTACCAAACTCACAAGTTGAGTATTTTTCTGTTTGTTTGCTTTGTTCTGTTAGAAATGTAATATAATGGACTGGTTGCTCTGACACGACAAATAAATAAAACCCCGCAGGGGACTCAGGGCGGATTACAATGCACATATACATGGCAAACATTCAGTGCCATAGACGCACAACATATATAGACAGACACACAGAGGCTATTTAACATTCCAGCTTTTCATGAGGGTATTCTGGCCATCAGACTGACTGAAAACCAAAACCAAAGTCACAACAACATCTGTTACAGAACTCCAATATGTTGATGACAATGTCGTCTGTGCGCATTCAGACGAAGACCTACAAGCCACTCTAAACACCTTCGCAGAAGCATACGAGAAGCTTGGCCTGTCACTGAACATCGAGGAAACCAAAGTGCTCTTCCAGCAGTCACTGGCTAATCCCTGTCCAATGGCAGAAATACAACGTAATGGTGTAACATTAGAAAATGTGGACCATTTCCACTCCCTTGGCAGCCACTTCTCCACAAAAGTCAACATCGACGCCAAAATACAACACCGTCTGAGATCTGCCAGTGCAGCATTTTCTCGAATGAAGCAGAGAGTGTTTGAGGACCGGGACATCCGTAGGGAGGCCAAGGTGCTTGTTTATAAAGCCATTGCCCTCCCAACCCTGCTCTATGCCTGCGAGATGTGGTCTACAGGCGTCACATGCAACTCTTGGAACGATTCCATCAGCGCTGCCTCTGGAAAATCCTGCAAAACTCTTGGGAAGACTGGCAGGGAAATATCAGCATGCTGAAAGAAGCAAAGACCACCAGCATTGAAGCAATGGTCCTCCACCATCAACTCCGCTGGACCGGCCACGTTGTCCGGATGCCCGACCACCATCTCCCAAAGCAGTTGCTCTACTCCAAACTCAAGAATGGAAAACGGAATGTTGGTGGGCAGGAAAAGAGATTGAAAGATGGGCTCAAAGCCAACCTTAAAAACTCTGGCATAGACACCGAGAACTGGGAAGGTCCTGGCCCTTGAGCGTTACAGCTGGAGGTCAGCTGTGACCAGCAGTGCTGTAGAATTTGAAGACGCACGAATGGAGGGCGAAAGAGAGAAATGTGCCAAGAGGAAGGTGCATCAAGCCAACCCTGATTGGGACCACCTTCTGTCTGGAAACCGATAATAATAAAGCATACTGGGTACAAGCTAACTAGCAAAGAAAGCGGGGTGATGGTAACACTGGGAGTCAAGGCTCTTCTGGACTCTTGGACCAGTTCTTCTATGTAAAATCATACTACGTATTTTTGACATTAATATGTCAAATGGGATTTTGGCCTGCATCAATAGGAGCGTAGTGCCTAGATCCAGGGAAGTCATGCTCCCCATGCTCTATTCCGCCTTGGTTAGACCACTTTACCTGGAATATTGTGTCCAATTCTGGACACCACAATTCAAGAGAGATATTGACTCTAAGCTGGAATGTGTCCAGAGGAGGGCGACTAAATGATCAAGGGTCTGGAGAACAAGCCCTATGAGGAGCGGCTTAAGGAGCTGGGCATGTTTAGCCTGAAGAAGAGAAGGCTGAGAGGAGATATGATGAGAGCCATGTATAAATATGTGAGAGGAAGCCACAGGGAGGAGGGAGCAGATCAAGGGCCTGGAGAACAAGCCCTATGAGGAGCGGCTTAAGGAGCTGGGCATGTTTAGCCTGAAGAAGAGAAGGCTGAGAGGAGATATGATGAGAGCCATGTATAAATATGTGAGAGGAAGCCACAGGGAGGAGGGAGCAGATCAAGGGCCTGGAGAACAAGCCCTATGAGGAGCGGCTTAAGGAGCTGGGCATGTTTAGCCTGAAGAAGAGAAGGCTGAGAGGAGATATGATAGCCATGTATAAATATGTGAGAGGAAGCCACAGGGAGGAGGGAGCAAGCTTGTTTTCTGCTTCCCTGGAGACTAGGACGCGAAACAATGGCTTCAAACTACAAGAGAGGAGATTCCAACTGAACATGAGGAAGAACTTCCTGACTGTGAGAGCCGTTCAGCAGTGGAACTCTCTGCCCCGGAGTGTGGTGGAGGCTCCTTCTTTGGAAGCTTTTAAACAGAGGCTGGATGGCCATCTGTCAGGGGTGATTTGAATGCAATATTCCTGCTTCTTGGCCAGGGGTTGGACTGGGTGGCCCATGCTTTTAAACAGATGCTGGATGGCCATCTGTCAGGGGTGATTTGAATGCAATATTCCTGCTTCTTGGCCGAATGGGGTTGGACTGGATGGCCCAGGAGGTCTCTTCCAACTCTTTGATTCTATGATTCTATGAAATCTGAAATATATACAGAAAGTATACTTTGCTGAGGAAGAACATGCGGATCAAGAGTAGGACTCCACAGCCACCTATGGACCCACCACCAAGACACCACATCTGGAAGACAATCATCCTTGAGCTACGAGGGATTGCCTAAGTAAGTAAGTAAGTAAGTAAGTAATAACAATGATGGCAAAAGATAGAGAAGCTGAAGGTGTGAATGATCCTGAAAGTCTCCTTCTGCAAGGCTAGTAATGTAGGCATTGAAGGGAAATTTTTTTTTGGAAGGTCCACCAGGAGCTCCACCTCTGGGCATTTCCAAAGGCCTTTCTATGGAGTCTTGCTTCCCAGCTGCTGCTGCTGCGGCTGATGTCTCCAAACCCGCTGCCATCTGATGCTGCTAAATCAGATAAGACTCCCACTTTGCCGGATGACGCAGAGAGCAAAGAAGCAGGAATCGGGCCCAGAAAGTGTTGACAAAACAAAGCCTCTGTTTCTCGTTTCCTACAGGAAAGTCAACCGTGCTGCTATTTATTTATTTACTGTATTTGGATGCTGCTTTTCTCAGCAACTCAAGGCGGTTTAGAAAAAGGTCTACGCCAGTGCAAAAGCTGAGGTCCAAAGAAGGACAAGAGAACTCAAGAACATCTGATGGACAAAGAAGGCTGAAGACATCCAACACCTGGCAGATACCCATGATGCTCAGGGATTTTTCAAAGCCACAAAGATCATCTATGGCAGTGTTTCTCAACCTGGGGGTCGGGACCCCTGGAGGGGTCACGAGGGGGTGTCAGAGGGGTCGACAAACACCATCAGAAAACACAGTATCTTCTGTTGGTCATGGGAGTTCTGTGTGAGAAGTTTGACCCAATTCTATCATTGGTGGGGTTCAGAATGCTCTGTGATTGTAGGTGAACTATAAATCCCAGCAACGACAACTCCCAAATGTCAAGGTCTATTTTCCCCAAACTCCACCAGTGTTCACATTTGGGCATATTGAGTATTCGTGCCAATTTTGATCTTGATCCATCATTGTTTGAGTCTACGGATGTAGGTGAACTACAACTCCCAAACTCAAGATCAATGCCCACCAAACCCTGCTAGTGTTTTCTGTTGGTTATGGGAGTCCTGTGTGCCAAGTTTGTTTCAATTCATCGATGGTGGAGTTCAGAGTGCTCTTTGATTGTATGTGAACCATACATCCCAGCAACGACAACTCCCAAATGTCAAGGTCTATTTTCCCCAAACTCCACCAGTGTTCACATTTGGATATATTGAGTATTTGTGCCAATTTTGATCTTGATCCATCATTGTTTGAGTCCACGGATGTAGGTGAACTACAACTCCCAAACTCAAGATCAATGCCCACCAAACCCTGCTAGTGTTTTCTGTTGGTCATGGGAGTCCTGTGTGCCGTTTGTTTCAGTTCCATCGATGGTGGAGTTCAGAGTGCTCTTTGATTGTAGGTGAACTATAAATCCCAGCAATTACAACTCCCAAATGACAAAATCCCCAACCCCACCAACATTGGGTTTCATGCTAAATTTGGTCCAGTGAATGAAAATGCATCCTGCATATCAGATATTTACACGATGATTCATAACAGTAGCAAAATTACAGTTGTGAAGTAGCAACGAAAATAATGTTGTGGTTGGGGGTCACCACCACACGAGGAACCGTATTACGGGGTTGCGGCATTAGGAAGGTTGAGAAACACTGATCTATGGACCAAGAAACCATGGGATACAGCCTCTACGCTCATCAGATGGAACCAAACTCCTGAAGGACCAAAACTCAATTGCACAACGTTGGAAAGAACACTACTGAAGCCTCCTGAACCGCAGCTCCAATGTGGCCGAAGAGGTTCTCTCATAAATCCCACAACAACAAACTAGGAATGAGCTTGCAGCATTGCCTAGTATGGAAGAAGTCAGCAATGCCATCAGCCAACAAAAAAACCAACAAAGCCAGCGGACCTGATGGGATCCCTGCTGAAATCTTTAAAAAGGGACGACCCGAGCTGACACACCAACTCCACCAGCTCATAGAAAAAGTGTGGGTGACCGAGAAAATCCCAGCAGATTTCAAGCACGCCACCATCATCACCCTCTTCAAAAAAAGGAAAGAACAGAATGCGGAAACTACCGAGGTCTCTCCCTTCTAACCTCCGCTGGGAAAATCCTCGCAAGAATCCTTGCAAACCGCCTCCTGCCCCTCTCAGAAGACACCCTCCCAGAATCCCAGAATGGCTTCCACCCCTCCAGAGGAACCGTGGACATGATCTTCACTGCACGACAGCTCCAAGAAAAATGCAGGGAACAAAACCAACCTCTGTCCGTGGCATTCATTGACCTTGCAAAGGCATTCAACACAGTGAATCGCAGCGCTCTCTGGACCATCCTCCAAAAAATCAGGTGCCCTAACAAATTTGTGACCGTTCTGCATCTCCTCCATGATGACATGATGGCAACAGTCCTGGACTGCAATGGCTCCCAAAGTGACCCATTTAAGGTGGAATCGGGTGTCAAACAGGGATGTGTTATTGGCCCAACCTTATTTTCCATCTTCATCGCTATGATACTTCATCTTGTTGACGGGAAGCTTCCCACCGGAGTGGAAATCATCTACCGGACAGATGGCAAGCTATTGAACCTCAGCAGACTGAAAGCCAAAGCCAAGGTTACAACAACATCCGTTATAGAACTCCAGTATGCTGATGACAATGTCATCTGTGCACATTCAGAAGAAGACCTACAAGCCACTCTAAACATGTTTGCAGAAGCATACAAGAAGTTCGGTCTGTCATTAAACATCGAGAAAACCAAAGTGCTCTTCCATCAGTAACCAGCCAATCCCTCCCCAATGCCAGAAATACAGCTTAATGGTGAAACATTAGAAAATGTTGATGATTTCCGCTACCTTGGCAGCCACCTCTCCACCAAAGTCAACATCGACACTGAAATTCAACACCGCCTGAGCTCTGCAAGTGCAGCATTTTCCCGAATAAAGCAGAGTGTTTGAGGACTGGGACATCCGTAGGGATACCAAGGTGCTTGTTCATAAAGCTATTGTCCTCCCAACCCTGCTATACGCCTGCGAGACGTGGACTGTCTACAGATGTCAACATTGACACTGAAATACAACACCGCTTGAGCTCTGCGAGTGCAGCATTTTTCCGAATGAAGCAGAGAGTGTTTGAGGACCGGGACATCCGTAGGGAGACCAAGGGGCTTGTTTATAAAGCTATTGTCCTCCCAACCCTGCTATACGCCTGCAAAACGTGGACTGTCTATAGACGTCACATGCAACTCCTGGAACGATTCCATCAGCGCTGCCTCCGGAAAATCCTGCAAATCTCTTGGGAAGCTAAGCAGACAAATGTCGGCGTGCTGGAAGAAGCAAAGACCACCAGTATCGAAGAGATGGTCCTCCGCCATCAACTCCGCTGGACCGGCCACGTTGTCCGGATGCCTGACCACCGTCTCCCAAAGCAGTTGCTCTACTCCGAACTCAAGAATGGAAAACCAAATGTTGGAGGAGAGGAAAAGAGATTGAAAGATGGGCTCAAAGCCAACCTTAAAAACTCTGGCATAGACACTGAGAACTGGGAAGCCCTGGCTCTTGAGCGCTCCAGTTGGAGGTCACCTGTGACCAGCAGTGCTGTAGAATTTGAAGAGGTACGAATGGAGGGTGAAGGAGAGAAACGTGCCAAGAGGAAGGCACATCAAGCCAACTTCGACTGAGACTGCCTTCCACCTGGAAACTGATGCCCTCACTGTGGGAAACAATGCAGATCAAGAACAGGGCTCCACAGTCACCTATGGATCCACCCCAGGCTACGAAGGATCGTCTAAAGTAAGTAAGTAACAGTGACTGCAAATAGCCAAAGCCTATGTATAGTACATGCTTTTACAGATGTAAAGATGGGCTCAAAGCCAACCCTAAAAACTGTGGCAGAGACACTGAGAACTGGGAAGCCCTGGCCTTTGAGTGCTCTAACTGGAGGTCGGCTGTGACCAGCAATGCTGCAGAATTCAAAGAGGCACGAATGGAGGGCGAAAGGGAGCAATGTGTCAAGTTACGAACAAGATCGGTCTCAAGTTGAATTTGTATGTAAGTTGGAATACGGACATTTTAAAAGTACCTCCAGCCATAGATAGATAGATGGGTGGATGGATGGATGGATGGATGGATGGTTGGATAGATAGATAGATAGATAGATAGATAGATAGATAGATAGATAGATAGACAGACAGACAGATAGTAGGGATGTGCAATCCATTTAAAAATGGTTCAAAAGTCTGAGGACCTCACAACCTATGAATGCTTGCCATAGATGCAGATGAAACATCAGGAGAGAATGCTTCTAGAACATGGCCATATAGCCCGAAAAACCTACAACAACCCAGTGATTCCAGCCATGAAAGCCTTCGACTAAACAGCAGCTCTGTTTCGAATTGGTACAAATGTAAAAACTGGATTAACTATTAAAGGAATGGGGGGGGGGGGTTCCTCTCAAGAGAGGGACCTGTCAGAGGTACCGCACTGTCAAGTCTCATCTTATTAGCAACTGGAACGGTAGTTAATATTCACCGTCAAGACACCCGGCGGATGCGATAATAGGGAATCGCAAGCCAGGAACACACTGGCGGCGACGGCCTCCTCCGTTGCTCACTGCTGGCTCAGCCTCCGAAAAGCAACACTTCTTCCTCTTCCTCCCAAAACCTGTAATCCTCCGAGGGAGACATTATCTCCAAGTGTGTACTTGGAAGTGGTCCTCATGGAACCTCTTTGAGAAAAATGGTTTTGGATTGTTCCGTCTCGCAAGGAACACAGAAACAAAACAATAGCAATGGTCAGTGTGCTGATCGTTCACCATCCGCTCTTTCCGGTCACTTCCTTTTCCTTCCCTTTTGCCTTTGGGAGGATCTCTATGGGAAACCCAAGCAATTCCGACCAGCTCATCGCCAAAGAGGGAACAGTCCAATGTCCTTGCTCTTCCCAAGCCGAGACCAAGCCAGAAGTCTGCCTTCCACCTCCAACATCTGACCATTTTTCTCTTGCTGTCTTAAATGGTCAGCAGGGAAAATATTCCAGCATTAGCAATCCCCAAACACTAGCCTTCCAGTTGCTTTGGAGTCACTTAAGAGCATCTGTATATCTTACACTTTAGAGACACTCAAAAGCATATATCGTATGTTTTGGAGACACTTAAAGAGTATCTATACATTGTACAATTTGGAGAGACTTAAGGGTAACGTCCACCTTGGAGACACTTAAGAGTATCTATATAGTGTACAGTTTGGAGACACGTAAG
>NW_026847993.1:7876489-7892461 GCF_025583915.1 Anolis sagrei ordinatus | reverse complement strand
CACCATCCGCTCTTTCCGGTCACTTCCTTTTCCTTCCCTTTTGCCTTTGGGAGGATCTCTATGGGAAACCCAAGCAATTCCGACCAGCTCATCGCCAAAGAGGGAACAGTCCAATGTCCTTGCTCTTCCCAAGCCGAGACCAAGCCAGAAGTCTGCCTTCCACCTCCAACATCTGACCATTTTTCTCTTGCTGTCTTAAATGGTCAGCAGGGAAAATATTCCAGCATTAGCAATCCCCAAACACTAGCCTTCCAGTTGCTTTGGAGTCACTTAAGAGCATCTGTATATCTTACACTTTAGAGACACTCAAAAGCATATATCGTATGTTTTGGAGACACTTAAAGAGTATCTATACATTGTACAATTTGGAGAGACTTAAGGGTAACGTCCACCTTGGAGACACTTAAGAGTATCTATATAGTGTACAGTTTGGAGACACGTAAGGTTATCTATATACGAAGAGTATTTTTAAGTATTTTATTTATTTATTTATCGTGTCATCAGCAACCATACCATTGTGTTACAATTCTAACAGAACAAAACAAACACACAGATTAAAAAGAAAAAAACACACACACAGATTTTGCAAACTTGGTAGTTGGTTAAATGTCCTTTGACCAGTATCTGGCCACTTGGAGTGCCTCTGGTGTTGCTGCAAGGAGGTCCTCCCTTGTGCATGTGGCAGGGCTCAGGGTGCATTGCAGCAGGTGGTCAGTGGTTTGCTCTTCTCCGCACTCGCATGTCGAGGATTCCACTTTGTGGCCCCATTTCTTGAGGTTGGCTCTGCATCTCGTGGTGCCAGAGCGCAGTCTGTTCAGCGCCTTCCAAGTCGCCCAGTCTTCTGTATGCCCAGGGGGGAGTCTCTCATCTGGTATCACCCATGGATTGAGGTGCTGGGTTTGGGCCTGCCACTTTTGGACTCTCGCTTGCTGGGGTGTTCCAGCGAGTGTCTCTGTAGATCTAAGAAACTATGTCTTGATTTAAGTCGTTGACGTGCTGGCTGATACCCAAACAGGGGATGAGCTGGAGATGTCTCTGCCTTGGTCCTTTCACTATTGGCTGCTACTTCCCGGATGTCAGGTGGTGCAATACCGGCTAAGCAGTGTAATTTCTCCAGTGGTGTAGGGCGCAGGCACCCCGTGATAATGCGGCATGTCTCATTAAGAGCCACATCCACTGTTTTAGTGTGGTGAGATGTGTTCCACACTGGGCATGCGTACTCAGCAGCAGAGTAGCACAGCGCAAGGGCAGATGTCTTCACTGTGTCTGGTTGTGATCCCCAGGTTGTGCCAGTCAGCTTTCGTATGATGTTGTTTCTAGCGCCCACTTTTTGCTTGATGTTCAGGCAGTGCTTCTTGTAGGTCAGAGCACGGTCCAAAGTGACTCCCAGGTATTTGGGTGTGTTGCAATGCTCCAGTGGGATCCCTTCCCAGGTAATCCTCAGAGCTCGGGATGCTTGTCTGTTCTTAAGGTGAAAGGCGCATGATGCAAGTCGTCTCTGGTTGCTTCTGGATTGAGAGAATCGGCCGTCTACGAAAACGCTGCCCAGGGGACGCCCGGATGTCCCGCAATCCTGCGAGGAGGCTTCTCTCATGTCCCCCGTTAAGTAAGGTCCGTTTCGTTGTAGACAGTAGTAGTTTGCGCACATACCGCAACGAGCGTGTGCGTCGTGTACCGGCATGCCTCGGGAACAACTGTGCTCAGTTTCCGCTCTGTAGCTAACCTGTACGGTTCTGTTCTGTGCTTGAAAAATGTTTAAGACTATCAACTCACCCTCCGCATGTGAGGTTCGCTCAGTGATACGGTTTTTGTCAGCAAGGAACCTGCCTGCTGCAGAAATTCATCGACAGATTTGTGAAGTGTACGGTGAGACTGTTAGGAGTGAAAGCAAAGTGCGTAAGTGGGTACGACAATTCAAAGATGGCTGTGACAACATCCATGATGAGGACCGCTCCGATCGCCCTTCTTTGATTACAGTCGATTTGGTGGCTTCAGTTGAAGCGAGGATATATTAAGAAGAGGGTATTTTAAAATTGGTTCAGAGGTATGATAAGTGTTTGAACAAACTTGGCAACTATGATGAAAAATAGAGTGAAGTATGTACTTTCTGAAAATAAATTTACTTTTTTGAAATAAACTTTCGTTGTGTATTTATGTTTCAACAGACCTTACTTAAAAAATACCCCTCGTATCATACACTTTAGAGTCACTTAAGAATCATAGAATCAAAGAGTTGGAAGAGACCTCCTGGGCCATCCAGTCCAACCCCATTCTGCCAAGAAGCAGGAATATTGCATTCAAATCACCCTGACAGATGGCCATCCAGCCTCTGTTTCAAAGCTTCCAAAAAAGGAGCCTCCACCACACTCCGGGGCAGAGAGTTCCACTGCTGAACGGCTCTCACAGTCAGGAAGTTCTTCCTCATGTTCAGATGGAATCTCCTCTCTTGTAGTTTGAAGCCATTGTTCCGTCCTAGTCTCCAAGGAAGCAGAAAACAAGCTTGCTCCCTCCTCCCTGTGGCTTCCTCTCACATATTTATACATGGCTATCATATCTCCTCTCAGCCTTCTCTTCTTCAGGCTAAACATTCCCAGCTCCTTAAGCCGCTCCTCATAGGGCTTGTTCTCCAGACCCTTGATCATTTTAGTCGCCCTCCTCTGGACACATTCCAGCTTGTCAATATCTCTCTTGAATTGTGGTGTCCAGAATTGGACACAATATTCCAGGTGTGGTCTAACCAAAGCAGAATAGAGGGGGAGCATTACTTCCCTAGATCTAGACACTATGCTCCTATTGATGCAGGCCAAAATCCCATTGGCTTTTTTTGCCACCACATCACATTGTTGGCTCATGTTTAACTTGTTGTCCACGAGGACTCCAAGATCTTTTTTACACGTCCTGCTCTCGAGCCAGGCATCCCCCATTCTGTCTCTTTGCATTTCGTTTTTCCTGCCAAAGTGGAGTATCTTGCATTTGTCCCTGTTGAACTTCATTTTGTTAGTTTTGGCCCATCTCTCTAATCTGTCAAGATCGTTTTGAATCCTGCTCCTGTCCTCTGGAGTATTGGCTCTCCCTCCCAATTTGGTGTCATCTGCAAACTTGATGATCCTGCCTTCTAGCCCTTCATCTAAGTCATTAATAAAGATGTTGAACAGGACCGGGCCCAGGACGATGCTTGAGAGACACTTAAGAGTATCTATACATCATAGGCTTTGGAGAGACTTAAGGGTAACGTCCACTTTGGTGACACTTAAGAGTAGCTATATAGCATACAGTTTGGAGACACTTAAGAGTATCTATGTATCGTACACTTTAGAGATACTTAAGAACATATATTGTGTGTTTTGGAGATACTCAAGGGTATATACACATTGTACGCTTTGAAGAGACGTAAAGGTATCATATGCTTTGGAGACACTTAAGAGTATCTATATAGCATACAGTTTGGAGATACACTTTAGAGACACTTAAGGGTATATGTTATACGCTTTGGTGATACTTAAAAGTATCTATACACCGTACACTTTGGAGTATCTATATAGAGTACGGTTTGGAGATATAGTTTGGAGGCACTTAAGGGTATATATTATACACTTTGGAGACACTTAAGGGTATCTTATATTGAATGGTTTGGTGACACTTAAGGGTATATATCATACATTTTGGAGATACTTAAGAGTATCTATCCAGCCTACACTTTGGAGACACAATGGTATCTATACGTTGTACACTTTGGAGAGGCTTAAGGGTATCATACGCTTTGGAGACACTTAAGAGTATCTATATAGCGTATGGTTTGGAAATATACTTTGGAGACACTTAAGGGTATATGTTATACATGAGTATCTATACATTGTACGCTTTGGAGACATTTAAGAGTATCTATATATTGAATGGTTTGGCAACACTTAAGGTTAAATATCATACACTTTGGAGATACTTAGGAGTATCTATACATCGTACACTTTGGAGACACAACGATATCTATACATTGTACACTTTGGAGAGGCTTAAGGGTATCGTACACTTTGGAGACACTTAAGAGTGCGTACGGTTTAGAGATACAGTTTGGAGATACTTAAGGGTATATATTATACACCTTGGAGATACTTAAAGAGTATCTATAAATTGTACACTTTGGAGAAAGTTAAGAGTATCTCTACGTCGTATACTTTGGAGACACAAGGGGATCTGTACATCGTACTCTTTGGCGATACTTAAGGGTATCTCTATATCGTATGCTTTGGAAACACTTAAAAAGTATATCTGCAAGTTGCTTTCCAAACTTCGTTTCCCTTTGGCCAAACAGCTCTCAGTCCAAATGCATCGGGCTAATTGGATGGATTAAAACTTTGAATAACCAGCCGGAATTCATTGCTGCACAGGTTTGCTCTCCCTGAGATGGACCCTTTCCAAAGAGGAGTAAATAAAGAGATAAACAAGGCCAATGGCAGCTACTTGCAAGCAAAAAGATACCCTTATAATGTCATGTCGAGATGGCCCTTGGAGGAAAAGAAAGGTGGGCCAGAGGTAAGACAACACAACAACGCGGGCCCATTGCAATTCTCAAAAGGCTCCCCATATAAACGCAATTGAAAGAACAAGGGCATGTTGTTCAAGTCAGTGGGACTTCCATGCATCTCTAAGTGACTTTAAGCCCTACAAAATGACATGCAAAACAGCTCCTGAATTTTAAAAGCCCGCTATGCATTTCTTCAATTGTTTTTGCATTGCGATAAATAAGCCCAAACACGAGAGAGGCAAAATTAGTGCAGAAAAAGCCGATTGTGCTTGAGGCGCTTGTCTTTTTTTCTTTCCTGGTATCTATGACAACAACAGAGACCTGTTTATTAAGCTGTTGCCTCTCCGGCCCAAGCGCCCAAACCCTTGAAAGGACACAATGGCCACCATCCAAATCCAAAGCCGACCAATGAATTGAACCAATGCAAGCCCAAGAGAGAGGAGCCGGAAATCTTTAACCAATCTCAGCAACATTTCCACTTCCTAGAGATGAATTATTTCCCTACGTATCCTAACTAGAGAGGATGCCATCTCATTTTCCCATCTCTATGCTCATGCAGAAATTCTGCTTTCCTTCCTTTGCAAAGATAGCTATCATTTCAGGGCATTGATATTATTATTATTATTATTATTATTATTATTATTATTTTGCTCGGAATTAAATACAACAGTAATAAAATACAGTTAAAATAACAATAACAACAACAACAACAACAACAACAATAGCAAGATGATGGTGAAGAGGCTGAACTCCCAACTCAAAATAGATTCAGCATCTTCGACAGATTGTCCAAACCGGAGCCAAGGGGTGTATCTACACTGTAGAATTAATGCAGTTTAACACCCCTTTGACTGTCACTAGCTCAATGCTATGGCATCGTACACTTTAGAGACCCTTAAAAGGATATATCGTACGTTTTGGAGACACTTAAGAGTATTGTCCACTTTAGAGACACTTAAGGGTATCTATATCATATGCTTTGGAGACACTTAAGAGCCTCTGTGTATTGTAGCTCAATGCTATGGCATCGTACACTTTGGAGACACTATCTATATATGGTACGCTTTGGAGACACTTAAGAGTATATATTGTATGCTTTGGAGACACTTAAGAATATCTATCTATCCTATGTTTTGGAGACAATTAAGAGTATGCATATGATACGCTTTGGAGACACTTAAGAGTATCTATATATTGTACGCTTTGGAAACACTTAAGGGTATCCATATCATACGCTTTGGAGACAAGAGTATCTATATATCGTATGCTTTGGAGATACTTAAGTGTATCTATGGATTGTAGATCAATGCTATGGCATTGTACATTTTTGAGACACTTAGAGGAGTATCTATATCATATGCTTTGGAGACATTTCAGAGTATCTATATCATATGCTTTGCAGACAAGAGTATCTATATTATATGCTTTAGAGACACTTAAGAGTATGTATGTATCATACACTTTGGAGACACTTAAGAGTATCTATATATCGTATGCTTTGGAGATACTTAAGGGTATCCATATCACATGCTTTATTATTTATTTATTTATTTACTCCATTTGTATACCGCATTTATCAGCCTGAAGCGGCGACTCAATGCGGTTTACAGTAAAAATAAACAACACTGACAATATATAAGACACACGTACACAAACGACACACATATAGTCATCAACGCCTCAATTAGAGTCAGATCCCGTTCTCACAGTCCTTTTTCGTTCCTTGTTCAAATGCCGTCTTACTGAGTTAGTTGTTATTGCATAGTTATCCGAATGCCTGCTCATAGAGCCACGTCTTAACCCTCCTCCGAAACACCAGCAACGAAGGGGCCTGCCTGATGTCCACTGGTAGGGCATTCCATAGCCGAGGGGCCACCACCGAGAAGGCCCTGTCTCTCGTCCCCGCCCAACGTGCCTGTGACAAAGGCGGGACCGAGAGCAGGGCCTCCCCGGACGATCTTAACGTCCTCGCGGTTCATAGGTGGAGATGCGTTCGGAGAGGTAAGGGGCCGGAACCGTGTAGGGCTTTATAGGCTAAACCAGCACCTTTGAATTGTGCCCGGTAGCATTGGCAGCCAGTGGAGCTGGCTCAACAGGGGTGGTGTGCTCCCTGAGTGCCGCTCCCGTTAGCAACCTGGCTGCCGAGCGCTGGACCATCTGAAGCTTCCGGGCAGTCTTCAAGGGCAACCCCACGTAGAGCGCGTTGCAGTAATCTATGCGGGATGTGACAAGAGCGTGGACTACCGTGGCCAAGTCCGACTTCCCAAGATACGGGCGCAGCTGGCGCACGAGCCGAAGCTGTGCAAATGCTCCTCTGGAAACCGCTGAAACTTGGGGTTCCAAGCTTAGCGAAGAATCCAGAGTCACACCCAAGCTGCGAACCTGCGTCTTCAGGGGGAGTGCGACCCCGTCCAACACAGGCTGTAACCCTATACCCTGTTCGGCCTTCCGACTGACCAGGAGTACCTCTGTCTTGTCTGGATTGAGTTTCAATTTGTTCACCCTCATCCAGTCCGACACAGCGGCCAAGCACCGGTTCAGGACCTGGACAGCCTCCTTAGTAGTAGGTGGAAAGGAGTGACAGAGTTGGACGTCACTTAAGAGTATCTATGGATTGTAGCTCAATGCTATGGCATTGTACATTTTCGAGGCACAAGAGTATCCATATCACATGCTTTGGAGACACTTAAGAGTATCTATGTATTGTACGCTTTGGAGACACTTAAGGGTATCCATATCATATGCTTTGGAGACACTTAAGAGTATCTATATATTGTATGCTTTGGAGACACCTAGGAGTATCCATATCATACACTTTGGAGACACTTAAGACTATCTATATATTGTATGCTTTGGAGACACTTAAGGGTATCAATATCATATGCTTTGGAGACACTTAAGAGTATCTATATATTGTATGCTTTGGAGACACCTAGGAGTATCCATATCATACACTTTGGAGACACTTAAGACTATCTATATATTGTATGCTTTGGAGACACTTAAGGGTATCAATATCATATGCTTTGGAGACACTTAAGAGTATCTATGTATTGTATGCTTTGGAGACACTTAAGGGTATCCATATCATATGCTTTGGAGACACTTAAGAGTATCTATATATTGTATGCTTTGGAGACACCTAGGAGTATCCATATCATACACTTTGGAGACACTTAAGACTATCTATATATTGTATGCTTTGGAGACACTTAAGGGTATCAATATCATATGCTTTGGAGACACTTAAGAGTATCTATATATTGTATGCTTTGGAGACACCTAGGAGTATCCATATCATACACTTTGGAGACACTTAAGACTATCTATATATTGTATGCTTTGGAGACACTTAAGGGTATCAATATCATATGCTTTGGAGACACTTAAGAGTATCTATATATTGTATGCTTTGGAGACACCTAGGAGTATCCATATCATACACTTTGGAGACACTTAAGACTATCTATATATTGTATGCTTTGGAGACACTTAAGGGTATCAATATCATATGCTTTGGAGACACTTAAGAGTATCTATATATTGTACGCTTTGGAGACACTTAAGTATATCTATGGATTGTAGCTCAATGCTATGGTATTGTACATTTTTGAGGCACTTGAGTATCTATATCATACACTTTGGAGACACTTAAGAGAATCTACATATCATACACTTTGGAGACACTGACGAGTATCTCCTGGAGTTTGGTGAGGAACCAGCATTTTTTGGCAGAGAAGGCCAAAGACCTTGCAAAACTACAAATCTCACGATTCCATCGCATTGCAACACTGCACTTATAGAAGTGCCAAACTGCATTTATCCTGTCATGCAGATGCATCCATGCAATGGCTCTTCTAGCCACAGTTGTAAAACAGATTCATTCCTGGTCAAAGCGAGCCTCAACGCCAGTGTAAACGTAATGATAAACCAGACTCAGCATCCAAAAGAAGAACAAGAAGAGGAGGCCAACCTATCCATGCAACGTTTTCCATTGGGAAAGCATTTTCCTATGAAGCCTCTTTCACACTATATTAATTATAATGCAATAATCCCCCTTTGCTAGGGCTCCATCCAACATAACCTATTTTGGAAGTTGAACCCACTGAGAAAAAGTCTTAAGTGGATTCAACTTGCAAGATGGGTTCAAGGTATGTTCAATAGTAGAATGGATTGCATAATAACTCCTTAAATAGAGGTTGTATGGCCATCTTTCGGGAGTGCTTGGATGTGTCCTCCTGCAGAATGGGGTTAGACTAGATGGCCTTTAAGGTCCCTCCCAACTCTTAAGATGTTCGTGACTCAGTGTCTCATGAAACTACAAATCCCATGATGTGTTAGGATGGAAACAGGATGGAGACTGGACAGCTAAACCGGCATCAAATACGCAATGACAATACAGAGTGAAAAAACGCGTAAAGGGCTCAATCCAAAATAAGTAAACAAGTAAGAAAACGGCAGGTTTCTGGCCTGCTTTACCTTGAAATCTTCGGGGAGGAGCAGCTTCGACGTCCTCAAGAAGCTCAAGATGTATCTGAAAATTTCGCCGTCTCGGTCGATGAAATAATGCTGTTTCAAACTGTCCAAGACAATGGGCTCCGTGCCATTAAACAGGCGGCTTATTCTGCAGGAAAGGGAGAAGGAAAAAAGGATGGAAGGAAAAACAGAATCCAGGATTTAGAAAGAGAATCATAACAGCTTTCGCAGAAGGGAAGGAAGCTCATCATGAAATCTCAAGGGGTCCTCTTGAGATCATCTAGACCAGCGTTTCTCAACCTGGGTGTCAGGACCCTGGGGGGGGGGTTGTGAGGGGGTGTCAAAGTGGTCACCAAAGACCACCAGAAAACATCGTACTATCTGTTCATCATGAGGGCTCTGTAAGAGAAGTTTGGCCCAATTTGATCATTGGTGAGGTTCAAAATGTTCTTTGATTGTAGGTCAACTATAAATCCCAGCAACTACAACTCCCAGATGTCAAGGTGTATTTTCCCCAAATGCCACCAGTGTTCACATTTGGGCATATTGAGTATTTGTGCCAAGTTTGGTCCTGATCCATCATTGTTTGAGTCCACAGTGCTCTCTGGATGTAGGTGAACTACAACTCCAAAACTCAAGGTCACTGCCCACCAAACCCTTCCAGTATTTTCTGTTGATCAAGGGAGTTCTGTGTGCCAAGTTTGGTTCAATTTCATCATTGGTGGAGTTCAGAATGCTCTTGATTGTCGGTGAACTATAAATCCCAGCAACTACAACTCCCAAACGTCAAGGTCTATTTTCCCAAACTCCACCAGTATTCACATTTGGGCATATTGAGTATTGGTGACAAGTTTGGTCCAGATCCATCATTGTTTGAGTCCACAGTGCTCTCTGGATGTAGGTGAACTACAACTCCAAAACTCAAGGTCACTGCCCACCAAACCCTTCCAGTATTTTCTGTTGGTCATGGGAGTTCTGTGTGCCAAGTGTGCATTTCATCATTGGTGGAGTTCAGAATGCTCTTTGATTGTAGGTGAACTATAAATCCCAGCAACTACAACTCCCAAATGTCAAGGTCTATTTTCCCAAACTCCACCAGTATTCACATTTGGGCATATTGAGTATCGGTGAAGTTTGGTCCAGATCCATCATTGTTTGAGTCCACAGTGCTCTCTGGATGTAGGTGAACTACAACTCCCAAACTCAAGGTCACTGCCCACCAAACCCTTCCAGTATTTTCTGTTGATCATGGGAGTTCTGTGTGCCAAGTTTGGTTCAATTTCATCATTGGTGGAGTTCAGAATGCTCTTTGATTGTAGGTGAACTATAAATCCCAGCAACTACAACTCCCAAACGTCAAGGTCTATTTTCCCAAACTCCACCAGTATTCACATTTGGGCATATTGAGTATTTGTGCCAAGTTTGGTCCAGATCCATCATTGTTTGAGTCCACAGTGCTCTCTGGATGTAGGTGTATTAGGATGTAGGTGTATTATTATTATTATTATTATTATTATTATTATTATTATTATTATTATGTTTATGTCTATGTCTATGTTTATTTATCGATTTAGGCTGCAACTACACTGCAGGATATTACTATTACTATCATCATTTTTATGTTTATAGATTGTCTTAGGGTGCATCAACACTGCAGAATTAATCCAGTTTGACACCACTTTAACTGACACTGCTATGGAATACCCAAACTGGATCTACACTGCTATATAACCCAGTTTCGGGATCCAGCTTAGATGCTTTGAACTGCATTTTATGAGTCTACACTGCCATTTAATCCAATTCAAAGCAGATCATCTGGATTCAGAAACCGGATTATGCGGTAGTGTAGACAGGGCCTAGGAGTTGTAGACTGCAAAGGGCACCATCCTTCTTGGGCACAGAAGGCCTTGCAAAACTACAACTCCCAGGATTCATAGTACTGAGCCGTGGCAACTAAAGGGTCAAGGCCTTGTAAAACTATGGCTCCCAAGATCCTATATCATTGAGCTGCAGCAATTAAAGGCTCATGGCCTTGCAAAACTACAAATCCCAGGATCCTATAGCATTGAGTCATGGCACTTAAAGGCTCAAGGCCTTGCAAATCTACAACTCCTGGGATCCCATAACATTGAGCCATGGCAGTTCAAGGCTCAAGGCCTTACAAAACTACAACTCCAAGGATCCCATAGCATTGTGCCATGGCAGTTAAAGGCTCAAGACCTTGCAAAACTACAACTCCTGGGATCTCATAGAGTTGAGCCATGGCAGTTAAAGGCATAAGGCCTTGCAAAACTACAACTCCTGGTATCCCATAGCATTGAGTCGTGGCAGTTAAAGGCGTAAGGCCTAGCAAAACTACAACTCCCGGGATCCCATAGCATTGAGCCATGGCAGTAAAGGCTCAGGGCCTTGCAAAACTACAACTCCTGGGATCCCATAGCATTGAGCCATGGCAGTTCAAGGCTTAAGGCCTTCCAAAACTACAAATCCCAGGATCCCATAACATTGAGCCATGGCAGTTAAAGGCTCAAGACCTTGCAAAACTACAACTCCTGGTATCCCATAACATTGAGCCATGGCAGTTAAAGGCTTGAGACCTTGCAAAACTACAACTCCTGGTATCCCATAGCATTGAGCCATGGTAGTTAAAGGCTCAAGACCTTGCAAAACTACAACTCTTGGGATTGAGCCATGGCAGTTAAAGGCTCAAGGCCTTGCAAAACTACAACTCCTGGTATCCTATAGCATTGAGCCATGGCAGTTAAAGGCTTGAGACCTTGCAAAACTACAACTCCTGGTATCCCATAGCATTGAGCCATGGCAGTTAAAGGCTTGAGACCTTGCAAAACTACAACTCCTGGTATCCCATAGCATTGAGCCATGGCAGTTAAAGGCTTGAGACCTTGCAAAACTACAACTCCTGGTATCCCATAGCATTGAGCCATGGCAGTTAAAGGCTTGAGACCTTGCAAAACTACAACTCCTGGTATCCCATAGCATTGAGCCATGGCAGTTAAAGGCTTGAGACCTTGCAAAACTACAACTCCTGGTATCCCATAGCATTGAGCCATGGTAGTTAAAGGCTCAAGACCTTGCAAAACTACAACTCTTGGGATTGAGCCATGGCAGTTAAAGGCTCAAGGCCTTGCAAAACTACAACTCCTGGTATCCTATAGCATTGAGCCATGGCAGTTAAAGGCTTGAGACCTTGCAAAACTACAACTCCTGGTATCCCATAGCATTGAGCCATGGCAGTTAAAGGCTTGAGACCTTGCAAAACTACAACTCCTGGTATCCCATAGCATTGAGCCATGGCAGTTAAAGGCTTGAGACCTTGCAAAACTACAACTCCTGGTATCCCATAGCATTGAGCCATGGTAGTTAAAGGCTCAAGACCTTGCAAAACTACAACTCCTGGTATCCCATAGCATTGAGCCATGGCAGTTAAAGGCTCAAGGCCTTGCAAAACTTCAACTCCTGAGATTCCATAGCAGCGAGCCATGGCAGTTAAAGTCTCAAGGCCTTGCAAAACTACAACTCCTGGGATCCCATAGCATTGAGCCATGGCAGTTAAAGGCTCAAGACCTTGCAAAACTACAACTCCTGGGATCTCATAGAGTTGAGCCATGGCAGTTAAAGGCATAAGGCCTTGCAAAACTACAACTCCCGGGATCCCATAGCATTGAGCCAGGCAGTAAAGGCTCAGGGCCTTGCAAAACTACAACTCCTGGGATCCCATAGCATTGAGCCATGGCAGTTCAAGGCTTAAGGCCTTCCAAAACTACAAATCCCAGGATCCCATAACATTGAGCCATGGCAGTTAAAGGCTCAAGACCTTGCAAAACTACAACTCCTGGTATCCCATAACATTGAGCCATGGCAGTTAAAGGCTTGAGACCTTGCAAAACTACAACTCCTGGTATCCCATAGCATTGAGCCATGGTAGTTAAAGGCTCAAGACCTTGCAAAACTACAACTCTTGGGATTGAGCCATGGCAGTTAAAGGCTCAAGGCCTTGCAAAACTACAACTCCTGGTATCCTATAGCATTGAGCCATGGCAGTTAAAGGCTTGAGACCTTGCAAAACTACAACTCCTGGTATCCCATAGCATTGAGCCATGGCAGTTAAAGGCTTGAGACCTTGCAAAACTACAACTCCTGGTATCCCATAGCATTGAGCCATGGCAGTTAAAGGCTTGAGACCTTGCAAAACTACAACTCCTGGTATCCCATAGCATTGAGCCATGGTAGTTAAAGGCTCAAGACCTTGCAAAACTACAACTCCTGGTATCCCATAACATTGAGCCATGGCAGTTAAAGGCTTGAGACCTTGCAAAACTACAACTCCTGGTATCCCATAGCATTGAGCCATGGTAGTTAAAGGCTCAAGACCTTGCAAAACTACAACTCTTGGGATTGAGCCATGGCAGTTAAAGGCTCAAGGCCTTGCAAAACTACAACTCCTGGTATCCTATAGCATTGAGCCATGGCAGTTAAAGGCTTGAGACCTTGCAAAACTACAACTCCTGGTATCCCATAGCATTGAGCCATGGCAGTTAAAGGCTTGAGACCTTGCAAAACTACAACTCCTGGTATCCCATAGCATTGAGCCATGGCAGTTAAAGGCTTGAGACCTTGCAAAACTACAACTCCTGGTATCCCATAGCATTGAGCCATGGTAGTTAAAGGCTCAAGACCTTGCAAAACTACAACTCCTGGTATCCCATAGCATTGAGCCATGGCATTTAAAGGCTCAAGGCCTTGCAAAACTTCAACTCCTGAGATTCCATAGCAGCGAGCCATGGCAGTTAAAGTCTCAAGGCCTTGCAAAACTACAACTCCTGGGATCCCATAGCATTGAGCCATGGCAGTTCAAGGCTCAAGGCCTTGCAAAACTACAACTCTCGGGATCCCATCGCATTGTGCCATGGCAGTTAAAGGCTCAAGACCTTGCAAAACTACAACTCCTGGTATCCCATAACATTGAGCCATGGCAGTTAAAGGCTTGAGACCTTGCAAAACTACAAGTCGTGGGATCCTGTAGCATTGAGCTATGGCAACTAAAGGCTCAAGGCCTTGCAAAACTACAACTCCGGAGATCCCATTGCATTGACCCATGGTAGTTAAAGGCTCGAGACCTTACAAAACTACAACTCCTAGGATCCTGTAGCATTGGGTCATGGAAGTTAAAGGTTTAAGGCCTTGAAAAACTACAACTCCCAAGATCCCACAGCATTGAGCTGTAGCAGAGGCCCAAGGTCTTGCAAAACTATAACTCCCAAGATTCCATATTCTTGAGCTGCGGCAGTTCAAGACTCAAGGCCTTGCAAAACTAGAACTCCTGGGATGCTATAGCATTGAGCTATGGCAACTAAAGGCTCAAGGCCTTGCAAAATTACAACTCCTGGGATCCCATAGCCTTGAGCTGCGGCAGTTCAAGACTCAAGGCCTTGTAAAACTAGAACTTCTGGGATCCCATAGCATTGGATCATGGAAGTTAAAGGCTTAAGGTCTTGTAAAACTACGACTCTATGATTCTATGATTCTATGATTCAATGACTCCCAGGATCCCACAGCATTGAGCAGTGGCAAAGGCTCAAGGCCTTGCAAAACTATAACACCCAAGATCCCATATTCTTGAGCTGCGGCAGTTCAAGACTCAAGGCCTTGCAAAACTAGAACTCCTGGGATGCTATAGCATTGAGCCATGGCAACTAAAGACCCAAGGCCTTGCAAAACTACAACTCCCGGGCTCACATAGCATTGACCCATGGCCGTACAAGAGATGCTCTTTCCAGAAATGGTCGCCATACATCAAACTGTCATGAATATGCTATGGGAGCCCGGGATCCCATAACACTGAGTCATGGTAGTTAAAGGCTCAAGACCTTGCAAAACTACAACTCCCGGGATCCCATAACATTGAGCCATGGCAGTTCAAGGCTCGAGACCTTGCAAAACTACAACTCGTGGGATCCTGTAGCATTGAGCTATGGCAACTAAAGGCTCAAGGCCTTGCAAAACTACAACTCGTGGGATCCTGTAGCATTGAGCTATGGCAACTAAAGGCTCAAGGCCTTGCAAAACTACAACTCCGGGGATCCCATTGCATTGACCCATGGTAGTTAAAGGCTTAAGGTCTTGTAAAACTACGACTCTATGATTCTATGATTCAATGACTCCCAGGATCCCACAGCACTGAGCAGTGGCAGAGACTCAAGGCCTTGCAAAACTATAACTCCCAAGATCCCATATTCTTGAGCTGTGGCAGTTCAAGACTCTTGCAAGGCCTTGCAAAACTATAACTCCTGGGATCCTATAGCATTTTTTTGTTGTGTCAGGAGCGATTTGAGAAACTGCAAGTCGCTTCTGGTGTGAGAGAATTGGCTGTCTGCAAGGACATAGCATTGAGCTATGGCAATTAAAGGCTCAAGGCCTTGCAAAACTACAACTCCCGGGCTCCCATAGCATTGACCCATGGCCGTACAAGAGATGTTATTTCCAGAAATGGTCGCCACACATCAAACTGTCATGAATATATATATTTTTTGCAAAAGGCATGTCCTGAGATAACTCGGAGAGGTGCAAAATGGGAGATTTTATCAAAAAGCACGGGAAATTGGGAGCCTCTCCGAAGACCGCCCTGATTTTTCGTGCACGAGGAGCCCCTCCAGTCGAAATTCCTTTGCAGAATCTCTCTCAGGAAGCGACAAGGTCCCACTAGGATCCTCTTTGGCTCTCCTTTTCCCATTTCCATTCGGGGAGTTTGGGGAACGGGCCCCGATCGGGACGAGGCTTTTTGAAGTCGCGCAATTGTTCTCCCACTTCATGTATAATTTCCCTCTTTGCTATCGCTCCTCCGATCGGGCCTTCCCGGTTCCTTCTAATTTAGTAATCATCTGCAGATTGCATTAATGTGCCATCTCTCGACTCTCTTCTGGATTAATTACAGAGATATTATATATATATATATA
>NW_026847993.1:7851164-7867525 GCF_025583915.1 Anolis sagrei ordinatus | reverse complement strand
AACAATGATGGATCTGGACCAAACTTGGCACAGACACTCCATATGCCCAAATGTGAACACTCATATGCCCATATGCCCAAATGTGTGGCGTTTTGGGAAAATAGACCTTGAGATTTGGGAGTTGTACTTGCTGGGATTTGTAGTTCACCTACAATCAAGGAGCGTTTTGAACACCAACAATGATAGAATTGGGCCAAACTTCCCACACAGAGACCCCCATGACCAACAGAAAATACTGTGTTTTCTGATGGTCTTTGGCGACCCCTCTGACACCCCTTCGCGACCCCTCCAGGGGTCCCGACCCCCAGGTTGAGAAACACTGATCTATTTATACATATACATACGCTAAGACCTTATTTTTCAAGATGTTTAGATGGGGGAAAAGTCTCAGAATTGATAAAATAGAGAATGTGTTTCAATGGTCTTATGGAGGGAGAGCCACTGTTGTTGTTGTTTTTATATGTGTTTTCCTCATCTTGGAAAGATCAGGTAAGAAATCAAATCATCACCATCGCTGTTATCATCATCATCATTATCATCACCACCATCACAGTCACCATTATCATTATCATTATCACTATCATCATCATCATCATCACAATGACCACCACAACCACCACCACCACCATCGTCACCATCATCACCACAGTCACCATCATCTTTATCACTATCACCATCACTATCACTATCATCATCATAACAATAATAATCAACATTATCAAAACAATTGTTGTCACCATCACCATTATCATTATCATCATCACTATCATTATTATCATCACAATCATCACCACCACAACCATCATTAGCACCACCATCGTTGTTATCATCATCATCATCATCATCATCATCACTATAGACATTATCACTATCACCATCACCACCATCATCATTATCACCATCACCATCATAATGATCACTACCATCATCACAATAATAATCATCACTATCATCATCGTCACCACCACCACCACCATCATTATCACGATCATCAATATCACCACCATTAACACCATCACCATCATCATTCTCACTATCATCATCACCATAATAATCATCACCACCACCATCATCACCACTATCATCGTCACCACCACCATCATTATCACCATCATCACCACAGTCACCATCATCTTTATCACTATCACCATCACCATCACTATCATCATCATAACAATAATCATCACCACCATCAACATTATCAAAACAATTGTTGTCACCATCACCATCACTATCATTATCACCATCACTATCATTATTATCATCACAATCACCACCACCACCACCATCGTTATCATCATCATCATCATCACTATAGACATTATCACTATCACCATCACCACCATCATAATTATCACCATCACCATCATAATTATCACTATCATCATCACAATAATAATCATCACCATCATCATCGTCACCACCACCACCATCATCATTATCACCATCATCACCACAGTCACCATCATCTTTATCACTATCACCATCACCATCACTATCATCATCATAACAATAATCATCACCACCATCAACATTATCAAAACAATTGTTGTCACCATCACCATTAACATTATCACAATCACTATCATTATTATCATCACAATCACCACCACCACCACCACCACCATCATCATTATCACCACCATTAACACCATCACCATCATCATCACAATAATAATCATCACTACCATCATCATCACCACCATCATCGTCACCACCACCATCATTATCACCATCATCACCACAGTCACCATCATCTTTATCACTATCACCATCACTATCACTATCATCATCATAACAATAATCATCACCACCATCAACATTATCAAAACAATTGTTGTCACCATCACCATTATCATTATCACCATCACTATCATTATTATCATCACAATCACCACCACCACCACCACCACCATTATCACCACCACCACCACCATCATCATCATTATAGACATTATCACTATCACCATCACCACCATCATTATTTTCACCATCACCATCATAATTATCATCATCATCATTATAGATATTATCACTAGTGACATTATCACTATCACCATCACCATCACCATCATTATCAGCATCATCATTATCACCATCATCACCACCATTATTAACACTATCACCATTCTCACTATTATCATCACAAGAATAATCATCACCATCGTCTTCACCACCACCACCAGCACCACAATCACCACCACCATGATCTCAATGGAGCCATACTGGGTGAACTGCAAGGCTCTATTTTAGTATATGTGCTGCCGAAGCGAGCACTAAGGCTCTATTTTAGAGAAAGGAATTGGCCAAACCACCTGTGAATCTTTGCCTAAGACAACCCTACAAAATGCAAGGGATCTCCCTGAGTCGACAGGCAACTTGGAGGCGCAATGATAGGGATCTGTTCCCAGGGCCTTTGGCTGGCATCCTCCTCCTTCGCAAAGGCAGAGCTTCTGCCAAACCTGCCTGGCGCTGCCCTTGGGGCCGATGCCGGGGCTGTCGCTGCTGCCTTTCAGGCTCTTGGGCGAATCTCCCCGCGGATCTTGGGCCTGGCTGCCTTGCCCTGACCGCCCTTCCTGCCATTGGCCAAGGCGGACAAACACCTCCTCTGCTTCCGGCAGGTGCCACCATGCAGCCGCCAGATCCATGACTAGATTAGGAGACATTGGAAGGAAACGAGGACCACAGGAATGCCACGCAAGAGGGAATCAGAAGCCTATCTTTGTAACACTATGATTTTTGTCCCTGAGTTGTAAATGTCATTTCCTAATTGGGTCTATCATAAAAACATGGGAAAAGTTGATTAAACTGCCAAAACTTTATTTTTTGCAGGAGGAACATCCTGTTGTAGCACATTTTGCTCTCGTTTGTCAATGAATATCTCATTGAATCTCAACCAATTCAGTGTTTGTGGCACAAAGATGGAGTTTTTGGAGGAGAGCGACTATGCCTACAAGCAACATAACAAAACACACATCAAAAACAATCATTATAAAGTATTGTCGAAGGCTTTCATGGCTGGAATCACTAGGTTCTTGTGGGTTTTTTCGGGCTATATGGCCATGTTCTAGAGGCATTTCTCCTGACGTTTCGCCTGCATCTATGGCAAGCATCCTCAGAGGTAGTGAGGTCTGTTGGAATTAGGACAATGGGTTTATATATCTGTGGAATGGCTGGGGTGGGGCAAGAGCTCTTCCCTGCTGGAGCTAGGTGTGAATGTTTCAGCTGATCACCTTCATTAGCATTTGAAGGCCTGCCTGAGCCTGGGAAAATCTCTTGCTGGGAGGTGTTAATCTGTGCCTGGTTGTTTCCTCTCTGTTGTTTTGCTGTTGTAATTTTAGAGTTTTTTAATACTGGGAGCCAGATTTTGTTCATTTTCATGGTCTCTTCCTTTCTGTTGAAATTGTCCACATGCTTCTTGTGGATTTCACTGGCTTCTCTGTGTAGTCTGACATGGTGGTTGTTGGTGTGGTCCAGCATTTCTGTGTTCTCAAATAATATGCTGTGTCCAGGTTGGTTCATCAGGTGCTCTGCTATGGCTGACTTCTCTGGTTGAAGTCGTCTGCAGTGCCTTTCATGTTCCTTGATTCGTGTTTGGGCGCTGCGTTTGGTGGTCCCTATGTCAGACTACACAGAGAAGCCATTGAAATCCACAAGCATGTGGACAATTTCAACAGAAAAGAAGAGACCATGAAATGAACAAAATCTGGCTACCAGTATTAAAAAACTCTAAAATTACAACAGCAAAATAACAGAGAGGAAACAACCAGGCACAGATTGACCAGGGTGGGGCCAAGATTTTCCCAGGCTCAGGCAGGCCTTCAAATGCTAATGAAGGTGGTCAGTTGAAACATTCACACCTAGCTCCAGCAGAGAAGAGCTCTTTGCCCCACCCCAGCCATTCCACAGATATATAAACCCATTGTCCTAGTTCCAACAGACCTCACTACCTCTGAGGATGCTTGCCATAGATGCAGGCGAAACGTCAGGAGAGAATGCCTCTGGAACATGGCCATATAGCCTGAGAAAACCTACCGCAAAAACAAAGTTTCTGGAGGAGAACAACTCCTTTCATAGTAAGGATCACGCAGGGTTGTTGTAGGGTTTTTTCAGGCTATATGGCCATGGTCTAGAGGCATTCTCTCCTGACGTTTCGCCTGCATCTATGGCAAGCATCCTCGGAGGCAGTGAGGTCTGTTGGAACTAGGACAGTGGGTTTATATATCTGTGGAATGGCCAGGGTGGGACAAAGGACTCTTGTCTGCTGGAGGTAGGTGTGAATGTTTCAACTGACCACCTTGATTAGCATTTGATGGCCTGGCTCCAGCAGAGAAGAGCTCCTTGCCCCACCCCAGCCATTCCACAGATATATAAACCCATTGTCCTAATTCCAACAGACCTCACTACCTCTGAGGATGCTTGCCATAGATGCAGGAGAAATGTCAGGAGAAAATGCCTCTAGAACATGGCCCTATAGCCCGAAAAAACCCACAAGAACCTAATCATTATAAATAGTTAAAAACATTAGATTAATACAATAAAGTCGACTAAAAAGAAAGCCAGTCTGGTAGCCATTGTCCCGTCGAATCCTGTAGTTGGAAACTCCATTAAACTTGTCCATAAACCATTCCCATAGCCGTTGTCGTCATTGTCGTCGTCAAGTCTGTAAGCTTACCCAAAGGCCCGGACCCACAACCACGTTTTTAATTTCTTTCTAAAGGAGAGGAGGGATGAAGATGACCTAATTTCCCCGGGGAGTGAATTCCACAGGCGGGGGGCCACCACCAAGAAGGCCCTGTCCCTCGTCCCCGCCAACCATGGTTGTGAAAGGGGCGGGGCCGAGAGCAGGGCCTCTCCAGAAGATTTTAAACTCTGAGGTTTGTGATGGAAGTCATAGGGAGGAGGGAGCAAGCTTGTTTTCTGCTTCCATGGAGATTAGGACAAGGAACAATGGCTTCAAACTACAAGAGAGGAGATTCCATCTGAACATGAGGAAGAACTTCCTGGCTGTGAGAGCCGTTCAGCAGTGGAACTCTCTGCCCCGGAGTGTGGTGGAGGCTCCTTCTTTGGAAGCTTTAAAACATCTGTCAGGGGTGATTTGAATGCAATATTCCGGCTTCTTGGCAGAATGGGGTTGGACTGGATGGCCCAGGAGGTCTCTTCCAACTCTTTGATTCTAGGATTCTATGATTTTCAAAGTAAGTGCAGTAGAATTCAGCAGGAAATCACACTTTCAAACCAGGAACTGAACATTGTTTTGGCCTGAGTGTGGAATTTGATGGCCGTATGTCCAAATGTCCAGTAAACAATGTATCTGAATGTGTGATCGGGACAGTGAACCCCATCATTTGGGGAAAGGGGTAACCAACTTGCACCCTAAGAACGTCAACAATGAGTGTCTTAAAAAATACATTGCAAAGATCACATTGAAGGGGCCGTGGTAGCACCACTAACTGCAGAAAACTTGCTGACTGGAAGCTTTGTAGTTCCAAGCCATGGGTCAGGGTGAGCTCCTGCTGTTAGCTCTAGCTTCTGCCAACATAGCTGTTCGAAAACATGCAATATGAGTAGATCAATAGGTACCACCTCGATGGGAAGGTAAAAGGTGCCCATGTAGGCATTGTGGCAAACATGGCAAACGCAAGCAGGAGGGTCTACGGGCAAGAGGCACCTCGGCATGGAAAAAGGAACAATACATGTCAAAGCAACCTATGCCACCAAACCCTTCCGTGTTGTTGGAGTTCAGCTTGTGATTGTGTTTCAGGATCAGGGTGCTTTGTACGTGGGAAGTGCATAGTGTTACAATTCAGCTTTCTTGGCATGTGATAGAAACATCACAAAATCACAGAACTGGAAGAGAACCCAAAGGGCCATTTAGTCCAACCCACTTCTGGATTACCTATCCGAACAAATCTCTCCATATGAACCATCTAGGACTTTAAGACAGTTGGGGAGGCCCTGCTCTCGATCTCACCTTCTTCGCAAATGCGTTTGGCGGGGACGAGAGACAGGGCCTTCTCAGTGGTGGCCCCTCGGCTATGGAACACCCTCCCTAAGGATTCTGCTCCCTCCCTCCCTGTCTGAACGTATCTCCCCTTACGAACCTCTGAGGACTTTAAGATCATCTGGGGAGGCCCTGCTCTCGGTCCCGCCTTCATCACAAGCACGTTTGGTGGGGACGAGAGACAGGGCCTTCTCAGTGGTGGCCCCTCGGCTATGGAACACCCTCCCTAGGGAGATCAGATCTGCTCCCTCCCTCCCTGTCTGAACGTATCTCCCCTTACGAACCTCTGAGGACTTTAAGATCATCTGGGGAGGCCCTGCTCTCGGTCCCGCCTTCATCACAAGCACGTTTGGCGGGGACGAGAGACAGGGCCTTCTCAGTGGTGGCCCCTCGGCTATGGAACACCCTCCCTAGGGAGATCAGATCTGCTCCCTCCCTCCCTGTCCGAATGTATCTTCCCTTATGAACCTCTGAGGACTTTAAAATCATCTGGGGAGGCCCTGCTCTCGGTCCCGCCTTCATCACAAGCATGTTTGGTGGGGACGAGAGACAGGGCCTTCTCAGTGGTGGCCCCTCGGCTGTGGAACACCCTCCCTAGGGAGATCAGATCTGCTCCTTCCTCTTGACATTTCGGAGGCAAGTTAAAACGTGGCTATTCGAGCAAGCGTTTACAAATACAACGTAGCTAATATAGGAAATCGAATGACCTGACAATGGAACTGGACAATGCTTGAGAATAATGAGACGCTAATGATGTTGCTTTTATTGCTTTTGTGATGTCTTACACTGTTTTCTACTGGAACATAATTAGATGTAATGAATATATGGAATGACGATGCAACCGGACAACAATTTTAGTAAGGAGATGCTGAGGATCTTGTTTTTTACAGATATATTTGCTTTTTATATTACATTTTAAATGTCAAATTGTTTTTATAATTGTTTTAACTGTATTTTGATATTTGTTATGGCATCGAATCGCTGCCGACTGTGAACCGCCTTGAGCCGCCTCTGGCTGAGGAAGGCGGTGTACAAATGCGGCAAATAAATAAATATATGAAATTCCTAAACTCCATGCTTTTCAGAGCTCAGACATTGGAACTGTTTGCTAAACTAATAAACTAATAATGCTTTCCACAGTTGACAAGGGGAAAATGCTTCTAAATTTCTTCCTTTCTTTGTTTTTTCCTTGTTGTTGTTCATTCGTTCAGTCATTTCCGACTCTTCGTGACTTCATGGACCAGTCCACGCCAGAGCTCCCTGTCGGTCGTCACCACCCCCAGCTCCTTCAAACCACCCCCAGCTCCTTCAAATCGTAAGTTCTTTCTTTATGACTGGCCATCTCAGAAAATGCATATCTATTCTACACTTTCCTTCTGGTGACAGTCGCATTTTGAGCTTCCGCTGTACAGTGGGCACCCGAAACGTTAATTTCCAGCAATTACATGATGAATATTTAACCATTTGGTAATATTTGTGCTATTTATAATTTATCTGTTTACACTCATGAAAAATGGATGGCGCAGAGAGTGACTATTGCCCCGTGTCAAGTTGTCTCCTAATTGCGCGTTTACGGGAAATGAGCCCTGAAATGCGTCCTTCCGGATTTTCATTTGGTTTCATTTGCTTGCGTGCCTCAAAGCCCATCGCTCTGCCATCGCTTCCCTTTCTCCCCTTCCTTCCTTCTTTCCTTCCTTCCTCAAGACACACATAAACACCGTCTAGCTGTTTTGGTCCAGACACAACAAAGAGGGCAAAGCAAAGCTGACAACCTTTCTCAGCTCAAACTTGTCAATTGCGCTTTGCTCGTTGGCTCCAGAGGTGCAAAACTGCCACATTGGCGCACAAGGCAGGCGATCTCCAAAGGAAGTGGATTTGACAAGAAGCTATATCCGTATGTTATAAGACTGTGTGTTGTCTCGATATTTGGGAGAGATATATTTCAACCAGTTCCATTCAGTCCAGACTTAGCACCATGGGACTCGGGGTGGCTCACGAAATCACTCAATAGTGCAAACACACAAAATACAACATGTGCATAAACAATGGCACAACAGCAATAACAAATGTCTGTCTATCTGTCTGTCTGTCTATCTTTCTATCTATCTATCTATTAGGGCTGGGCGGTTTCGTTTCGTTAATTCGTAATTCGTTAATAATTCGTTAATTTTTTCAATTACAAAACGATAACGAACCATTCTGGAGCAATTATTTAAAAAAAAGAATTTTCAAAAACGTTTTGTAAATGCTTCGTATTTTGATATTGTATTCGTTTCGTTATTGTTTTGAGGTCGTTTCGTTATTATTTCCGCATGTCTGGGCCAGTTTTATGGTTTAATTAGTGAAAAAAAATTATAATATAACACCAACAGTCAACAACAGAGGGAGAGGGAAGCTTCAGAAGGTTTTGGAGGTTTTTTAGCGTATTTCGCGGTCGCGTCCGCCATTAACGAATCGATTCGTTATTGTTTCGGAAATCGATTCGTTAATTTTTTACCATTTACGAAATTTCGTAAATATCGAACTTTTTAAAAGGAAAATTTTGTAATTATTTTTAATATCGAAACAAAAAAACCCCCCAAATACAAATCGATTTTAGAAACAAATTTTTCCGTTGTTACCCAGGCCTATTATCTATCTATCTATCTATCTATCTATCTATCTATCTATCTATCTATCTATCAATCTATACATCTATCTATCTATCTATCTATCTATCTATCCATCCATCCATCCATCCATCTTTCCATCTCTATCTATCTATCTATCTATCTATCTATCTATCCATCTATTTATGCATCTATTGATCTATCTGTCTATGTATCTATCTATGTCAGGAGAGAATCTATGTTTCTATCTATCTATCTATCTATCTATCTATCTATCTATCTATCTATCTATCTATCTATCTATCTTCATCTATCTATCTATCTATCTATCTATCTATCTATCTATCTATCCATCCATCCATCTATCATCTATCTATCTATCTATCTATCTATCTATCTATCTCTCTCTGTCTGTGTGTGAATCATCTATCTATCTATCCATCTATCTATCTATCTATCTATCTATCTATCTATCTATCTATCTATCTATCTATCTATCTATACATCTATTTATGCATCTATTGATCTATCTGTCTATGTATCTATCTATGTTTCTATCTATCTATCATCTATCTATCCATCCATCCATCCATCCATCCATCCATCCATCCATCCATGCATGCATCTATCCATTCATCCATCCATGCATCTATCCATTCATCTGTCTATCTATCTATCTATCTATCTATCTATCTATCTATCTATCTATCTATCTACAAATGTAATGTTCATTTGTGCTGCTGAGAAAAATGATTTTTCCCAAGTTGTGATTGAACATATATATTCTCATTCATTCCAACTTCCTGTAACAACAGAGGAAGGGATGAAAGAGAATCGAGAAGTACACGCAGCGCCTTTCTCCATTTGAATAATGAATCCAATTAGGATTTCCCATTATAGAGACGAAGATACTCACGCGGAAGAAGAGGGGAATCGGTCCCCTCCCAAAAAGACCTTGGGAGTTATCAAGTCACACCGAGACGGTGTGCAAGCACAAGCAACCAAAGGGTTGGAATGCATCCGATGGGAAACATGGCCACCATGTGCAATGTGCTGCTTTTCCACAGATGTGGCTTCAAAGCCAATGGAAAGTAGATGATGTTTCAATTCACAGGCGCAACTTGCTGCCTGCGAGCATTTCTATCCCGAAACATAATGCATTCAAGCCATGTTGTGCCAATAAAATACAAGGCAAGTTGGCTTCTCCTCCTTGGCCAGCTTTGAAGGGAAGCCTTGCGCCATCCAGAAAGAAGTCATCTGGGTTGATTCAGGCAAAATATTGGGATTTATTGCAATCAGTGCAACATTTGCACCAGGATATGTGTATCTTTCATCATTGCAGAATCTCTGCTCATCCTCCTCTCCTTAATCCTAGTGGTACTCTTTCATGTCACTATTATCGTTGTTGTTGCTCTTGTTATTATTTCGCCTTTGTCTGTTGATTGAGACATAAGGTGGCTCACAACATTAAAAATATTAAAATGGAATTAAATATGCAAATCAGTTTAAATTGTTAAAATACTATATAGCATAATACTATATAATATTATATAAAATACTAAAAACTTTCCCCCCCTAAAAGCCTGTCTGAACAAAAAGATTGTTGAAGTTCCAAGCTGCTTATTACACCAAGTTATTTCAAGAAAGAAGGAAGGAAGGACGGAAGGAAGGGAAGGAGAGAGAGAGGAGGAATGAAATATAAAAGAAGGGAAGGAAAGGAGAGAGAAAGAAGGAGGGAGGAAAGGAAGAAGGAAGGAAGGGAGAGAGGAAGGAAGGGAAGAAGGAAGGAAGGGAGGGAGAAAGAAGGAAAGAAAGAAAGAAAGAAAGAAGGAAGGAAGCATGGAAAGAAGGAAGGAAACTAAGACGGAAGGAAGGAAATAAGGAAGGAAGGAAGGAAGGAAGGAAAAAAGAAAGGAAAGAAGGAGTAAGAAAAAGAAGGAAAAAAGAAAGGAAGCAAAGAAGGAAGGAAGGAAGAGAGAAGAAGGAAAGCAGGAGGGAGGGAGGAAGGAAGGAGGAAGGAAAGAATAGAAAGAAAGAAGGAAGTAAAGAAGGAAGGAAGTTAAGAAGCAAGGAAGGAAGGAAGGGAAAATGGAAGGAAGGAACGAAAGAAGGAATGAAGGAAGGAAGAACTGAAAGAAGGAAGGAAAGAAGAAGGAAGGAAGGAAGGAAGGAGGAAGGAAGAAGGAAGGAAGGAAGGAAGGAAGGAAGGAAGGAGAGATAGAGAGGGGGTAGTCCAAAGGGGCAGAAAAAGGGGTGCTTCAGGGGGCTCATGGGACACCCCTTCTCCCCATTTTGGATTTAGGCAAACAATCTCTTTCCGACCGATGTGTGCAAGCCCTTCTTTTCCACTTGTGCCTTCCACACAGGGAAGGATTTCGATACCTGCCTTTGTGATCATTCTCCGCATAAATCCTCTTGTTCCGTAGCGGGGTCCCACCGCTCTTTTATGTTCCAAGTAACACAAATCTGGGACCTGAAACACCGGCGTTTGGAGCCAAAGTGCCGCCTTGTTAAACAAATCCCCCAACCTGTCTTCTCTCTCTCTTTCCCCAAGGCCCGGATCCGCTCTTTTCTCTTTTCTGACGCAGAAGCGAGGCGCAGAAGCGCTCCCCGTTCCTCAGACATCGGGGAAAAGGGGACCCCAACTCAAACACAGCCTTCCCTCGGCCTCTGCGCTTCTTTCCCTGTATTCCCAGACTCTTTTCATTTTCCTTTCTGACAGCGGAAGCCAAAGAGTTTCAAACGGCACACCTACGTCGCTCTGCTTCCCGCAGTTTTCCTATCTACGTCAACATGGTTTGAACTTATTCTCTTTTTGCTCACTTATTGACTTTTCCATCCCAGTGATTAACACCCAGCTCTAAAGATGCACCACTGAATAATAATAATATAGGGAATAGCCATCTGGGTCATCTACGTGGCCGTTTCTAGGTTATAAATGTCATTTCCAGATTTTTGTTCCTGGGTTATAAATGTCATTTCCTAATTGGTTCTATTTGGTTGGTTCGAGTTGGTTGAAGAGAAGCTCTCCGAAGCTTTAGGTGCTCTTACTTCCTATTATAGAGAAAACCGCTCATTCCTAATCCATCTGAAACACAGACGTGCGCTTTCCACCTTAAGAACAGACAAGCAAGCTATGCTAACGATCGTGCCATCACCGCTCAAGTAGGGAGCTTTGAAATCGTTGAGCACAAGCTTTAAGTGCTCTTACTTCCTATTATAGAAAAAACTAGCTCATTCCTAATCCATCTCAAACACAGACGTGTGTTTTCCACTTTAAGAACAAACAAGCAACTATACTGACGATTGTGCCATCACTGCTCAAGAAGGGGGCTTTGAAATGGTTGAGCACAAGCTCTCCGAAGCTTTAGGTGCCCTTACTTTCTATTATAGAGAAAACTGCTCCTTCCTAATCCATCTCAAACACAGACGACTGCTTTCCACCTTAAGAAAAGACAAGTAAGCTATGCTGACGATCGTGCCATCACTGCTCAAGAAGGGAGCTTTGAAATGGTTGAACACAAACTCTCCAAAGCTTTGGGTGCTCTTACTGCCTATTATAGGGGAAACCAGCTGATTCCTAATCCATCTAAAACACAGACATGTGCTTTCCACCTTAAGAAAAGACAAGCAAGCTATGCTGATGATCGTGCCATCACCGCTCAAGAAGGGAGCTTTGAAATGGTTGAGCACAAGCTCTCCGAAGCTTTAGGTGCCCTTACTTTCTATTATAGAGAAAACTGCTCCTCCCTAATCCATCTCAAACACAGACGACTGCTTTCCATCTTAAGAACAGACAAGCAAGCTATGCTGACGATCGTGCCATCACCGCTCAAGTAGGGAGCTTTGAAATGGTTGAACAGAAGTTCTCTGAAGCTTTAGTGCTCTTATGCCTATTATAGGGAAAACCAGCTCATTCCTAATCCATCTCAAACACAGACGTGTGCATTTCACATTAAGAAAAGACAAGCAAGCTATGTTGACGATCGTGCCATCACTGCTCAAGAAGGGAGCTTTGAAATGGTTGAGCACAAGCTCTCCAAAGCTTTAGGTGCTCTTACTGGCTATTACAGGGGAAACCAGCTGATTCCTAATCCATCTCAAACACAGACATGTGCTTTCCACCTTAAGAACAGACAAGCATCTCGAACTCTGAGGATGACCTGGGACGGAATCCCAATGGAGCATGCAGCGCACTCAAATACTTGGGAGTCACTCTGGACCATGCTCTGATTTACAAGAAGCAATGCTTGGCTATCAAGCAAAAAGTGGGTGCTAGAAATAATATTGTATGAATGCTGACTGGCACAACCTGGGGATCACAACCAGACACAGTGAAGACATCTGCCCTTGCGCTGTGCTACTCTGCTGCTGGGTATGCATGCCCAGTGTGGAACACATCTCACCATGCTAAAACAGTGGATGTGGCTCTTAATGAGTCATGCCACATTATCACGGGGTGTCTGCGCCCTACACCACTGGAGAAATTGCACTGTTTAGCCGGTATTGCACCACCTGACATCCGCCAGGAAGTAGCAGCCAATAGTGTTTGGGTATCAGCCAGAACGTCAACTTAAATCAAGAAATAGTTTTCTAAGATCTACAGAGATACTCGCAGGAACATCTCAGCAAACGAGAGTCCAAAAGTGGCAGGTGAGACCCCAGAACCTCAATCCATGGCTGACACTGGGTGAGAGACTTCCTCCTGAGCACACAGAAGATTGGGCAACTTGGAAGGCGCTGAACAGACTGCGCTCTGGCACGGCGAGATGCAGAGACAACCTTCAGAAATGGGGCCACAAAGTGGAGTCCACGACATGTGAGTGTGGAGAAGAGCAAACCACAGACCACCTACTACAATGCAACCTGAGCCCTGCCACATGCACAATGGAGGACCTTCTCACAGCCACACCAGAGGCAAGGCTTGTGGTTAAAGGACATTTAGCATCATGCCAAGTTTTTTTTTAATTTTTGTGGGTTTTTTAAATACATTACAACTGTATCCTTGGTTCGCTGCTGATGCGATAAATAAATAAAGAAAAGGTTCTGTAATAAAAATATGGAAAAAGTTTGTCAAACTTAGTCATCTTGTTATTGCACGTTTTGTAATAGTTTTCCGTGAATATCTCATAACAAAGTTTCACCCAATTCAACATAGTCTGTGTCACAAAAGCAAAGTAGAACTACTACTTTCAAAGTAAACTACTACAAAGTAGAACTACTACTTTCAAAGTAAAGACTGCACAAATCATAGAATTATAGAGTTGGAAGGGACCTCATGGGCCATCCCAGTCCAACCCCATTCTGCCAAGAAGCAGGAATATTGCATTCAAATCACCCCTGACAGATGGCCATCCAGCCTCTGTTTAAAAGCTTCCAAAGAAGGAGCCTCCACCACACTTCGGGACAGAGAGTTCCACTGCTGAGGAAGTTCCTCCTAATGTTCAGATGGAATCTCCTCTCTTGTAGTTTGAAGCCATTGTTCCATTGCGTCCTAGTCTCAAAGGAAGCAGAAAACAAGCTTGCTCCCTCCTCCCTGTGGCTTCCTCTCACATATTTATACATGGCTATCATATCTCCTCTCAGCCTTCTCTTCTTCAGGCTAAACATGCCCAGCTCTTTAAGCCGCTCCTCATAGGGCTTGTTCTCCAGATCCTTGATCATTTTAGTCGTCCTCCTCTGGACATATTCCAGCTTGTCAACATCTCTCTTGAATTGTGGTGCCCAGAATTGGACACAGTATTCCAGATGTGGTCAAGCCAGTACCTGTCGCATACCAGTACTGCCATCTGTTGAGGAGTTACAAAGGTGGAGGCATTACTTTTCATTCAACTCTCGTAGATGTTGAAGTCGAACCTTCAATGGCATAAAAGACAGGACAGCTTGGGCGATGATTGCTGGTATGAAGAGAGGGGCCATTTTCAATTTGCCTTTATTCTCATCTGTGAAATGTCAAAGAGTACAGGCTCTGCTACCTCATTACCACCTTACCCTTCTACATATGTAGGCCAGGCTTTATTATATCCGATCTCAGCTGTTATTACTTATTCCATAAATAATCCTGAATAACTTCAAGTCCTTCTCAACCCCTTTCATTTGTGGTTTTACACTGCTAACAAACTCACCACCAAAGTTCCCATGTTGCCGTATGATCTGCAAAAGATTAGAAACAAAAAGCCCTCTGGAGATGTTTTACCATTTTAACATCTTTTGGTTCTAACATCATTAGTTCAGTTGACGGAATTTTTTTTACCTTTGGAATGCTTCTAACATTTCCCAGATGAAAACAGGGATGCATATGGCCAAACATCAGGGTGCGATTACGATGCTAAGAATTATAAATGAGTAAGGCCCCTTCTAAGCAAAAGGTAAAGGTTTCTCCTGACATTAAGTCTAGTCATGCCCGGGTTGGTGCTCATCGGCATTTCTAAGCCAAACAGCCGGCACTGTCCATAGACACCTCCAAGGCCATGTGGCCAGCATGACTGCATGGAGTTCCGTTACCTTCCCGTAGAAGCGGTATCTATTGATCTACTCACATTTGCAGAAGCTGGTGCTATCAGCGGGAGCTCATCCTTCTCCCAAAATCGAACCGCTGACCTTTCAATCAGCAAGTTCAGCAGCTCAGCAGTTTAACATGCAACACCACCAGTGGCCCCAAGGACCCTTCTACACTGCCATTAAAATCCAGATTATTTGCTTTGAACCTGCCTAAGAACACACAAACTTGGAGAGGCTGCAGTAGTTTGCTTTTGCATGTATGCTGTCGCGCCTGGGGGCTATAACTCTTAGTGAAAGAGGCATGGACGTGACATCTTTCCCCAGGGGATTGCTTCTTGCCCTCCTTTAGGAAATCTGGAACTCCCAAGGACCAAAACACTGTAGATAACTCAAAATAAGTTTTATTGTTCACAAAGAGTTATCCCTTTAAGGCAATAAACTGGAAGTTTCAAAAAGGTAAAGGAAAATATACATTACAGTCTCTGGTTGTCTTGGGTCCAAGGAGTTTTGCAGCTGAGAAGCTTTTCAAGGTCCCTCTTTCTCAATGGCTGTGAATATCGGAATAATCACAACCCCAATTCCAATGGCCTATATTTTGAAGGCACAAAGCCTTCTTCTGGTGCCAAAGAACTGGTTAGAAGGCGCTTGAGACTTCTCAACATCGTCCAGGTTGATCTGAACATGAAGCATAAGTCTCAACGGTAAGAACCTCAGAATGGGTGCTGAGAGGTAACTTAATCAAGGGCTTCAGAGCCAAGTCTCTCTCTCACGTCCATCTGATAGAAAGTTTGGTGGTGGAATGGAAAAGGAAACACTGTCCTGCTCTCTAGGAAGAGGTGGGTTCAAAAAATTGAGCAGGAGGAACAATTCAACTGGTGCAAACAACATTGATTGACAGCTATAAATAACCAATCAATCCAACTATATATTTACAGGGTAAAAAGGCAAAATCAGGCATGATACAACAGTTCAGATCCTGCAACTTACAGTTCTACATATAGGTGGCGCCACTCGCGCCATCACAGCATGGCTTTGGGAATAGCAATGTTGTGACCCTTCTTCTCCTCTCTGCTGGGGCTGCTTCTACACTTACAACACAATAGCCCACTTGTACACAGAATGAAAAATAAATCAATTCAGCCAATAATGTGACTGGTGAAACTTATTATTCAGTTCCAAATCATGTTGTTGTTCATTCGTTCAGTCGTCTCCGACTCTTCGTGACCTCATGGACCAGCCCACGCCAG
>NW_026847993.1:7816684-7849369 GCF_025583915.1 Anolis sagrei ordinatus | reverse complement strand
TGGGCTGGTCTGTGAGGTCACGAGGAGTCGGAGACGACTGAACGAATGAACAACAACAACGTGGCTGTGTTTGGGTGGCATGAGCATCGCTTTTGAACAGAAAAAATGTCACCTTGGATGCTGTCAGGGCCATGCAAAAGAATCGCAGCCTGTCATTGAAATCCGCAACGCAGGTGTCAATGTGTAAAGTGTCTCCTTTCCTGCTAAAAAGGGTGATGAAACGAACGTGAAAGAAAGGCAAGCGACAGCTCCGAAGCATCCGCTTCCTTCTGGAAAATATGGCATCAGCATTGGAACTGTATCTATCCACTACCAACCAATTCAATCTGGTTTGTGGTAGGCACAAAAACAAAGTTTCTGGAGCTGAACAACTACTCTCAAAGTAAATACCACACAATTAAACTGGAAGTAACACTTTCGAACCAGGAACAGAAAACGTTTAACATTTTGTTACATAGTGTTGTTGTAATAATCTATATAAATACAAATGCAATGTTCGTTTGTGGGATTAACAGAACTCAAAAACCACTGGGGGGATTGACACAAAATTTGGACGCAAGACACCTAACAACCCAATGTATGTCCTTCACTCAAATAAACACCGAATAACACAGCAGAAGGGACTTAGAAAGCCCCCAAAATCTAAATGACAATACAGAAAAAAAGGAAGAAAGAGGGAGGGAAGGGGAGAAGGAAAGAGAGAAAGAGGGAGGGAAAGAAAGAAGGAAAGGGAGAAGGAAGCAAAGAGAGAAGGAAGGAAGGAAAGAGGTAGAGAAGGAAGAAAGGAGGGAAAGAGGGAGGGAAAGAAAAAGGGGGATGGAAGGAAAGTTAGAGAAGGAAGGAAGGAGAGAAGGAAAGAAAAAAGGGAAAGACGGAAGGAAAGAGGGAGTGAAGGAAGGGGGGGAAGACGTAGAGAAAGAGGGAGGGAAGGAAAGAGAGAAGGAAGAAAAGAGACAGCAGAAGAGAAAGAAAAAGGAGGAAGGAAGGAAAGAGATAGAGAAGGAAGGAAGAAGAGAAGGAAAGACGGGAAGGAAGGAAGGAAGGAAGGAAGGAAGGAAGGAAGGAAGGAAGGAAGGAAGGAAGGAAGGAGGGCGTGAAGGAAGGAGGGAAAAAGGGAAGGTTGGCCACAGCAACGCGTGGCAGGTACAGTTAGTCTATATAAATAAAAATGTAATGTTTGTTTCTGGGATTAACAGAACTCAAAAACCACTGGACAAATTGACACCAAATTTGGACACAAGGCACCTAACATCTCAATGTATGCCCTTCACTAAAAAAAAATTGACTTTGTCATTTGGGAGTTGTAGTTCACCTACAATCAGAGCATTCTGAACTCCACCAATGATGGAATTGAACCAAACGTGGCACATAGGACTCCCATGACCAACATGGACATTGATGGGAATTGACCTCAAGTTTGGGAGTTGTAGTTCACTTACATCCAGAGAGCACTGTGGACTCAAACAATGATGGATCTGGACCAAACTTGGCACGGATAGTCCATATGCCCAAATATGAACACAGATGGAGTTTGGGGGAAATAGACCTTGACATTTGGGACTTGTTGTTACTGGGATTTATAGTTCACCTACAATCAAAAAGCATTCTAAACCCCACCAACGATAGAATTGGGGCAAACTTCCCACATAGAATTCCCATGACCAACAGAAAATACTTAAGGCCATCCAGTACAACTCCCTTCACCCCAGAAGGTCACCCCAAAGGAGATTCATCAGAGAATGCAAGCTGTTTATGGGGATTGTGTTGATGTGAGTACTGTGCACCGTAAGTTCAAAGATGTTGAGGTGACACCTTCTGCTGTCAAGAATTTAATGACTGCACGTTGCTTAAGTCACACTGACCGACCTTCTGCGCAGAGTTCCATACTTTCGCACTTTAACCACACAACTGTTAAATGCTAATGCTTCCTGCCAAAATGGAACTGTAAAGGAGAGTCTACTGAACAAGCCAGTACCTGCCGCATACCAGTACTGCCGTCTGTTGAGGAGTTACAAAGGTGGAGGCATTACACAACCGTTCGATGCTAAGGCTTCCCGACAAAATGGAACTGTAGAGGAGAGTCTGCTGAACAAGCCAGTACCTACCGCATACCAGTACTGCCATCTGTTGAAGAGTTACGAAAGTGGAGGCATTACTTTTTAATCAACCTTTTTACCTACCTATCTATCTCTATCTAATCTAACTATCTTATCTATCTATCTATCTATCTATCTATCTATCTATCTATCTATCTATCTATCTATCCATCCATCCATCCATCCATCCATCCATCCATCCATCTATTTATTTTGAGGATTGCTGGGAGTTGCAGTCCAGGAATAGGAAATGGGAACTATGCAGGGATTGGGATGCTCTCAAAGAAATCCAAGGAGAAGAAAGCTTGTAGCTTGGAAGCAGTGCATTTGGATTATCCTCCTCTCCTAAAGGGCCTGGTTTAGGGGATGCTGGGAGCTGTAGTCCAGAAGAGAGTGTGGGTATGCTATTGTGTGTTTTGTTTGTTGGGGGAGTTGTTTTTGCACATGCATTGTAGTGTCTTTTTGCTTTTTTTGGCTCTTTAAGTCTCTTCCACCATGTTTTTCAGTGTGTTTATGAGCGATGGTCACTCATTGGCCTGAGAGGTGTATTATGTCCAAATTTGGTGTCAATTCATCCAGTGGTTTTTGAGTTATGTTAATCCCACAAACGAAGATTACATTTTTATTTATAGAGATTTGAACTGAAACTTCCATCTATTTTGTGCATTGGTTTCCGCTAAAGGGTTGACACCCCTCTGCTTGGTGTGGCAGCAGGCATGCAAAGAGTATTCTCTCAATTATTCTGTTCCTGATGTGAACAAAGGGTTTCCCAACAGTCAGGAAAACCCCTTGGAAAGAACAATCCTCCTGCAAGAACTTGGCACCGTTTTATTTGAATATGCCAAGATGTTTTGGAGGAATTATTCTACAGAGGAAAGCATGCAATTCTTTTTGCAGAAAAAGCCACCAAATTCACGCATCAATCCTTGCAAAAAGCACCAAATCAATGAGTAATACTTTGCAAAATGTCCCAAATAGATGCATAAATCCTTGCAAAAAGCCCCAAATCCATGCATAAATCATTGCAAAAAGCCCCAAATCCATGCATAAATCATGGTATGAAAAAGCCCCCAAATCCATGCATAAATTCTTGCAAAAAGCCACAAATGGATGCACAAATCCTTGTAAAAGAGCCCCAGATCCATGCATAAATCATTGCATGAAAAAGCCCCCAAATCCATGCATAAGTTCTTGCAAAAAGCCACAAATAAGTGAATAAATCCTTGCAAAAAGGTACAAATTTATGAATAATTCCTTGCAAAAAAGCCCTGAAATCTATGAATAATTTCTTGCAACCCCCTCAAATCCATGCATAAATCTTGCAAAAAGCCCCAAATCCATGAATAATTCCTCGCAAAATCCCCCAAATCCATGAATAATTCCTTGCAAAAAAGCCCCGAAATCTATGAATAATTCCTTGCAACCCCCTCAAATCCATGCATAAATCCTTGCATGAAAAAGTCCCCAAATCCATACATAAATTCTTGCAAAAAGCCCCAAATCCATAAATCCTTGTAAAAAGCCCCAAATCCATGAATAATTCCTTGCAAAAAAGCCCCGAAATCTATGAATAATTCCTTGCAAACCTCCCCAAATCCATGCATAAATCCTTGCATGAAAAAGTCCCCAAATCCATGCATAAATCCTTGCAAAAAGCCCCAAATCCATGCATAAATCCTTGCATGAAAAAGTCCCCAGATCCATACATAAATCCTTGTAAAAAGCCCCAAATCCATGAATAATTCCTTGCAAAAAAGCCCCGAAATCTATGAATAATTCCTTGCAAACCTCCCCAAATCCATGCATAAATCCTTGCATGAAAAAGTCCCCAAATCCATGCATAAATCCTTGCAAAAAGCCTCAAATCCATGAATAATTCTTGCAAAATCTCCCAAATCCATGAATAATTCCTTGCAAAAAAGCCCCGAAATCTATGAATAATTTCTTGCAACCTCCTCAAATCCATGCATAAATCCTTGCATGAAAAAGGTGGACCCACACTATAGAGTTAATGCAGTTTGATATCACTTTAACTACCCTGTGGAATCCCGGGAGTTGTCGTTTTGCAAGGTCTTTAACCTTCTGTGCCTAAAAAAAGGCAAAACTACAAATCCCAGGATGCCATAACACTGGAGCATGAAAGTTCAAGCGATCTCAAAGTGTGTTCTGTGTCCAGTGTAGATGCACCTTCTGCGAACAAACAGATAGACGGGTGAAATAGTTGAGCATTTCTCTGAAAAGTTGAGATATGCCGGTAATTTTTGCCTTGGGACCCACCCCACACTGGAATTGGATTCTCCCCTTGGGCTGGAAGAGGATTCCCCGCCCTTGGTCTATGTCTCCCCACAAGAAACATTAAGTGTCTCTGGCTTTGGATGCTTTCCTGGATGAGTCTTTTCTGTAGTTCGAACATGTCCTAAAGGCGTTTTCCCCTCCTTTCGGCACCAAACAAATGCCCTTGTATAACAAACGCCAAAAATCCTGGGAAATTCCCATCTCATCTCCTGTCTGCTCTTATTTAAGTACGGTCTGCGGTAAGTGGTTCTTATTTTCCTCCACCGTTCCTTCCTCTCTTTGGTCTCAAGGCAATGACGTGATGATGGACTATTTTCGGTGCCATCCGTACCATACAATTGAAGCTCCGTCATTCTGCTTTAACTGGGTTGTTGTAGGTTTTTTCGGGCTATATGGCCATGGTCTAGAGGCATTCTCTCCTGACGTTTCACCTGCACGTATGGCAAGCATCCTCAGAGGTAGTGAGGTCTGTTGGAACTAGGAAAAAGGGTTTATATATATGTGGAATGACCAGGGTGAGACAAAGGACTCTTGTCTGCTGGAGCTAGGTGTGAATGTTTCAACTGATCACCTTGATTAGCATATAATGTCCTGACAGTGCCTGGAGAAAACTTTTGTTGAGAGGTGATTAGATGTCCCTGATTGGGTTGTTGTAGGTTTTTTCGGGCTATATGGCCATGGTCTAGAGGCATTCTCTCCTGACATTTCGCCTGCATCTATGGCAAGCATCCTCAGAGGTAGTGAGGTCTGTTGGAACTAGGAAAAAGGGTTTATATATCTGTGGAATGATGACCAGGGTGAGACAAAGGACTCTTGTCTGCTGGAGCTAGGTGTGAATGTTTCAACTGACCACCTTGATTAGCATATAATGTCCTGGCAGTGCCTGGAGCAAACTTTTGTTGAGAGGTGATTAGATGTCCTTGTTTGTTTCCTCTCTGTTGTGCTTTAAGTGCCATAGAGATATCCTACGCCAGCGTTTCTCAACCTGGGGGTTGGGACCCCTGAGGGGGTCGCGAGAGGGTCTCAGAGGGGTCACCAAAGACCATCAGAAAACACGTATTTCTGAACACAGTGCTCTCCGGAAGTAGGTGAACTACATCTCCCCTAAATCACTGTCAATTCCTCCCAAATCCCTGCAGTATATTCTGTCGATCATGGGGGTTCTATGTGGGAAGTTTGGCGCAATTCTATCATTGGTGGGATTCAAGGGGCACTTTGAGTGTAGGGGAAATCCCAGCAACTACACACACATTGAGTATCTCTTCCAAGTTTAGTCCAGATCCATCATTGTTTGAGTCCACAGAGTTCTCTGGATGTAGGCGAACTACAACTCCATAACTCAAGGTCAATGCCCACCAAAACCTTCCAGTAATTTCTGTTGGCCATGGGAGTTCTGTGTGCGAAGTTTGGTTCAAGTCCCTCATTGGTGGAGTTCAGAATGCTCTTTGATTGTAGGTGTACTATAAATACCAGCAACTACAACTCCCAAATGACAAAATCAAAATGTCACATGCAACTCCTGCAATGATTCCATCAGCGCTGCCTCCGGAAAATCCTGCAAATCTCTGGGGAAGACAAGCGGAGAAAGGTCAGCGTGTTGGAAGAAACAAAGACCACCAGCACTGAAGTAATGGTCTCCACCATCAACTCGCTGGACCGGCCATGTTTTCCGGATGCCCGACCACCGTTTCCCAAAGCGGTTACTCTACTCCGAACTCAAGAACGGAAAACGGAATGTTTGAGGACAGGAAAAGAGATTTAAAGATGGGCTCAAAGCCAACCTTAAAAACTCTGGCATAGACACTGAGAACTGGGAAGCCCTGGCCCTTGAGCGCTCCAGCTGGAGGTCAGCTGTGACCAGCAGTGCTGCAGAATTTGAAGAGGTATGAATGGAGGGCAAAAGAGAGAAACGTGCCAAGAGGAAGGTGCATCAAGCCAACCCCGACCGGGACCGCCTTCCACCTGGAAACCAAAGTCCTCACTGCGGGAGAAGATGCGCATCAAGAATAGGGCTCCATAGTCACCTACGAACCCGCCTGGAGGATTATGCTACTAGGACAATGAGGCATCGCCTAAATAAGTAAGTAAGTAAGTAAGTACTTCGTAGCACCTTTTCTAATGCCAGTTTTCATTTTTTGCATATGCTTTTTGTAAACAAACTGTTAGTAGTTAGCTACTACTGGACTCGGAGTGGTGCCGGATGCAAAGGTGTTCCTGGTCTAGAGTGCAATTCTAGAGCAAATTCAATTACACTATGTAACAGTATGATTTTTGTTCCTGGGTTATCAATGCCATTTCCTAATTGGCTCTATCATAAAAGCATGGAGAAAGTTTATTAAATGTATTGTCGAAGGCTTTCATGGCCGGAATCACTGGGTTGTTGTAGGGTTTTTTTCGGGCTATATGGCCATGTTCTAGAGGCATTCTCTCCTGACGTTTCGCCTGCATCTATGGCAAGCATCCTCAGAGGTAAGATGAGGATGCTCTGAGGATGCTTGCCATGGATGCAGGCGAAACGTCAGGGGAGAATGCCTCTAGAACATGGCCATATAGCCCGAAAAAAACCTACAACAACTCAAAGTTTATTAAACTTCCCAAAACTTTGTTTTTGCAGGAGGGACATCACCCTATAGCAATAGTTTTTCAAGGGATAGCTCATAATCGAGTCTCAAACAATTCAACCTAAGTTTGTGGCACAAAAACAAAGTCTCTGGAATACAACAACTACTCTCAAAGTAAGGGCCACACAATTAAACAGGAAAGAACACTTTCGAACCAAGAACAGATTAGGTTCTTGTGGGGTTTTTTCGGGCTATAGAACAGATTTTTTTCCAAATTTTGTTACATGTTGTTGTTGTTGTTAATACCCCACTTTTTCTCTCCACAAAGGAGACTCAATGACATTATCCTTCATTCTGCACATTTTGAGCATCATAGTAACTTCAAACGTCAATGATGCATTTGGAAACACAGCCCAATCCCCAAATAAATGGATAAATAAATTGATTTCTGTGTACCACTGAATTGAGATTTCTAGGTCCTCCAGCATGACTCTCTGTTCAAACTTCCCGCAGAAACATATCATGCAAAGAAAAGGGACCAAGGGAATGCAAGCAAAAAATATGGGAGCTCCAGTTCTGAATCATTTTTAGTGTTTTACACTTTGCACTGCCAGCAAATAGATTGCATTGTGAGCCATTGCATTACAAGCCATTTCACAGCATTGCGAGTCATTGTATTGTATTGCATTGTAAGCCATTGCATTGCATTGCATTGCGAGCCACTGCATTACAAGGCATTTCACAGCATTGTTAGCCATTGCATTTCAAGACATTGCGTTACATGCCATTTCACAGCATTGCAAGCCATTGCATTGCATTGCATTGCAAGCCATTGCATTGCGTTACGAGCTATTGCATTGCATTGCATTGCGAGCCATTGCATTACAAGCCATTTCACAGCATTGTGAGCCATTGCATTGTGAGCCATTACGTTACAAGCCATTTCACAGCATTGTGAGCCATTGTATTGCATTGCATTATGAACCATTGCATTGCAAGCCATTGCATTACAAGCCATTTCACAGCATTGCAAGCCATTGTATTGCATTGCATTGCAAGCCATTGCATTGCGTTACGAGCTATTGCATTGCATTACGAGCTATTGCATTACAAGCCATTTCACAGCATTGTGAGCCATTGCATTGTGAGCCATTGCGTTACAAGCCATTGCACAACATTGCAAGCCATTGTATTGTATTGCATTGCATTGCAAGCCATTGCATTGCGTTACGAGCTATTGCATTGCATTACGAGCTATTGCATTACAAGCCATTTCACAACATTGTGAGCCATTGCATTGCATTGCGAGCCATTGCATTACAAGCCATTGCATTGCATTGCTGGATTAAATTTGATTCAGGGGCCCAGAATTCTTATTTGGAGGGGCCAGGCTCCTATTTTGCTACATCCGTGAAGCGTGGAGAGACTTTCTATCCCACTTATAAAGTTACAATAACAATAAAATAACAATAATGGATGCATCTCCCTATTAAATGTGCAAATGTGACTCTCTTTTGTCATGGGTCCCTCCGTCACAGACCTGCTCCAAACATTAAACCCTCGTGACAACCTCTTGCAGCCATGAAAGGGAAAAACAGTGTCCCGTATTTACGTTTCAACCAAACCCCAATGAAACCAAGCTCGCAAAACTCCCAAACTGTTTAGAGAGGCCTCATTATAACCCTTTGCAGGAAAGAGGCCCAAGGAGGGAAGGGAAGTCAAATAAGGAGAAGCCGCAGCAGAAGACGAGGGCAAAGGCACCCACAAACAAGGCACATTTTGCAAGAGACGCAAAGCATAGCTGCATCACCAAAGCTGCTGTCAGGCGGAATCCTCACACTTGGATAGAACCAAGGGTGAATCTCCACTGTAGGATTAATGCAGTTTGATACCACTTTTAATGGCCATAGCTCAATGCTATGGAAACAGGAGAGCTGAAATTTCAGAAAATCCCTAGTTTTTAGAATGAGTGCTGGTTGCCTCACCAAATTGCAACGGCCATGATTCCATAGTTAAAGTGGTGTCAAACTGCATTAATTCCTCAGTGTAGACGTGAATGGGAGGTATGGTTCTTAAGCCTACACCTGCCCTTTGCTTGCTTCCAAGACGGGAAATAAGCCCAGTAATAATGATAATAATAAATATAATAAATCTATATATATATAAATGCTCTGTGCGTAATGAGTACCTTAAAAACAAAAGAACCAATGAATGAAATCACTCCAAATTTGGCAACAAAACGTCACACAACACAAGGAGTGACCATCACTCAAAAAATTATGATTTTGTCATTTGGGAGTTGTAGTTGCTGGGATTTATAGTTCACCTACAATCAAAGAGCATTCTGAACTCCACCAACAATGGAATTGAACCAAACTTGGCACACAGGACTCCCCTGACCAACAGAAAACACTAGAAGGGTTTGGTGGGCATTGACCTTGAGTTTGGGAGTTGTAGTTCACCTACATCCAGAGAGCACTGTGGACTCAAACAGTGATGGATCTGGACCAAACTTGGCACAAGCACTCAATACGCCCAAATATGAACACAGATGCAGTTTGAGGGAAATAGACCTTGACATTTGGGAGTTGTAGTCACTGGGATTCATAGTTCACCTACAATCAAAGAGCATTCTGAACCCACGAACGACAGAATTGGGGCAAACTTCCTACACAGAACCCCCATGACCAACAGAAAACACTTAAGGCCATCCAATCCAACTCTCTTCACCAGGGAAAGAAAACGTAATCAAAGCCCTCCTGACAAAGAGCCATCCAGCCATAGAGAGAGAGAGAGAGAGAGAGAGAGAGAGAGAGAGAGAGAGAGAAGATTCACACACAGAGAGATATAGTATCATAGATTTGAAAGGGACCCTTAAAGAAGGACAATGATATGTTGCATGTTCCAGGGTGGGCAAACCAGACACTCTCCACATCAACACTGACAAAGAAACAACAAGAAATACTGTTTACCTACAAGCATCAAGGCATTGCATATATTAGAAATCATTACTTTATTTTCCAGATCAACAGACTGGGCCACAGCAACGTGTGGCAGGGGACAGCTAGTATAATAATATAGTCATTAATATATTTAACAATGATATAATAATAACAATGAATAATAATATATGTACTGATATAATAATGTTTATTAATAACTAGCAGTTCCCTGCCACACATTGCTGTGTCCCGGTCTGTGTATATGTGTTTTGTGTGTGTATGTATTTGTATATATGTATATATGTGTGTTTGCGTAGTGTGTTGTCGACTTGAGAAACTGCAAGTCGCTTCTGGTGTGAGAGAATTGGCCGTCTGCAAGGACATTGCCCAGGGGACGCCTGGATGATTTGATGTTTTTATCATCCTTGTGGGAGGCTTCTCTCATGTACCCGCATGAGGAGCTGGAGCTGATAGAAGGAGCTCATTCAAACCTGCGACCTGTTGGTCTTCAGTCCTGCTGGGACAGGGGTTTAACCCACTGCGCCACTGGAGGCCCCTTGTGTGTGTGTGTGTGTGTGTGTGTGTTGTGTATGTGTGTGTGTGTGTGTGTGTGTGTGTGTGTATATATATATATATATATATATATATATATATATATATATTTTGTTTTTTGGCTTTTTAAGTCTCTTCCACTGTGTTTTTCAGCGTTTTTATGAGTGATGGTCACTCATTGGCCTGAGAGGTGTCTTGTGTCCAAAGGTAAAGGTAAAGGTAGTCCCCTGACATTAAGTCCAGTCATGTCTGACTCTGGGGTGTGGTGCTCATCTCCATTTCTAAGCCGAAGAGCCAGCGTTGTCCGTAGACACCTCCAAGGTCATGTGGCCGGCATGACTGCATATATAATATATAATTATTATTATTATTATATTTTATTTTTAACTATATTTATTATTATTATTATAGCATTACTAAAATGATATATTTAGTAATGCTATAATAATAATAATAATAATAATAATAATAATAATAATAATAATATTTTTGTTTCTTAACCCCCTTTCCTGGGATTCCTTCCCTCCTTTTATGTAATGCAAAGTTACGTGAAGTTTGTCAATATATTGAGTGTGTGCTATCATTGCGTGACTTGTAGTCCTTTCAGGCTTCAGAAGGCGGCAAAGGAAAATCTTGCCAGTAATATATATCCCATAATATCCTTAGCTGGAAGTGCATCTACACTGTAGAACCAATGCAATTTGATACCACTTGAAGTGCCCTAACTCAATGCAACTGATATATTTTTCTGGCTAGTTTTGAATGGAAAATTATGGACATATATGCAAATCCAGGCATTCCAAAATCGAGGGTAAAAAAATCACAAACACTTACAATTATGAACACAACTATATATGGATTAGCTGGAAGTGCATCTACACTGTAGAACCAATGCAGTTTGATACCACTTGAAGTGCCCTAACTCGACGCAAATGATATATTCTTCCGGCTAGTTTTGAATATATGCAAATCCGGGCATTCCAAAATCAAGGGTAAAAAAATCACAAACACTTACGATTATGAAGGAACACAACTATATATTGCACAATGGAAACCAATGGCCGGTTGTAAACATATTGACCCCAAAGTAAGCCAATTAAACCTCATATTGGTGACAGTATATATTAAGTGATATCAGATTCAGCACCTTGGAGAGCTCCTTAGCATTGAAGCCCAATGCCTGAAGCCAACTGCCCAACCCAAGGACATGAAAGCCACCAAGACACTCTTTGTTGCAAAAAATACAACCCATAATGACAATACAATAAAAGGGGACCGGCGTGGTGTAATAATTCTGCCTCCATCCTAGAAGCTGCCACGTTCGGATCCATCTAGCAATTAAATCTCCCTTCCATCTTGGAAGGGAAGCCAAGGAAGCCGTGCCCTGAAGCCTGATCTATGCACAGCCCTCAAAGGACGTCTCCCAAAGGAGATACGGCTCCTCGCGCAGCATGGAAAAAGCACCGGACGAGATAAATAAGACGCTTGTGACATACGCTGGGTTATCACGGCGCAAACGAAACATGCAAGCGCTAATTGCAACCTGGCGTTTAAGCAGACATGTGTCCTCAAGGAAGGCCGGGAACTGTTTTGTGCGTGGATTTTGGAGACTTGCTTCCACCGAGCCGGAGACGAGAGAGGACGCTTTGCTACAAAAAGGACCGAATCTCGTCAACCAAATAATGACTGACGTGTCGACACCATACATGTTAATTAGTGGACACCTCAAATATGTATCCACAGCACTTAATTTGGCAATAACAGCACTTGGGATGAGTGGAGAGGAAGCCCACCTTGGAAGGACCGCTTTGCTACAAGCAGTCAGCCTTCCTGCCAAAAGGACCGAATCTCGTCAACCAAATAATGACTGACGTGTCGACACCATACATGTTAATTAGTGGACACCTCAAATATGTATCCACAGCACTTAATTTGGCAATAACGGCACTTGGGATGAGTGGAGAGGAAGCCCACCTTGGAAGGACCGCTTTGCTACAAGCAGTCAGCCTTCCTGCCAAAAGGACCGAATCTCGTCAACCAAATAATGACTGACGTGTCGACACCATACATGTTAATTAGTGGACACCTCAAATATGTATCCACAGCACTTAATTTGGCAATAACAGCACTTGGGATGAGTGGAGAGGAAGCCCACCTTGGAAGGACCGCTTTGCTACAAGCAGTCAGCCTTCCTGCCAAAAGGCCCGAATCTCGTCAACCAAATAATGACCGACGTGTCGACACCATACATGTTAATTAGTGGACACCTCAAATATGTATCCACAGCGCTTAATTTGGCAATAACGGCACTTGGGATGAGTGCAGAGGAAGCCCAACTTGGAAGGACATTCAATGGAAACGCATGGAATTGTAGAATGAATACGATTCAAACTTATGCAGATCAAATCCCTTCCCAACATGTAAACACAAGGCTTTAGACCAGTGTTTCTCAACCTGGTGGTCGGGACCCCTTGGGGGGTCGTTAGGAGGTGGCAGAGGGGTCACCAAAGATCATCAGAAAACAGTATTCTCTGTTGGTCATGGGGTCTCTGTTTGGGAAATTAGGTGCAATTCTATCGTTGGTGGGGTTCAGAATGTTCTTTAATTGTAGGTGAACTATAACACCCAGCAACTACAACTCCCAAATGTCAAGATTCTATTTTCCCCAAACTCCACCAGTGTTAACATTTGGGCATATTGACTATTCGTGTAGTTTGGTCCAGATCCATCATTGTTTGAGTCCACAGTGATCTCTGGATGTAGGTGAACTACAACTCCAAAACCAAAGGACACTGCCCACCAAACCTTCCAGTATTTTCTGTTGGTCATGGGAGAACTGTGTGCCAAGTTTGGTTCAATTCTATCATTGGTGGGGTTCAGAATGCTCTTTGATTGTAGGTGAACTATAAATCCCAGCAACTACAACTCCCAAATGTCAAGATTCTATTTTCCCTAAACTCCACCAGTATTCACATTTGGGCATATTGAGTATTCTTGTAGAGTTTGGTCCAGATTCATCATTGTTTGAGTCCACAGTGATCTCTGGATGTAGGTGAACTACAACTCCAAAACCAAAGGACACTGCCCACCAAAACCTTCCAGTATTTTCTGTTGGTCATGGGAGAACTGTGTGCCAAGTTTGGTTCAATTCAATCGTTGGTGGGGTTCAGAATGCTCTTTGATTGTAGGTGAACTATAAATCCCAGCAACTACAACTCCATAACGACAAAATCAATTTTTTTGAGTGATGGACATACATTGGGTTGTTAGGTGTCTTGTGTCCAAATTTGGTGCCAATTCGTCCAGTGGTTTTTGAGTTCAGTTAATCCCACAAACGAACATAACATTTTTATTTATATAGAGATTTTATGTGTTTCCTCCACCACAGGCATCCCAGTGTTTCTGACTCTCTCCATTGGTGTGGAATTTGCATGACCCTGCCCACCACCTCTCCCTTAACCCTTTCCTATTCTTTTCCATGGCACACAGCAAATAGAAGAGTTGATTAGCGACTCAACATACTAAAGAGGTTTGGGGAGAATTCACCATGATTTATAGGAGTTGTAAGTCCTGGGATGTATAGTTCACCGGCAATCTGAGAGCACTCTGAACTCCACCAATGATGCACCTGGAACTAACTTGGCATACAAAAGTCCCATAGAATCATAGAATCAAAGAGTTGGAAGAGACCTCCTGGGTCATCCAGTCCAACCCCATTCTGCCAAGAAGCAGGAATATTGCATTCAAATCACCCCTGACAGATGGCCATCCAGCCTCTGTTTAAAAGCTTCCAAAGAAGGCGCCTCCACCACACTCTGGGGCAGAGAGTTCCACTGCTGAACGGCTCTCACAGTCAGGAAGGTCTTCCTCGTGTTCAGATGGAATTTCCTCTCTTGTCGTTTGAAGCCATTGTTCCATTGCGTCCTAGTCTCCAGGGAAGACCAACTTTATAGGAGTTGTAGTTCACCTACATCCAGAGCGCACTATGAAGGCAAACAATGATGGATCTGGACCAAACTTGGCGTGCAAACCCGATGTGCCCAAATTTGAACACTGGTGGGTTTGGGGGGGAATTGACCTCAACGTTTTGGAGTTGTAGGTACTGGGATTTATAGTTCACCTTGCAATCAATGAGTACTCTGAACTCCACCAAAGATGGAATTGGACCAAACTTGTCACACAGAGCCCCCATGACCACCAAAAAAGACTGGAGGTCTTGGGATGAAATTTCACCCTGATTTGGGGGAGTTGTAGTTCACCTACATCCAGAGAGCAGTGTGAACCCAAACACCGATGGATCTGGACTAGAGTTGGCACACAGACCTGCCAAATTTTGATTACTGGAGGGTGCTTAATAGAACAAGTGTGTGTTTGTGTGTGGGGGGGGGGCACACATATAATTAGAACAGCAACTAACATGGCATCCCTTAAGGCAACACCAGATTGAATACAGGTATCCCCATGTCCAAAACAGGTGGTCTGGGCACAGCATCATTAGGACAGGTAGGGGGCAAAACATCTATCAGAGAATACAGGTGTCTCCATGAACGTAACAGGTGCTTCATAAGACAGGTAGGGGGGCAAACCACATATCACCAGAGCAATGAGATACTGGAATGCCATCCCTTTGGGCAAAATCAGGTTGAATACAGGTACCCCCATGATCACCACAGGTGCTTAAGAACCCAGGTAGGTGGAAAACATAAATAAACATAATAATAATATAATTACAACACTAAGATCCAAAAATGGCATCTCATTAGGACAAAATCAGGTTGAATACAGGTATCCCCATGACCACCACAGGTGCTCTGGGCACAGCATCATTAGGACAGGTAAGGGGCAAAACACCTATCAGTGAATACAGGTGTAGCCATGACCACAACAGGTGCTTCATAAGACAGGTTGGGGGGGGGGGGCAAACCACCTATCATCAAAGCAATGAGATACAGAAATAGCATCCCTTTGGGCAAAATCAGGTTGAATACAGGTATCCCCATGACCACAACAGGTGCTTAAGAACACAGGTAGGGAGAAACATAAATAAACATAATTACAACACTAAGATCCTAAAATGGCATCTTATTAAGGCAAAATCAGGTTGAATACAGGTATCCCCATGACCACCACAGGTGCTCTGGGCACAGCATCATTAGGACAGGTAAGGGGCAAAACACCTATCAGTGAATACAGGTGTAGCCATGACCGCAACAGGTGCTTCATAAGACAGGTTGAGGGGGATCATATATAATCAGAGCAATGAGATACTTAAATGGCGTCCCTCAGGGCAAAACCAGGTTGAATACAGGTATTCCCATGTCCACCACAGGTGCTCTGACCACAACATCATTAGGAAACACATATTGATGAATACAGGTGTCTCCAGGTTAGGGGGAAAACACACACCATTAGAAATATGATACTAACATAGGAGTCCTCAGAGCAAAATCAGGTTGAACACAGGTATCCCCATGACCGCAACAGGTGTTTAATAAGACAGGTAAGGGGGAAGACACATATCATTAGAAATATGGTACTAAAGTGGCATTTCTTAGGGCAAAATCAGGTTGAATACAGGTATCCCCATGATCGCAACAGCTACTCTGCTCACAGCATCATTAGGACAGGTAGAAGGAACATGTATCAGTCAATACAGGTGTCTCCAGGTAAGGGAGAAGACACATATAATGAGAAATGTGATACGAAAATGGCATTTCTCAAGCCAAAATCAGGTTGAATACAGGTATCCCCATACTACAACAGGTATTCTGAACACAGCATCATTAGAACAGGGGGGGGGAAACATGTATCACTGAATACAGGTGTCTCCAGGTAAGGGTGAAGACGCATATTCATAAAATACGATACTAAAATGACATTTCTCAGGGCAAAATCAGGTTGAATACAGGTATCCCCATACTACAACAGGTATTCTGAACACAGCATCATTAGAACAGGTGGGGGAAAAACATGTATCACTGAATACAGGTGTCTCCAGGTAAGAGGGAAGACACATATCATTAGAAATATGATACTAAATGGCATTTCTTGTGGCAAAATCGGGTTGAATACAAGTGTCCCCATGACCTCAACAGGTACTCTGGACATAGCATCATTAGAATAGGTAAGGGGGAAAACATGTATCAGTGATACCCATGACCACAACAGGTGTTTAGTAAGACAGGTGGGAACCACATATCATTAGAACAATAAGATACTAAAATGGCATCCTTTAGGGTAAAATCAGGTTGAATGCAAGTGTCCTCATGACCACAACAGGAGCTCCAGGCACAGCATCATTAGGACAGGTAGGGTGGAAAACACCTGAATACAGGTGTCCCTATGACCACAAGACGTGCTAAATAAGACAGGTAGGGGGGGAACCACATATCCCACTTTGAGTCTCCTTGTGGAGATAAAAAATTGGGTATTATTATTATTATTATTATTAATAATAATAATAATAATAGAACACTAATATATTAAAATGGCATCTCTTAGAGCAAAATCAGGTTGAATACAGGTGTCCTCCTGACTGCAACAGGGGCTCTGGACACAACATCATTGGGACAGGTAACGGGGGGAAAACACCCAGAGCTGACTTTCCACTACAATCTCTCTCACCAGAGCAGTAGGATGTCAAAACGGCATTCCTCAGGGCAAAATCAGGTTGGACACAGGTAACCCTATGACCGCAACAGGTGTTTAATAAGATAGGTAAAGGGGAAGACACATATCCATAGAAATACAATACGAAAATGTCATTCCTCAGGGCAAAATCACATTGAATATAGGTGTGCTCATGACCATAACATGTACTCCTGACATGTTATCATTAGGACAGGTAAGGGGGAAACATGTATTGGCAAATACAGGTGTCTCCAGGTAAGGAGGAAGACACAAATAATTAGAAATACACAACTAAAATGGCATTCCTAAGGGCAAAATCAGGTTGAATACAGGTGTCCCCATGACCGTATCATGTACTCCAGACACAGCATCATTAGGACAGGTGGGGGGACATTGGGGAATACAGGTGTCTCCAGGTAAGGGGGAAGACGCAAATCATTAGAAATACACTAAAATGGTATTTCTCAGTGCAAAATCTGGTTGAATACAGGTGTCCCCATGATTGCAACAGGTATTACGGACACAGCATCATTAGGACAGGTGGGGGAGGGACATGTATTGGGGAATATAGGTGTCTCCAGGTAAAGGGGAAGACACAAATAATTAGAAATACACTAAAATGGTATTCCTCAGGGCAAAATCAGGTTGAATACATGTGTTCCCATGACCGTAACACATTAGGACTGGTGGGGGGGGCATGTATTGGCGAATACAGGTGTCTCCAGGTAAGGAGGGAGATGCAAATAATTAGAAATACAATAGTAAAATGGCATTCCTCAGTGCAAAAGCAGGTTGAATACAGGTGTCCCCATGACCGTAACACATACTCTGAACACAGAATCATTAGGACAGGTGTGGGGGGGGGGGAACATGTATTGGGGAATACAGGTGTCTCCAGGTAAGGAGGAAGACACAAATAATTAGAAATACAGTACTAAAATGGCATTCCTCGGTGCAAAATCAGGTTGAATACAGGTGTCCCTACGTACCCCGGACACATATATTGGCATGTGTATTGGCAAATACAGGTGTCTCCAGGTAAGGAGGAAGATGCAAATCATTAGAAATACAATACTAAAATGGTATTCCTCGGGGCAAAATCAGGTTGAATACAGGTGTCCCCATGACTGTATCACGTACTCTGGACACAGCATCACTAGGACAGGTAGGGGGGAAAACATGTATTGGCAAATACAGGTGTCTCCAGGTAAGGAGGAAGACACAAATAATTAGAAATACACTACTAAAATGGCATTCTTCAGTGCAAAATCAGGTTGAATACGGGTGTCCCCATGACCGTAACACATTAGGACAGGTAGGTGGGCATGTATTGGCAAATACAGGTGTCTCCAGGTAAGGAGGAAGACGCAAATCATTAGAAATACAATACTAAAATGGTATTACTTAGTGCAAAATCAGGTAGAATACAGGTGTCCCCATGACTGTAACACGTACCCCATGTATTGGCATGCATATTGGCAAATACAGGTGTCTCCAGGTAAAGGGGAAGACACAAATAATTGGAAACACAATACTAAAACAGCATTCCTCAGTGCAAAATCAGATTGAATATAGGTGTCCCCATGATTGCAACAGGTACTCTGGACACAGCATAATTAGGACAGGTGGTGGTGGTGGGGGGCATGTATTGGTGAATACAGGTGTCTCCAGGTAAAGGGGAAGACGCAAATCATTAGAAACACAATACTAAAACGGCATTCCTCAATGCAAAATCAGGTTGAATACAGGTGTCGCCATGATCGTATCACGTACACTGGACACAGCATCATTAGGACAGGTAGGGCTGGCAGAAACATGTATTGGCAAATACAGGTGTCTCCAGGTAAAGGGGAAGACACAAATCATTAGAAACACAATACTAAAATGGCATTCCTCAGTGCAAAATAAGGTTGAATACAGGTGTCCCCATGATTGCAACAGGTACTCATTAGAACAGATGGGGGGGGGGGACATGAATTGGGGAATACAGGTGTACCCATGACCATAACATGTACTCTGGACACAGCATCATAAGGACAGGTAAGGGGGACAACATGTGTTGGGGAATACAGGTGTCTCCAGGTAAGGAGGAAGACACAAATAATTAGAAACACAATACTAAAATGGCATTCCTCAGTGCAAAATCAGGTTGAATACAGGTGTCGCCATGATTGCAACAGGTACTCTGGACAAAGCACCAGGACCACAACAGGTGCTTCAGGTGGGCACCAGGTGAGGCGGAAGTTCTGAGCAGGGTTGGCTTACCTGGAGTCGGGGTACTTGGTGAGGGTGGCCAGGCTGCTGGTGTACATGTGTCCTCCTACGTCGATGTGGACGGGCGCATTGGACTTGGTGAGCTGCGCCGGCAGAGGGATCCCTTGAGCGGCCAGGGGCGAAACCGGGGAGCGCGTTAAGGACAGCCGGGACATTGCTCTTCCTTCCTCCTAAAGCCCCGAGAAGAGAGAACAAAAGGGAAGGTGATTATTCCCGCGATCTATCCATCTCTCTCTCTCTATCTATCTATCTCCGCATAGTCGCCCGCCTTCCTTCATTCCGGGGCGCGATCACAGCATCTCATCAGATCGCTTGTGCCTCTGCCTGATCGCATATTCCGCTTACAAATTGCCGCCACCTCCGTAATTAAGTGTGTTTGCATCGCCCTCTTCAAAGGACCGGCGGGCGAAGAAGGGGGGAAAAAAAGATGCTTATTAGCACCAAGTCATCGAGAAGAAAAAGGAATCTTTTCCAAGGTGTCAGCCTCCAGGGGCTGAAAACAAACTGCAAAATTCTAATTAAAGGTCGCCGGCTCCTGCGCGAGATGTGAAATATCCCCCCGACAAACGGAGAGCCAATTTGCGAATTAGGGTTCGGGGGGTTATTTTTGCAAGTTTGTCTCCGTAACGAGACACCTCTAAATTAGTGACTTCCTCGGCTCCCCGGGCGCTTAGTTGAGGCTCGAATCACGTTCAAACTCGGAACTATTTGGGTTGCTTTTGAAGGATAATAAAGGGATACCGATACGTTATCGAATTCCCAACTTTCCGATCAAAAGAAAGCTTCGGACAAAAAAAATTACGACTATTTTTGATCCTTAGCGCACCGTTTCCAATAGTTCTGTAACCTCGTTTCAAGTCATACAAACACACACATAACCTCCTGATAGCAAATACTTTCCTTGCATTTTAACGACATTGACAGCAAACATATCCAATACTGATTTCGACTGAAATGTATAACGTTTCGGATCAGCGCAAAGACAACACACCTTAAGCTGCAAAGGAACGAGAAAGATCAAGCGTTGCCTTGTGATGAATATGAATGTCGCTTCGCTCGGCACAAGACAACATCAGAATGAGACACAGGTGACTAATTGGATCTGTGACAAAGCCATGCAAGTGACACAAAACGCGTTTACTTATTTCGGAGTATAAACAATACATGGTAAACAGCACAGCTAGGAAACGTTCCCGAGTGTCGTTTCATTTTCTTGGGTTGCATTTACAATATTGTGCTAACCTTTTCCAACCTTTTGCCATTGATTGATACATAACTTGGAAAACAACTGACCAAAACACAACCGACTCCCATTAGAAATCACCTGAGAAATCCTGAAATACATGGAAACGGGCGGAAGAGATCAGCAATCTCAAGACTTTGTCGCAAGGATGGCACCAAAACAAGGACTATTAACTATTTGCCTGATTGACTATTTGGTCACCGCGGTCTTCAAAAATGCATCGCCCCCCAACTATATCTTTCTTCTCTCTCTTCTTGGTGCCCGATACGGACTCGGAAATCAACCACCAAAGAGCGACACTGATGCAAAACATCAGTCCAAGCGGAGAGGAGATCATCATCCACGTTTGGACAGGAAAGGAGAAGAAAGATTGGATTCCTGAAAAGGAGTAGCGAGAGATTTTCTCCCGGATACGGTGAGTCATCTTCGGCAAAGACGTCACGTCTCCCCACAAAAGCCAAAGAACTTGCTTTTTGACAAAATCAATGACAGATGATAGTTTTACGGGTGCATCAAATACTACAGCTACAGATAGGCAGATGCACAACCAACGACCCCATCGGCACCAAAGATGCGCTCTTATTCAAATCTCTCTATCTATCGATTCACCTTTTTCCATCTCTCTATCTATCCATCTTTCTTTATCTATCCACCTTTCTATCTTTATTTCTCTATCCATCTCATCTCTCTATCTATATCTGTATCTCTCGCTATCCATCTCTCTATCACTGTTTCTCTATCCATCTCTCTCTCTCTCTCTCTCTCTATTTCTCTATCCATTTCTCTCTCTCTATCCATCTCTCTCTCTTTCTCTCTCTATTTCCCTATCCATATCTCTATCTCTCTATTTCTCTCTCTATCTCGCTTATTCGGCACCAAAGATGCGCTCTTATTCGAATCTCTTTATCTATCTCTCTATCCATGTTTCTATCTTGCTCTCTATCCATCTCATCTCTCTATCGATATCTGTATCTCTCTCTCCATCTCTCTATCTCTCTTGCCATCTCTCTATTTCTCTATCCATCTCTCTCTCTCTCTCTATCCATCTCTCTATTTCTCTATCCATCTCTCTCTCTATCCATCTCTCTATTTCTCTATCCACCTCTCTCTCTCTCCATATCTGCATCTTTCTCTCTATCCATCTCTCCGTCTGTCTCTCTATCCATATATCTATCTCTCTATCTCTTTATTTCTCTGTCCATCTTTCTGTCCATCTTTCTGTCCATCTTTCTGTCCATCCATCCATCCATCTATCTATCTATCTATCTATCTATCTATCTATCTATCTATCTATCTATCTGCCTCTCTATCTATATCTATCTCTCTATCCATCTCTCTATTTATCTGTCCACCTCTCTCTATACATATCTCTATCTATCTCTCTATCAATCTTTCTCTCCCTATCCATCTCTCTATTTCTCTATCCATCTCTCTCTCTCTCTCCATATCTGTATCTCCCTCTCTATCTCACTATCTCTCTATTTCTCTATCCATCTCTCTGTCTATCCATATCTGCATCTTTCTCTCTATCCATCTCTTCGTCTGTCTCTCTATCCACATCTCTCTATCAATCTCTTTATTTCTCTATCCATCTCTCTCTCTCTATCCATCTCTCTATCTATCTGTCTCTATCCATGGATAATCTCATTTCTCTATCCATATCTGTATCTCTCTCTCTATCCATCTCTCCATCCATCCATCCATCCATCCATCCATCCATCTATCCATCTATCTGTCTCTCTATCCACATCTCTATCTCTCTATCAATCTCTTTATTTCTCTATCCGTCTCTCTCTCTCTATCCATCTCTCTATCTCTCTACCTGTCTATCCATATCTCTATCTGTCTGTCTCTCTATATCTCTATCTCTGTAGCCATCTCTCTATTTCTCTATCAACCTCTCTCTATCCATCTCTCTCTCTCTGTCTCTCTATCCATATCTCTATCTCTATCAAACTCGCTCTCTCCCTATCCATCTCTCTATTTCTCTATCCATCTCTATCTCCCTATCTATATCTCTATCTATCTCCCTATCCATCTCTCTCTCTCTATCCATCTCTCTTATTCGGCACCAAAGGCACACTCTTATTCAAACTCCAAAAGGTAAACACTGCCTCTGCCTACCTTGGTTCTGATCCAATTTAACCCATCGTCCCCCAAAAACCATAGAAAAGAGCTATTTCTGCAACAAAAGAGAGTCTGTTACAACGAATGAGACCCGAAACAGAAAACTAGCCACTGTATGTATCCAGCACAACAGACACATTCCCAATGGGAGGGAAAGCACACTAAAGAGCAAAGGCGCGCGAAGGAGCCTGGCAACGATTGTCGCAATCCATGCAAAGTTGTATCTACCAGCCAAATGCTTCTCCTGCAGATCATCTTCCCTTTTCCGAATCGGTTTGAGTGAGGCAGGAGCCGCTCTGTGTTGGGTTTGGGTCTCCTGCCAGGCGCGAGGGAGGCGATGCCCAATCATAAGCGTGCTTACTTGAAAGAAAGTCCATTGGCGCCCAATGGGGCTGGCTTCCAAGGCGTTGTTCGGCACCGGGCGGCAAGGCTTCATGCCTCACTCCTGATCATGTGCCTCTCTCTCTCTCTCTCTCTCTTCTCTCTCTCTCTCTCTCTCTCTCTATTAGAGCCCTCCTATTATACCTTTCCTTGGGCAGGACCGTCCCTCGCCTCCCACTCACTTCTCAGAGGCAGAGAACAATGGGGAAGAAGCCACAGCCCACCCAAACGGGGCAGATGTGGGTCGCAATCCAATGGGAGCCTGGAATGATGGGTGCAGATGGCACATGAACAAAGCCAAGCACAACGGCACCGTTCCCGGGGTTTATTGTTATGTCGCCGGAGACGGAGACGGCACGCTGAACTGTCAACAGCCTTTTTACTGTCAAGACACTTGGAATGACTTTCCTTTCCCCTCCGGGACTACAAAGACCATAACACAACATTGGGGTCAATCCCTAGACAGATAGATAGATGGTTGATTGGGCTGACGATAGATAAACAGAGGATACATTGGTGATACTCAAGGAAAGCACTAAAACAAATGTATTAAATTCTGACTTGACTTAGAGATAGACTAATCAATAGATATATAGATGTTAGCAAGATAAATGATAGAAACAGATATATACTTTGTATTGTCGAAGGCTTTCATGGCTGGAATCACTGGGTTGTTGTGAGTTTTCTTGGCTGTATGGCCATGTGCCAGAAGCATTTTCTCCTGACATTTCACCTGCATCTATGGCAGGTTGTTGTGAGTTTTCCTGGCTGTATGGCCATGTGCCTGAAGCATTTTCTCCTGACGTTTCGCCTGCATCTATGGCAGGTTGTTGTGAGTTTTCCTGGCTGTATGGCCATGTGCCAGAAGCATTTTCTCCTGACATTTCGCCTGCATCTATGGCAGGTTGTTGTGAGTTTTCCTGGCTGTATGGCCATGTGCCTGAAGCATTTTCTCCTGACGTTTCGCCTGCATCTATGGCAGGTTGTTGTGAGTTTTCCTGGCTGTATGGCCATGTGCCAGAAGCATTTTCTCCTGACATTTCGCCTGCATCTATGGCAGGTTGTTGTGAGTTTTCCTGGCTGTATGGCCATGTGCCTGAAGCATTTTCTCCTGACGTTTCGCCTGCATCTATGGCAGGTTGTTGTGAGTTTTCCTGGCTGTATGGCCATGTGCCAGAAGCATTTTCTCCTGACATTTCGCCTGCATCTATGGCAGGTTGTTGTGAGTTTTCCTGGCTGTATGGCCATGTGCCTGAAGCATTTTCTCCTGACGTTTCGCCTGCATCTATGGCAGGTTGTTGTGAGTTTTCCTGGCTGTATGGCCATGTGCCAGAAGCATTTTCTCCTGACATTTCGCCTGCATCTATGGCAGGTTGTTGTGAGTTTTCCTGGCTGTATGGCCATGTGCCTGAAGCATTTTCTCCTGACGTTTCGCCTGCATCTATGGCAGGTTGTTGTGAGTTTTCCTGGCTGTATGGCCATGTGCCAGAAGCATTTTCTCCTGACATTTCGCCTGCATCTATGGCAGGTTGTTGTGAGTTTTCCTGGCTGTATGGCCATGTGCCTGAAGCATTTTCTCCTGACGTTTCGCCTGCATCTATGGCAGGTTGTTGTGAGTTTTCCTGGCTGTATGGCCATGTGCCAGAAGCATTTTCTCCTGACATTTCGCCTGCATCTATGGCAGGTTGTTGTGAGTTTTCCTGGCTGTATGGCCATGTGCCAGAAGCATTTTCTCCTGACATTTCGCCTGCATCTATGGCAGGTTGTTGTGAGTTTTCCTGGCTGTATGGCCATGTGCCTGAAGCATTTTCTCCTGACGTTTCGCCTGCATCTATGGCAGGTTGTCTGCCATAGATGCAGGCGAAACGTCAGGAGAAAATGCTTCTGGCACATGGCCATACAGCCAGGAAAACTCATAACCCATATATATATATTGCTTCTCTAAGGAAGGTATCAAAACAATACAGGTTAAAACTCTCTTTGGACTTAGCAATAGATAGATAATAGATAGGTTATACTTGAAGCTTCTTTAAGGAATGCCCCCAAATAACACATTTTAAACTCTTGTTTTGCGTTATAGCAAGATATATATCAGAGAGATGAGAGAGAGAGAGAGGCATATGGATAGAGCGATACAGAGAGAGATAGAGAGATGGATGGAGAGAGATGGATGGAGAGATGGATAGACATATGGACAGAGAGATACAGAGAGAGATAGAGACATGGATAGAGAAATAGAGATAGAGAGATGGATAGGGAGATAGCAAGAGAGGCAGAGAAAGAGATAGATAGAGATAGAGACATGGATAGAGAAATAGTGAGATGGATAAAGAGATAGAGAAAGATAGATGGATAGAGAGAGCTAGAGAGAGGGAGAGACAGAGAGATGGATAAAGAGATAGAGAGATGGATAGAGAGATAGAGAGACAGACAGAGTGATAGAGAGATAGCTAGATAGCGATGGAGAGATAGAAAGATAGATAGGGAGATAGAGAGGGATGAATAGAAAGATAGAGAGAGAGAGAGATGGATAGACAGAGAGAGATAGAGACTAGATATATATATATATATATATATATATATATATATATATATATATATATATATGAGAGTGTTAAATAGAGAGATGGATATAGACAGATGGATAAAGAAATACAGAGATGGAAAAAAATAGAGAAATAGGAAGAGATAGACAGATGGATAGATAGAAAGACAGAGAGATAGATAGAGAGACAGATAGAGAGATATGAGAGCTAGATAGAGAGATGGATAGAGATAGTGAGATGGATAGAGAGATGGATAGAGAGATAGAGGGGTGGATAGAGATAGAGAGATGGATAGAGAGATAGAGAGATGGATAGAGATAAAGAGAAATAGAGAAATGGATAGAGAGATAGAGAGATGGATAGATACAGAGAGATAGAGAGATGGGTGGAGAGATGGATAGAGAGATGGAGACGGACAGAGAGATAGAGAGATGGATGGAGTGATGGATAGAGATACAGAGAGATGGATAGAGAGATAGAGAGATGGATGGAGATGGATAGAGAGATAGAGAGATGGATGGAGTGATGGATAGAAATACAGAGAGATAGAGAGATGGATGGAGATGGATAGAGGGATAGAGAGATGGATAGATACAGAGGGATAGAGAGATGGGTGGAGAGATGGATAGAGAGATAGAGAGATAGATGGAGAGATGGATAGAGAGATGGAGAGATATACAGAGATAGATAAACAGATAGAGAGATAGATAGAAAGACAGAGAGAGAGATAGAGAGATGGATAGAAAGTTGATAAAGAGAGAGAGAGAGCCAAATTATACTTTAAGCTTCTCTAATGAAGGTACTAAAACAAAACACTATAAACTCTGTTTTGACTTCATAATAGAGAGATGATACTTTAAGCTTCCATAAGGAATGCTCCAAAACAACACATTCAAAACTCTTGTTTTGGCCGATAGCTTCCCAAACGAGACTCCTTTTCAGTATTTTGAGGCCTTTCCCAGCAAAAAGGAGAAGGCGCATCATGGAAGCGCACTGGCCCTATGTGCAGTCTGCCTACCTAAGAGTATTATGCACTATTAATGCAATGCTTTGGGGCCTTCCCTTGCCCGTCTCCCTTGGAATGAATGAGTGAATGAATGTGGGAAGGGACCTTCCTGCGGATGGACGGTGCCATAGGGCCCCCTTTGCCCATTGCTTTTGCATTTGTGTGCACAGACGTTGCCACCTCTCATGCGCGCGCATGCCTCTTCTCACCAGGCGCCTTCGCACCATCCTTGCTGCCTTCCTCCACTCGCTCCCTGCCTCAAACGGCTGCTTGTAAAAACTATTTGCCCATGGAAAGCGAATATCACCGCCATCCCATGCTCATTTACACACAAAATGGTTTTGTGTCCCATTGAGCTCGCAGTTGTTCAGCTCTCTAGGGGTGATTAAACCAGCTCCGCTTCTGCCTGAGATGAGTTTCACCCAATCTGAGCCGTTTGTTCCCTTTTGCAAAGTTGCTCCTTTGCAAAAAAAGCTGTTATTTTAACCATAAAAGGTAAACAGAAGGCGGTTGTGAGTGCGCCATTCAACTCCAAGGCCCTCGGGCGCACGCATGCCTCGGGGCAGGGAACGCTGAAAGACGTGGCAGACATTTCCAGGGTGTTGCCTCTCCTTTCCCTCCCTTTCTTTCTCTCTCTGAAAGAACATTCTTCCTATTCATACACACTCAGGGATGCGAGACATTGAAATCGGGCTTCAAAAGTTTGTTTTGCCGTTCAAGCTGCGCAATATGGGTCTACAATGACTACATAATGCAGTTCAATGCAATTCAAGCTGCGCAATATGGGTCTACACTGACTACACTGGGGCTGGATGGAGGCGCTCTCCGCATTTGCACATAGCTCGGGGCCATAGGAAGCCATGTTGCTGTACACACATGTTTGTGTGTACAGAGAAAAAGTTATATGGGCAGAGCAGATCCATATTGCGCAGCTTGAACTGTACTATACTGCACCAAACTGCCTCTGCAATCAGGTAAGGGAGGAGAATAGGAGGCCAAAGGTGGGAGAAAAGCAAGAGAAGGGAAGACAAAAGAGAGATAGAAAGAAGGAGGAATGAAAAAGGAAGCGGGAGAGAGGGAGGGATGAAGGGGAGGCCAAGTTTAAATCAAAGCACTCCGGCACTTAAAACAGAAATACAGATGGGAAAGCAGGCTAATTAAGGATGTAAAAACCCAAACTTTTATGGTTGCCAGGATTTGGGGAGGGGAAATAATTGAAACTAATGCTGTTATTCACTGGCACAGTTTAATTCCTTCATGCCCATTTAAGACGAGAAATGGAAACGGCAGGGTGTTGTTGTTTCTTTTTTTTGTTCCAAAGGGAAAACGTTGGTGCAAATCTATTCCTGCACATGCGTTCTGTTTCCCTGTGGCTACGGCTGGGTCTACGCTGCCAAAGAGTGTAGTTTGAGCTGCATTTATAAGGTTGGTGTAGACCCAGGTCATGCAGTTCAAACTGTATGACATGGAACTACAATGGGCATATAATGCAGTTCAATGCCATTCAAGCTGCGCAATATGGGTCTACACTGACTATATAATGCAGTCCAATGCCATTCAAGCTGCGCAATATGGGTCTACACTGACTATATTATACAGTTCAATGCCGTTCAACCAGCGCAATATGGGTCTACACTGACTATATAATGCAGTTCAATGCCATTCAAGCTGCGCAATATGGGTCTACACTGACTATATAATGCAGTTCAATGCCATTCAAGCTGCGCAATATGGATCTACACTGACTATATAATGCAGTTCAATGTTGTTCAAATTGCATGGTATGCCATTCAAGCTGCATGACATGGATGTACAATAGTGGCAGTATAGTGCAGTTCAAGCTGCGCAATATGGATCTACACTGTCTGTATAATGCAGTTTAGGATGCACAATATGGATCTACACTGACTATATATAACAGTTCAATGCCATTCAAGCTGTGCAATATGGGTCTACACTGACTATATAATGCAGTTCAATGTTGTTCAAACTGCATGGCATGCCATTCAAGCTGCATGACATGGATCTACAACAGAGCAGTATACTGCAGTTCAAGCTGCGCAATATGGATCTACACTGGACATATAATGCAGTTTAAGATGCACAATATGGGTCTACACTGACTGTATAATGCAGTTCAATGTCATTCAAGCTGCCCGGCATGCCATTCAAGCTGCATGATATGGATCTACAATAGTGCCGTATATTGCACAACATGCTGCGCAATATGGATCCACACTGGACATATAATACAGTTTAAGATGCGTAATATGAGTCTACACTGACTATATAATGTAGTTCAATGCAGCAAGCTGCATGGCATGGGTCTACACTGACTATATATATGTACTTCAATGCAATTCAAGCTGCATGATATGGATCGATAATGGGCATATCGCACAGTTCAAGCTGCGCAATATGGATCTACACTGTCCATGTAATGCAGTTTAAGATGCACAATATGGGTCTTCACAAACTATATAATGCAGTTCAATTCAGTTCAGGCTACATTGCAAGGGCCTACACTGACCATATAATGCAATTCAAGCTGCATGATAAGGATTCACAATGGGTATATAATGGAGTTGAGTGCAGTTCAAGCTGCGCAGTATGGATCTACACTGGGCATATATAACGGAGTTCAAATTGCATGATATGGATCTATACTGACTATATAATGCAGTTCAAACTACAAGGTATGGGTCTACACTACACACACATATATATTGCAATTCAAACTGCATGATATGGATCTACAATGGCCATATAATGGAGTTCAGTTCAGTTCAAACTGCACAGTATGGATCTACACTGGGCATATATAATGGAGTTCAAACTGCATGATATTGGTCTACACTGACCATATAATGCAGTTCAATACAAGTCAAGCTGCATGATATGGATCAACATTGACTATATAATGCAGTTCAAACTGCGCAATATGGATCTACATTGGGCATATAATGTAGTTCAGACTGCATGATATTGGTCTACACTGACTATATAATGCAGTTCAATACAAGTCAAGCTGCATAATATGGATCAACATTGACTATATAATGTAGTTCAAGCTGCGCAATGCGGATCTACATTGGGCATATAATGCAGTTCAACACATTTCAAGCTGCATGATATGGATCAACACTGACTATATAATGCAGTTCAATTGAGTTCAGGCTGCATGATATGGATCTACACTGCCCATATAATGCAGTTCAATATAATTCAAGCTGCGCGTCATGGATCTAAACAGACTCAGTTCAAGTTGTGCAATGTGGATCTACATTGGGCATATAATGCAGTTCAAGTTGCAGGATATGTTTCCACACTGACTATATAATGCAGTTTGAACTGCATGGTGTGGATCTACACTGGGCATATAATGCAGTTCAGTCTGCACAACAGAGGTCTACACTGACCATATAACTCAGTTCAAGCCCTGGAGAAAAACTGAATGTCACCGGCGTTGACAATGTTTGGCTTTCAAAACCAAAACAATGTTGGGCCTTTGCAAAACCCACTAATAGATGTGTATAGAAAAGTGCAAAGAATCCCATAATCCACCAGTCGTCCTCCAAGAAAAAAGAACAGAGTGAGAAAAACAGAGAAAGGAGGGGAATACACGTGGTTGAAAGAAGCTCCCAAAGTCAGCCTTGCTATGTTCAACAGAACCAAAGCATATGAGTTTCATACATGATGGAAATACGCAAAGTAAGGAAGGAAGGAAGTTTCCTATCACACCCTCCATGCTCTTCTGAGTTCTCATCCTAAAAGCTCTTTTCAAGCTTCTTCCCAGGTAGAAGGATGAAAGAGGATGAAAGAAGGGCTGGAAGAGGGAAAGAAGGGATAGAATGAAGAAGGAAGGGAAGGGAGAAAGGGAAGGAAAGAAGGGATAGAAGAGGACAAGAATTGATGGAAGGGGAAGGAAGGCAAGGAAAGAGAAAAAGGAGGGGACGGAGAAAGGAGGAAAAGAAAGGAGGAAAGGCAGAAAGAAGACGATGTAAGTGGAAAAAGTAAAGGAGAAAGAAGAGGGAAAGAGAGAAAGGAAGAAGGAAAGGGGAAAGGAGGGAAGGAAGAGAGAAAAAAAGGGAAGAAAGGAGGGAAAGAAGGGGAATATTGGTATGGAAGAGGGGAAAGCAGGGAAGGGGAAAGAAGAAAGAAGGGAAGGAAGGAGGAAGGAACGGAAAGAAGAAAGGAGAAAGAAGAAAAGAAGGGGAAGAATGGAAGGAGAAAGAAAGGAAAGCAAAGGAGAAAGAAGATGGAAGGGGAAAGAAGGGGAGGAAGGGAGAAGAAAGGGGAAAAGAAGGAAGGAAAGAAGAAAAGAAGGGGGAAAGGATGGAAGGAAAGAATGGGAGAAATAAGAGAGGGAAGTGAGAAAGAAGGGGAGAAAAAAGAAGGGAGGAAGGAAGAAGGGAGAAAAAGGAAAGAGGAAAAGAAGAGAGGGAGGGGAATGAAGGAAGGAAGGAAGAAGGAAGGAAGGAAGGAAGGAAAGGAGAAGAAAGAAGAAGGGAAGGAAAGAGAAAGCAAGGAAAGCAAAGGAGAAATACGAAAAGAAGAGGAAAGAAAGGAAGGACAAATAAAGCAAAGGAGAAAGAAGGGAGGGAAGGAAAAAGAAGTAAAGAAGGGGAAAGGAAGAAAAGGAGAGGAGAAAGAAGAGAGAGGAGGAAAGAGGAGGAGGAGGAAGGGGAAGAGAAGAACAGGAAGGAGAAAGAAGAAAAAGGAGGAAAGAGGAGGAAAAGAAGAAAGAAGAAAAGAAGAGGAAAGGAAGAAGGAAAAGAAGGAGAAAGAAGGAGGAAGAAGAAAGAAGGGGGAGAGGAAGAAAGGAAAAAGAAGAAGAAGAGGAGGAAAGGGGATGAAAGGGGGAAAGAAGGGAGGAAAAGAGAGAGAAGAAAAGAAGAGGAAAGGAAGGAGAAAAAGGGAAAGCAAGAGAGGTAAGGAAGGAAGAGAGGGGGAAAGAAGAGAGGAAAAGAGAAAGAAGAAAAGAAGGGGGAAAGAAAAGAAGGATAGGAGAAAGAAGTGAGGGAAGCGGGAAAGAAGGGAAGAAAGGGGAAAAGAAGGGAGGAAAGGAGAAAGAAGAAGGGGAAGAAGCGAGGAGGAGATGTCTCTCTGCAGGAGATGAAGCCAATGGTGGGGTGGAAGTGGGCAGGGCAAAGCCTGGGACACACACATGTGTCTGTGTGGCGGGGGTTGCCTTGCACATTGCACACGGCTTGCACAACAGAGAAGAGGAGGAGGAGGAGGAGGGCAAGGGCTGGGGGTGCCCTGGGGCTGCTGCGTTGCCCCCTCCATCCATCCATCCCTCCTTCCCTCCCTCCTTCTTCCATCCCTCCATCCGGAGGCCTGAGGCCTGCATCTCTCCTTCTCCTGCCGCCGCCTGGCGCCACGGCCTTCCCTTCCACAGCCGGCTGGCTCCCGCCCGAGGCATTTTATTATGACTATTAAAGATTTTTAACTGAGAGACATTACGCAGAATCAAGGGCATGGAAAGAAAGGAAGAGAGAGAGAGAAACAGAGAAGGAAAAGCAGGACTTCCCAGCAGTTCTGCCCATCGCCTCCTCCTTCATCCCTGGCTCTCCAACATCCACCCTCTCATCATCCTCATCCTGATCCTCCAGAACCCAAAGTTACCCAATCATTTCTTTGCATTTTCCATGCAAAAAGAAGTCCTCTTCCAGGGGGATAGAAAGAAAGAAGGAAGGAGAGAAAGAAAGAGGGAAAGAAAAGTGAGAAAAAGGTGCCGTCCACCCTTTCGTCTCCCTTGAACCCCTTCGTTTTGGGGTTCAGCCCAAAGTTACCAAACCATTTCCTTGCATTTTCCATGCAAAAAGAAGTCCTCTTCCAGGAGTTTTGATTGAAATCAGAAGGGGAGAGGAAGAAAGAAAGAAGGAAAGAAAGAAAGAGGGAAAGGAAAAGGAAGAGAAAGATGCCTTTCATCCCTTTTGCCTCCTCCTTGAATCATTTCCTTGTATTTTCCATGCAAAAAGAAGTTCTTTTTCCAGGACTTCTGATTGAAATCAGAAGGGGAGAGGAAG
>NW_026847993.1:7770598-7816584 GCF_025583915.1 Anolis sagrei ordinatus | reverse complement strand
ACTACAACTCCAAAACCAAAGGACACTGCCCACCAAACCCTTCCAGTATTTTCTGTTGGTTATGTGTGCCAAAGTTTGTTCAATTCCATCGTTGGTGGGGTTCAGAATGATCTTTGACTGTAGGTGAACTATAAATCCCAGCAACTACAACTCCCAAATGTCAAGGTCTATTCCCCCCCCCCCCAACTCCATCTGTGTCCGTATTTGGGCATATGGAGTATTTGTGGCAAGATCCATCATTATTTGAGTCCACAATGATCTCTGGATGTAGGTGAACTACAACTCCAAAACGAAAGGACACTGCCCACTAGACCTTTCCAGTATTTTCTATCATGGGAGAACTGTGTGCCAAGTTTGGTTCAATTCCATCGTTGGTGGGGTTCAGAATGCGCTTTGATTGTAGGTGAACTATAAATCCCACCAACTACAACTCCCAAATGACAAACTCAATTTTTTGAGTGAAGGACATATATTGGACTGTTAGGTGTCTTGTGTCCAAATTTGGTGTCAATTTGTCCAGTGGTTTTTGAGTTCTGTAAATCCCACAAACAAACATTACATTTTTATTTATATAAGATTAATCTTTATTTATATCTTGCTTTTTCTCTCCCTAAGCAACTAAGGAATGTTATCTATATCTATCTCTCTGATGCCATATCTATCTATCTATCTATCTATCTATCTATCTATCTATCTATCTATCTATCTATCTATCTATGTAATCTCTCCAGAAATATATGGCTCCCGAGACAAACAATTTGGATTTTGGGTATCCCAGTATTGCTTCCCTCCTTTGGTTGCTTCTATATTTCCCAAACATTTTCCAAGTTTGCTCTGTGTTTGCAGTGCTTGGAGAATCACACAGAAGCTTACTCTTCAGCGCCTGCTACCTGCACGAGGAGACAGTGCAGCAAAAATCAAAAATTTGGGGAGAGTTGAGCTCCTAGGGCGAAAAAGGCAGGATAGAAATAAAGATGACAATAATGTATTATTATTATTATGTATGATGGAGAGAGAGCTGCCAGGTGTACAAGCTGGGTTCAGAAAAGGCAGAGGAACCAGAGACCAAATGGCCAATATCCAGATGTTGGAGAATGGAGAAAGGCAGGGAGTTCCAGAAAAAACATCTATTTTTGTTTTATTGACGATTCTAAAGCCTTGGACTGTGTGGATCATAATAAATTTTGGCAATTTCTTGGTGGGATGGGCATCCCAAGCCCCCTTCCCTCTCTCCTGAGGAATCTGTACAAGGACCAAGTAGAACTGACCATGGAACAAGAGACGGGTTCAAGATTGGGAAAGGCGTACGGCAGGGTTGTGTCCCCTCACCCAACCTATTCACCTTGTATGCAGAACCCCCCTCGATGGACTGTCACCTTGTCGTGGTGAGGGGGCTTGCGTGTTCCGATGAACCTGTAGGCACAACAACTGGAGTCGTGCACTCCCAGGAGTGGCTGCGGGGGAGGTTCCAGACCAAGCACAGTCCGAAGACCCAAAGACCTCAACGGCGGAGCAGGCGGAGGATAACATGGCACATGTTACAACGGCTGCGAAGGCGGAAGAAGGCTGCAACAGACTGAGAAGCCACGGTCATTGTGTTAAACTACACCACCAGTGGAACCTCACTCTGTGAAGACTGTGTGTTGATCAGTTGTGCACTGACCTCCACACATTAAAAAAACCCAGGCGTCTTCCAAAGGACAAACGTCAGCTTGCTGGAAGAAGCAAAGACCACCAGCATTGAAGCGATGGTCCTCCGCCATCAACTCCGCTGGACCGGCCACGTTGTCCGGATGCCCGACCACCATCTCCCAAAGCAGTTGCTCTACTCCGAACTCAAGAACGGAAAACGGAATGTTGGTGGGCAGGAAAAGAGATTTAAAGATGAGCTCAAAGCCAACCTTAAAATCTCTGGCATAGACACTGAGAACTGGGAAGCCCTGGCCCTTGAGCGCTCCAGCTGGAGGTCAGCTGTGACCAGCAGTGCTGCAGAATTCGAGGAGGTACGAGTGGAGGGTGAAAGGAGAAAACATGCCAAGAGGAAGGCGTCAAGCCAACCCCGACCGGGACCGCCTTCCACCTGGAAACCAATGCCTTCACTGTGGGAGAAGATGCGGGTCAAGAATAGGGCTCCACAGCCACCTACGAATCCACAAGGAAACCCATCATGGAAGACCATCTTACTCATCCAACGAGGGATTGCCTAAGTAAGTAAGTAAATAAGTATGCAGAACACATCATGCAACATGCGGGGCTTGACAAATGCAAGGCTGGAGTGAAAATTGCTGGGAGAAACATTAACAACCTTAGATATGCAGATAATACCACTTTGATGGCCGAAAGCGAGGAGGAGCTGAGGAGCCTTCTAATCAAGGTGAAAGAAGAAAGCGCAAAAGCTGGGTTGCAGCTAAACATCAAAAACCCCAAGATTATGGCAACAAGAATGATTGACAACTGGGAAATAGAGGGAGAAAATGTGGAGGCCGTGACAGGGTTTGTATTTCTAGGCGCAAAGATGACTGCAGATGCAGACTGTGGCCAGGAAATCAGAAGACGCTTCCTTCTTGGGAGGAGAGCAATGTCCAGTCTCGATAAAATAGTAAAGAGTAGAGACATCAGACTGGCAACAAAGATCCATTGCCTAGTCAAAGCCATGGTATTCCCTGTAGTCACCTATGGATGTGAGAGCTGGACCTTAGGGAAGGCTGAGCGAAGGAAGAGAGATGCTTTTGAGCTGTGGTGTTGGAGGAAAGTGTTGAGAGTGCCTTGGACTGCGAGAAGATCCAACCAGTCCATCCTCCAGGAAAGAAAGCCCGGCTGCTCATTGGAGGGAAGGAGACGAGAGACAAAGATGAAGTCCTTTGGCCACACCATTTATTTATCGTGTCATGAGCAACCAGACAATTGTATTACATTTTTAACAAAACAAACAAACAAAGAGACAAAACACAAAATTTGCAAGCTTGGTAGTTGATTAAATGTCCTTTGACCAGTATCTGGCCACTTGGAGTGCCTCTGGTGTTGCTGCAAGAAGGTCCTCCATTGTGCATGTGGCAGGGCTCAGGTTGCATCGCAGCAGGTGGTCAGTGGTTGGCTCTTCTCCGCACTCACATGTCGTGGACTCCACTTTGTGGCCCCATTTCTGAAGGTTGGCTCTGCATCTCGTGGTGCCAGAGTGCAGTCTGTTCAGCGCCTTCCAAGTCTTCTGTGTGCCCAGGGGGGAGTCTCTCATTTGGGATCAGCCATTGATTGCGGTTCTGAATTTGAGCCTGCCACTTTTGGACTCTCACTTGCTGAGGTGTTCCAGCGAGTGTCTCTGTAGATCTTAGAAAACTATTTCTAGATTTAAGTCGTTGACATGCTGGCTGATACCCAAACAGGGGATGAGCTGGAGATGTCTCTGCCTTGGTCCTTTCACTATTGGCTGCTACTTCCCAGCAGATGTCAGGTGGTGCAATACCGGCTAAACAGTGTAATTTCTCCAGTGGTGTAGGGCGCAGACACCCATGATAATGCAGCATGTCTCATTAAGAGCCACATCTACTGTTTTAGCATGGTGAGATGTGTTCCACACTGGGCATGCATACTCAGCAGCAGAGTAGCATAGCGCAAGGGCAGATGTCTTCACTGTGTCTGGTTGTGATCCCCAGGTTGTGCCAGTCAGCTTTCGTATGATATTGTTTCTAGCACCCACTTTTTGCTTGATGTTCAGGCAGTGGTTCTTGTAGGTCAGAGCATGGTCCAGAGTGACTCCTCCCAGGTATCTGGGTGTGCTGCAATGCTCCAGTGGGATTCCTTCCCAGGTAATCCTCAGAGCTCGGGATGCTTCTCTGTTCTTAAGGTGAAAGGCACATGTCTGTGTTTTAGATGGATTAGGGATCAGCTGGTTTTCCCTGTAATAGGCAGTAAGAGCACCTAGAGCTTCAGAGAGCTTCTGTTCTACCATCTCAAAGCTCCCTGCTTGAGCGGTGATGGCACGATCATCAGCATAGATGAAACTCTCTGTCCCTTCTGGCAGTGGCTGGTCATTTGTGTAGATGTTGAACATGGATGGAGCAAGCACGCTCCCCTGAGGCAGGACGTTCTTCTGTTTCCGCCATCTGCTTCTCTGGCCCTGGAACTCAACAAAAAAGCTCCTGTTTTGTAGCAGGTTTCCTATGAGGCGGGTGAGGTGGTAGTCCTTTGTGATATTATACATTTTTCTCAGGAGGAGGCGGTGGTTCACAGTATCATAGGCTGCTGACAAGTCTATGAAGACAGCTCCTGTGATCTGCTGCCTTTCAAAGCCATCTTCTATGTGCTGAGTCAGGTTCAGCACTTGCGATGTGCAGCTTTTGCCTTTCCTGAAGCCAGCTTGCTGTGGAATCAGACATGGGTCTATTTTTTCCATAATTCTATGCAGAATGAGTCTCTCCAGAACTTTGTAGAGGTGGCACAACAGGGAGATTGGTCTGTAGCTTTTTGGATCATTACGGTCTTTGCCTGGCTTCAAGATGGCGATGACTCTTGCTTTCCTCCAGATTTTGGGGATCTGACAGGATGCAGTGCAGTTGTTCATCAGCTCCAGCAGCCAGCGCCTTGCTTTTGGGCCAAAGTTCTTGATTTTTTCCATCCATAGCTGCTTGGATGATTCCACAGATATATAAACTCAATTTTCCTAGTTCCAACAGACCTTACTACCTCCGAGGATGCTTGCCATAGATGCAGGCGAAACATCAGGAGAGAATGCCTCTAGAACATGGCCATATAGCCTGGAAAAACCTACAACAACCCAGTGATTCCGGCCATGAAAACCTTCGACAACGCATTAATTCTGCTGTGTAGACGCAGCCTTGGTTTGGAGAAATGCAATATATTTCTTTTCTTAAAAAATTATCCCCTGCAAGAGGGATGAAGGGAAACTTTCCTCTTCCTCCTCTTCTTCCTCCGGAGGGGAAAAGAGCGCTCGATTATTTATTTATTTGTTTGTTTCCCCCCCAAAAGTACAAAACTCCAGGAGAAAAAAAGGGGAAATTTTCTCATTAAAGTTACATCCCTGCAGTTAGTTCAATTACTTGATATATGCAGAAGATGTTGTAAATTTAAAGATTTAAATAGCTTACAAAGATGCCCCGGGCTCCATCAGTTAATTTCCTTAATTTATGGATATTTTTTTCTCTCTCTCTTTTTAGCTCAGCTTCAGAAAAAAGGGGTAGGGAAGGAAGAAAGGAAAGAAAGGAGGAGAAGGAGGAGGAGGAGGAGGAAAGGGGAGAAAAGAGAACTAGGTCAAGGGAGAGATTGGCATCCGGCCCCAGCTCCCCGGCTTTTTTGTCCTGTCCATCAGAGCTTTCCTCTCCTCCTCCCTTTCTCTTTCTCGTTCACTTCTTCTTCCTTCTCCCCTCTTCCCTTTTTCTTCCTCCTTCTTCCTCTGCCTTTGCCCTTCCATCTTCTCTTCCTTCAGGCTAAGGAAGGGAAAAGAGGAGAAGATGGAAAAAGAGAAGAAGGAAAAGAGAGAAGGAGGGAGAAAGAGAAGAAGGAAGGGTGGAAGAAGAAAGGAGGAAGACAAGATAAATATGGCAGAAGAGAAGGGCAAAGAAGAAAAGAGGAATGAGAAGAAGGAAAGGACAAGATGGTAGAAGGAAAAAGGAGAGAAGGAAAGCAAAGATGGGAGAAGATGGAAAAAGAGAAGAAGGAAAAGAGAGTAGGAGGGAATAAGAGAAGAAGAAAAAGAAAGAAAGAGGGAGACAGAGAAGAAGGAAGGCTGGAAGAATAAAGGAGGAAGACAAGGAAATATGGCAGAAGAGAAGGGCAAAGAAGGAAAGAGAAAAGAGAAGAAGGAGAAGATGGTAAAAAGGAAAAAGAAGAGAAGGAAGGGAAAGAGGGGAGAAAATGGAAAAGGAGAAAAGGAAAAGAGAGACGGAGGGAAAAAGAGAAGAAAGAAAGACAGAAGAAGAAAGGAGGAAGACAAGGAAATATGGCAGAAGAGAAGGGCAAAGAAGGAAAAAAGAAAAGAGAAGAAGGAAAGGAGAAGATGGTAGAAGGAAAAAGAAGAGAAGGAAGGGAAAGAGGGGAGAAGATGGAAAAAGAGAAGAAGAAAGAGAGAGGTGGGAGAAAGAGAAGAAGGAAGGGCGGAAGAAGAAAGAAGACAAGGAAATATGGTGGGAGAGAAGTCAGGCTTTTCAAGGTATGGGCGCAGCTGGCGCACAAGTTTTAACTGTGCAAAAGCTCTCCCGGCCACCGCCAAGACGTGGGGTTCCAGGCTCAGTGATGAATCCAGGAGAACTCCCAAGCTGTGAATCTGCATCTTCAGGGGGAGTGTAACCCCATCCAACACAGGCTGTAACCAGCCAATCCCTCCCCAATGCCAGAAATACAGCTTAATGGCGGAACATTAGAAAATGTTGACCATTTCCACTCCCTTGGCAGCCACCTCTCCACCAAAGTCAACATCAACACCGAAATACAACACTGCCTGAGCTCTGCGAGTGCAAACATTTTTCCGAATGAAGCAGAGAGTGTTTGAGGACCGGATCATCCGTAGGGATACCAAGGTGCTTGTTTATAGAGCTATTGTCCTCCCAACCCTGCTCTATGCCTGCAAAACGTGGACTGTCAACAGACATCACATGCAACTCCTGGAACGATTCCATCAGCATTGCCTCCGGAAAATCCTGCCAATCTTTTGGGAAGACAAGTGGACAAATGTCAGCGCGATGGAAGAAGCAAAGACCACTAGCATTGAAGCGATGGTCCTCCGCCATCAACTGGACCGGTCACATTGTCTGGATGCCCGACCACCCTCTCCCAAAGCAGATGTTCTTCTCCGAACTCAAGAACGGAAAATGGAATGTTGGTGGACAGGAAAAGAGATTGAAAGATGGGTTCAAAGCCAACGTTAAAACTCTGGCATAGACACTGAGAACTGGGAAGCCCTGGCCCTTGAGTGCTCCAGCTGGGGATCAGCTGTGACCAGCAGTGCTGCAGAATTTGAAGTGGCATGAATGGAGGGCGAAAGAGACAAACGTGCCAAGAGGAAGGCGCATCAAGCCAACCCCAACCGAGACCGCCTCCCACCTGGAAGCCAATGCCCTCACTGTGGGAGAAGATGCAGAGCAAGAAGAGGGCTCCACAGTCACCTATGGACCCACCCTGGAACATTATTCATTATTTATTTATTTACTGTACTCGTATACCGCCTTTCTCAGCCAATTGGCGACTCAAGGCAGTTTCCAACAAATCAGTATACATAAAACATAATATAGATAAAAAAAAACATTAAACAGTGTAAGACATCACAAAAACAATAAAAGCAACATCATCAGCGTCTCATTATTCTCAAGCATTGTCCAATTCCATTGTCAGGTCATTCGATTTCCTATATTAGCTACTCTGTATTTGTAAACGCTTGCTCGAATAGCCACGTTTTAACTTGCCTCCGAAATGTCAAGAGGGAGGAGCAGGTCTGATCTCCCTAGGGAGGGCGTTCCATAGCCGAGGGTCCACCACTGAGAAGGCCCTGTCTCTCGTCCCCGCCAAAGGTGCTTGTGACGAAGGCGGGACCAAGAGCAGGGCCTCCCCAGATGATTTTAAAGTCCTCAGAGGTTCGTAAGGGGAGGTACGTTCGGACAGGGAGGGAGGGAGCAGATCTGATCTCCCTAGGGAGGGCATTCCATAGCTGAGAGGCCACCACTGAGAAGGCCCTGTCTCTTGTCCCTGCCAAATGTGCTTGTGACGAAGGCGGGACCGAGAGCAGGGCCTCCCCAGATGATTTTAAAGTCCTCAGAGGTTCGTAAGGGGAGGTACGTTCGGACAGGGAGGGAGGGAGCAGATCTGATCTCCCTAGGGAGGGCATTCCATAGCTGAGAGGCCACCACTGAGAAGGCCCTGTCTCTTGTCCCTGCCAAACGTGCTTGTGACAAAGGCGGGACCGAGAGCAGGGCCTCCCCAGATGATTTTAAAGTCCTCAGAGGTTCGTAAGGGGAGGTACGTTCGGACAGGGAGGGAGGGAGCAGATCTGATCTCCCTAGGGAGGGCATTCCATAGCTGAGAGGCCACCACTGAGAAGGCCCTGTCTCTTGTCCCTGCCAAACGTGCTTGTGACAAAGGCGGGACCGAGAGCAGGGCCTCCCCAGATGATCTTAAAGTTCTCAGAGGTTCGTAAGGGGAGATACATTTGGACAGGGCGGGAGGGAGCAGATCTGATCTCCCTAGGGAGGGTGTTCCATAGCCGAGGGGCCACCACTGAGAAGGCCCTGTCTCTTGTCCCCTGCCAAACATGCTTGTGACAAAGGCGGGACCGAGAGCAAGGCCTCCCTAGATGATCTTAAAGTCCTCAGAGGTTCATAAGGGGAGATATGTTTGGACAGGTAAGTTGGGCTAGAACTGTTTAGGGCTTTATAGGCCAAAGCCAGCACTTTGAATTGGGCCCGGTAGCAAACTGGCAGCCAGTGGAGCTGACACAACAAGGGGGTTGTATGCTCCCTGAGTGCCGCCTGTTAGCAACCTGGCTGCCATTCGTTGGACTAATTGAAGCTTCTAGACCGCCTTCAAAGGCAACCCCACGTAGAGAGCATTGCAGTAGTCTATACGGGATGTAACCAGAGCTTGGACTACCGTGGCCAAGTCAGACTTCCCAACGTACGGGCACAGCTGGCGCACAAGTTTTAACTGTGCAAATGCTCCACTGGTCACCTACTTGGACAACGAGGGATCGCCTAAGTAAGTAAGTAAGTAAGTAAGTAAGTAAGTAACCCTATGCCCTGTTCTGTACTGAAAAAGTCTTCCTTTTTGCTGGACTTTGCAAAAGTTTTTGCCCCTCTTCCATCTCAAGCCGAAAAGGTTTAAGGGTGGAAGAAAATACCAGGAACGCAAGAGGTTTGTGCAATGCAAACCTATGCATATCTTGCAATTTGCCGTTCTCCTTTCTTCTCCTTCCCGTCCGCACTTGTTTGGGTCCCTGCGAATATATATCCATACAAATTAACACTTGAAACGATGCCATGCAAACGACGACGCAGGGAAAAAAAATATGTATTTCCAGCCTCGTCGTTTTCCTCTTTATTTCCCCCCACTAGATGAAGTTTCTAAGATTTGCAAGGTACGTGTCAAGGACGGGGGATATAAATGGTTTTTGTATTTATTCGCAACTCCAAGACTAATTGCTTCTCTCTGCCTCAAGGCCAAGAGATTGGTTTTTAATATGACACTTCAAAAGTCTTCGCACAACTACAGAGATGCTCAAAGTGTCATTGTTTTAAGAAGAAGTCTCACGGTGCTTTTGGTGACCCTGGAAAAAAAATATATAAAGACGAAATCACATGAAAATCTCTTCCTCCAGTGCCGTCGGTCCTTTCTCTTGCATTCTCCCCCCTTTTCCTTTCCTCATTTAAAGCCCAAACTATTTAAAAACTGTACAAAGGGGGAGAAAAACATATTAAATACGAACGCCGCAACCAAGAGACGCGGTTTCAAAAGGAAGCCTTGCTTGCCCTTTGCGAAACCCATCCGCATTCATGAGCGGAGACTTGTGATCTTGTTCCGTACGGAACTTCTCCATTAATGCCAAAGAGAAGACCGTCTCGTTTGGAGGTGTTTTTAATTTCTTGTTGTTGTTGTTGTCGTCGCCTTTAATTTATTTATTTTTATTAATTTATTTCTTTATCGTGTCAGTATCAACCAGATATTTGTATTACATTTTTAGCAAAACAAAACAAACAGATAAAACACAAAGTTTGCAAGTTTGGTAGTTGATTAAATGTCCTTTGACCAGTATCTGGCCACTTGGAGTGCCTCTGGTGTTGATGCCAAGCCCCCCCCCCCAAATATTTGTAGTTCGCCAAGGGCCGGACGATGGATTCTGTTGCTTCCTGACCCAGCACACATAACTGGGTTCCTGTTTCCTCTCTGTGAATTCTCTGGCTTGTGCACTGGACCCTGGCCCCTGATCAGGGAAATGTAGTTTCCCGGGTCTCGGCTGGGAGATGCAGTTCTCTAAGGGACATTGCCCCACACTTCATCGTTTGGAAACTCTTTGCGGACCTTTCTTGCCATCACTTGTTGACTTGATGCCCTATCATCATGAACTTCCTCCACGATCTCAAAACCAAGCCTCTTGGGGAGAATGGCCCCCCCTCCCTCCTGTGTGAGTGCGTGCCCTTGCTAAAAAGATCATACCTCAAGAACTCTGCTGATTGCCCTTATCAATTGCTGTGGTTTCCTAATAAACTTTGCTGGGATGGGATGGGGACCCCCTTTTCCATGATCTGTGGGTTTATGAAAGTCTATGAAGAATATATGTATGAAGTATAGGATATGGAATGAGATGTACCCTCGCCTTTTCCCTACCCTTTCCCTCTGAACTTTGCCCCACTAAGAAGGAATGTGGCCTGGGATTACAGTTAAAGGAATCCAATTTCCTTGGAAAGGACCCCATTCATATTTACAGTGCATGGACAAATACTGACAGGTCTATGGCTTTGTTTTCAGAGTCAGACAAACAAAAGCCAGAAATCTGTCAGCCAAAAGCCCGGAAAAACAGACTGATTAAGCCAATCATGGTGTTTTGTGTACGCTCCCCTGTGACAAAGGACTCCCTTCGCCACAGGGTTGAGATCCAGACACCACCCATAGCCACCCTTATTCTCCTATACACATCTTTTATCGGAACCCAGGAAATCCCTTGTCTCCCCTTCCGCCTCCCTGCCGTGCAAAGAACAAAGGGTGTTCAATCAGCTGGCGGACACCTCCCAGGCACTCCGCCCCCTATGAGCTGTCAAACCAGGTCCCACCTCCTGGTCGCTGATTGGACCATCCTCAGAAGCGCTAGAAAGGCTCCGATTGGCCCCCTGGAGACAACAGCGCCCGGCGATTGGAGGGAAGGCGGGACATACGGCCCGGCCTCCTCCCAGCTGTTCCAGGGACAGCCAATCAGGGCGAAGCCAGCTGACGGAGGGCGGGAGGGATTTTCAAACTGTTTTTCCTTTGTTCTGACAATATAAAAATGCCTGTAACTTCCATGAATGTATGCTTATGGTGGAAATATCCCTGTAATGCATCTGATCTCAGCTGAATCACAATAAAACGCTTCGGTCGCAGATCTCCTCTTCAGCCTCTGGTGAGATTGATTTTCAACGGTTTCGCGCTTTTCGAATTGGCATCCGCTGGCCGCTCACCAAGGTATAGGACCCCTTTCGCGGTCCTCAGGGACTCCCCTCGCTGGGAGAACCCCCAAAAAAGGGCTCGATATCATTTGGCTTTACCACGAAGGGACTGCTGCTTGAGGTTCCAGACTAAATTATAGCCTAAATTCTCAAGCAGGCGCCTTGGACTGATTCTTTGGGCCAGCAGCGAAGGAGGAGCGGCTTGGGAAAAGAGGCGCCTCTCCCAATTCGGACCTTCATTTGACCAGCTAACCAAAACTACAAATTCTCCCGCTGCCACCTCCTCCCAAGCTCTGACCTAGGGTTTCAGCACAAAGGAGCGCCAGGGAAGCCTTGATCTAAGGACTTCCAGGAAGAGGAGCGACCGACGCGGAAAAGGGGGGAAGAAAACGTCCGGACGGGTAAGAAATCAACCGCGGGCTGCCTTGGCTGTCAGGTGGGAGGGGTTCTAGACTGTCCCGAACCAGCTTCGGAGTTGGCCCACTGGGAAGGGATCCTCTGGGACTCGGTAACAAATTCCTGACTGGGGGTGGCAAACATCCAGGCGTCTGAGGTCCAGGCCTTGCAATTCAGCTCGCTTTTGCGGACCTGACGGGAGCTACGTGGGAAAGGGAGTCCTCCCCTTTTGACTGCCTAGCTGTCAGGTGCTGATCGCCCCGAGCTCTCCTGCCCAGGAACTCTTCAGGTTCTGGCCCACCTTGCGGTTGGGGGGGGGCTACCCTGATTAACCACTGGTTTGTGGGGCTACCAGGAGAGAGGGGCGCATGTCATTCTGGGATCAAACGTCCTGTCTCATCGGAAACACCAAAAGCAAGAATACTGGCGGAATGGGACAGGGTTGCGTTGCACCGCCAACGCAGGCCAGTAGGGTAAAATGCAGCATGAGGAAGCGACCCACTGGGCCGCGGGAAGGTGGAGCTTCGTGGTCCCCTCATGGTGATTTGGGGGGGGCAGATGGACCGAGCTTGCCTGACTTTTTGCCTTTTTGCCCCATGCCGGATGGGGGTGGAGGGAGGAGACTGTGCCCAATCTTTACCATGCAGGAGAAAGGTTACAGACCCCCCCTTCTCCCAGAAACCCCCCTCCAGACCTTTTACCTCCCCCTAAGGAGGAATTCTCCCTTTTGAAGAAATTGCTTGCTCCCCTACCATCCCATTCCCATTTCTCTTTACCCAATCTCCCTGACTCTTTCCCTTCCCAACCCCTCCATTTCCCTATTCCCCATTTATGATATGTCTGCATTTATATGCCCCCTCCGTTTTGCTTTTTTTCTGCCCCTTGAGGAAATGATCAGGGAAATTCTTCGCTCCCCTCCTCTCCTGCTTTCTCCTGTGCCACCTTTTTCCTTCCTTCAGATGGAAAAGGGAGGCATTGCTCATTCCCTTCTTCACCAAGCTACTACAAATCCCTTTCTTTCAAAAGCTAAATCTTCAGTGCCTTGTGTGTTTCTCCCCACCAGGAGAGACCCTGCCACTGATGTGACTCAGCTGCCTTGCAAAAGTCTGTCTCTCTCTCTCTCTCTCCCTGCTTTCCCCTTTTCTCTCTAAAGAACCAGACCTCGCCAAAGAGTTCCATGTGCTTGTGAAATGTCTCTGAAACCCACTCTCTCTCTCTCTCTCTCTCTCTCTCTTCTCCCTCCCCTTCCATCTTCTAAGAAGCCAGTGTTTTGTGAATTCTTTCCTCTATCTCCCAGAGAAATCCTGCTGCTCCCTCTTACCTCCTTCTTCTCAACCCCAAGGAAGAGATGTTCCAGAAGCATTCCCTCCTGACATTTCACCCACATCTATGGTTAAGTCTCTCTCTCACATACACAGTCCCTCTGATGCTTTTTTCCTTCCTGGCCCTTCCTCCCTCCCCTTTCCCTGAGCGCATGTATGTGTATGTCTAAATTATCCCATTAACTGCCTTAAATATGAGGAGGACGTCGAGCTCCAGGGGTCCCCTCTGCACAGTGAAGAGGCCGCCAGACATCAGATCGAACTGTGGGACCCATAATCCACTCCTGCCGCTGAGGACAACTACCTGGGTGAGGTGGACGATGGGAGGTCTGTGGACTTTCCTGTGTGGAACCCAGATGGCACAGGAAGATCCTAGGAGAGCGGGACCAGACCCCATGCCGCCCAGAAGAGACAGCCCCCCCTAGAGGCTGATCTGAGCCCCCACGGGGGAATGCCATCGCAGGAGGAGCAACCAGGATCCCACAGCAACTGCCATGAAGGAAGGAGGCCCTGCCCGTTCCAGAAGCTGTGCAGAGGAGTGGCCCAAAGGAGACCACTGAAGTCCTCACTAGGTATGAAAGTTTTTCCCTTTGTCTCCCCACTAACTACCCTTGGGCCGGGAGGGGGGGGGGGGGGGCTGTAAACCTTCTCTCTGACTGTCCTAGACACTATCCCTGAGTCTCTGTGATGATGGAGAGCCGGACCTGTCTGCGGTCACCAGGAGGCGCCACGGCAGAAGGAGTAGCAAGGCTGAGCCCCATCTTCTTCTTCGGCTGCTCTCCTTGTTTCAGTACCAAGGGAGGAGCCAGCGCCCCCAGGAGGCCTGAGGACCACTGCCAGATGGGAGAATTCCACCATGTGCCAACCTTCTCCATCGGGGACTCACTCGGGACCCCTGAGTGCTCCATGCTGACTGCAGTCTAGAAAGAGGCCCTGGGTGCTTGGGGGGGGGGGGATTGTCGAGGCTTGGGAAAATGAGTGTGGCCATTTTCCAGCCTCGAAGGGAGGATTTGATGCCAAGCCCCCCCCCCCAAATATTTGTAGTTCGCCAAGGGCCGGACGATGGATTCTGTTGCTTCCTGACCCAGCACACATAACTGGGTTCCTGTTTCCTCTCTGTGAATTCTCTGGCTTGTGCACTGGACCCTGGCCCCTGATCAGGGAAATGTAGTTTCCCGGGTCTCGGCTGGGAGATGCAGTTCTCTAAGGGACATTGCCCCACACTTCATCGTTTGGAAACTCTTTGCGGACCTTTCTTGCCATCACTTGTTGACTTGATGCCCTATCATCATGAACTTCCTCCACGAACTCAAAACCAAGCCTCTTGGGGAGAATGGCCCCCCCTCCCTCCTGTGTGAGTGCGTGCCCTTGCTAAAAAGATCATACCTCAAGAACTCTGCTGATTGCCCTTATCAATTGCTGTGGTTTCCTAATAAACTTTGCTGGGATGGGATGGGGACCCCCTTTTCCATGATCTGTGGGTTTATGAAAGTCTATGAAGAATATATGTATGAAGTATAGGATATGGAATGAGATGTACCCTCGCCTTTTCCCTACCCTTTCCCTCTGAACTTTGCCCCACTAAGAAGGAATGTGGCCTGGGATTACAGTTAAAGGAATCCAATTTCCTTGGAAAGGACCCCATTCATATTTACAGTGCATGGACAAATACTGACAGGTCTATGGCTTTGTTTTCAGAGTCAGACAAACAAAAGCCAGAAATCTGTCAGCCAAAAGCCCGGAAAAACAGACTGATTAAGCCAATCATGGTGTTTTGTGTACGCTCCCCTGTGACAAAGGACTCCCTTCGCCACAGGGTTGAGATCCAGACACCACCCATAGCCACCCTTATTCTCCTATACACATCTTTTATCGGAACCCAGGAAATCCCTTGTCTCCCCTTCCGCCTCCCTGCCGTGCAAAGAACAAAGGGTGTTCAATCAGCTGGCGGACACCTCCCAGGCACTCCGCCCCCTATGAGCTGTCAAACCAGGTCCCACCTCCTGGTCGCTGATTGGACCATCCTCAGAAGCGCTAGAAAGGCTCCGATTGGCCCCCTGGAGACAACAGCGCCCGGCGATTGGAGGGAAGGCGGGACATACGGCCCGGCCTCCTCCCAGCTGTTCCAGGGACAGCCAATCAGGGCGAAGCCAGCTGACGGAGGGCGGGAGGGATTTTCAAACTGTTTTTCCTTTGTTCTGACAATATAAAAATGCCTGTAACTTCCATGAATGTATGCTTATGGTGGAAATATCCCTGTAATGCATCTGATCTCAGCTGAATCACAATAAAACGCTTCGGTCGCAGATCTCCTCTTCAGCCTCTGGTGAGATTGATTTTCAACGGTTTCGCGCTTTTCGAATTGGCATCCGCTGGCCGCTCACCAAGGTATAGGACCCCTTTCGCGGTCCTCAGGGACTCCCCTCGCTGGGAGAACCCCCAAAAAAGGGCTCGATATCATTTGGCCTCTGATGTTGCTGCAAGAAGGTCCTCCATGGTGCATGTGGCAGGGCTCAGGTTGCATTGCAGCAGGTGGTCAGTGGTTTGCTCTTCTCCACACTTGCATGCCGTGGACTCCACTTTGTGGCCCCATACAAAACAAACAAACAAACAAACAAACAAACAAACAGACAAAACACAAAATTTGCAAGCTTGGTAGTTGATTAAATGTCCTTTGACCAGTATCTGGCCCCTTGGAGTGCCTCTGGTGTTGCCGCAAGAAGGTCCTCCATTGTGCATGTGGCAGGGCTCAGGTTGCATTGCAGCAGGTGGTCAGTGGTTTGCTCTTCTCCACACTTGCATGTCGTGGACTCCACTTTGTGGCCCCATACAAAACAAACAAACAAACTCTTTAATTAAACGACATAAGATGCTTATTGCTGTGACCTTTGGACCCCTTCCTAGTAATCAATATTCTCAACTGAAATTTTTTTTGCAAAACTTAAGGTGTGTCTACACTGTAGAATTAACGCAGTTTGATACCACTTTAAACTGCCATGGCTCAGCGCTATGTGATCCTGGGAATTGTGGTTTTCCAAGCTCTTTTGCCTTCTTTTGGTGCATCTACATTGCAGAATTGATGCAGTTTGACACCATGGATCAACGCTATGTGATCTTGGGAGTTGTTGTTTTCCAAGCTCTTTTGGGTGCATTTACACTGTACAATTGATGCAGTTTGACCCCACTTTAAACGTCCATGGATCAATGCTATGTAATCCTGGGAATTGTGGTTTTCCAAGTTCTTTTGGATGCATCTACACTGTAGAATTGATGCAGTTTGATAGCAGTCTCAACGTCCATGAATCAACACTATGTGATCCCAGGAGTTGTAGTTTTTTAAGCCTTCTTTTGCTGCATCTACATTGCAGAATTGATGCAGTTTGACACCACTTTAAACTGCCATGGATCAACGCTATGTAATCCTGGGAATTGTGGATTTCCAAGCTCTTTTGGATGCATCTACACTGTAGAATTAACACCGGTTTCCAAGCTCTTTTGGGTGCATCGACACTGTAAAATTGATGCAGTTTGATAGCAGACTCAACGTCCATGAATCAACGCTATGTGATCCTGGGAGTTGTAGTTTTCTAAGCTCTTTTGCCTTTTCTGGGTGCATCTACACTGTATAATTAATGCAGTTTGATATCACTTTAAACTGGTGTGGCCCAGCACTATGGAATCCTGGCAGTTGTAGTTTTCCAAGCTCGTTTGCCTTCTTTTGGTGCATCTACATTGTATAATTAATGCAATTTGACACCACTTTAAACTTCCATGGCTCAACGTCATATGATTCTGGGAGTTGTAGTTTTCCAAGCTCTTTTGCCTTCTTTTGGTGCATCTACATTGCAGAATTTGACACCACTTTAAACGTCCATGGCTCAACGCCATATGATTCTGGGAGTTGTAGTTTTCCAAGCTGTTTTGTCTCCTCTGGGTGCATCTACACTGTATAATTAATGCAGTTTGACAGCACTTTAGACTTCCATTCTCAATGCTATCGAATCCTGGGATTTGTAGCTTTAAGGAGACTTTTGCCTTCTCTGGGTGCATCTACATTGTAAAATTGATGCAGTTTAATACCACTTTAAACTGCAATGCCTCAATTCTATCAGATCCTGAGAATTGTAGTTTGACAAGTTCTTTTCTGGGTGCATCTACATTGTAGAATTGATGCAGTTTGATACCACTTTAAACTGCCATGCCTGAATGCTATCTGATCCTGAGAATTGTAGCTTTGCAAAGTCCTTTGCAATCTCCGTGTGCATCTACACTGTAGAACTGATGCAGTTTGACACCACTTCAAACTGCCACGGCTCAATGCTATGGAATTGTGGGAGTTGTAGTTTTACTAAGACTATTGTCAACTATTGCAGACTACTACAGATCCCAAGAATCCATCACACCGAGCCCAGTGACACCGGTTCAAGTGATGTCAAACTGAATCCATTCATCCAGTGCAGATTTCCAAAAAGAATTGAGAAAAGTCTACTTGCTTTGTGCGCAGAAAAGGGACGATTTTGTGCAGAATGAATGCAAAGAGTCTCTTCTTGGAATACTTCCTTGAGAAGCTTATTTTTCAACCTATTTTCCAAATATTCTACATGTTTGGAAACGCACTTGGTTGTGCCCTTTGCATGCCAAACGGGGAGCGAATCCTTGCTTCTCAAGAGCGATACTAGACTTCTTTATCCGACCGTTGCTGTCTAAAGTCTCCTTATCATTGGCTTTTTTCTCCTTGCAAAGCAATAAATCTGTGGCCTTCTCCGCTCGCTCCCTTGTCTTGCTTTTCTCCGTCTTTCTTGCAAGGAAAAACATAAAAGGTCACCGGGTTTGCAAGCGAGACGTCTATTTTTACTTCCTTTCCCAGCCTTTTCTCGTTCTTTCTCTCTTTTGAGCTTGAGCTTCGAAACCCACCTGGAAGGTTTTCTTCCAAGACCTTCATTCGGGGACAATTCCATCCTAGATTTTCCATCACAGACATCCCAGTGTTCCTGACTCTTTCCATTGGTGTGGAATTTGCATGACCCTGCCAATGTCCTCCACCAACACCACACTGCCCACCACCCAAGTGAAGGCTTTCATTCAGGGACAATTCCATCCTAGATTTTCTGTTTTTCCTCCACCACAGACATCCCAGTGTTCCTCACTCTTTCCATTGGTGTGGAATTTGCATGACCCTGCCATTGTCCTCCACCAACACCTCACTGCCCACCACCCAAGTGAAGGCTTTCATTCGGGGACAATTCCATCCTAGATTTTCTGTTTTTCCTCCACCACAGGCATCCCAGTGCTCCTGAATCTCTCAATTGGGGTGGAATTTGCATGACCCTGCCCACTTCTTCTCTCTTAGCCCTGCCAATGTCCTCCACCAACACCGCACTGCCCACCACCCAAGTGAAGGCTTTCATTCGGGGACAATTCCATCCTAGATTTTCTGTTTTTCCTCCACCACAGGCATCCCAGTGGTCCCGACTCTCTCCATTGGTGTGGAATTTGCATGACCCTGCCATTGTCCTCCACCAACACCTCACTGCCCACCACCCAAGTGAAGGCTTTCATTTGGGGACAATTCCATCCTAGATTTTCTGTTTTTCCTCCACCATAGGCATCCCTGTGCTCCTGACTCTCTCCATTGGTGTGGAATTTGCATGGCCATGCCCACTGCCTCTCCCTTAGCCCTGCCAATGTCCTCCACCAACACCGCACTGCCCACCACCCAAGTGAAGGCTTTCATTCAGGGACAATTCCATCCTAGATTTGTTTTTTTTCCCCTCCACCACAGACACCCCAGTGTTCCTGACTCTCTCCACTGTTGTGGAATTTGCGTGATCCTGCCCACTGCCTCTCCCTTAGCCCTACCAATGTCCTCCACCAACACCACACTGCCCACCACCCAAGTGAAGGCTTTCATTCAGGGACAATTCCATCCTAGATTTTCTGTGTTTCCTCCACCACAGACATCCCAGTGTTCCTGACTTTCTCCATTGGTGTGGAATTTGCATGACCCTGCCAATGTCCTCCAACAACACCACACTGCCCACCACCCAAGTGAAGGCTTTCATTCGGGGACAATTCCATCTTAGATTTTCTGTTTTTTTCCCTCCACCACAAACATCCCAGCGTTCCTGACTCTCTCCATTGGTGTGGAATTTGCATGATCCTGCCCACTGCCTCTCCCATAACCCTTTCCTGTTTTTTTCTATGGCACACAGCAAACCAAGGAATCGATCAGCAACTGAACATACTAGAGAGGTTTGGGGAGAATTCACCATGATTTAAAGGAGTTGTAGGTTCTGGGATATATAGTTCACCTCAATCTACGAACTGCACTCTGAACTCCACCAATGATGGATTTGGAATTAACAGGGCACACAGAACTCCCATGACCAACAAAAAATATTAGAGGTCTTTGGAGGGATTTAGAGGAGTTGTAGTTCACCTACATCAAGAGCACACTATGAACCCAAACAATGATGGTTCTGGACCAAACTTGGCATGCATACGCAATATGTCCTAATTTAAATATTAATGGGTTTTGTGGGGAATTGGCCTGGACATTTTGGAGTTGTAGGTACTGGGATTTATAGTTCACTTGCAATCAAGGAGCACTCATGAATTCCACCAAAGATGGAATTGGACCAAACTTAGCACACAGAGACCCCACAACCAGGAAAAAATATTGGAGGTCTTTGGGGGGAATTCACCTTGATTTGGGGGAGTTGTAGTTCACCTACATCCAGAGAGTACTGTGAACCCAAACACCGATGAATCTGGACCAAACTTGGCACACATATGTGATATGCCAAAATTTGATTACTGTAGGGGTTTGTGGGGAACTGATCTTCCTTTCTGGGAGTTGTAGTTCACCCACAACCAGAGAAACTGTGACCTCCATTGATGATGTACCTGGACCAAACTTGGCACACAGAACCCCCATGAGTAACTCAACCTACTGGAGGAGACTGACTCAGCATAGTGGGAGTTGTAGGTTACCCTCTAGCCAGAGAGCACACTGAACTCCACCAATGATGCATCTAGAGCAAACCTACCCAACATAATAAACTTTTTAAGTACTGATGGAGTTTTTCGGCGTTAACTCGGCACGATAGGAGTTGTAGTTCACCCACAGCCATATGCATTTTGGCCAATTAATAAAATGACTCGGGCAATGCCAGATACCCAAGCTAGCATTCAATAATATCTACACGATAATTAATCAACGCTTGGATTTGTGACGCTCGGGGATTAGTCTATAAACAGATCAGGTGGATTTAGTTGGGAATAAAAATGATTGGGTGCCACCGGGGCCGGCCTTTACAGCAGGCTTTACGGCCACAATTACGGACTCGCATTTCTCTCCATCCTGGTCCCATTAAACACAGGAGAGAGCAGGGATTTAATATGCCGCGAACTATTACTCAATTTAACATCTCTCGGTTAGGAATGGGGATCGATCCCCTTCCTGTATGTATAAGGGGCATTTAAAATGACCAAGCAGCGCATTCGAATGTTTGTCTCTTTCCCATCGATAATAATTGTTCATTTTCTCGGCACTTTATGTTGGGCAGCTAAGCGGTGGGGACTCAAACTTTGATGTCAAGCTGCTCAGAGTCTCCTTTAGGAGAGATAAAGTGGGGTAATAATAATAATAATAATAATAATAATAATAATCATCATCATCATCATCATTAGCGGATGACCCAAAATGCAGACAGTGCAAGGAAGCGGATGAAACCATGCACCATCTCCTCAGCTGTTGCAAGAAAATTGCACAGACTGACTACAAACAGAGGCACAACTCTGCGGCCCAGGTGATTCACTGGAACTTATGTCACAAGGACCACCTGCCAGCAGGAAAGAATTGGTGGGATCATAAACCTGCAAAGATCGTTGAAAATGAATGTACAAAAATCCTGTGGGACTTTCGAATCCAGACTGACAAAGTGTTGGAACACAACATGCCAGACATCATGATTGTGGAGAAGAAAAAAGTCTTGATTATTGATGTCGCCATTCCGGGTGACAGCTGCATTGAGGAAAAACAACAGGAAAAACTCAGCCGCTATCAAGACCTCAAAATCGAACTGCAAAGGCTCTGATTGCATCAACCAGTCCAGGTGGTCACAGTGGTCATGGACGCACTGGGTGCCGTGCCAAAAGATCTCAGCCGGCATTTGGAAACAATAAACATCGACAAAATCACGATCTGTCAACTGCAAAAGGCCACCTGACTTGGATCTGCACACATCATTCGAAAATACATCACAGAGTCCTAGACGCTTGGGAAGGGTTCGACTTGTGATTTTGTGATATGAAATCCAGCATAGAGATCTCATTTCCTGTGACATACTGTGCTTTTGTGTCAATAATAATAATAATAATAATAATAATAAGTGTAGACTCTGCATGGAAGCAGATGAAACCATTAGGGCTGGGCGGTTTCGTTTCGTTAATTCATAATTCGTTAATAATTCGTTAATTTTTTCAATTACAAAACGATAACGAACCATTCTGGAGCAATTATTAAAAAAAAACGAATTTTCAAAAACGTTTTGTAAATGCTTCGTATTTCGATATTGTATTCGTTTCGTTATTGTTTTGAGGTCGTTTCGTTATTATTTCCGCATGTCTGGGCCAGTTTTATGTTTAATTAGTGAAAAAAAATTATAATATCACACCAACAGTCAACAACAGAGGGAGAGGGAAGCTTCAGAAGGTTTTGGAGGTTTTTTAGCGTATTTCGCGGTCGCGTCCGCCATTAACGAATCGATTCGTTATTGTTTCGGAAATCGATTCGTTAATTTTTTACCATTTACGAAATTTCGTAAATATCGAACTTTTTAAAAGGAAAATTTTGTAATTATTTTAAATATCGAAACAAAAAAACCCCCAAATACAAATCGATTTTAGAAACAAATTTTTCTGTTGTTACCCAGGCCTAGAAACCATAGATCATATCCTCAGCTGCTGCAAGAAGATTGCTGACAGACTCCAAGCAGAGGCACAACACCCTTGCTCAGATGATTCATTGGAACTTGTGCTGCAAACACCATTTGCCTGTGACAAAGAATTGGTGGGATCAGAAGCCAGAAAAAGTTACAGAGAATGAACACGCCAAACTCCTCTGGGACTTCCGGATTCAGACAGACAGCGTTTTGGAGCACAACACTCCTGACCTCACTCCTGACCCCAAACCTAGAACCTCAACCAATGGCTGATAGTAAATGAGAGACTCCCCCCTGGGCACACAGAAGACTGGGCGACTTGGAATGCGCTGAACAGACTGCGCTCGGGCACCACGAGATGCAGAAGAAATGGGGCCACAAAGTGGAATCCACGACATGCGAGTGTGGAGAAGAGCACACCACTGACCACCTGCTGCAATGCAACCTGAGCCCTGCCACATGCACAAGGGAGGACCTCCTTGTGGCAACACCAGAGGCACTCCAAGTGGCCAGATACTGGTCAAAGGACATTTAATCAACTACCAAGCTTGCAATTTCTGTTTGTTTGTTTGTGTTAAAAATGTAATACAAATGTCTGGTTGCTGATGACACGACAAATAAATAAAATAATGATCGTATTAATAAACAAAGTATGGATTGTCGATGTTGCAGTCCCAGGCGACAGCAGGATTGAAGAGAAACAACTGGAAAAGCTGACACAATATGAGGATTTAAAGATCGAACTCTGGCACAAGCCAGTCAAGGTGGTCCCAGTGGTGATGGGCACACTGGGTGCAGTGCCTAAAGACCTTGGCCTGCACTTAAACACAATTGGCGCTGACAAAATTACCATCTGCCAAAAGGCCACCTTACTGGGATCTGCACGCATTATTCGCCGATACATCACACAGTCCTAGACACTTGGGAAGTGTCCGACGTGTGATCCAATACAACAGCCAGCAGAGTGTCTGCTGTGGACTCATCTTGTTGTGTTTCAATAATAATAATAAAGAGAGCTGGATGATCTGGACAGAAAAACAGAAAACTGATGACAATCCACTACACATTACACCCACGTAGTGATGTCGACAGACTTGACCTGCCCAGAAAATCAGGAGGCAGAGAGAAGAGGGCTTCTGCAAGGGAAACAAACGGTAGAAGAAGAGAAACACGCACTGGCAGATGATGGGAAAGGCAGTCAAGAACCAACATTGAGGGAAGTCAAGAGTAGTAAACTGCTTCAAGTGCAAAAGACAAAGAGTGAATACCATAAAAACACAATCCAGAGCAGAAGAGAAAACTGGCCAAAGAAGGCTCTCCATGGACAGTTCCTGGGAAAAATTGAGAGCCAAATTGACAAAGAAAAAACATGGCTGTGGCTCACAAGTGGAACTCTGAAAAAGGAGACAAAGGAGGGCCTGGTTCTGGCAGCCCAAGAAACAAGCCATTCGAACCAAGGCCATCAAAGCCAGAATTGAAAAGTCGACAACAGATCCCAAGTGTAGACTCTGCAAGGAAGCAGATGAAACAATAGATCCCATCCTCAGCCGCTGCAAGAAGATCACGCAGACAGACTACAAGCAGAGCCAGGCAGACTACAAGTAGGGGACGCCAGATGTTTTAGCAGTCTATGGGAGGCTTCTCTCAAGTCCCTGCATGAGAAGCTGGAGGTGACAGACAGGAGCTCACCCTGCTCCCTGGATTCAAACTGCCAATCTTTCAGTCAGCAGTGCTGCCGGCACAAGGGTTTAACCCGTTGTGTCACTGACGGCTCCTGATAATGATGACAATCAGGGTGTTATGTGGTTTCTAGGCTGTATGGCCAATGTGTTCTGGCAGCATTTTCTCCTGATGTTTTGCCTGCATCTGTGGCTGACATCTTCAGAGGAAACATCGGAAGGAAATGCTGCGAGAAGATGGCCACACAGACCGGAAATTACACAACACCCCAATAATTACCCTTATCATTATCATTATCATTATGATGATGATAATGTAGTCTGTGCTCATTTGGAGAAAGACCTAAAAGTCACTCAGAATCATAGAATCCTAGAACTGGAAGAGACGTCATCGGCCATCCAGTCCAACCCCATTCTGCCAAGAAGCAGGAAAATCATGTTCAAAGCACCCCCAACAGATGGCCATCCAACTTCCATAGAAGGAGCCTCCACCACACTCTGGGGCAGAGAGTTCCACTGCTGAACAGCTCTCACAGTCAAGAAGTTCTTCATAAAGTTCAGGTGGCATCTCCTTTCCTGTAGTTTGAAGCCATTGCTCCATTGCGTCCTAGTCTCCTCTTAGCCTTCTCTTCTGCAGGCTGAACATGCCCAGCTCTTTAAGTTGCTCCTCATAGGGCATGTTCTCCAGATCCTGGATCCTTTGATCCATTGCTCCATGTCCTAGTCTCCAGGGCAGCAGAAAACAAGCTTGCTCCCTCCTCCCTATAACTTCCTCTCACATATTTATACATGGCTCTCATGTCTCCTCTTAGCCTTCTCTTCTGCAGGCTAAACATGCCCAACTCTTTAAGCCACTCCTCATAGGGCTTGTTCTCCAGATCCTGGATCCTTTGATCCATTGCTCCATGTCCTAGTCTCCAGGGAAGCAGAAAACAAGTTTGCTATCTCCCCTCTATGGCTATCATGTCTCCTGTCAGCCTTCTCTTTCACAGGCTAAACATGCCCAGCTCTTTAAGCCGATCCTCATAGGGCTTGTTCTCCAGATCCTGGATCCTTTGATCCATTTCTCCATGTCCTAGTCTCCAGGGCAGCAGAAAACAAGCTTGCTTCCTCCTCCCTATGACTTCCTCTTATATTATTTATACATGGCTATCATGTCTCCTCTTAACCTTCTCTTCCGCAGGCTAAACATGCCCAACTCTTTAAGCCACTCCTCATAGGGCTTGTTCTCCAGACCCTGGATCCTTTGATCCATTGCTCCATGTCCTAGTCTCCAGGGAAGCAGAAAACAAGTTCACTCCCTCCTCCCTATGACTTCCTCTAACATATTTATACATGGCTATCATGTCTCCTCTCAGCCTTCTCTTATTCAGGGTAAACATGCCCAGCTCTTTAAGCCGCTCCTCATAGGGCTTTTTCTCCAGACCCTGGATCCTTTGATCCATTGCTCTATGTCCTCATGTCCTAGTTTCCAGGCCCGCAGAAACTTTAAACACTTTCTTTGCAGAAGCATACGAAAAGTTTGGCCCAGAAACCACACAACACCCCATGAAAGCCTTCAACAATGACGACGATGTTGGGATAACCACAATGACAACGGTTAAGGAATTGYGCAGCATTTCCCTCGCCACCCTCGGCCTTTTTGAGCCATGATACAGACATCTTGGGCGGTGAGTCAGGACTTCTGTTGTCTCTTCTCCGTCTCTTTCTCCTTCTCTGCCCCCCCCCCCCCCGCCTTTTGCTTCCCTCCTCCTTCCTGGAGTGCTTTCTAATTAATTTAAGCCCCCAAAATTGAGCTGCGGCTGCCTATTTTAATGAGAGGTCACAGGCAGGTGACCCGCTCTGCTGCGGAACAACTCCACTTATCAATTAAAAAGTGGCACAAAAGGGAAAGGAGCGCTTCCCACCCGGGGGAGGCCGGGCCTTGATCAGAGGGAAGATGCCGGAGAAGGGCTCCCCAGCAGGAGAGGAGACCTTTGGTGGGGCCAGCTCGGGCACAATTAGCACCGACTTCCACCCCAGGAACCACGGCTTCGGCATTTCTTCCTCCCGGAGCAGGTAATTGAATTGGAGCAAAACTGACTGACCTACAAGTGACCACTAAACTCTGCCTCTCCATGTTTCCTCTGTCCAGAGCATCTGGGACTTTCCATGAGAAGGACCAACAGGCACGCAAGCAATGGTCTCTGAATCTTGGTGGAGCTTTCTCTCCATTGCGGTGGGAAGAGAGTAGAGTCCAGGGTTCAAAAGTCTATACCGTAGTCAAAAGCCAGTCCAGAGATTCAAGTTTCCAGGGTTCCAAGAGCACAGGACACAGGTCAGGATACCAAAAATCCACAAACCTGTGGGAAAACCAGCAGCATCTACCACCAAAATGAAGTCGAGCCTGCCCCCCCCCCAACAAGGGATGGTGACTTATAGTTCTGCAAAGGAAAAAGGTACCAGACTGCACAATAGGGGTTAAGTCTTGGTCAATTTGCCAAGGCCTTAACAACAATGAGGACCCCATGAAACTTCGGGAATAGCTAGACCTTGGGGTTTCTGCCTCTCTCGGGAGCTGTAGTTCTCCAAGGACGGGGAGCAAAGCTTGTTTCCAGAGACACCAGGTCCATTTGGGCCACTCAAGAACTCCTGCCAGGACCTTTGTGCAACACCCTTGCGTTTTAGCCATCCCCTATGGACACTCTTTCCCCCCACATGGACAAACCTTATGAAATCTTGCCTTTTATGAACTTTAGATGTATGAAATGTGTTTTCTGATTTCTTTGTGTGGCAGAAGCCTTTCCCCTTTTCTTCTGACCTTTGTTTCCCCTATATACATGAAGAAACTCCACCAAAGGGACTACAAAGCCCCAAACATTCCAGGATTTTTTTATCCACAACTTCCTTTTGCATGAACAATAGCCTGGGCAGCTGGTGGCCCTCGGAGGAATTGCCCAGCCCTCAGCTTGCCCCTTTGGCAAAAATCTTAATCATATTTCCTCCTGAAGGACAAAAGGTCCTCGAAAAAACCTTTTGCCTTCGCTCTGATTAACTCAGCTATCTCCACCAAGAAACAATCACCCCAGTCTACACATGTTGATAGATCAGGCTGGCTTGAGATTTCCCCTTTGTCTCGCTGGCCACATGGCATTATTTTTTTTCACATTCATTCATAGATTCCTTTGTGTCCTTTCATCCCGCCTCCCTCTTTTCTGATTTGCTATCGCCGCTAGATGGCAGAAGCCTCCCCATTGGACCCTGCGGACCGCTGGAGCTTCCTGATTGGTCCGGAGGCGCCGGGGGCGGGAGGGCCACCTCCCAGCTGTTCGCCCATTGTCCAATCGCAGTGGAGGGCGGCAGGGAGGCTGGGGCGGGAAGTTTGAACTCTGCAACTTTGAAAACTCTATATAAATGGCTGTATCAAATGTATTTCTTTATGCTTGCATGTGAATGATCACTGCAATTGCATCTGCTTCAGCTGAATCGCACATTAAACCTCGATGCCTCTTCTTCGCCTTGGCAAGAGTCTCATTTCAATTATTAATATTAATAAAATTGCTGGAATCAGGCTTCTCTGACGGCTCGCCAAGGTCATGGACCCTTTTTGGTGCGGTCCTAGGGGTCTCTCTTACTGGGGAGACCCTCTTAAAGTCTGTATTGACTTCAAAAATAAGACAAATACTTTTCTCCCGAAGATCAGTCCCAAGGCTAGCTCATTATATCCAGAAACACCTAGCTGCAACCTATCTCTTGCATACCTCCACCCTTAATTACTTTCACTGTTAACTCTTACTTACAGATTACTCAACCCTTTAGAACCAAGACTTACATTAACCCTTCCATCACCTACTGCTAGGCCTACCACGACCAACCACCATCAACTGCAGAACATGATACATGACAGGCGGGTACAGCTAGTACATACATAAAATCATGTCAGAAGCGATCTCACAACCCTCTGAGGATGCTTGCCATAGATGCAGGCGAAACATCAGGAGAGAATGTCTCTAGAACATGGCCATACAGCCCAAAAAAACCTACAACAACCCAGTGATTCCGGCCATGAAAGCCTTTGACAACGACTTGAGAATATACTGCAAGTCGCTTCTGGTGTGAGAAAATTGGCTGTCTGCAAAGACGTTGCCCAGGGGACACCCGGATGTGTTACCATCCTGTGGGAGGCTTCTCTCAATAGGAATGCAGCCAGTGGGATTTACAGCACAATTGCTGTTCTGAGAATCCCGATAAGTAATGAGAAGAGCATCATTAGGAGGCCATTACAGCTCATGCCTGGATGCACCATTCAGGAGAAAGGTGAGGTCATTCGGTTATGGCAGGTGGTTTAAAAACAACGTTGGTGCCCGAATGCGCACCTTTGCCACAGCAAAGAAAGGCGGGCTTAGAAATGAAACGATGCGGTTATTCACAGCGGCAGACAGCCTTGCGCACAGTGACAAATAGCCAGAGGCAGGGAAAGTAAGCGAGGCATTTCCTGCCCACAAATCCCATTCCGATCCATGTGAGCAGGAAAGAAGAGGAAGAAGGTGAGCAAGGAAGAAGCGGGGAGGTTGTGACGCTGTTTCAGGGGCTCCCTTTCAAACCTTGTATGGGATTCAATGGGAAAAGAGAACGAAAGCTGGGAAAGGGAGGAAGTTGTAGAGTTGCATTGGGAGGAAACAGGAGAAAATATTGCACACAGAGGCGGCCCTAGGTAATTTTCAACGGTAAGCAAACAGTATTTTGCCCCACCCCCCAAACCAATCATTGATATATATTTTCTGTTTGTCGTGGGAGTTCTGTGTGCCATATTTGGTCCAATTCCATCATTGGTGGAGTTCAGAATGCTCTTTGATTGTAGGTGAACTATACATCCCAGTAACTACACTTGCCGCACTTGCTCCCTTGCCTGGCCCGCTTTGGGTCCGGAGGCGTGCCTGAAGACCCCGGCGTGTGCACCAAAAGTCACCTCTTCTCCTGACTTTCTCCTCAGCCATTGGGACCAAGAGAGAGAGAGAGAGAGAGAGAGAGAGAGGTGGAGATGCCCACCTTTCCTGAAGGTAGGCACAAAAACAAAGGAGGGAGCGGAGGTGGGAGATACCTCCAGCCGGAGGGGCTCTCTCTCTCTCTCTTGGTCCCAATGGCTGAAGAGAAAGTCAGGAGAAGAGGCGACTTTTGGTGCGCACGCTGGGGTCTTCAAACACACCTCCGGACCCAAAGTGGGCCAGGCGCGGCAGCTCTGCCCCTTGGCCCACCCGCGGATTGGGGAGAGGAGGCGGGTGGAACGCCAGGGGATCGGGAAAGGGAACCGGTCATGGGGAAGGGATCGAACGAGGAGAACAATTGAGCGCCGGCTCTGCTCGCACCCGGTGGCCGGGTGGAGCAGGAACGAGAGGGGCTAGGCGAGGCTCAAGGGCCCGGCCTCTTTGGGAAGAGGATCGCCCGGCAGCGAGGCAAGAAAGCCGAGGCTCCCCCCGGACTGCTAGGGCTGTTGTGAGCTGGGGGCACTCCTCAAGTGGCGGTCGAGGGGCATTTACAGAGGCGCCTGTGCGCCCCTGGCAAAAAAAAAAAGTGTTCTGCGACCGCTTACTTCGCATAATGGACGAGCCGCCCTTGGACACAAGGGTTTAACCCATTGTGTCACCGACTGTCACAACTCAGGATAGATTCACCTTGCCCAGAACACCACCACACACCAAGGCTGTAGGTTTTTGTAGTTTATTGAAGAAACAGCAAAGTCATAAACACAGAAATAAGGTTGCAAAAGTTCAATAGCAAAAACAGAGTCTTAAATGCAAAGTCGAAAGGCAAATAAGATGAAGTATAATCCACAAGCATTGGTCAAACAAGAATCCATGGCAGCATGACAAAGTCCCAAGAAACCAAGATCAAAATTAAAAGTGCCAAAAGCTTTCCCCAAAAGCCGAGGCAATTCCAGAGAAGTTAACAGGGTGTAAGCAAAAGTTGCACTGACAAAAGGTTGACTTCAATCAGATCGTTAAATATTCTTTTCTAGCATGAAAGCATTGCGTTGACATTGAAATTTCCCATTTGTTAGCAAGCCAAGCACTTCGGCGTACCCTTAATTGCAAACGGTCCTCCCTAACTAAATCCCCATCACCTTCAAGGCTGAATAACTCATTATCCTGGGACTGGCCAGCCTGGGAATCGACAGGCACTGAGCTCACAGATGGAGCGGTCGACTCCTCCACCTGCAGCTGTGAAGTTTCACTCAAATCATGACCATCTTCTAAAACAACATTCCTTTCCCTGGGAAACTGAAACACCTCGTCTTCAGTATCAACACTGTCTGCATCAACAACAGGGACATGTTCAGAAATCTGTAACCCATCATCCTCCTCGTCCTGAGGAAGCTCAGGCTCAGAAAGCTCAGGCTCAGGCTGAGCCACAACACCGACAGCTCCTGATGATGATGACAATCGGGGTGTTATGTGGTTTCTAAACACCTTCGCAGAAGCATACAAGAAGCTCGACCTCTCATTGAACATCGAGAAAACCAAAATGCTCTTTGATTGTAGGTGAACTATACATCCCAGTAACTACACTTGCCGCACTTACTCCCTTGCCTGGCCCGCTTTGGGTCCGGAGGCGTGCCTGAAGACCCCGGCGTGTGCACCAAAAGTCACCTCTTCTCCTGACTTTCTCCTCAGCCATTGGGACCAAGAGAGAGAGAGAGAGAGGTGGAGATGCCCACCTTTCCTGAAGGTAGGCACAAAAACAAAGGAGGGAGCGGAGGTGGGAGATACCTCCAGCCGGAGGGGCTCTCTCTCTCTCTCTCTCTCTCTCTCTTGGTCCCAATGGCTGAAGAGAAAGTCAGGAGAAGAGGCGAATTTTGGTGCGCACGCTGGGGTCTTCAGACACACCTCGGACCCGCGCGGCGGCTCCGCCCCTTGGCCCACCCGCGGATTGGGGAGAGGAGAGGAGGCGGGTGGAGCGCCGGGGGATCGGGAAAGGGAGCCGGTCATGGGGAAGGGATCGAACGCGGAGAACGATTGAGCGCCGGCTCTGCTCGCGCACCCGGTGGCCGGGTGGAGCAGGAACGAGAGGGCTAGGTGAGGCTCAAGGGCCCGGCCCCTTTGGGAAGAGGATCGCCCGGCAGCGAGGCAAGAAAGCCGAGGCTCCCCCCGGACTGCTAGGGCTGTTGTGAGCTGAGGGGGCGCTCCTCAAGTGGTGGTCGAGGGGCATTTACAGAGGCGCCTCTGCACCCCTGGCAAAAAAAAGTGTTCTGCGACCACTTACTTCGCGTAATGGACAAGCCGCCCCTGCAGCACACACCAAGGATGGGTGTGTTCTGTAGTTCCAAGAACTACAGCTCCTCTGGAGTTTTAGAGAGCTGCTGTTTTCATTACACCAAAGTGTTTGATGGGTCCCCCAAAGGCCATCCAGTCCAACCTTAAAATGTTCTTTAATCCATTTCTCTGGCTGCCACAAAAAAGGTCAAACTGGTTGAGACTCTATGACAGTGTTTCTCAACCTTCCTAATGCCGTGACCCCTTATTACAGTTCCTCATGTTGTGGTGCCCCCCAAGCATAACATCATTTTTGTTGCTACTTCATAACTGTCATTTTGCTACTGCTACATTTGATGGCCTGGTGGTGCCTGGGGCAATCTTTTGTTGAGAGGTGATTCGATGTCCTTGTTTGTTTCCTCTCTGTTGTTTTGCTGTTGTAATTTTAGAGTTTTGAAATACTGGTAGCCAGATTTTGTTCATTTTCATGGCTCTGCCAGGCCATCAAATGCTAATCAAGGTGGTCAGTTGAAACATTCACACCTAGTGCCAACAGACAAGAGTTCTTTGTCCCACCCTGGTCTTTCCACAGATATATAAACCCACTTTCCTAGTTCCAACAGACCTCACTACCTCTGAGGATGCTTGCCATAGATGCAGGCAAAACGTCAGGAGAGAATGCCTCTAGAACATAGCCATATAGCCCGAAAAAAACCTACAACAACCCAGATTCGCCATCTTTTTCCAAATAGCAAGAGACGGACAGGCGAAGAGATTTTCAGCCTTCTCTGCCAAAGGAGTTCCTAAGACCACCAGAAATATATGTTTTCTTATGGTCTTTGGCGACCCCTCTGAAACCCCCTCGCAACCCCCCAGGAGTGCTGATAGAACCAATGAGGAAACAACATGTATAACCCAGAAACAAAAACTGTGTTACATAGTGGTATTGTTGTTATTATTGTTGATATTGTTGTTATTATTAGAGTTTGGTGCAACACTCTTTGGAAGAGAAGGTTAAAGAATTTGTTAAACTGCAACTCCCAGAATTCCATAGGATTGAACCATGGCAGTTGAAATGGTTTGTGTGCTGGTACGGCTGTACCAGGAGCTCCAACTTTATTTTCTTTCTGTTATCTGTTTGCAGTCATAGGGCAGGCCTCCTGTCCATCATAATTAAGCTTTGGTTCCGCCCCTTGTTCAGGGCTCTGGGAGGGAAAGGAGCCATTTTTTGGCCAGTCTCACACAAGGAAGCTAAACTATAGGACGTAGACCAGCTCGTCCCATAGAAAAGCTTCTTTTCTCAAGAACATCCAGGGAAACAGAAACAGAAATTCCAGGGGAAAGGTCCCAAGGCTCTGGCTGAGAGCTCACAGCCTCTCAGCCTCACAGCAATCAGAGGGAAAACAGCCCTGAAGTTTTCAAAGAATTCTCTGAGGGAAGACAGCACTACAGATCCACGGAACTCCATCTGAAATATCTACAAGCCTCGGCTGGTAGGTCTACTCGATACCCAGACGCATTTGGCATCGGTAGTAGGACCCACACCGATGAGCCATAGATAGTAAACAGCCTGGGAGAAGTTAAATAAGGTTTTTTTCCTACAGAGAAAGTAGTTAATCGAAGTCAGGTACCAGTCAGTTGAGGACTAGACTAAGAAAGCCTTGAAGTGTTGTTTGAACCATTGGAGATTTGTTGTTTGTTCCATAATAAAGACTTTGTTGTATCATTAAAGACTCTAAAGACTATAACTTCTGAAAAATCCCTGAGAACCTCTCTTCGAGGCACCCCTGGCTTCCCACTGGGCTTAGAGTATACGTCCTATAAAAAAAGACAGCTGTTATAGGCCCAGCGTGCGACAGAATAGTTTGAGACTGTATTTATTCTACGGTGTAGATGCACCCTGAGATTTATGAAGGGCTGGCCTTTGGACCATTGGACTCCTTCAACTGTTCTTTCCAGAAGAAGCTGGTCTTTGGTTTGTGTTGTTTCTCCCAACAGAAAGTGGATGAACCATCAGTTCAGGAATGTCAAAACACATGACAGAATTAAACTTGCATCCGATCTTTCCAAGGCACAGGCTGAGACCTGAACGGAAAGGTCACCAAGTGGCCTGAAGGCCAAAGAATGGTAGAGGCACGCTGAAGGAAATGTATGGACAACCAAGAAACATTTCAAAGTTTTAAGCTCTTGGGAAACACAAGGAGAAGCATATTAATCATTTCTGGCAGTGGTTCTCAACCTTCCTAATGCCTTGACCCTTTAATACAGCTCTTTATGTTGTGGTGGCCCCCAACCATAACATTATTTTTGTTGCTACTTCATAGCTTCATCCCTTAGGACTGTCCACGTTTGTGTGATGATGTTGTTCTTCAGACTACAAGCTGTCCCTGAGTTAGAAACGACTCCTAGTTAAGAATGAGGCTGAGACAACAGGGAGGGAGAAGAACCTATCCTTCACTCCTCCACTTCAGTGTCTCCACTGAAGCTTTATCTCCACTCCTTATAGAATAACAGAATCCTAGAGTTGGAAGAGACCTCATGGGCCATCCAGTCCAACCCTATTCTGCCAAGAAGCAGGAAAATTGCATTCAAAGCACTCCCAACAGATGGCCATCCAGCCTCCATTTAAAAGCCTCCAAAGAAGGAGCCTCGACCACACTCCCGTGCAGAGAGTTCTACTGCTGAACAGCTCTAACAGTTAGGAAGTTCTTCCTAAATGTTAAGATGGAATCTCCTTTCTTGTAGTTTGAAGCCATTGCTCCATTGCGTCCTCGTCTTCAGGGCAGAAGAAAACAATGTTTTGCTTAAATTAATGGATTTGATGGAAAAGATACAGCCACAACATTGACATTCTCCTTTAGAAGCTGCCAATGCAGACCAGAAACAGGTTGCATGAGGGCGTTGCACTCCAGGACAGGAAAAGCCCTTTGACTTTAAACACCACATCATTGGATGGGAAACAATCATTTTATTGAAGATAATTAAAAAGCAGTAAACTAAAAAAGCACTTTAAAGAAATAGGTAAATCCAATTAGGTAGCAAGATAAGCAGGAGCAAAGTAGTCCAGGGTAATAGCTCAGCAAAGTCCATAAAAACAAAGTCAAAACTTTCCAAATAAAATGCAAGAAATCAGGAAACATGAACCCAAGGCATGAATATAAAGGTAGAATCCAAGAATAAAAACCATAAAACAAAGGCACTTAAAACATGAAGTTACCAAGCAAAGCTTCCATGAATCAAGGACGAGATCTTCATCTGACTACATATCCTGTACTTGGGACTATTATCTCCTCATTAGCTATGTCTCTAGCGCTCAGAAATTGGTTTCGCTTTAACTGAGAATTTCTTATCTTTTTCTCTCGGGGCCTGGCAGAACGCTGAAGCCACTGTTCGGCTGTCCTGTTTTGACTGATCTCCTCTTGTCTATCCATTTCAGTGGTTCTCAACCTTTCTAACACCGTGACCCCTAAATATGCTTCCTCATGTCATGGTGACCCCCAACCATAAAATTATTTTCGTTGCTCCTTTATAACTGTAATTTTGCTACTGTTACGAATCATAATGTAAATATGTGATATGCAGGATGTGTTTTCTAGGCCTGGGTAACAACGGAAAAATTTGTTTCTAAAATCGATTTGTATTTGGGGGTTTTTTTTTTTTTCGATATTTAAAATAATTACAAAATTTTCCTTTTAAAAAGTTCGATATTTACGAAATTTCTTAAATGGTAAAAAATTAACGAATCGATTTCCGAAACAATAACGAATCGATTCGTTAATGGCGGACGCGACCGCGAAATACGCTAAAAAACCTCCAAAACCTTCTGAAGCTTCCCTCTCCCTCTGTTGTTGACTGTTGGTGTGATATTATAATTTTTTTTCACTAATTAAACAAAAATCTTGCCCCAGACATGCGGAAATAATAACGAAACGACCTCAGAACAATAACGAAACGAATACAATATCGAAATACGAAGCATTTATAAAACGTTTTTGAAAATTCGTTTTTTTTAATAATTGCTCCAGAATGGTTCGTTATCGTTTTGTAATTGAAAAAATTAACGAATTATTAACGAATTACGAATTAACGAAACGAAACCGCCCAGCCCTAGTGTTTTCATTGCGCATCATTCTCCCACCTGCTTACCGGTGGGAGAGCGATGCAGGCGAGGGAGGCCTTGCACAAGGTGGAGGAGCTGACCTGGAAAGCCTGGCTGTTTCCCTGGCACAGGCTGGCAGCCATTTTGAGGAGGGCGGGGCCAACCGAGGCGCTTTCACAACCCCCAGAAAATGGCCCAGTGACCCCCTTGGGGGTCGCAACCCCCAAGTTGAGAACCATTGATCTATTTGCTCATTATCTATTTGCTCATTAATTTCTGCAGCTGGGCCAGGTGCTGAGCTCTTTTCATGTTCCCTATAATGGGAACTCTCTGGTAACAATTCAGAAAGCACTCCAACATCCCCGCACCCCTCAGGGACGTTCTCATGGGAAACTACACTTTGAACAGGGAACTCCTGGTAATTCTCTGCATCAATATCACTGACCAAACCATCGCCATCTTGAAACTCATCTTGAAACTCATTGACATCACTCCCCACATCCAAAGCACCCTGATCCTGAAGCAAAATCATAGGCTGAACTCCAAAAGAGGATGCCATTGTGAATGCAGATCCATGTGCGCCCAGTTTTGCACATGCACACATCGATGCTTTCACAATCAGCACACAATCCCGGAAAGATAAAAACAGAAAGCGAAAGAATGAGAGAAGAGGAAGTAAGAGAGAGAGAGGCACAAGACAGAGAAAGGGAGGGAGAGGAAGAAAGAGGAGGAAAGCAATAAGGAAGGGAAGATAGAAAGGGACATAAGAGAGAGGAAAAGGGAAGGAGAGGAAGAAAGATAAAAGGAAGAGAGATGGAGAGGAAAGAGAAGGTGAGAGAAAGAAAGAGGAAAAGGGATGAAAAAAGAAAAAGGGATGGATAGGCCTCTAAGCACCTCGCCGTGACTCCTCACCATCTGTGGAGGAAGAAGAGGAGGAGGAGGAGCAGATCTCCACACTGACCTGGAGGAGGAAAGGTAGAGAAGGAGGTAAAGTGGCATAGACTGTTTGGCTAGCAGAGGAAGCCTGGCAGCCATATTGCGGAGGCGGAGGAGGCAGTGGCACAACCCATCTCAAATGGCCGGGTCGACCCCTCTGGGGGTTGCGACCCCCAGGTTGAGAACCCTGATTTATGGGATGCTCAGACTCAATTATCAACGAATAGTGATTACAATCCAAGATGGAACGGTTTTGACTGATCTCCTCTTGTCTATTTGCTCATTGTCTATTTGCTCATTAATTTCTGCAGCTGGGCAGGTGCCGAGCTGTTATCATGTTCCCTATCATGGGAACTCTCTGGTAACAATTCAGAAAGCACACCATCATCCCCACACCCCTCAGGGACATTCTCATGGGAAACTACACTTTGAACAGGGATTTCCTGGTCATTCTCTGCATCAATATCACTGACCAAACCATCACCATCTTGAAACACATCTTGAAACTCATTGACATCACTCCCCACATCCAAAGCACCCTGACCCTGAAACACAATCACAGGCTGAACTCCAACAGAGATGCCATTGTGAATGTATTTATATATTTATATATTTATATATTTATCGTGTCATCAGCAACCATACCATTGTATTACAATTCTAACAGAACAAAACAAACACATAGATTAAAAAGAAAAGAAAAAAAAACACACAGATTTTGCAAACTTGGTAGTTGGTTAAATGTCCTTTGACCAGTATCTGGCCACTTGGAGTGCCTCTGGTGTTGCCGCAAGAAGGTCCTCCCTTGTGCATGTGGCAGGGCTCAGGTTGCATTGCAGCAGGTGGTCTGTTCTTCTCCACACTCACATGTCGTGGACTCCACTTTGTAGCCCCATTTCCAAAGGTTGGCTCTGCATCTCGTGGTGCCAGAGCGCAGTCTGTTCAGTGCCTTCCAAGTCGCCCAGTTTTCTGTGTGCCCAGGGGGGAGTCTCTCATCTGGTATCACCCATGGATTGAGGTGCTGGGTTTGGGCCTGCCACTTTTGGACTCTCGCTTGCTGGGGTGTTCCAGCGAGTGTCTCTGTAGATCTAAGAAAACTATGTCTTGATTTAAGTCGTTGACGTGCTGGCTGATACCCAAACAGGGGATGAGCTGGAGATGTCTCTGCCTTGGTCCTTTCACTATTGGCTGCTACTTCCCGGCGGATGTCAGGTGGTGCAATACCGGCTAAGCAGTGTAATTTCTCCAGTGGTGTAGGGGGCAGACACCCCGTGATAATGCGGCATGTCTCATTAAGAGCCACATCTACTGTTTTAGTGTGGCGAGATGTGTTCCACACTGGGCATGCATACTCAGCAGCAGAGTAGCATAGCGCAAGGGCAGATGTCTTCACTGTGTCTGGTTGTGATCCCCAGGTTGTGCCAATCAGCTTTCGTATGATGTTGTTTCTAGCACCCACTTTTTGCTTGATGTTCAGGCAGTGCTTCTTGTAGGTCAGAGCACGGTCCAAAGTGACTCCCAGGTATTTGGGTGTGTTGCAATGCTCCAGTGGGATTCCTTCCCAGGTCATCCTCAGAGCTCGGGATGCTTGTCTGTTCTTAAGGTGAAAGGTGCATGTCTGTGTTTTAGATGGATTGGGGATCAGTTGGTTTTCCCTGTAATAGGCAGTAAGAGCACCTAGAGCTTCGGAGAGCTTCTTTTCAACCATCTCAAAGCTCCCTGCTTGAGTGGTAATGGCACGATCATCAGCATAGATGAATCTCTCTGTCCCTTCTGGCAGTGGCTGGTCATTTGTGTAGATGTTGAACATGGATGGAGCAAGCACGCTCCCCTGAGGCAGGCCGTTCTTCTGTTTCCGCCATCTGCTTCTCTGGCCCTGGAACTCAACAAAGAAGCTCCTGTTTTGTAGCAGGTTTCCTATGAGGCGGGTGAGGTGGTCGTCCTTTGTGATATTATATATATGATATATGATTAGGGATCAGCTGGTTTTCCCTGTAATAGGCAGTAAGAGCACCTAGAGCTTCGGAGAGCTTCTGTTCAACCATCTCAAAGCTCCCTGCTTGAGCGGTGATGGCACGATCATCAGCATAGATGAAGATCTCTGTCCCTTCTGGCAGTGGCTGGTCATTTGTGTAGATGTTGAACATGGATGGAGCAAGCACGCTCCCCTGAGGCAGGCCATTCTTCTGTTTCCACCATCTGCTTCTCTGGCCCTGGAACTCAACAAAGAAGCTCCTGTTTTGTAGCAGGTTTCCTATGAGGCGGGTGAGGTGGTCGTCCTTTGTGATATTATACATTTTTCTCAGGAGGAGGCGGTGGTTCACAGTATCATAGGCTGCTGACAGGTCTATGAAGACAGCTCCTGTGATCTGCTGCCTTTCAAAGCCATCTTCTATGTGCTGAGTCAGGTTCAACACTTGCGATGTGCAGCTTTTGCCTTTTCTTAATGTAGATCCATGTGCACCCAGTTTTGCGCGCACACACATCGATGCCTTCACAATCACCACACAATCGTGGAGTTTTATGGGATTTAGCACTGGAGAGAATCCCATGCACATTCAGATCTTCACGCACAATGCAGCCGGGATCCGTCGCCCTCATCCTTTGTTGCAGCAAATCCAGCCCAAGGTCACCCCGGGCCGCTTGGCATCGTCTTTATGGAGATATCAAAGCCTTTGCTGTTTTTTTTCTTCTATATGTGAAGAAGAAGAAAAAAAGATGCAGCCACAACAACAACCATGTTCGGTTTCCAAGCAGACAGTGAGAAAAACTGCCTTGTTGAAGTCAGAAGAACTCTTGGAGCCCGAGGCCATCTGGCCTTCGATGGCAACTGACAAGGTAGAAGAGAGAAATGCAAAGCCTCAGCGCCAGTAAACAGCCCCATCCCGCTCCTCTTGCCGCACGAAACATTTCTTGCTTTCTTCCTTTCTTGGAAAATAATTTCCGCATGGAAAAAAAAGGCTGCCTGCTTAAACAGCTTGCAAGGAATGAAGCGTGTTTGTGTGGACGATGATGGTGATGATGATGTATAGTTTTGAACTGGATTTAATTGTATTTTGTTGCTTTCATGCTTCATGATATGGAAAGTTAATCATAATAATAATAAACATAAAAATAAGAAACATAACAAACTATAATGAAATATGATAATAATATAGATGATCACTTGTGGCCAAGCATGGTTGTCTCCCAAATAATAATAATTATAATAATAATAATAATAATAATAATAATATATTATTATTATTATTATTATTATTATTATTATTATTATTATTATTTTACTGACACAAAAGCACAGTATGTCACAGCCTATCCATCCCTTTTTCTTTCTATTCATCTCTATATGCTGGATTTTGTATTATTATTATTATTATTATTATTATTATTATTATTATTATTATTGGTGATCACTTATATCCAAGCATGATTGTCCTCCAAATAATAATGATAATTATATAGGCAATCACTTGTGACCATGCACGATAGTCTCAATAATAATAATAATAATAATAATAATAATAATAATAATAATAATACATTGTTGTTGTTCTTGTTGTTATAGGCAGTCACTTGTGACCATGCATGATAGTCTCAATAATAATAATAATAATAATAATAATAATAATAATAATTGGATGGACTTAAGGCAGCATTTTGCAACCTGGGAGTTGGGAGCTCTGCGGAGGTCATAAAGACAAAAAAAATGATTTTGTCATTTGGGAGTTGTAATTGCTGGGATTTATAGTTCACCTACAATCAAAGAACATTCTGAACTCCCCTAACGAGGCGTCACCAAAACCATCAGAAAGCACAGTATTTTCTGTTGGTCATGCGGGTTCTGTGTGGGAAGTTTGCCCCAATTCTGTCATTGGTGGGGTTCAGAATGCTCTTTGATTTTAGATGAACTATAAATCCCAGTTACTACAACTCCCAAATGTCAAGTTCTATTTTTCCCCAAACTCCATCTGTGTTCATATTTGGGGATATGGAGTATCCGTGCCAAGTTTGATCCAGATCCATCATTGTTTGAGTCCACAGTGCTCTCTTGTGCGTAGGTAAACTATAACTCCAAAACTCAAGGTCAATGCTCACCAAACCTTTCTAGTGCTTTCTGTTGGTCTTGGAAGTCCCGTGTGCCAAGTTTGGTTCAATTCCATTATTAGGGGAGTTCAGAATGCTCTTTGATTGTAGGTGAAGTATAAATCCCAGCAACTACAACTCCCAAATGTCAAAATCAATTTTTGAGTGATGGTCACTCATTGGGTTGTTAGGGCTATTCTGTCCAAATTTGGTGTCAATTCATCCAGTGGTTTTTGAGTTATGTTAATCCTACAAACGAACATTACATTTTTATTTATATAGATTACTAGCCATCCCCTGCCATGCGTTACTGTGGTCCAGTCTGCGTATATGTGTTTTGTGTGTATATGTATGTGTAAGTTTGTGTGTATATATATTTGTGTATATGTATATATGTCTGTTTGTGTATATATGTGGTTTAGTGCATGCATTGTAGCGTCTTTTTGGTTTTTGGCCTTTTAAGTCCCTTCTGCTGTGTTTTCAGAGTTTTTATGAGTGATGGTCACTCGTTGGCCTGATCGGTGTCTTGTGTCCAAATTTGGTGTCAATTCGTCCAGTGGTTTTTGAGTAATGTTAATCCCACACACGAACACTACATTTTTATTTATATCTATATAAATAAAAATGTAATGTTGGTTCGTGCTACCATCAGAACTCAAAAACCACTGGGGGAATTGACACCAAATTTGGACACAAGACACCTAACAGTACAATTTATGTCCTCCACTCAAAAAAATTGATTTTGTCATTTGGGAATAGTCGTTGCTGGGATTTATAGTTTACCTACAATCAAAGAGCATTCTGAACTCCACCAATAATGGAATTGGGCCAAACTTAGCACACAGGGCTCCCATGACCAACAGAAAAAACTGGAAAGGTTTGGTGGACACTGACCTTGAGTTTGGGAATTATAGTTCACCCACATCCAGAGAGCAGTGTGGACTTAAATAATGATGGATCTGGACCAAACCTGACACAAACATTCCATATGCCCAAATATGAACACAGATGGAGTTTGGAGGAAATAGACCTTGACAGTTGGGATTTGTACTTACTGGGATTTATAGTTCACCTACAATCAAAGAGCATTCTGAACTCCAACAATGATGGAATTCAACCAAACATGGCATACAGGACTTCCATGGCCAACAGAACACACGGGAAGGATTTGGTGGGCATTGATCTTGAGTTTGGGAGTTGTAGTTCACCTACATCCATAGAGCACTGTGGAGTCAAACAATGATGGATCTGGACCAAACTTGGCACAAAAATTCTATATGCCTAAATATGAACACAGATGGAGTTTGGAGGAAATAGACCTTGACATTTGGGATTTGTAGTTACTGGGATTTATAGTTCACTACAATTAAAGAGCATTCTGAAACCCACAAACGACAGAAATGGGGCAAACTTCCCACACAGAACCCCCATGACCAACAGAAAACACTTAAGGCCATCCAGTCCAACTCCCTTCACCAGGACAAAAAAAATGTAATCAGAGCCCTCCTGACAAAGAGCCATCCAGTCATAAATATAGATAGATAGAGATTATTCTCTCTCACACACACACAGATATAGTGACATAGATTTGAAAGAGACCCTTAAAGAAGGACTATGATATTTTGCATATTCCAGAGTAGGCAAACCAGACACTCTCCACATCAACACTGGGAAAGAAACAACAAGAAATATTGTTTACCCACAAGCAGAAAGACATTACATATATTAGAAACCAACACTTTTTCATTACTTTATTTTCCAGATCACCAGACTGGGCCACAGCAACGCCTGGCAGGGGACAGCTAGTAGATAATAAAAAGAATTATTTATTTGCTGTATACCCTGTTTTCTTCTCATTTTGAGCTCTGTGTGTCCTAGATGCCTCTGGTGACATTTCACACCAATCTGGTGACCCTCTCGTCTTGTAAGGAGTGAAGGATGGAGGTGAGGAAAAGGCAGGACTGGAGCGCCCTTCTCTTTGCCTTCCTCCTGCTTGGCCTTCTTCAGGCTGTCACTCTGGAAAGGCTCCTTTTTCCTTGCGAAAGGAGAGAAAGGCGCAGCAGGGACCAGTCGGTGTTCATTTGCAACCATCTCCTTCCTGGAATGGACAGGGGAGCAGGTCTCAGGGGCAGATGTGGTGCCGGCACCCGCCGCTCGGACATCTCGATTGGTGTGACAGGCGCACATCTTGGGGAATGGGATCCTTCTATGGAGTGACATCCCCTGTCAGAGTGATGTGCCTCTCAAAACAGGTCAATGTCAAGCCACCAGGAAGGGAAGCATGGGAGGCTGGAGACAGGGAGAAGCAGGAGGCCTCCCACCCGCCGGCATCTGGTGGACGCTTCTCACCAGAGAGACCTGGAGAGAGACCTCCTCCTCGCTCTCATTTGCAGCCAGGTCACTCTGTTGCAGGGCGTTTTAATGACCGCTTCCTCTGCCACAGTATGGCTTTGCTGTTTCAATCGTCTGCGGTTATCTCTTGCAGCCCTTTGCAACCCAGAAAGGAAGGCTGACAAGTTCTTACGGTGCAAAAAGTTCTCTTCGAGCAGTCACCAGCCAATCCCTCTCCAATGCTAGAGATACAGCTTAATGGTATAATGTTAGAAAATGTGGACCATTTCCGCTCCCTTGGCAGCCCCCTCTCCACAAAAGTCAACATTGACACTGAAATTCAACACCGCCTGAGCTCTGCGAGTGCAGCATTTTTCCAAATGAAGCAGAGAGTGTTTGAGGACCAGGACATCCGTAGGGAGACCATTTATAAAGCTACAGTCCTCCCAACCCTGCTATATGACTGCAAAACGTGGACTGTCTATAGACATCACATGCAACTCCTGGAACGATTCCATCAGCGCTTGCCTCCAAAAGACTCCTGCAATGAATCAGAGAGTGTTTGAGGACCAGGACATCCATAGGGAGACCAAGGTGCTTGTTTATAAAGCTACAGTCCTCCCAACCCTGCTATACGCCTGCGAAACGTGGACTGTCTACAGACATCACAAGCAACTCCTGGAATGATTCCATCAGTGCTTGCCTCCAAAAAACTCCTGCAAGTGCAGCATTTTTCTGAATGAATCAGAGAGTGTTTTGAGGATCGGGACATCCGTAGGGAGACCAAGGTGCTTGTTTATAAATTTTTTGTCCTCCCAACCCTGCTATACACCTGTGAGATGTGGACTGTCTACAGACATCACATGCAACTTCTGGTACGATTCCATCAGCGCTTGCCTTCAAAAAACTCCTGCAAGTGCAGCATTTTTCCAAATGAATCAGAGAGTGTTTGAGGACCAGGACAGCCATAGGGATAGCAAGGGGCTTGTTTATGAAGCTATTGTCCTCCCAATCCTGCTATACGCCTGCGAGACGTGGACTGTCTACAGACGTCACATGCAACTCCTGGAATGATTCCATCAGCGTTGCCTCCAGAAAATCCTGCAAATCTCTTGGGAAGACAAGTGGAAAAATGCCAGCGTGCGAAGACCACCAGCATTTAAGCAATGGTCCTCCGTCATCCACTACACTGGACCGGCCACGTTGTCCAAATGCCCAACCACCATCTCCTAAAGCAGTTGCTCTACTCTGAACTCAAGAATGGAAAGTGGAACATTGGTGGGCAGGAAAAGAGAATGAATGATGGGCTCAAAGCTAACCTTAAAAACTCTGGCATAGACACTGAGAACCTTGAAGCCCTGGCCCTTGAGCACTCCAGTTGGAATTCAGCTGTGACCAGCAGTGCTGCAGAATTTGAAGAGGCACGAATGGAGGGTGAAAGAGAGAAACATGCCAAGAGGAAGGCGCATCAAGCCAACCCTGTCCGGGACTGCCTTCTACCTGGAAACCGATGCCCTCACTGCGGGAGAAGATGCAGGTCAAGAAGAGGGCTCCACTGTCATCTACGTATCCATCAGCAAGACACATCACTTGGAGGGATCGCCTAAGTAAATGTCAATACAATGCAGTTTGACCCCACTTGAACTAGCTTAATGCCATGGGATCATTGGCAATGCAATTTCACAAGCCTTCTTTGCCCAAGAGTGCAAACTACAGATTCCAAAATTCCATAGTATCAAGCCTTAACATCTTTGTTGTAGCATCACTATAGATCAGGCATGGGTAAACTTTGGCCCTCCGGGTGTTTTGGACTTCAACTCCCACAATTTCTAACAGTCAGTAGTTTGACATCCCTTGAACTGGTGTCAATGAGCTCAAGGTCATGGGTTCTTGGGATTTGTAGTAGTCTGCAATAGTTTGCAATAGTCTTTGTGAAATGACAACTCCCAGGATTCCATAGCATTGAACTGTGGCAGCTTGAAGTGGTGTCAAACTGCATCAATTCTGCAATGTAGATGCACTCAGAGAAGGCAAAAGATCTTGCAAAACTACAACTCCCAGGATCACATAGCAGAATCTTTGGATCTGCAATAGTTTGCAATAGTCTTTGTGAAATGACAACTCCCAGGATTTCGTAGCATTGAACCGTGGCAGCTTGAAGTGGTGTCAAACTGCATCAATTCTACAATGTAGATGCACCCAGTGAAGGCAAAAGACCTTGCAAAACTACAACTCCCATGATCACATAGTGGATTCTTTGGATCTGCAATAGTTAGCAATAGTCTTTGTGAAACTACAACTCCCAGGATGACATAGTGGATTCTTGGGATCTTCGATAGTTTGCAATCATCTTTGTGAAACTACAACTCCCAGGATCACATAGTGGATTCTTGGGATCTTCTATAGTTTGCAATCGTCTTTGTGAAACTACAACTCCCAGGATCACATAGTGGATTCTTGGGATTTTTAGTAGTCCGCAATAGTTTGCAATAGTCTTTGTGAAACGACAACTCCCAGGATCCCATAGCATTGAACCGTGGCATCTTGAAATGGTGTCAAACTGCATCAAATCTGCAATGTAGATGCACCCAGAGAAGACAAAAGATTGCAAAACTACAACTCCCAGGATCACATAGCAGATTCTTGGGATTAGTAGTAGTCGGCAATAGTTTGCAATAGTCTTTGTGAAATGACAATTCCCGGGATCCCATAGCATTGAACCGTGGCAGCTTGAAGTGGTGTCAAACTGCATCAATTCTACAAACCCAGAGATAATAATTGATAACTGCAAAATCTGAAAAGGAGACTAATTTCTCATCTCTCTGCCAAAAGCCAGGCAGGTGAGTTTCCTTCCCACTTTTGTCGTTTTTTACCTGGGCAAAGCAGGCAATGCAAATGCTGCCCCCTTGTGGCCTTTTCTGAGAATGGCAGGCAGAGGCCTCTCCATTCAACATCTTAATGGAAATATGTTTTAATATCTGCCTTCTAGAGTATTTTTAAACAATTTATGTGTTATGATTATGTGTCTTAGCAATGTTGCTAAACCCACCTCAAACTGACATTTCTTTATCCTCCATGATGACATGATGGCAACAGTCCTGGACAGCAATGGCTCCCAAAGTGACCCATTTAAGGTGGAATCGGGTGTCAGACAGGGATGTGTTATTTCCCCAACTTTATTTTCCATCTTCATCGCTATGATACTTCACCTTGTTGATGGGAAGCTTCCCGGCGGAGTGGAAATCATCGATTGGACAGATGGCAAGCTGTTTAACCTCAGCAAACTGAAAGCCAAAACCAAGGTTACAACAACATCTATTATAGAACTCCAGTATGCTGATGACAAGGTCCTATGTGCACATTCAGAAGAAGATCTACAAGCTGCTCTAAACATCTTCTCAGAAACTTAAGAGAAGCTCGGCTTGTCATTGAACATTGAGAAAACCAGTGCTCTTCCAGCAGTCATCAGAAAATCCCTCTCCAATGCCAGAGATACAGCTTAACGGTGTCACATTAGAAAATGTGGACCATTTCCGCTCCCTTGGCAGCCACCTCTCCACCAAAGTCAACATCAACACCGAAATACAACATTTCCTGAGCTCTGCAAGTGCAGCATTTTCCCGAATGAAGCAGAGAGTGTTTGAGGACTGGGACATCCGAAGGGATACCAAGGTGCTCGTTTATAAAGCTATTGTCCTCCCAACCCTGCTCTATGCCTGCGAAACGTGGACTGTCTATAGACGTCACATGCAACTCCTGGAACGATTCCATCAGCGCTTGCCTCCAAAAAATTCCTGCAAGTGCAGCATTTTTCCGAATGAATCAGAG
>NW_026847993.1:7655598-7765598 GCF_025583915.1 Anolis sagrei ordinatus | reverse complement strand
GCTCTCTCTCTCTCTCTCTCTCTCTCTTGGTCCCAATGGCTGAAGAGAAAGTCAGGAGAAGAGGCGACTTTTGGTGCGCACGCTGGGGTCTTCAGACATACCTCTACTGATATCGAGCTCTTTTGGGGGTCCCTCCAGGGAGGAGACCCCAAGGACTGCACCAAAGAGAGTCCCTGGATACCTTGGTGAGCTTTCTGGAAGCCAATCCCATAGCGCAGAAATGTTTAAAAATTAATAAGCTCATCAGAGGCGGAAGAAGTCCAGCGATCGAGGTTTATTTGCGATTCAGCTGAAAAGGATGCATTACAGGACATTCCACTGCAAGCATACAGATGCAAAGATTTCAGGCATTTTTATACAGTACAGGACAAAAGAAAGCAGTTTGAAAATCCCGCCCGCCCCCTGACAGCCGGCTTCACTCTGATTGGCTGAGGCTGGAACAGCTGGGAGGAGGCTTCCCTCCTCCGTCAGGAGCCAATGGGAGTGATTCTCCGCCTCGGGAGGGCCAATGGGCGCCCTCCGCTCGCTTCCTGGGTCCTGGCCAATCAGGAGCCAGGAGGCGGGACAGCCACTGACAAGGGGGAAAATGATGGGATTTGGGATTTCCTGCCCGCAGGAATGCGGGCTATTGTTCAAGGCGGGAAGAGGGTGATACTGGCTAAACAAAGGCTTTCCTGTCCTTGATGGGTCTGGCAAGGGATTTGAATAGCTGGGTCGATACCAGACCGCCCGGAGGATCAATAGTATCTGATTTGAGTAGATCAGTCCTTTCTTTCCGGGGCTCTGCTGACCAAACCCTCCTTTGTTGGTCTTGCTCCGAAGACAAAGTTGGGGGCCAGCAGCATTGTCCATGCAAGATGAGATAATCAAGGGTGATTTAGGGGGAAGAAGGCTTGGGCTCTTCCCCCATGCAGTTCCTGGTCGTGCTGGCTTTATGGGGTAAGAGGTCAAGGGGGGGTGAAGGCACACGGGAGTTCATTGAGGGATACATATTTCATATTTATAAAAATACAGGCATCACCAATATACAGGTATTTCATATGATCACAACCCACCACCCACCTCAGCCCATCCTAGCAAGAAAATATTTTATTTATTTAGAAAGGAAATGGAAACTAGAAGTCCCAAAGTCCAGACGGAGAGGTTTGGAGGCAAGGGCCAGCCCATGGCTCCGGCTGGCCATCAGAAGATCAGTTTATTTCATAAAACAGGAGCTGGAGCTGCAGGGGGAGCTCGGTTCCACTGTCCTGTCCTTGGTGGAACTAGCGCTCCCAACCGGGGATCGGGCCTCCCCTGCCCGGTCCCCACTTCCAAGGCTTCCCCTTGGGCCACGGCGGTGGATCGCAGGCGGCAGGAACCATACTGGAGCGAGCGGCAGCGAGCGAAATGGAGCAAGCGGCAAAACCGGCGAATTTTGACAACCAGCTGGTGACTCGGCCGAATTTAATGATTAAACAAAAACAATTATTTCGGAGTGCAGGAGTCCAAAATGAGAAAACCAAGATAGCAGTTAGTCTTAGAAGTTAATGTGGAAAAATACAAAATTTGAACGGGCCCGATCCGCCATGCTGTTGTTTTGGCAGATAAAGGGGGCCATTAGGAAAACCTCCGTATCCACGATTTTAGCTAACGCAAATCCAGGGGCCTGGGGATGCCGGGAGGGCATCCCCAGTGAGCTCACAGTTCCCCAGAGCTCAGAAAAAGGGTTATTTTGTGTTAGCAAAGTTTCAGGCAGTAAAGGGGACACAAAGTAACAAGCGGAAAAGATTTAAAGTTTCAATTTTTAGTGTTTTATTGGGGGATTTTGTTACAAAGAAAAGGGAGGGGGAAAGTGAAAGAAAAACTTCATGCAGTCCTTTGCTTTGAGCTGCTGGCTGGGGCACATTTCATCCGTTTTCTCCCTTGGTGACCACTGGGAACTGCGGAACTCCCTGCCGCAGTGCAGACCAATTACATGGCGGGGGCTCTCGCCATCAGGGGAAGCGGGCCAGGCGCGGCGGCTCCGCCCCTTGGCCCACTTGCGGATTGGGGAGAGGAGAGGAGGCGGGTGGAGCGCTGGGGGATTGGGAAAGGAAGCCGGTCATGGGGAAGGGATCGAACGCGGAGAACGATTGAGCGCCGGCTCTGCTCGCGCACCCGGTGGCCGGGTGGAGCAGGAACGAGAGGGGCGAGGCGAGGCTCAAGGGCCCGGCCCCTTTGGGAAGAGGATCGCCCGGCAGCAAGGCAAGAAAGCCGAGGCTCCCCCCGGACTGCTAGGGCTGTTGTGAGCTGAGGGGGCGCTCCTCAAGTGGCGGTCGAGGGGCATTTACAGAGGCGCCTCTGCGCCCCTGGCAAAAAAAAGTGTTCTGCGACCGCTTACTTCATGTAATGGACGAGCCGCCCCTGTGTGAGAGAATTGGCCGTCTGCAAGGACGTTGCCCGGGGACGCCCGGATAATTTGATGTTTTTATCATCCTTGTGGGAGGCTTCTCTCATGTCCCTGCAAGAGGAGCTGGAACTGATAGAGGGAGCTCATCCGCCTCTCCTCGGATTCAAACCTGCGACCTGTCGGTCTTCAGTCCTGCCGGCACAGGGGTTTAACCCACTGCGCCACCGGGGGCTCCCATGTTGTGCTGACCTCCAACCATCACATGATTTTCATTGCTACCTCAGCTACCTCATTTATTTATTTATTTATTTATTTTGGTTGCTTCTACCCCGCCCTTCTCACCCCGAAGGGGACTCAGGGCGGCTTACAAAAGCAAGGCAGAATTCGATGCCTGCATCACATAACAACAATAAGACAAATAACATCAATTAACAGAAAACAGCAATTCTAGCAATAACATCAGTTAACAGAAACAACAATTCTTGCAAGGCGAAAACAACCATAAAACCAGTAAAAGCAATAAAACCAATACAAACCATTTCTCCTCATTGACGGTCAGCGTTTCACAATCTCATAGTTCAAATTCCAATTCCACAATTGTCAGTCCATACAAAGGCAAGGAGGGATGTTGATGTCCTAATTTCCCCCGGGAGTGAGTTCCACAGGTGGGGGGCGACCACTGAGAAGGCCCTGCTCCTCGTCCCCACCAGCCTCACTTGTGATAGTGGTGGGGTCGAGAGCAGGGCCTCCCCAGATGATCTCACTCCGAGGTGGGACGTAGAGGGAGATACGTTCGGACAGATACACTGGACCGGAACCGTACAGGGTTTTGTAGGTCAAAACCAGCACCTTGAATTGTGCTCGGAACTGAACCGGCAGCCAGTGGAGCTGGCACAGCAGGGGGAGGTGTGTGCTCCCTGTATGTCGCCCCAGTGAGTAATCGCTCGCTGGACCAATTGAAGTTTCCGAACAGTCTTCAAGGGCAACCCCACGTAGAGTGTGTTGCAGTAGTCTATTCGGGATGTAACAAGAGCGTGGACCACTGTGGCCAGATCAGACTTCCCAAGGTACGGGCACAGCTGGCGCACAAGTTTTAATTGTGCGAAAGCTCTCCCGGCCACCGCTGAGACCTGGGGTTCCAGGCTGAGTGATGAGTCCAGGATCACTCCCAAGCTACGAACCTGCGTCTTCAGGGGGAGTGTCACTCCGTCCAGCACAGACTGTAACCCTATGCCCTGTTCGGCCTTGCGACTGACCAGTAGGACCTCTGTCTTGTCTGGATTCAGTTTCAATTTGTTAGCTCTCATCCAGTCCGACACAGCAGCTAGACACCGATTCAAGGTCTGGACAGCCTCCTTGGTGACAGGTGAGAAGGAGTGACAGATCTGGACTCATAACTGTAATTCTGCTACTGTTATGAATTGTCATGTAACTATCTGATCTGCAGGATGTATTTTCATTCACTGGACAACATTTGGCACAAACACCCGATATGCCCAAATTTGAATACCGGTGGTGTTGGGGGAGATTGATTTTGTCATTTGGGAGTTGTAGTTGTGGCACAGCTGGTTGGGAGTTGGGAGTTGTTATAGAGCAGGAATTTAGGGGTCTTTGCCAGGAGGCAGAGACCAATCAGACTCCTTAAAGAGTTCGTTACCCTGGCGAAACAGAGAGAAGCATCCAATCCCTGATTTTTCCCAATAGAAGGTCTCACCAAGTGGAAGGAAGTGCCACCGAGGTTTATTAGTGATTCAGCTGAAAAGGATGCAGAGAGGCAATCATTCACCAAGCAGAGCATGTGGTTACAGAAGTAAAGGCCATTTTTATAGAAAATAAAGAGTTGTGAGTTTCAAAATTCCTGCTCCTTCCTCCCGCCCAGCTCGAAGGGGATTGGCTGACGCACAAACAGCTGGGAGGAGGCTTGGCCATCCCCCATGCATCATGGCCAATCACAGGGCTTTTGTGGGGCACCAGAGATATATCAGGAGGTTCCTGCTGCCTCAACGCTCCAGCAAATCAGAAGGGAGGGAGGCGGGATGAAGGGAGACAATGCATTCTGGAGTGGATTATGGAGTTTTAATGTCCTTAGGCTTATCGAGTCCAGGGATTGGCCTTCCAGAGAAGCCACTTTATTGTCCTGAGATGGGTCTGTGATAAGCATTGATGGCTTAATCCGAGTTTTCCTCTTACAATCAGATAGGGCACAAAGGGGAAACTTTTGTGAATGTCCTTAGTGGAAAGATTTGAAAGAAAAATGGCTTGGAGGAAAAGAGGACTTTCCTAAGGTCATATTCCCCCCATTGTTATATGATTAAAAAGTCTGCCAAACAGGAACCCATAAGATGGCCCAACTCCGAAGTCAAAAGGATTTCCTTTACTATTGTCCATGCAAAGGATGTCCAAAGATAAGGGTCTTTTCATGATTGCTAATTGCTTTTCCAGAGGCAGGGCAGCTTCCTTGTAGATTTCCCCCAAGGAGAGGGGAAGGGGGCAAAAGGGTCAGGGCAAGGTCTTTTTGCATTTTTTGGATTTTATGTCCCTTCCCCTGGGTTTTTTGGTGTTTTTATGAGTGATGGTCACTTGTTGGCCTGATAGGTGTCTTGTGTCCAAATTTGGTGTCAATTTGTCCAGTGGTTTTTGAGTTATGTTAATCTCACAAACAAACATTACATTTTTATGAATGTAAGATACTAGCCGTCCCCTGCCACGCATTGCTGTGGCCCACACGGGGTTTATGTGTGGGAGGTTTGGCCCAAATCTGTCGTTGATGGGGTTCAGAATACTCTGTGATTGTAGGTGAACTATAAATCCCAGCAACTACAACTCCCAAATGGCAAGATTCTATTTTCCCCAAACTCCACCAGTGTTCACATTTGGGCAAATTGAGTATTCGTGAAGAGTTTGGTCCAGATCCATCATTGTTTGAGTCCACAGTGATCTCTGGATGTAGGTGAACTACAACTCCAAAACCAAAGGACACTGCCCACTACCTTCCAGTATTTTCTGTGTGTCATGGGAGAACTGTGTGCCAAGTTTGGTTCAATTTTATCGTTGGTGGGGTTCAGAATGCTCTTTGATTGTAGCTTAACTATAAATCCCAGCAACTACAACTCCCAAATGACAAAATCAATCCCATCCAACTCCACAAGTATTCAAATTTGGGCATATCAGGTATTTATGCCAAATTTGGTCCAGTGAATTAATATACCCTGCATCTCAGATATTTACATTACAATTAACAGTAGCAAAACTACAGGTTTTTTTCGTGTCAGGAGCGACTTGAGAAACTGCAAGTTGCTTCTGGTGTGAGAGAATTGGCCATCTGCAAGAATATTGCCCGGTTCTGGCCCAGACTACATGTCTGAATGTATCTCCTGTCACAAACCATCATGAAGTTTAAGATCTTCAGGAGAGGTCCTGCTCTTGATCCCACCACTATCACAAACACGGTTGATGGGGATGAGAGACAGGACCTTCTCAGCAGTGGCCCCCCGCCTATGGAATGCCCTCCCTAGAGATATCAGGTTGGCTGCCTCCCTCTTGTCTTTTAGAAGGAAAATCAAGACCTGGTTTTGGAGTTGTAGATAAACTACAACTCCAAAACCAAAGCACATTGCCCACCAAACCCTTCCAATATTTTCCGTTGGTCATGGGAGTTCTGTGTGCCAAGTTTGGTTCAATTCCATCGTTGGTGGGTTTCAGAATGCTCTTTGATTGCAGGGGAACTATAAATCCCAGCAACTCCAATTCCCAAATGACAAAATCATTTTTTGAGTGAAGGACATACATTGGTTTGATAGGTGCCTTGTGTCCAAATTTGGTGTCAATTCGTCCAGTGGTTTGTGAGTTATGTTAATCCCACAAACAAACATTACATGTGTATTTATATCGAAGATATATATATATTCAGAACAGCACGTTTCTGATAAAAGTGATGCCTAGCCCTGAGCACTCACTTTATTTGTACCTCACAATGTTTCCTTTATGGAGACTGTTAAAAATATATATCTGGAGGTCGTTGGATTGAGCTCTGTTTAGTGTCAAAGGGGCAAGGAAGGAAACAAGACAGAACGATGGTGGAATCAAAAGGGGAGTGTATGGAAAGCAGACGGGTGATTCCCCATGTAATTGCATCATAAAGAAATGGCCTCTTCTGTTTATTGCTCCTCTTATGTATTACGGGAAGTGTCGGTTTCCTTTTATTTGATATTTATTGTGTTAGGTTTGCATGGTTTCTGCCTGCTCCAGCGGGCCATCAAAACCAATAGACAGATGTCACATGCTCACCAAAGGTGTTCACCTTCTGCAAGACAACGCACCAGTTCACCACTCAACTGTTGCCCAAATGGAAGAAGCATGTTCCCGTGACCTTGGAATTCTCCTACATCCCCCCTCTTCACCCCACCATGCACCAGCTGATTTCCACCTCTTTCCAACAAGGAAGTTATTTGTGGAGGGCAAGCATTTTTCCGGTGATGAGACTGTTTTCCAAAGTCACAAGGTGACTCTTGGGGCAACCTGTCAAGAGGGGCGGCTCAAGGCGGTACGCAAATTACACATGGCCCCGGCAGCGAGGTAAGAAAGCCGAGGCTCCCCCCGGACTGCTAGGGCTGTTGTGAGCTGAGGGGGCGCTCCTCAAGTGGCGGTCGAGGGGCATTTACAGAGGCGCCTCTGCACCCCTGGCAAAAAAAGCGTTCTGCGACCGCTTACTTTGCGTAATGGACGAGCCGCCCCTGACTACAACTCCCGAACTCAAGGTTTTTTGAGATATGTTAATCCCAGAAACGAACATTACATTTATGTGTGTGTGTGTGTGTGTGCAATCCAGCACTTTCAGGCATGCATTTAAAACCCTTTGCAAAATGCTAGTGAATCCTTGTCAGTAAGGAACAGAAGCAGCCGAACGTCTCCATCTCCCGCTGCTTTGCAGAGAATCCAAATGTAAGTCGAGGAAAACAGGGAAGCAGGCAGCCGTGATTTGCTCCATCCGTGAATCCATAACAAGGAGCGCTAATTGAAAACATAAAGACTTCTTGCAACTATTATTGCGCGAGTAAAGCTGAAGGGCGGGAAGGGCTTTCTGCCGTTTCTTCCCCTTTTTTAGCTTTTATATAAAGCTCAATTATAAGCGTAAATTAAACACACAACCTCCTTTTCAATTGTCAACATGATGTCTCAACTTCATCTATATTCAGCGTGGCTTTCCATATAAATATTTAAAAGCCTTTTCCTTGTACAGTGAAACCAATTCACATTAATTCCACGCTCCTCCAATTTGGACTCCTAATTTGGGCTTCTTTTTACTGCTTTCCATTAAGGTTTCTGTGTTGATGCTTAGGTTTACAAAAAAGGTCCCTTTCTATTCCTGTCCCGCTGCAAGAGAGCGTATTTCGGAGGCGCCTGTAATGGCTCGCAAGCTCAACTTTGTGTAAACTCTGCTTATCTCCAATAAGGATTATTGCTTTTGGGTTGCTTTTGGGAAAGACTATATTTCAACAGAGGTGGCCTTAGGTAATTTTCAACAGTAAGCAAACAGTATTTTGGCACCCCCCCCCCCCAACCAATCATTGATATATATTTTCTGTTTGTCGTGGGAGTTCTGTGTGCCATATTTGGTTCAATTCCATCATTGGTGGAGTTCAGAATGCTCTTTGATTGTAGGTGAACTATACATCCCAGTAACTACACTTGCCGCCCTTGCTCCCTTGCCTGGCCCGCTTTGGGTCCGGAGGCGTGCCTGAAGACCCCGGTGTGTGCACCAAAAGTCACCTCTTCTCCTGACTTTCTCCTCAGCCATTGGGACCGAGAGAGAGAGAGAAAGAGAGGTGGAGATGCCCACCTTTCCTGAAGGTAGGTGCAAAAACAAAGGAGGGAGCGGAGGTGGGAGATACCTCCAGCCGGAGGGGCTCTCTCTCTCTCTCTCTTGGTCCCAATGGCTGAAGAGAAAGTCAGGAGAAGACGCTGGGGTCTTCAGACACGCCTCCGGACCCGAAGCGGGCCAGGCGTTGCGGCTCTGCCCCTTGGCCCACCCACGGATTGGGGAGAGGAGGCGGGTGGAGCGCCGGGGGATCGGGAAAAGGTGCCAGTCATGGGGAAGGGATCGAACACGGAGAACGATTGAGCGCCGGCTCTGCTCGCGCACCCGGTGGCCGGGTGGAGCAGGAACGAGAGGGGCTAGGCGAGGCTCAAGGGCCCGGCCCCTTTGGGAAGAGGATCGCCCGGCAGCGAGGCAAGAAAGCCGAGGCTCCCCCCGGACTGCTAAGGCTGTTGTGAGCTGAGGGGCCACTCCTCAAGTGGCAGTCGAGGGGTATTTACAGAGGCGCCTCTGCGCCCCTAGCAAAAAAAAGTGTTCTGCGACCGCTTACTTCGCGTAATGGACGAGCCGCCCCTGTATTGCAAGGTAGTCTTTGGGAAAGGTTTCATTCAGGTTAGGAGGTGATGGGGACCTCACCGCCATCTTTATTGGGGTGCAGGATTTTAATACGTTGTAATCTTTGCTCAATGCCTTTTAATAGATGTATTTTAATGGTCTTACGTCTTATCTGCGTCCTGGTTTATGTCTCCAGCAATGCTTGGGTATGCATTTAGCAATGCTATTGGTTAGAAATACTCATAGTTCGCTTTATGATTTTATAAAGGGCTCTCTTAGAAAGTATATTCCTCTATAATGGGTCCTTTTGTGAAATTGTATAGGTGATGGGTTGGAATTCCCATTAGCCCAAGACCCAGTCAGGCTGCAACTCCTATCAGCTTGAGATCTGGCCTGCTATAAATCCCATCAGGCCCATATTTGTCTGGCTTGAACTCCCATCATCCCCAGATCTTGGTGAGTGAAACTCCTATGATTCACAGATCTAGGTGGGTGCAGCTCCCATCATCCCCAGATATAGGTGAGTGCAACTCTGATAATCACGAGATATAGGGGAGTGCAACTCCCATCATCCCCAGATATAGGTGAGTGCAACTCTGATAATCACCAGATATAGGGAAGTGCAACTCCCATCATCCCCAGATATAGGTGAGTGCAACTCTGATAATCACCAGATATAGGGGAGTGCAACTCCCATCATCCCCAGATATAGGTGGGCGCAACTCCCATCATGACCAGATTTGGTGAGATTGACTCCCATCATCTCTAGATCTAGATGACTGCAACTCCCATCCTCCTCTAGATCTAGATGACTGCAACTCCCATCCTCCTCAGATATAGGTGGGTGCAACTTCCATAATTCCCAGATATAAGTGGGTGCATTCCCATCATTCCCAGATATAGGTGGGTGCAACTCCCATCATTCCCAGATATAGGTGGGTGCAACTCGCATCATACCCAGATATAGGTGGGTGCAACTTCCATCACCACCAGATATAGGTGAGCACAATTCTCATCATCCTCAGATATAGGGGGAATGCATATCCACCCATCCCCAGATATAGGCGAGTACAACTCCCATCATCCACAGATATAGATGAATGCAACTCCTATCCTCCTCATACATAGGTGGGTGCAACTTCCATCATCCTCAAGGAAGACTCTTGCTGGAGTCTTCCTTGCAGGATCTTGAGCATTCCCTTCCTGGCATGAGAAATAAGGGCCACTGTACGGAAGTTTGAGCAATCTTTAGCATTTCCCTTTTTTGGTATGGGGATAGAAATGGATTTTTTCCAGTTTATGTCTTAGGGACCGCCTCATTCCGTTTTCCTCTACATACCAGGCCCTAGGGAGGTACACCTGGAAGCTGCAAGGCATAGAGCTTTTTCGACCTCTGCTCCAATTCTGTGGAACTCATTGCCTCCATACATTAGAGCAATGTCAGAGTTGTGACCTTTTGTAAAGGCGCTCAAGGCTTGGCTGTTTGGTTGTGCATTTAAGTAAAGTGATCAGATCTAATTTGCCACATAGTCACTGTTGTATGTTTTTATGTTGAATGTTTTTATATTGTGTAAATGCTATTTTAAATTGTAAGTCACTCGGAGCATCTTGGTGGAGAGCGACTAATTAAGAAATAAAGTGAAGTGAAGTGAAGTGCAAAGATGAGTGCAGACACAGACTGCAGCCAGGAAATCAGAAGGCTCTTCCTTCTTGGGAGGAGAACAATGACCAATCTAGATAAAATAGTGAAGAGTAGAGACATCACACTGGCAACCAAGATACACATAGTCAAAGCCATGGTATCCCTGTAGTCACCTACGGATGTGAGAGCTGGACCATAGGGAAGACTGAGCAAAGGAAGAGAGACGCTTTTGAACTGTGGTGTTGGAGGAAAGTGCTGAGAGTGCCTTGGACCGCGAGAAGATCCAACCAGTCCATCCTCCAGGAAATAAAGCCTGACTGCTCATTGGAGGGAAGGATAGTAGAGGCCAAGAGGAAGTCCTTTGGCTACATCATGAGGAGACAGGAAAGCTTTGAGAAGAGAGTGCTGGGGAACATGGAAGGAATATGCTGGGGAACATGCTGGGGAACATGGAAGGAAAAAGGAAGAGGGGCTGACCAAGGGCAAGGTGGATGGATGGTATCCTTGAAGTGACTAGTTTGATCTTGAAAGAGCTGGGGGTGGCGACAGCCGACAAAGAGCTCTGGCGTGGGATGGTCCAGGAGGTCACAAAGAGTCGGAAGCAACTGAACGAATAAACAACAACAGACTAAGTCAGTGGTACCAACCAAGCAACCAATGCATATACTTTGATGTGCTTATATATATACTAGCGGTCCCCTGCCAGGCGTTGCTGTGGCCCAGTCTGGTGATCAGGAAAATAAAGTAATGAGAAAGTGTTGGTTTTTAATATATGTAATGTTTTATGCTTGTGGGTAAACAGTATTTCTTGCTGTTTCTTTGCCAGTGTTGATGTGGAGAGTGTCTGGTTTGCATACTCTGGAACATGCAACATATCATTGTCCTTCTTTAGGGGATACTGCACCTGTCATATACATATATATTAGGGCTGGGCGGTTTCGTTTCGTTCGTAATTCGTTAATAATTCGTTATTTTTTTCAATTACAAAACGATAACGAATTATTCTGGAGCAATTATTAAAAAAAATGAATTTTCAAAAACGTTTTGTAAATGCTTCGTATTTCGATATTGTATTCGTTTCGTTATTGTTTTAAGGTCGTTTTGTTATTATTTCCGCATGTCTGGGCCAGTTTTATGGTTTAATTAGTGAAAAAAATTTATAATATCACACCAACAGTCAAGAACAGAGGGAGAGGGAAGCTTCAGAAGGTTTTGGAGGTTTTTTAGCGTATTTCGCGGTCGCGTCCGCCATTAACGAATCGATTCGTTATTGTTTCGGAAATCGATTCATTAAATTTTTACCATTTACGAAATTTCGTAAATATCGAACTTTTTAAAAGGAAAATTTTGTAATTATTTTAAATATCGAAACAAAAAAAAACCCCAAATACAAATCGATTTTAGAAACAAATTTTTCCGTTGTTACCCAGGCCTAATATATATGTGTATGAATGGCTGGATGGCCTTTTGTCAGGAGGGCTTTGATTATGTTTTCTTGCCCTGGTGAAGGGAGTTGGTCTGGATGGCCTTCAGGCAGCATTTCTCAACCTGGGAAGTCAAGACCCTGGGGGGGGGGGTCACCAGGGTGGTGTCAGAAGGGTTACCAAAGACCACCAGAAAACACAGTGTTTTCTGTTGGTCATGGGGGTTCTGTGTGGGAAATTTTCACCAATTCTGTCGTTGGTGGCTGTACAGAAGTCATTGATACTGTGTATATGTTTAACTGTTAGAATATGTTCGAGGGGTAACAGTAGCTGAAAGCTAGAGTTAACTGGTTGTATCCACAGGAGTGCCAAGGAAACTAAGCAGGCTAGTTCAGAGAGTGAGAAGTGGGCGGAGCCTAGCAAGAAAATGTTATCTGCGTCTTTGAGAAGAAGCAGTTCAGTTGGGAGTTAGGAGTTCGGAGTTAGCAGTTGAGAGAGGAGAGTGGAGAGTGGAGAAGCAGTGTGTGTGAATAGCCAGAGGTTTCTTCAGTCTAGGAAGGCTGAAGGGGGAAACCTAATTAGTTTCATTAGTCAGAGAGGACTAAGGGAAGCCTGTTTAGATCACTAGTTAGGAAAGAACTAGAGATCTAGGATTTGATCAAGAAAGGATCAAATAGGAAGGCTATTCAGTTCACCTCAGGAAACATTGTTTAAGAAAGTGCTTCACCACAGTAAAAGTCAATCACAAGTTGTGTCATCGAGAAGAGTGAACTGCATTGCAAACCAAGTTACATTCAAAGTTCTCTAAGTTATTCCAAGTTAATCAACAGCCTGCAACCATACGCTTTGTACAAAATAAACTTATTAACTTTTGTTGAAGACTGTGTCATCTCCATTTATCTGTGTCTGGGGAGACAGTTCTCATCGGCAATACCTCACGTTGGTGGCAGTTACCTTCATTACATCCATAATCATCCACACCTGTATAATTGGTGGCAGAATTTAAGAACAGTCTTTACAATTGGTGACAGCGGGTGGATTCTTTAAAGTTAAAAATCCTATACCCTGTCTGTTGTTGGAATTGCAGCACCTTCGCAATTAGCACAATTGTACAACTGGTGCGTGCAGACTTCGCAAATTGGTGGTAGCCCTGTACAATTGGCTAGCATCATCGCAGTGGCGTTCAGTATGCTCCCTGATTGTAGGTGAACTATAAATCCCAGTAACTACAACTCCCAAATGTCAAGGTTTATTTTCCCCAAACTCCATCTGTGTTTATATTTGGGCATATTGAGTGTTTGTGCCAAGTTTGGTCCAGATCCATCATCGTTTTAGTCGACAATGCTCTCTAGATGTAGGTGAACTACAACTCCCAAACTCAAGGTCAATACTCACCAAACCCTTCTAGTGTTTTCTGTTGGTCATGGGGAGTCCTGTGTGCCAAGTTTGGTTCAATTCCATCGTTGGTGGAGTTCAGAATGCTCTTTGATGGTAGGTGAACTATAAATCCCAGCAACTACAACTCCCAAATGACAAAATCATAAAATTTTGAGTGATGGTCATTCCTTGTGTAGGGAGACATTTTGTTGCCAAATTTGGTACGATTTCGTTCATTGGTTCTTTTGTTTTTAAGGTACTCATTATGCACGGAGCATTTTTATATAGAGAGATATTTAATTTTGTTGTCATTCACCTCGATAACCCCATCCCATAAATGTGCACTTGCTTTTCGTGGCCAAAATGGAGACTTTTGCATATGTGGAATTGCATTTTGCTAGCGTGGGTTCAATGTCCCCCTTTCTGCAATGCTTACAAAATTGGGGAACAAAAGAAAAATGCATTTGCGGGGAAAACGGACTCATTTTGCGTAGATCTCTGTGGATAGCAAGGCAACCCTGGAATCAAGGCCATTTTCCTATGTAGTGATGCACAATGGAGTAATCAAGACGCCATCAAGGCGTGTGCTGTCAACTAGGAAGGGAAGGAAAAAATGCACCTTTGCTTTGAAATATTATTTCCTCTGATTCTTAAACAATTTTGCCTGGGATTGTGTTTTGAATTCGACAACCCAGTGCGCTCTGCATGGAACTCTATGGGAAAAGCCAGATCTCTGTGTGCAACCTCCTCATTATTAAAATCGCTATTCGCGGAGCGTGCTGAAGGCAAAGGGTGAAAGGCATCCGGGGTGGAAAGAAATTAAGTTTCATTACGCGGTAATTACGGCGGGGAAAATGGTGATCACTGCCTTGGGTTGCCCTCCGCAGTCCTTCCAGGCCTGATGGTCGAAAAGATCGCGGTCTGAGTCCCATCCGGATAATGATCCACAGTTTTAGATAGGACATCACCTTCCGGAGCAGTCTTGGCATTAGGATCCTTTAGTTTTGCTTTAGTTTTGCACTGCAGGAAGAGCCATCTTTAGCCCTTGTCGGCTTTGGAATTAATATCCTGTGCGGAAAAGCTTCTTGGAGAACTATAACTCCCCAAATCCCCCCTAGAAGAAGGAATGATACCACTTTGCCTTGGCTCAATGCTATGGAACCATGGGACTCTCATTTGGTGATGCTCCAGCACTTAAAGAAGGATACAGACCTTGGAAAACTACAACTCCCACTTTGGAATAAAATATCCTGTGTGGAAAAGCTTCTTGGAGAACTATAACTCCCCAAATTCCCCCTAGGAGAAGGAATGATACCACTTTGCCATGGCTCAATGCTATGGAACCATGGGATTGTCATTTGGTAATGCTCCAGCACTTAAAGAAGGCCACAGACCTTGAAAAACTACAACTCCCACTTTGGAATAAAATATCCTGTGTGGAAAAATTTCTTGGAGAACTATGACTCCCCAAATCCCCCCCTAGGAGAAGGAATGACCCCACTTTGCCATGGCTCAATGCTGTGGAATCATGGGACTGTCAGTTGGTGATGCTTCAGCACTTAGAGAAGGCTACAGACCTTGAAAAACTACAACTCCCACTTTGGAATTAAATATCCTGTGTGGAACACCTTCTTAGAGAACTATAACTCCCCAAATCCTCCCCCTAGGAGAAGGAATGACCCCACTTTGCCATGGCTCAATGCTGTGGAATCATGGGACTGTCATTTGGTGATGCTCCAGCACTTAAAGAAGGCTACAGACCTTGAAAAACTACAACTGCCATGTCTCCAAAGCATGCGGCTGTGGAAATTTAAGTGGTGATATGGGATCTTGGGAGTTTTAGTTTGGCCTGGCACCAACACTTTTTGGCAGAATAGGCTAAAGACCTTGCAGAACTACAAACCCCAGGGTTCCTTAGCTTGAACGATGGAGTTGAATTGGTGCTACGCAATCCTGGAAGTAGTAGTTTAGTGATGCACCAGCGCTATGTGGCAGAGAAGGCTCAAGAACTTGCAGAACTACAAATCCCAGGAGTCTATAGCTTGAACTATCTTGTTGAAGTGGTGCTACGCAATCCTGGAAGTCATAGTTTGGTGAAACACCTGCACTATATGGCAGAGAAGGCTCAAGACATTGCAAAACTACAAATCTCAATATTCTATAGCTTGAACCATAGAAGTGATGCTATGCGATCCTGGAAGTCGTAGTTTGGCAAAGTGCCAGCACTATTTCATAGACAAAGCTAAAGACCTTGCAGAACTACGAATCCCAGGATTCCATAGCATTAACCATGGAATTGAAGTTGGTGCTATGCAATCCTGGAAGTTGTAATTTGGTGATGCACCAGAACTATTTAGCAGAGAAAGCTAAGACCTTGCAAAACTACAAATCCCAGGAGTCTATTGCGTGAACCATGGAGTTGAAGTTGGTGCTATGCAATCCTGGAAGTTGTAGTTTGGCGAAGTGCCAGGGCTACTTGGCAGACAAGACTCAAGACCTTGAAGAACTACAAATCCTAGGAGTCTATTCCGTGAGCCATGAAGTAGTGCGATGCAATCCTGGAAATTGTAGTTTGGTGACACGCCAGCGCTATTTGCCAGCCAAGTCTTAAAACTTTGCAGAACTACGAATCCCAGGATTCTATAACTCGAATCTTGGAAGTTGACATTTGGTGAATCACCAGCACTCTTTGGGAGAGAAAGCTCGGGACCTTACAGAACTACAAATCCCAGGATTCCATAGCATTGAGCTGCAACAGTTGAAGCAGTGCTGTAGAATCCAGGGAATTATAGTCTGGTGTAGGTGAAAGACCTTGCAGAACTACGAATCCCAGGATTCCATAGCATTGAACTGTGACAACGAGTGGTGTCAAGCTTGGGCCCTCCCTCCAGGTGTTTTGGACTTCAACTCCCACAATTCCTAACAGCCTACCGGCTGTTAGGAATTGTGGGAGTTGAAGTCCAAAACACCTGGAGGGAGGGCCCAAGTTTGCCCAGGCCTGGTTTAAACCTATTGATTTCAAAGGGTGAAATTTCAGCATCGTTGTTTGAGAATCGTTGTTTCAGTTTTTGCACAAACTCATAGACATGACTCTTTGTCTCTGGGATCTGGTGGCATTGTGACATTTCTGTGTTGCGCTGAATCTTTCCAAAGCTGCTTTTTGTGAGCCTTTGGGGTCTGTTCAGAAACTCCAATTATTTCCTTTGGGGAAAGATTTTGCATCATTTCACCGGAGGAGGGCAGCATCCCACAGAGGCACCTGCACAATTTGCAAAAAAGGGGAAAACGGTAGCTTTTGCATCCTTGTTGTTGTTGTTTTCCTTTTCCTTTTGCACCTGTGACATAAAGAACTGTAACCTGGAGTTTCTATGAATTGAGTTGCATGTTGGAAGAATCCTTTCCGATGTGGCTATCCGCGTTTGCCTACTAAACGAGGACACTGAATATGGGAATATTAATAACTAGCAGTCCCCTGCCACACATTGCTGTGTATATGTCTGTGTATATGTGCTTTGTGTGTGTATACAATTTGGATATGTGTATATATGTGTGTTTGCGTATCTATATGTGGTTTTGCGCATGCATTGTAATGTATTTTTAATTTTTGGCTTTTTAAGTCCCCTTTGCTGTGTTTTTCTGTGTTTTTATGAGTGACTAGCCATCCCCTGCCACGTGTTGCTGTGGCTCAGTCAGTGTATATGCGTTTTGTGTGTATATATTTGTGTATATGTGTTTATAAGTGTTTTTGCGTATATATATATATATATATATATATATATATATATATATATATATATATTTATATTTATATTTATATATATATGTGGTTTTGCACATGCATTGTAATGTATTTTTAATTTTTGGCTTTTTAAGTCCCTTCTGCTGTGTTTTTCAGTGTGTTTATGAGTGATGGTCACTTGTTGGCCTGAGAGGTGTCTTGTATCCAAATTTGGTGTCAATTCGTCCAGTGGTTTTTGATTACGTTAATCCCACAAACGAACATTACATTTTTATTTATATACTAGCCGTCCCCTGCCACACGTTGCTGTGGCCCACATGGGGTTTCTGTGTGGGAGGTTGGCCCAATTCTATCATTGGTGGTGCTCTGTGCTCTGTGATTGTAGGTGAACTATAAATCCCAGCAGCTACAACTCCCAAATGTCAATATTCTATTTCCCCCAAACTCCACCATTGTGCACATTTGGGCATATTGAGTATTCGTGTAGAGTTTGGTCCAGATCCATCATTGTTGGAGTCCATAGTGATCTCTGGATGTAGGTGAACTACAACTCCAAAACCAAAGTACACTGCCCACCAAACCCTTCCAGTATTTTCTGTTGGTCATGGGAGAACTGTGTGCCATGTTTGGTTCAATTCCATTATTGGTGGAATTCAGAATGCTCTTTGATTGTAGGTGAACTATAAATCCCAGTAAGTACAACTCCCAAATGTCAAGATCTATTTCCCCCAAACCCCATCTGTGTTAATATTTGGGTATATGGAATATTAGTGCCAAGTTAGGTTCAGATCCATAATTGTTTAAGTCCACAGTGCTCTGTGGATGTAGATGAACTACAACTCCCAAACTTAAGGTCAAACTCAAGGTCACCAAACCCTCCTAGTGTTTTTGTTCTCATGGGAATCCTGTTTGCCAAGTTCAATTCCATCATCTTGCCCATGGTCGGCCCCTCTTCCTTTTAGAGTTTACCTAATTGGATTTACCTATCCCTTTAAAGTGCTTTTTTACTTTGCTGTTTTTACTTATCTTCAATAAAAGGATTGTTTTCCTGGTGTTTTTAAAGTCAGAGGGTTATTCCTGTCCTGGAATGCCATCGTGGGAGCTATAGCTATTTGCGGAAGTGGGAGCTTGTCTGTGTAAGTGGACACCCCAGCCACACACATAAATATGTATTTTCCCTTCTATTATGTATCTCGATTTTTCATCCCCTTGAACTGGGCCCAGAGGGTTATCCAGGAGGCAGCTACCAGTTAGTTCCCATTAGAAATAGCGAGCCCTAATGGGCAGGAAGCTTTATTTGCAACTTTAAAGGCAACGTTTGATATTCCTGAAGACGACTTAAGATTAAACGAAAGATTTATGTTAATGCCAAGGATTAAAAGAATTCTAATCACATGCATAAAGATGTAAATGCGCCATGATGCAGGGCTTTTTCTCCCTTCCCTTTCCTCCCGCCGACGAATGTGCCAACAGGGAGCCATAAGAGATGGAAGGGAATGTATTCATATCCCGCGAATTGCAACATCTGGCTTAATTTTGAACTCATGTGTTCATTAAATATGAGCCGCCTTCCGTCGGCGCACCCTTGAACTCACACTTTAATGGAGGGAAAAAGCTTCCCCACCGACGTTCCCAGAAGGCAACGGGAAGCAGTTTCGTGAAACAGCCTTTCGCTCACCATATTGCTGCAAAATCCCCAACAGCCTCACTTACCGTAGCGAAGGGTCGATAACATCCTTTCGTGCTTTGCAAACACGCAAACATACACTGGAAATATAAAAAAACAAAAGGAACTGTGTGCTTTATTGGGAACGCTGCATTCGGAAGTCTAAAGGCTGCAAATGTCGAGATCACAGGAAACCAGGAATTGCAGAAATGTGTTACATGGATACGAATTGTACTTCCTGTTCCGTTTTCCTCTTGCAGCCACTATACAGCATGGACAATTCACACCCTTATTGTAGCAGCTTTGCAGTTCTAAGTGTAATTTGATTGTTTACAATGTTTCAAAATGATATTTTTGAAAATACTAACAGAAAGAAGGATTGTACTGCAAGGCTGGAATTCACTTGTCGTCTTAAAAACAAAAATGCAAGGATCGGATGTGCTTCCCGAGTTGTGCTTGCAATTGTCCCGGATGTGGAGCTTAACATAGGAGAGATTTTAAATCTGGGTTTGTTCCTGGGTTTTAGATGCTTGTTCCTGATTGGTCGGTTCCTAAAAAGAAAGGGAAACTTGAGCAGAAGGCAAAAACTTTGTTTGTGTACCAGAAACTTCATGAAACGCATGGAGGGTACGGTTTTTCTGGCTTGCAAATAGAATGGACACCGCATAACCAAATCTCCGCATATCCACATGGCAGCCATCTCGGGAACCTCTAAATCTTGGAACAAAGCATCAAGTTTGGACAATAGAGGCAGAAATCCCAGAACCAACCGGTCTGTATGTGGATCCCTCCTGATATTCCGGGATTTTTGACCCATCACTAAAACTCGTGATTTAGTTCTGTCTGGAAGCGCCCTCAGACATTGCAAGTCTATATGCGTTTGAGGTTGAATCTGCCATTGTGGTTTGGGGCCCCAAGTCTATTTTTGGTGGTCTTAGACCCATCCAGTCCCATTATCCCCCTTTTCTAATGGGTCAAAAGACAAACTATATATCTTGGAAGCATCCAAAAGTGGCCATTCGCCTTCCAAGAAAATGGTTCCCAGTGTTTCCCTCCAACTATCGAACATCTCAAAGTGACTCATCTTCCCAAATCAGAAGTGGAACTTCTCGACACTTCCCATGTTGACATTTTCAGCAGTCTATGGGGCATCACAAAGGTTACTTAAAGGCAGAAAACTATCCCCATAACCCACTCCAAACTTTGGGAATTGTCGTTGGATGTCGGCAATGCTACCATTTCCCATCTCACTGAATGACATTTCCCCCACTGCCTTGGGGAAGAAAGAGACAGCATATGGCTGCTCAGACTGCTTCTCCCCATGGTATACAGACACTGCTATCTTATTTGCAATTGCAGTATACACATTGCATAGGAGCAGCTCCACCAGGATCTTGTGCCGGTGGCTCCCGACCCACTGACTGTCAATACAGGTCTTCGAAAGGCTTGGAGTAATTAAACATCAGATAATCCATATAGTAGAAATCATAACTACGCTGCCTCTGAGAGGGGGAAAGTTGCTGGAAATATTGTTTCGTGATCTGAGTGGTGGTCCGCTCCTCGTCGGAGTGCCTGTCCTTAAACCGCGGGAAAGTCAAGTTCTGGGGGGCTTTGACTAAATGCAGGAAGAAGTTGGCGTCCTCCTCCATGGTTTCGAACCTCCCGATGAAGTCGTAGTCTATGACGCACGGGCTGCAGAGGCGGTTGACGTGCTCCCAGTGGATGTCCATCCCCACCGGCCGGTGCACGTCCAGCAGGTACTGGATGAACTCCGGGAAGGTGACCCCAGAACCTGTCCGAAGCGCCTCCTTGGTGGCGTTGGCCCGGTACTTGGAAACGATGGGACGGCCAAAGACGGGGTGGTAGTAGTTGTTAGGGTGTTCGAACTTGTCCCGGAAGGCTGAGACCAGCTTCTCAAAGGGTTCACGGACAAAGAGCATTTTGGTGTAAGTGCTCAGACGGTGGTTGATACCCTTGCGGTCGAAGCCATCCAAGCGCTTCAAGTAGTTTCCATAATGGACGGTGTTGTGCTGGATGGCGTTGGTGGAGGAGGCCAAGCCGTTGAGGACCATCAAGACCCGCTTCCAGTTGGAGCAACCAGCCTTGGGCACCTCGCAGTACAGCACCCGGTACTTGTCCTCCACGAAGATGCGGGAGACGTGGTACGGCGTGACGATGCGCTTGCTGTTGCTCTTGTACTTGGAGCAGGTGTCCTTCATGATTTGCTTCCGCTCCCGTTGCGTCTGATAGAGGCTCCTCCACCGGACGTCGTCAACATCCTCCATCTTCAGCATGGGCAGGCGAAGCGAGGTTTCGTTGACTTCCAACCGGACGGGGCTCTTCTTGAGGACGAATCTCCGCCTGCGCTTGTGCATCCGAGGAAAACGGCCTCCCCAGCCGTTCCTCTGAAGGCCTTTCATCACAACCAGCTTCCGATCCGGGTTTGGATGCTTCCTAAGTCGGCGCTGCTGCATTGTTTGCAACGAAGGCCTCTGGGGTCCGACCGGGAATCCGTCATCCGCCTTTCCGTGCGTTTTCCCCTCCTGATAGCGGCTGGGTGAGCAGTCCTAATGGAAGGAAAGAAACCGAGAAATTACTAAATGAGAGCGCATTCATCACGGCCGACAGCTTGTAGGGTCTAATGGCACGAGCGATTTGTCCCGTTTTAGCTTAGACTAAGTGTGGAGCGAAAGGCATTGTCTTACAATGCTGCCGCTGTCATGATTTCTCAGCGTCCGCTCTTTAACAAAACACCAAACACCCATTCGAAAGATAAACCTGAAGACTCAGCAAGAAAATAGTCGCAAGTATACCTGCGATTCGTAATTACAGTATTGTATTTACTTAAGGTAAAGGTAAAGGTTTCCCTTGACATTAAGTCAAGTTGTGTCCGACTCTGGGGGTTGGTGCTCATCTCCATTTCTAAGCCGAAGAGGCGCCGTTGTCCATAGACACCTCCGAGGTCAACAAGCTACAGAAACTCTTGCCAATTGGAAGTTTGGATTCTAATGTCCTTCATACCTTCTGGGGCATTTTCTCCAGGTTTTTGCACTCTTCTAGGCTTTTTAGCACTAGAAGTCTTAAAGGACTCAAACCATTTCCAGGTCATGTCTTAATTCTTTTTAAAAGGCCTTAAAACATGATGGAAATGTCCTCAAGTCCCCATAAATATCATTTTTTAACTTCCCAAGAGTCACAAAACCACCTTGTGGGACAATCAGAGGCCAAAGTTGCATTTGCAGAATTATAGCAGTTTGACACCACTTTAAATGCCATGGCTGCATCCTATGGGATCCTGTGCTTGGAAATGTTAAGGAGAGATTGGGTTGTTGTAGGTTGTTCAAGAAGCATTCTCTCCTGATGTTTTGCCTGCATCTGTGGCAGGCATCTTCGGAGGTTGTGAGGTCTGTTGGAAACTAGGAAATGATGGGTTACTTACCTGTAACCATGTTTCTGCGAGTGGTACTCTGTGAATTCACACATGTGAAGTATCTGTTGGGAGTGCTGGGAGTTGAGGTCCAGAACACTTGGAGGGCCAAAGTTGACCAAAGCCTACCCTATCTATCTATCTATCTATCTATCTATCTATCTATCTATCTATCTATCTATCTATCAATATCTATCTATCTATCTATCTATCTATCTATCCTATCTATCCTATCTATCTATCTATCTATCTATCTATCTATCTACCTACCTACCTACCTACCTACCTATCTATCTATCTATCTATCTATCTATCTATCTATCTATCTATCTATCTATCTATCTATCTATCTCTTCTATCTACCTATCTACCTATCTACCCATCTACCCATCTACCCATCTGTCTGTCTGTCTGTCTGTCTGTCTGTCTGTCTGTCTGTCTGTCTATCTCTATCTATCTATCTATCTATCTATCTATCTATCTATCTATCTATCTATCTATCTACCTATCTATCTCTTCTATCTACCTATCTACCTATCTACCTATCTACCTATCTACCTATCTATCATCTATCTACCTATCTATCTATCTATCTATCTATCTATCTATCTATCTATCTATCTATCTATCTATCTCTTCTATCTACCTATCTACCTATCTACCCATCTACCCATCTACCCGTCTGTCTGTCTGTCTGTCTGTCTGTCTGTCTGTCTGTCTGTCTGTCATGTCTGTCTATCTCTATCTATCTATCTATCTATCTATCTATCTATCTACATACCTTCTATCTATCTCTTCTATCTATCTACCTATCTACCTATCTACCTATCTACTATCTATCTTCTATCTCTCCTATCTATCTCTATCTCCTATCTATCATCTATCTATCTATCTATCTATCTATCTATCTATCTCCTTCTCCTATCTACCTATCCACCTATCCACCTATACCTATCCATCCATCCATCCATCCATCCATCCATCCATCCATCCATCCATCCATCCATCTATCTATCTATCTATTGGAGAGGGGGAAATAGAACAAACCAAACACCACCAGTGTTTTGTTATTGTTTCCTCCAGAGATTTCCTTGCTTCTCCTTGGAAGAAAGAATAGGACCTCAGTATGCATTAGGGATTGGTTCAGGAGCTTTCCATGGATACCAAAATCCGTGGATGATCCAGTACAACTGCATACAACAGAAGAGTAACATGGGTTCCCCTTATATAAAATGACAAAATCAAGCTTTGCTTTTTGGAGGATGTATTTTCAAGCTGTGGATCCATGAATATGGCCTGCCCACTGTGTTCTATTTCTCTCTCATGTTATTTTGTAACTGTTTATTTTATTTTGTTGTTTCACGTATTTATTTTGATGGTATTTTCTGCTCCTTTGTATTTTATTTTGCTGTATTGTAATTTTGAGCTTGGCTTCATGTTAGCTGCCCCGAGTCCCCTTCGGGGAGATGGTGGCAGGGTACAAATAAAGATGATGATGATGATGATGATGATGATGATGATGATGATGATTAGAAACACAACAAGATGAGTCCACAGCAGACACTCTGCTGGCTGTTGAATTGGATCACATGTCGGACCCTTCCCAAGTGTCTAGGATTGTGTGATGTATCAGTGAATAATGCGTGCAGATCTGAGTAGGGTGGCCTTTTGCAGCTGGCAGATGGTAATTTGGTCAGTGCCGATTGTGTTTAAGTGCAGGCGAAGGTCTTTAGGCACTGCATGTAGTGTGCTGATCACCACTGGGACCACCTTGACTGGTTTGTGCCAAAGTCTTTGCAGCTCGATTTTTAAATCCTCATATTGTGTCAGCTTTTCCAGTTGTTTCTCTGCAATCCTGCTGTCACCTGGGATTGTGACATCAACAATCCATACTTTGTTTTTTAACACGATTGTGAGGTCAGGAGTGTTGTGCTCCAAACTGTCTGAATCTGGAAGTCCCAGAGGAGTTGGGCATGTTCATTCTCTGTAACTTTTTCCAGCTTGTGATCCCACCAGTTCTTTGTTGCAGGCAGATGGGATTTGTGGCCCAAGTTCCAATGAATCATCTGAGCAACGGTGTTGTGCCTCTGCTTGGAGTCTGTCTGCGCAATCTTCTTGCAGCAGCTGAGAATGGGATCTATTGTTTCATCTGCTTCCTTGCAGAGTCTACACCTGGGATCTGTTGTGGACTTTTCAATTCTGGCTTTGATGGCATTGTTTCCAATGGCTTGTTCTTGGGCTGCCTTTGTCTACTTTTTTCAGAGTTCCATTTGTGAGCCACAGCCATGTTTTTTCTTTGTCAATTTGGCTCTCAATTTTTCCCAGGAAGAGCCTTCTTTGGCCAGTTTTCTCTTCTGCTCTGGATTGTGTTTTTACAGTATTCCCTCTTTGCCTTTTGTACTTGAAGCAGTTTACTCCTATTGACTTCCCTCAATGTTGGTTCTTGACTGCCTTTCACATAATCGGGTAGGCCATGTTTCTCTTCTTCTACCGTATGTTTCCCTTGCAGAAACCCTCTTCTCTCTGCCTCCTGATTTTTTTGGGCAGGTAAAGTCTGTTGGCATCACTACGCGGGTGTCATGAGTAGTGGATTGTCATCATCATCATCATCATCATCATCATCGTCATCATCATCATCATCATCATTGTCATCATCATTATTATCTGTGCCTGAGCAGGCTCCAACAGAAAACTTCCCTAGTTTAAACTCCAAATTTTGGCGGTAACCCCGCCCAGTTCCCTTGCAGGGCATAAAAGGCACCCCCCCCCACATGTATGCTCCGCAGTTCCTCTTTTTCCGCTGCAAAGCTCGCTTCGGAAACTTCCTTCCAATGTTGACAATGCAGTTTAAACACTGCTCGGAGTGTATGAGAAAGATTCCTGATTCCGACAAGCACTCAAAGTGCCTTCTTCGCCTTGGCGATGCCCATGTTACTTCTTCCTGCCGTCATTGCCAATCGTTGACGGCCCAAGCTAGGAAGAATAGGGCTGTTCGCCTTAAATATCTCCTTTATCAACAAACCTTGGCTCCTTTGGCTCTGACGGGATCTTGGACCTCTGAGCCTTCGACTTCGGCGGCAGGATCGATGACCTCGGGAGCGTCAAAATCCTCAAGGCAACCATGTACTTTGACGACAGAGACAGTGCAGCCTCAACAGTCGTCAACTTTGAGCTTGGTAGCATCGGTTTGCTCCACTCGGTCCACGAGGTCGACTGTAGCTACGCCGCCATCGCAGACACTCCACATGTGTGCATTCACAGAATCCACGAAGAAAAAAAATGGGTTTATATATCTGTGGAAGGAGAGATTGTTGGCAAAGGATGCCCCACTAGGTGGCAGAATTCCACCAAGATTTTTTCCCCATCCTCCGGAGTGACTTGAAAGAAAAGAGGATTTTCCTCTTATGATTAGTCAAGTTTTGATACCAAATGTGGATATGCAAAATACCACACTGACAAAGTGCCTCGGATTTATCTGGCCTAATAAAGGACCCAAAAGCTACGTTCCAACAGTTTCACAAATTGAGACAATGCAATTGAGAGTATTTGTAGCCTGGGAAAAAGCAATCTGGGGCGCATCGACGCTGTCGAATTAATGCAGATTGGCACGCACTTTAGCTGCTATGGGTCTGATGAAGGCATGATGAAAATACATGATAAATAGAAAATATATATTGGATGTAACCATATTAGAAATAGGAATTAAGAAATATATTATGTACAAGAAGCAGGAATATTGCATTCTAAGCACCCCCGACAGATGGCCATCCAGCCTCTGTTTAAAAGCTTCCAAAGAAGGAGGCTCCACCACACTTCGGGGCAGAGAGTTCCACTGCTGAACGGCTCTCACAGTCAGGAAGTTCTTCCTCATGTTAAGATGGAATCTCCTTTCTTGGCCATACAGTCCAAAAAACCTACAACAACCCAGAATAATATTATTTTAGGACTAGCCATCCCCTGCTATGCGTTGCTGTGGCCCACATGGGGGTTCTGTGTGGTAGGTTTGGCACAATTCTATCGTTGACGGGGTTCAGAATGCTCTGTGATTGTAGGTGAACTATAAATCCCAGCAACTACAACTCCCAGATCTCAAGATTCTATTTTCCCCAAACTCCACCAGTGTTAACATTTGGGCATATTGAGGCTTCCTGTAGAGTTTGGTCCAGATCTATCATTGTTTGAGTCCACAGTGAACTACAACTCCAAAACCAAAGGACACTGCCCACCAAACCCTTCTAGTATTTTCTGTTGGTCATGGGAGAACTGTGTGCCAAGTTTGGTTCAATTCCATCGTTGGTGGGATTCAGAATGCTCTTTGATTGTAGGTGAACTATAAATCCCAGCAACTACAACTCCCAAATGACAAAATCATTTTTTGGAGTGAAGGACATACATTGGGTTGTTAGGTGTCTTGTGTCCACATTTGGTGTCAATTCGTCCAGTGGTTTTTGAGTTCTGTTAATCCAAAATATTCTAGGTTCTTGTGGGTTTTTTCGGGCTATAGAGCCATGTTCTAGAGGCATTTCTCCTGACGTTTCGCCTGCATCTATGGCAAGCATCGTCAGAGGTAGTGAGGTCTGTTGGAATTAGGACAATGGGTTTATATATCTGTGGAATGGCTGGGGTGGGGCAAAGAGCTTCTCTGCTGGAGCTAGGTGTGAATGTTTCAACTGACCACCTTCATTAGCATTTGAAGGCCTGGCTGAGCCTGGGAAAATCTTTTGTTGAGAGGTGTTTTGCTGTTGTAATTTTAGAGCATGTGGACAATTTCAACAGATAGGAAGAGACCATGAAAATGAACAAAATCTGGCTACCAGTATTAAAAAACTCTAAAATTACAACAGCAAAACAACAGAGAGGAAACAACCAGGCACAGATTAACACCTCCCAGCAAGAGATTTTCCCAGGCTCAGGCAGGCCTTCAAATGCTAATGAAGGTGATCAGCTGAAACATTCACACCTAACTGCAGCAGGGAAGAGCTCCTGCCCCACCCCAGCCATTCCACAGATATATAAACCCATTGTCCTAATTCCAACAGACCTCACTACCTCTGAGGATGCTTGCCATAGATGCAGGCGAAACGTCAGGAGATATGCCTCTAGAACATGGCTCTATAGCCCGAAAAAACCCACAAGAACCTAGTGATTCCAGCCATGAAAGCCTTCGACAATACATTGCATAAATTAGTATAAAACTGATAATATCAAGAGGCTTCTTCAGGAGGGACTTATCTCAAGATGGATGGAAGCTCTTGTTGCTATCAGTAGCCGGTAGCAGACACTCTGGCGCTATGGTCCACTAATGAGCAGCTCTTTAGGTAAAGGTGCTCAATGGAAGATTGAAGGTGTTGAAGTTAAAATATGCTATTGAAGTCAATGTAAAAGTGGAATTTTGTGATGCACATTGTGATGCTTGTATGATACATGCATATTATTTTAAAGTATATATAGACCAAGGTAATTCTTTTGTTCAGCACCCTGTTTTCTGGAACACCAGCAGGGTCCATATCTGGTTGGCGCCAACCGAGAATAAACCGTGCTTTTACAGACCTAAGGGATTCTCTTTTGTCTCTTTTCCTCAAACCTTCTCCCTGCCATTTCAGCTCAATGCTATGGAATCCCTTGTAAAACTACATCTCTCGGGATTCCATGACACTCAAGGTGGTGCCAAACTGCCTTCATTCAACAATGTTGATGCGCCATTAACCTTCTTTCTTCAGCCACAGTGCCACACACCCGCCATCATACCCACATTCGGCAATGCAGACAAGTCAGGAGGGCAGGAAACTTACTTTTTTGGGTGGCTGAGACTCCATGTTATATCTCATTCCTAAAGGAAGGAAAGAAGAAAAAAAGCATTAGCACAAGTCAGAGCTGCAACCAAGTGTAGCAGTTTGTTTACGCTCCAAATTGGCATCCCTTTTCATCTCCCAATTCCTCAGTTTGCATTTCCACCTGATGATGTGCTGTGTTTGCTTACTAAACATTAGGCTTGGGCAATGTATGGTTCTAAAGTACTTACAAAACTAAAGTTCTGGTGGTGAAAATTTCAAAACTCTAACAAAACTCTCAAAATTTCATTATAAACGACAATTCCTAATTGGTTCTGTCATAAAAATAACCAATAATGAAATAATAATTAAAATTTGAAACTTGTCCATTGACCTGTGGGGTCCTGCAAGGATCTATTCTCTCCCATGCTATTCAATATCTACATGAAACCGCTGGGAGAGGTCATCTGGAGTTTTGGAGTACGGTGCTATCTCTACGCAGATGACACCCAACTCCACTACTCATTTCCACCAGGTTCCAAAGAAGCCATGCATACGCATAGGAGACCCCCATCAGAAACCCTAAAACACAACAATGGGAGCATGGGTGAAACATTTCTCCTTCCTGAGGGTCTTTCAGTCATGCACACAGACTGCCAGTGAAGTCGAGCACCCCCCCCCCCAAATAAGGGATAGTGACTTATAGTTCTGCAAAGGGCAAGGGCACCAGACTGCACAGTAGGGGTTAAGTCTTGGTCACATTGCCAAGGCACTAACAAGGACCCCACGAGGCTTTTGGGGAATGGCTGGATCTTGGGACTTCTGCCCTTCATGAGAGTTGTAGTTTCCCAAGGACCAGCTTCGATCCCAGCGTGGCAGAATTCCACCCAATGAATCCCACCCAGTGGGAAATCAACAGACTTTCCTTTTGGGCTTTAAGAGCTCTGCCTAATGTTTTGGACTCACAAGGACTTCTTTCCCGCTCATGAACTTCCCTCAAAATGAACTATGGACTCATATTGCTTGAAAATAATTTCTTCATTAAATTTCTTTGGCAGGGTGGGATGGGAAAGGAGGTGTTTGATATGAATTTCTGTGGATTTCTGTATTCCCCAATATATTTTCCTTATTCTTGCCCTGACACCCAAACCTGTCACTCCTTCCCCCTCCCCTTCGGTAAATCAATCCAGGAAGCGGCCAGCTGTTGAAGGGGCAATTAGAGGCAACCAAAGAAACTCATATCCCAGAACTCTGGCGAGGACAATAAGACCTGGAATCCCTATGTGGCTCCAGGATTGAGGCCATCAGGCTGGGATCTCCTTCTGCAGACTTTTGGCCATTTCACAATAGGAGCGAGATGCCCTTCACGGGGCCGCCTTCCCAATTTTGTTTACTTCATTCAGAACAGGACATTTCCCCAGCCTCCCCTTTTGTGCCTTATCTGATTGTGGCAGGAAGACCAGGATGAAAGTAATCAAGGATCATCGCAACTCCACTCAAGGACAATAAACTGGGCATCGCACCCATTGATTCATTTGCCGGCTCATTGTTTCTGTTTTCATCCCGCCTCCCTCCTCCTGATTTGTCAAGGCGCTGAAGCAGGGAAAGCTCTCCCATTGGCTCCTGTGCAGCAGAGGAGCTCTGTGATTGGCCCTGACGCAGGGAGGGCGGCTGCGCCTCCTCCCAGCTGGAATCCCATCAGCCAATCACCTGCAAGCTGGGCGGAGGGCAGAGGGCAGGAGTTTTGGAACTTTCAAACCTGGAAATTACTATAAAAATGACTCTGATCTATGTACTGGTATGCCTTGCATGTGAGCTATCACTGCATTGCATCTGCTTCAGCTGAATTGCTCATTAAACTTCGATGCCTCTTCTTCACTTTGGCAAGAGTCTCATTTCAATTTTTAATATTAATAAAATTGCTGGAATCAGGCTTCTCTGAAGGCTCGCCAAAGTAGCGTTCCCTCTTTGGTGGGAACGAAGGGTCCTCTCCCCTTGGAGTCGACCCTCCAAAAGTTCCCACTGACTTCATCAGCATTGCCCAGATCCTTCATGTTCTCCTCAGAAGCCAATTCAGGCCTTCTGCAGTTCATACCAATGAAGTATGCATGACTGCCATTGCGTGTGCGTTATGAAATCCGACGGCCTCTTTCGTGCCCCCGCTTTTTAAAGGAGGATTGCACCCACTTGTCACTGTCATCGCTGCCTGAGAAAGCTTCAGTTTAATTAATGGGGCTTTGCCATTTCGAGACAAGGAGAATCGCAGGTCAACACGGCGTTACGCAACCGTCGGCGGCAGCGGGGGAGTCTCGCCGAGTCCCATCAGGTTGGTTTTTAATTGAGGAGTCTTTTTCTTGGGTTGCGCTCAATGCGTTTCAGCGGAAACAGGGAACAAATGGCACCGACTTCCTTGTCATTCAGAGCTGGAATATGGTAGCAAGTGTTCAGAGGATCTGCTTCCATGTTTGGAAAGATTGAATCCTATAGAGCAGTGTTTCTCTACCTTGGGGGGGGGGTCGTGAGGGGGTGTCAGAGGGGTCACCAAAGACCATCAGAAAACAGTATTTTCTGTTGGTCATGGGGGTTCTGTGTGCCAAGTTTGGTTCAATTTCATCGTTGGTGGGGTTCAGAATGCTCTTTGATTGAAGGTGAACTATAAATCCCAGCAACTACAACTCCCAAATGTCAAGATCTATTTTCCCCAAACTCCACTAATGTTCACCCTTGGACATATTGAGGATTCGTGCTGAATTTGGTCCAGATTCATCGTTGTTTGAGCTCACAGTGCTGCCTGGATGTAGGTAAACTACAACTCCAAAACGCAAGGTCAATGCCCACCAAACCCTTCTAGGTGTTTTCTGTTGGTCATGGGAATCCCTGTGTGCCAAGTTGGGTTCAATTCCATCATTGGTGGAGTTCAGAATGCTCTTTGGTGGGAGGTGAACTATAAATCCCAGCAACTACAACTCCCAAATGTCAAGGTGTATTTTCCCCAAACTCCACCAATGTTCACATTTGGACATATTGAGGATTCGTGCTGAATTTGGTCCAGATTCATCGTTGTTTGAATCCACAGTGCTCTCTGGATGTAGGTAAACTACAACTCCCAAACTCAAGGTCAGTGCCCACCAAAGCCTTCTAGGTGTTTTCTGTTGGTCATGGGAATCCTGTGTGCAAAGTTTGGTTCAATTCCATCATTGGTGGAGTTCAGAATGCTCTTTGGTGGGAGGTGAACTATAAATCCCAGCAACTACAACTCCCAAATGTCAAGATCTATTTTCCCCGAACTCCACCAATGTTCACATTTGGACATATTGAGGATTCATGCTGAATTTGGTCCAGATTCATCATTGTTTGAGTCCACAGTGCTCTCTGGATGTAGGTAAACTACAACTACAAATTTGGACACAAAACACCTAACAACCCAATGTATGTCCTTCACTAAAAAAAAGTTGATTTTGTCATTTGGGAGTTGTAGTTGCTTGGATTTATAGTTCACCTGCAATCAAAGAGCATTCTGAACCGCACCAACAATAGAATTGAACCAAACTTGGCACACAGTTTTCCCATGACCAACAGAAAATACTGGAAGATTTTGGTGGGCAGTGTCCTTTGCTTTTGGAGTTGTAGTTCACCCACATCCAGAGAGCACTGTGAACACAAACAAAGATGGATCTGGACCAAACTCTACACAAATACTCAATATGTCCAAATGTGAACACTGGTGGAGTTTGGGGAAAATAGAATCTTGACATTTGGGAGTTGTAGTTGCTGGGATTTATAGTTCACCTACAATCAAAGAGCATTCTGAACTCCACCAACAATGGAACTGAACCAAACGTGGCACACAGGACTCCCACGACCAACAGAAAATACTGAAAGGTTTTGGTGGGCATTGATGTTGAGTTTGGGAGTTGTCGTACGCCTACATCCAGAGAACACTGTGGACTCAAACAATGATGGATCTGGACAAACTTGGCACGAATATTCCATATGCCCAACTGGGAACACAGATAGAGCTTGGAGGAAATAGGCCATGATATTTGGGAGTTGTAGTTGCTGGGATTTACAGTTCACCTACAATCAAAGAGCATTCTGAACCCCAACAATGGAACTGAACCAAACATGGCACACAGGACTCCCACGACCAACAGAAAATACTGAAAGGGTTTGGTGGGCATTGATGTTGAGGTTGTATTTGTAGTACGCCTCCATCCAGAGAACACTGTGGACTCAAGCAATGAGGGATCTGGATCAAACCTGGCACAAATACTCAATATGCCCAAATGTGAACACTGGTAAAGTTTGGAGAAAATAGACCTTGCCATTTGGGAATTGTAGTTGTTGGAATTTATAGTTTATTCACAATAAAATAGCATTCTGAACCCCACCAACGATAGAATTGGACCAAACTTTCCACACAGAACCCCTATGACCAACAGAAAATACTATGTTTTCTGATGGTCTTTGGCGACCCCTCTGACACCCCCTCACGACCCCCACAGGGGTCCCAACCCCCAGGTTGAGAAACACGGGTCTAAATGTTTTTCTGTAATTTGATATACCCTCTCACACTAGAAATTGCAATAAAAAGAACCTATGCTTCAAAGTCATTGAAAAGTCATTCATGACACACAAATGTCAGCACGCTGGAAGAAGCAAAGACCACCAGCATTGAAGTGATGGTCCTCTGCCATCAACTCCGCTGGACCGGCCACGTTGTCCGGATGCCCAACCACCATCTCCCAAAGCAGTTGCTCTATTCCAAACCCAAGAACAGATCCTTAGGATCACCTAAGGAAGTAAGTAAGTAAATACCCCACACCCAACACTTACTATCCAATTTCCAATCACAAAATAATATAACAAAGCCAATGGAGTGGGTTTCTCATTCCATTTGCTGGAGTGAGAAATCCAGCTCCTTGAGGCAATGGTGTCGTTGTCAAGTGGACCTCGCTGGCAGATACAGTATGAATGGGATGCAGTTAGTTACAGTCGATGGCTAATCGCTTGAGTAACCCTCAAGACGTAAACGTTGAGGCGAGTGACTCCTTTCAGGCCTTTCCTACTTGGCTCTCATTCTGGCAGATCAATACTTCTGGACTTGAAGAGCCCTAAGTTGAAGAAACTACACCGAGTGGCCAAAACCTCCATGGAAACGTCTCACTTAGGGAGGGTTGGAATGGCACATGCTGCATGCAACATCCCCATCTTCCGCAAAGTTGTCAATTGTGACAGGAGAGCTTTCGGGACTCATTCCCCGCATCCTGGATTATTTGTTTCGCTTCAGACAGGCTTGAGGGATGTCACTCTTTGCTAATTCCACGCTCAAAAGGGAGCAACCAGTCATTTCGGCAATTTCCCTCCCACTGTGTGCAAAATGCAGGCTTTTGTAGCATTTCCTGCAATTTGGACTCATTTCGTTCGGAATGAGTTCCAGACTGCAAAATTCCTCTTCTCTATTGGGATTCTCTTTAGCTGCTTTTCTCACGGCTTGAAGAGACACATTCGTGACCAATTTGGGGGAAGAATATTTTTTGTGCGTATTTTCTATCAACCCATCAAATGGATGATTCTGTCCTTAGATCTTTCCAAAGAAAAGAAATTGCATGACTGTATTTCTTGGACTGCGAGAAGATCCAACCAGTCCATCCTCCAGGAAATAAAGCCCGACTGCTCACTGGAGGGAAAGATACTAGAGACAAAGTTGAAGTACTTTGGCCACATCATGAGGAGACAGGAAAGCCTAGAGAAGACAATTATGCTGGGGAAAGTGGAAGGCAAAAGGAAGAGGGGCCGACCAAGGGCAAGATGGATGGATGGCATCCTTGAAGTGACTGGACTGACCTTGAGGGAGCTGGGGGTGGTAACGGCCGACAGGGAGCTCTGGCGTGGGCTGGTCCATGAGGTCACGAAGAGTCGGAGACGACTGAACGAATGAACAACAACATTTCTTTGGTTCTCAAATGTCACTGATCATAGGGTGCACATTGAAGCAATGGTCCTCCGCCATCAACTCCGCTGGACCGGCCACGTTGTCCGGATGCCCAAAGTTCACCATCTCCCAAAGCAGTTGCTCTACTCCGAACTCAAGAACGGAAAACAGAATGTTGGTGGACAGGAAAAGAGATTTAAAATTACAACAGCACAACAACAGAGAGGAAACAAACAAGGACATCTAATCACCTCTCAACAAAAGCTTGCTCTAGGCACTGTCAGGCCATTATATGCTAATCAAGGTGGTCAGCTGAAACATTCACACCTAGCTCCAACAGAAAAGAGTCCTTTGTCCCACCCTGGTCATTCCACAGATATATAAATCCTTTTTCCTAGTTCCAACAGACCTCACTACTTCTGAGGATGCTTGCCATAGATGCAGGCGAAACGTCAGGAGAGAATGCCTCTAGAACATGGCCATATAGTCCGAAAAAACCTACAACAACCCAATGTAATGTTCGTTTGTGGGATTAACATCAAAAATCACTGGATGAATCAACACCAAATTTGGACAGAATACGTGTATCAGGCCAACAAGTGACATCATCATCATAATTTTTAGAGATGCTGATGACAACGTCATCTGTGCACATTCAGAAGAAGACCTACAAGCCACTCTAAACACCTTCGCAGAAGCATACGAGAAGCTTGGCCTGTCATTAAACATTGAGAAAACCAAAGTGCTCTTCCCGCAGTCACCAGCCAATCCCTCTCCAATGACAGCGATACATTTGAATGGTGTAACATTAGAAAATGTTGACCATTTCCGCTACCTTGGCAGCCACCTCTCCACCAAAGTCAACATCGACACTGAAATACAACACCGCCTGAGCATTTTTCTGAATGAAGCAGAAAGTGTTTGAGGACCGGGACATCGTAGGGATACCAAGATGCTTCTTTGTAAAGCTATGGTCCTCCCAACCCTGCTATATGCCTGCGAAACGTGGACTGTCTACAGACGTCACATGGAACTCCTGCAATGATTCAATCAGCGCTGCCTCCGGAAAATCCTCCAAATCTCTTGGGAAGACAAGCGGACAAACGTCAACGTGCTGGAAGAAGCAAAAACCACCAGCATTGAAGCAATGGTCCTCCGCCATCGACTTCGCTAGACTGGCCACGTTGTCTGGATGCCTGACCACCATCTGCCAAGCAGTTGCTCTACTCCAAACTCAAGAACGGAAAACGGAATGTTGGTGGACAGGAAAAGAGATTGAAAGATGGGCTCAAAGCCAACCTCAATAACTCTGGCATAGACACTGAGAACTGGGAATCCCTGGCCCTTGAGTGCCCCAGTTGGAGGTCAGCTGTGACCAGCAGTGCTGCAGAATTTGAAAAGGCATGAATGGAGGGCGAAAGAGAGAAATGTGCCAAGAGGAAGGTGCATCAAGCCAACCCCGACCGGGACCGCCTTCCACCTGGAAACCAATGCCCTCACTGTGGGAGAAGATGCAGATCCAGAATAGGGCTCCACAGCCACCTACGGACCCACCAGAATACTAAGTAATTTTTAGAGATATTTAGTTCACCTTACAATCAAAGAAATACGGAAAGAGAGTGTCCAAAGCTTATTACATGTATAGCAAAACCCAAATTTGGCAACTTTAAGACCCCCAAAACATAAATAATGGGTTCAGGAGATATAACATATATAAGGTCTAGTATATAACACAGAAAACTTTGTGTGTCAGACAATGTGTACGTGTGACGGAGAGGAAAGAAACGGCGTAGTTTCAGGCAGAAGGCTTACTCAATTGGAACCAAGATGAGAGCAGAATTGACTGCTAATAAACTCCTTGGAGAGAGCGATGGCTGGTGTAATCTGATCAAAGGCAGCCCATAGCCATTACTTCCTAGGGTGCATCTACACTGCAGAATTAATGCAGTTTGATACTACTTTAACATGTTAGTGTGTTCACTGCAGTTCTGTAGGTGTGTTGCCCGAAGGGGAGAAGGAAAAGGTGAAGGGAAGAAGAAGAGAAGGGGAAAGGAGAGAAGGGGAAGGAAGAAGAAGGAAAATGGAAGATAGAGAAGGAGGAGAGAGGGAGAAGGAGAAGTAGAAAGGTGAGAACGAAAAGAAGAAGGGAGAAGGAGAAGGGGAGAAAGCGAAGGGAAGAAGAAAAAGAAGAAAGGGAAAAGAGAGAAAAGGAGAAGAAGGAGAAGAGGGGGAAGGAGGGAAAAGAAGGAGAAAGGGAAAAAGAAGAAGGAGACAAGGAGAAGGAGAAAGGAGAAGAAGAAGGAAGAAGAGGGAAGGAGGAGAAGGGAAGAAGGTGAAGGGAAAGATGAAAGGGGAGGTGAAGGAAAGAAGGTGAGAAGGAGAAGTGTGAAGGAGAGAAGGAGAATGGAGAAGAAGGAGAAAGGAAAAAAGGAGAAGAAAGGTGAAGAGAAGAAGAAGAAGGAGAAGGGGAGAAGGTGAAGGGAAGAAGAAGAACCAGGAGAGAGGGAGAGAGAAGGGGAGGAGGAGAAAAAGAAGGGGAGGAGAATGAAAGAAGGTGAGAAGGAGAAGTGGAAAGGGGAGAAGAAGGAGAAGAGGTGAGGAAGGAAGAAGGTGAAGGGAAGAAGAGGAAGAGAAGAAAGAGAGAAGGAGAAAAGGTGAAGGAGAAGTAGAAAGGAGAGAAGAAGAATGGAGAAGGAGCAGGGGAGAAGGTGAAAGGAAGAAGAAGAAGGAGAAAGAGAGAAAGAGGAGGAGGAGAAAAAGAAGAAGGGGAGGAGAAGGAAAGAAGGTGAGAAGTGTGAAGGAGAGGAGAAGGGAGAAGAAGGAGAAAGAGAGTAAAGCAGAAGAAGGAGAAGAGGGAAGAAGATGAAGGGAAAAATAAGACAGGGAGGAGAAGGAAAAAAGTTGAGAAGGTGAAGTGTAAAGGAAAGAAGGAGAATGGAGAAGGAGAAAGGGAAAAAGGAGAAGGAGACAAGGAGAAGGAGAAAGGAGAGAAGGAGAAGAAGAGGGAAGAAGAGGGAAGGAGGAGAAGGGAAGAAGGTGAAGGGAAAAATGAAAGGGGAAGTGTAGAAAAGAAAAGGAGAAGGAGAAAGGTGAGAAGGAGAAGAAGAGGGAAGAAGGAGAAGGGGAGAAGGTGAAGGGAAGAAGAAGAAGCAGGAGAAAGAGAGAAGGAGGAAGAGGAGGAAAAAGAAGGGGAGGAGAATGAAAGAAGGGGAGAAGGAGAAGTGGAAAGGAGAAAGAGCAAAGAGAAAGGGAGAAGAAGGTGAAAAGGTGAGGAGGGAAGAAGATGAAGAGAAGAAGCGGAAGAGAAGGAGAAAGAGAGAAGGAAAAAGGTGAAGGAGAAGTAGAAAGGAGAGCAGGAGAAGAAGAGAGGAGAAGGTGAAGGGGAGAAGGTGAAGGGAAGGAGAAGAACCAGGAGAGAGAGAGAGAGAGAGAGAAGGGGAGGAGGAGAAAAAGAAGGGGAGGAGAATGAAAGAAGGTGAGAAGGAGAAGTGGAAAGGAGAAAGAGCAAAGAGAAAGGGAGAAGAAGGTGAAAAGGTGAGGAGGGAAGAAGATGAAGAGAAGAAGCGGAAGAGAAGGAGAAAGAGAGAAGGAAAAAGGTGAAGGAGAAGTAGAAAGGAGAGCAGGAGAAGAAGAGAGGAGAAGGTGAAGGGGAGAAGGTGAAGGGAAGGAGAAGAACCAGGAGAGAGAGAGAGAGAGAGAGAAGGGGAGGAGGAGAAAAAGAAGGGGAGGAGAATGAAAGAAGGTGAGAAGGAGAAGTGGAAAGGAGAGAAGTGGAAAGGAGAAAGAGCAAAGAGAAAGGGAGAAGGGAACAAGAGGAAGTGAAGGAGAAAGAGAGAAGGAGAAAAGGAGAAGTAGAAAGGAGAGAAGAAGGAGAAGAGAGGAGAAGGAGCAGGGGAGCCGAACCAGGAGAGAGAGAGGGAAGGGGGAAGAGGAGAAAAAGAAGAAGGGGAGGAGAAGGAAAGAAGGTGAGAAGTGTAAAGGAGAGGAAAAGGGAGAAGAAGGAGAAAGGGGAAAGAGAGAAGAGGAGAAGAAGGAGAAGAGGTGAGAAGGAGAAAAAGAGAAGAGGTAAAGCGGAGGAGGAGAAGAGGCCACTCCTCCCTGAATGATCTCTTTCCAGGAATTGGTTGCCTAGCCATTTGGCCACCAGTGCCAACTCTTCCAGCTCCATTGCTCTTGTCCAAATTGGGGAAATGCTGCGCTCTTGACGCGGCTCAGTGGTGACTTCTCAGCCCTCGGGCCCAAACACCGGCAAACAGCTTTGATGAACAGCCAACGCCGGGAAATTAATGGGGTGAAGCCAGGAAGGTTAATAGACCAGAGAGGCCTTGTGTGCCGCGTCCATCAGGAAACACAGGAAAGCATGCGCCGAACATGCTCTCTTGGCTTTCGGTGCCACTTGGAGCGGCCAGTGACATTTCCACCTGGAAAGAACCCAACAATGCTTTCTCAAAGAATCTATATCTATATAAATAAAAATGTCATGTTCGTTTGTGGGATTAACAGAACTCAAAAACCACTGGATGAATTGACACCAAATTTGGACACAAGACACCTAACAACCCAATGTATGTCCTTCACTAAAAATTGATTTTGTCATTTGGGAGTTGTAGTTGCTGGGATTTATAGTTCACTTATAATCAAAGAGCATTCTGAACTCCACCAAAGATGGAATTTTGGAACTCCCATGACTAACAGAAAATGCTAGAACGGCTTGGTGGGCATTGACCTTGAGTTTTGGAGTTGTAGTTCACCTAAATCCAGAGAGCTCTGTGGACTCAAACAATGATGAATCTGGACCAAACCTGGCAAAAATACTCAATATGCCCAAATGTGAACTCTGGTGGAGTTTGGGGAAAATAGACCTTGACATTTGGGTGTTGTAGTTGCTGGGATTTATAGTTCACCTACAATCAAAGAGCATTCTGAACCACACCAATGATAGAATTGGGCCAAACTGGGATTTATAGTTCGCCTACAATCAAAGTGCATTCTGAACACCAATGAAGGTATTTAATCAGACCTGGCCACACAGAACTCCCATGACTAACAGAAAATGCGAGAACGGCTTGGTGGGCATTGTCCTTGAGTTTTGGAGTTGTAGTTCATCTACACCCAGAGAGCACTGTGGACTCAAACAATGATGGATCTGGACCAAACGTGGCAGTATGTGCAAATGTGAACTCTGGTGGAGTTTGGAGAAAATAGACCTTGACATTTGGGAGTTGTAGTTGCTGGGATTGGATTTATAGTTCGCTTACAATCAAAGTGCATTCTGAACTCTACCAACAATGGAATTGAATAAGACCTGGCCACACAGAACTCCCATGACTAACAGAAAATGCTAGAACAGCTTGGTGGGCATAGACCTTGAGTTTTGGAGTTGTAGTTCACCTAAATCCAGAGAGCACTGTGGACTCAAACAATGATGGATCTGGACCAAAGTTGGCACGAACACTCAGTATGTGCAAATGTGCACTCTGGTGGAGTTTGGGGAAAATAGACCTTGACATTTGGGAGTTGTAGTTGCTGGGATTTATAGTTCACCTAAAATCAAAGAGCATTCTGAACCCCACCAATGATAGAAATGGGCCAAAATGGGATTTATAGTTCGTCTACAATCAAAGAGCATTCTGAACACCAACGAAGGAATTTAATCAGACCTGGCCACACAGAACTCCCATGCCCAATAGAAAATGCTAGAACGGCTTGGTTCTGGACCAACTTGGCATGAATACTCAATATGCCCAAATGTGACTACTGCTTGGGAAAAATATACCTTGACATTTGGGAGTTGTAGTTACTGGGATGTATAGGTCACCTACAATCAAAGAGCAATCTGAACTCCACTAACGATGGAGTTGATCCAAACTTGGCACACAGAACTCCCATGGCCAACAGAAAATACTGAAAGGGTGGGCATTGACCTTGAGTTTTGGAGTTGTAGTTCACCTAAATCCAGAGAGCACTGTGAACTCAAACAATGATGGATCTGGACCAAACTTGGCATGAACACTCAATATGTGCAAATGTGAACTCTGGTGGAGTTTGGGGGGAAATAGACTTTTACATTTGGGAGTTGTAGTTGCTGGGATTTATAGTTCACCTCCAATCAAAGAGCATTCTGAACTCCACCGACGATGGAATTGAATCAGACCTGGCCACACAGAACTCCCATGCCCAATAGAAAATGCTAGAACGGCTTGGTGGGCATTGACCTTGAGTTTTGGAGTTGTAGTTCACCTAAATCCAGAGAGCACTGTGGACTCAAACAATGATAGATCTGGACCAAACTTGGCACGAACACTCAATATGTGCAAATGTGAACTCCGGTGGAGTATGGGGAAAATAGACCTTGACATTTGGGAGTTGTTGTTGCTGGGATTTATAGTTCACCTCCAATCAAAGAGCATTCTGAACTCCACCGACGATGGAATTGAATCAGACCTGGCCACACAGAACTCCCATGCCCAATAGAAAATGCTAGAACGGCTTGGTGGGCATTGACCTTGAGTTTTGGAGTTGTAGTTCACCTAAATCCAGAGAGCACTGTGGACTCAAACAATGATGGATCTGGACCAAACTTGGCACAAACACTCAATATGTGCAATTGTAAACTCTGGTGGAGTTTGGGGGAAATAGACCTTGACGTTTGGGAGTTGTAGTTGCTGGGATTTATAGTTTGCCTAAAATCAAAGAGCATTCTGAACCCTACCAATGATTAAATGGGGCCAAACTTCCCACACAGAACCCCCATGACCAACAGAAAATATTGTATATTCTGACTGTCTTTGGGGACCCCCCTGACACCCCCTCGTGACCCCCCGAGGATTCCCAACCCCCAGGTTGAGAAACACTGTTGTAGAGCCATGCAAAGTCAGCTTAAAGGCTCCCAACAAGAGAACATGGCTTGAGTATTGATTCAGGAGAGCAGAGTTCGAATCCCATCTTTGGGATGGCCTAAGGCAAGTCACACTCTCTCAGCCTCAGAGGAAGGCAAAGGCAACCCCACGAAAGGTTTGCCTTGACGTTGGAAATGCCTTTGAGAGGCACCAAATAGCACGATTGCCTCCAAATATGTCTCAGTTAGGCACGTTTCAATCAAAGCAGGGTATCTAAACCCACTTCATCCGCTTCTAGTGGCAGACTCTCCTTCTTGCTGTTTGTCTCCTTTATGAGCCATAATTTCAGCCGCAGGAGCCTTGGCTTCCTTGCAACGTAATTGCAGACAGGGGTAGATTAATCCCTCTTCTAATTTTGAAGCTTGCAATGCGCCATTACTAATCCTAGAATTGTATTTTTATACACATACACACACATATATATATATGTCAGGGGGGAAAGCCTCAATTCCCTTTCCCAAGACTGGCGAAATGAGAAAGGGAGTGGAAAGCAAAAGAAATGTTTTGAGGGTTTGCAATACAGGAGAATGAAGAGCCAAATAAGCTTCAGATCAATTGCAAATAAGTAATTCCATATATATCTATATATATCTAGCTCGGGGAACCGGTGGTGCCCGGGTTATTTGAAAAAGGACTTGTTCTGGGATGTTAAGTCATATCATTTAGTGAATTAGTAACACTATTTCCCCCAAACTGCACCAGGATGTAAAGTGGGCCATGGGGGCTCTGTGTGCCAAGTTTGGTCCACATCCATCATGTGTGGGGGTAGCAGTGGTCTCTGGAAGTGAGTGAAAATACTGCAAATCCCATCATACACAGTCCATCTTCCCCCAAACTGCACCAGGACGTAAAGTGGGCCATGGGGGCTCTGTGTGCCAAGTTTGGTCCTGATCCATCATTGGTGGGGGTCGCAGTGGTCTCAGGAAGTGAGCTAAGGTACCGCAAGTCCCATCATCCATGGTCCAGCCTTCTCCAACCTGCACCAGGATGCAAAGTGGGCCATGGAGGCTCTGTGTGCCAAGTTTGGTCCTCATCCGTCATTGGTGGGGGTCTCAGTAGTCTCAGGAAGTGAGTTAAGGTACTGCAAGCCCCATCATCCATGATCCAGTCTCCTCCAACCCACACCAGGATATAGTGTGGGCCAAGGAGGCTCTGTGTGCCAAGTTTGGTCCTGATCCGTCATTGGTGGGGTTCGCAGTGGTCTCAGGAATTGAGTGAAGGTACTGCAAATCCCATCATCCATGATCCATCCTCCTCCAAACCACACCATGATGTAAAGTATGCCATGGGGGCTCTGTGTGCCAAGTTTGGTCCTGATCCATCATTGGTGGGGGTCGCAGTGGTCTCAGGAAGTGAGCTAAGGTACCGCAAGTCCCATCATCCATGGTCCAGCCTTCTCCAACCTGCACCAGGATGTAAGGTGGGCCATGGAGGCTCTGTGTGCCAAGTTTGGTTCTGATCCATCATTGGTGGGGGTTGCAGTGGCCTCAAGAAATGAGTGAAGATACTACAAATCCCATCATCCATGGTCCATCCTCCCCTAAACCATACCAAGATGTAAAGTGGGCCATGGGGGCTCTGTGTGCCAGATTTGGTCTTGATCTGCCATTGATGTGGGTCGTAGCAGTCTCAGGAAGTGAGTGAAGGTACTTCAAGTCCTATCATCCATGGTTCATCCTCCCCTAAACCACACCATGATGTAAAGTGGGCCATGGGGGCTCTGCGTGCCAGATTTGGTCTTGATCTGCCATTGATGTGGGTCATAGCAGTCTCAGGAAGTGAGTGAAGGTACTTCAAGTCCCATCATCTATGGTCCAGCCTCCTCCAACCCACACCAAGATGTAAAGTGGGCCATGGGGGCTCTGTGTGCCAAGTTTGGTCCTGATCCGTCATTGGTAGGGGTCGCAGTGGTCTCAGGAAGGGAGTGAAGGTACTGCAAATCCCATCATCCATGGTCCATCCTCCCCTAAAACATACCAAGATGTAAAGTGGGCCATGGGGGCTCTGTGTGCCAGATTTGGTCTTGATCTGCCATTGGTGTGGGTCACAGCAGTCTCAGGAATTGAGTGAAGGTACTTCAAATTCCATCATCCATGGTCCATCCTCCTCCAAACTGCACCATGATGTAGAGTGGGCCATGGGGGTTCTGTGTGCCAAGTTTGGTCCTGATCCATCATTGGTGGGGTTTGCAGTGGTCTCAGGAAGTGAGTGACGATACTACAAATCCCATCATCCATGATCTATCCTCCTCCAAACCGCACCATGATATAAAGTGGGCCATGGGGGCTCTGTGTGCCAAGTTTGGTCCTGATCCGTCATTGGTGGGGGTCACAGTGGTCTCAGGAAGTGAGTGAAGATACTGCAAATCCCATCATCCATTGTCCATCCAACTCCAAACTGCACCAGGATGTTAAGAGAGTCATGTGTGCCAAATTTGGTCCATAACTGTCATTCGCGGAGGTCACAGTTACCTGTGAAGGTGGCAGCCAATCAGAAAGCTGCTACATACATACATACATACATACATACAGTTGGGAGTTCAGCCTGTGATTGTGTTTCAGGATCAGGATGCTTTGGATGTGGAAAGTGATGCCAATTAATTTCAGGATGGCAATTTGAAATGGGATTTGTAGTATCTTCATTCAAGATGGCAATGGTTTGGTCAATGATACTGATGCAGAGAAGAACCAGGAGACCTCTGTGCAAAGTGTAGTTTCCCATGAGAATGTCCCTGAAGGGTGTGGGGATGATGGTGTACTCCCTGAATTGTTACCAGAGAGTTCCCAGGATTTGGGGCTTGAAAACAATTGGGCACCTGGCCCAGCTGCGAGACTTAATGAGCAAATAGATAGGCGAGAGGAAATTAGTCAAAACAGACGGGCCGAACAGTGCCTTTGACGTTCTGCCAGGCTTTAAGAGAAAAAGATAAGGGGATCTCAACTAAAGCGAAACCAATTCCTGAGTGCATGGAATAGCTTAACGAGGGGATAAAAGTTCCAAGTATGGGAAATATAGTCAGATGAAGCATCGTTGGAATCAAGTGTAGTTCTCGTCCTTGTTTTATGGTTGGAAGATTCCTGTCTAAGTATTTCTTGTTTCATGGTTTGGATTCTTGGAATGTATGAATGCCTACTCATGCCTTGGATTAATGTTTCCTGTTTTCCTGAATTATATTTAGAGGAGTGTGGACTTTGTTTTTATGGACTTTGCTGAACTTTACCTTGGACTATTTTTGCTCCTGCTTATCTTCTTACTTGATTGGATTTACCGATTTCTTTAAAGTGCTTTTTTACTTGCTGCTTTTTAATTATCTACACTAAAAGGATTGTTTTCCAATCAACGGTGTGGTGTTTACAGTCAGAGGGCTTTTCCTGTCCTGGAGTGCAATACATACATACACCGCCACACACATACAAACAATGACACACACTCTCTCTCTATACACACACACACTTTAGAGCAAAGGTGGGCAAAATAACAACTCTTTCCAACTTTTCTAAAATTCCTCGCAGGCCCCTTGGCCTTTAGCCTTGTTGTTATAATATCTCGCAATCATAATCCATTTCGCTCCCTCTCATCCTCCAACTTATAATATCACAAAGGACGACCACCTCACCCGCCTCATAGGAAACCTGCTGCAAAACAGGAGCTTTTTGTTGAGTTTCAGGGCCAGAGAAGCAGATGGCGGAAACAGAAGAATGGCGTGCCTCAGGGGAGCGTGCTTGCTCCATCCATGTTCAACATCTACACAAATGACCAGCCACTGCCAGAAGGGACAGAGAGTTTCATCTATGCTGATGATCGTGCCATTACCACTCAAGCAGGGAGCTTTGAGATGGTTGAACAGAAGCTCTCCGAAGCTCTAGGTGCTCTTACTGCCTACTACAAGGACAACCAGCTGATCCCTAATCCATCTAAAACACAGACGTGCACCTTTCACCTTAAGAACAGACAAGCATCCCAAGCTCTGAGGATTATTACCTGGGAAGGAATCCCACTGGACCATTGCAGCGCACCCAAATACCTGGGAGTCACTCTGGACCGTGCTCTGACCTACAAGAAGCACTGCCTGAACATCAAGCAAAAAGTGGGTGCTAGAAACAATATCATACGAAAGCTGACTGGCACAACCTGGGGATCACAACCAGACACAGTGAAGACATCTGCCCTTATGCTATGCTACTCTGCTGCTGAGTACGCATGCCCAATGTGGAACATATCTCACCACGCTAAAACAGTAGATGTGGCTCTTAATGAGACATGCCGTATTGTCACAGGGTGTCTGCGCCCCACACCACTGGAGAAATTACACCGCTTAGCTGGTATTGCACCACCTGACATCTGCCAGGAAGTAGCAACCAATAGTGAAAGGACCAAGGCAGAGACATCTCCAGCTCATCCCCTGTTTGGGTACCAGCCAGCACGTCAACGACTTAAATCAAGACATAGTTTTCTAAGATCTACAGAGGCACTCGCTGGAACACCTCAGCAAGCGAGAGTCCAAAAGTGGCAGGCCCAAACCCAGCACCTCAATCCATGGGTGATACCAGATGAGAGACTCCCCCCTGGGCACACAGAAGACTTGGAAGGCGCTGAACAGACTGCACTCTGGCACCACGAGATGCAGAGCCAACCTCAAGAAATGGGGCCACAAAGTGGAATCCACGACATGCGAGTGTGGAGAAGAGCAAACCACTGACCACCTGCTGCAATGCACCCTGAGCCCTGCCACATGCACAAGGGAGGACCTTCTGGCGGCAACCCCAGAGGCACTCCAAGTGGACATTTGATCAACTACCAAGTTTGCAAAATCTGTTTGTTTTTTTAAAAAAAAATCTGTTTCTTTGTTTTGTTCTGTTAGAAATGTAATACAATGGTATGGTTGCTGATGACACTATAAATAAATATCCTCCAACTTGAATACCCATATTTCTTGTTTCCGCAAGACTCTCCGCTTTGGAAACCTCTGTAGTTAAATTTCGAACGGATACCTACAAGCCACAGGCAACGTACAAATAGAATAATCATTTCACGCGTTGTTTTGTTATGTATTTATGTGTTGTCTCTTCCTTCATGACACCGCACAGACCCCGAAGAAGGCCTCGGAGAGCGATGGGGTTGAAATGCAGATCGAGATTGAAATGCACGGGGATACTTATTCATAAATCTCTCTCTCGTTGAGCACCTTGAGACGTGACTGTTGCCAAAACCAAACAAATGCGCCAAACTCACCTTTTCGTGCAATGGCATGAAGGATGCATGCATGCTCTGTATCAAATCCATGGGGCTGCGCCTTTCCTCAAAGAGGCCAGCTTGGGTACTCGCCGTTGCCTGGGCTATTTGAAAAAGTCATTTACAAAATACATAAGGTTGTGGGTGAACTACAACTCCCATCATGCCAGGTTAACCCCCTGAAATGCCAGAGAGCACTGTGGACTCACACATTGATGGATCTAGACCAAACTTGGCACGAATATTCCATACACCCAAATCTGAACACAGGTGGATTTTGGGGGAAATAGACCTTGACATTTGGAAGTTGTAGTTACTGGGATTTATAGTTCACCTACAATCAAAGAGCCCCCGGTGGCACTGTGGGTTAAACCGCTGAGCTGCTGAGCTTCTTGACCAAAAGGTTGCAGGTTCGACATTTGGAGTTGTAGTTCCATCCACTCAAACAATGATGGATCTGGACCAAACTTGGCAAGAATATTCCATATACCCAAATCTGAATACAGGTGGATTTTGGGGAAAATAGACCTTGACATTTGGGAGTTGTAGTTGCTGGGATTTATAGTTCACCTACAATCAAAGAGCCCCCGGTGGCACAGTGGGTTAAACCGCTGAGCTGCTGAGCTTCTTGACCAAAAGGTTGCAGGTTCGACATTTGGAGTTGTAGTTCCATCCACTCAAACAATGATGGATCTGGACCAAACTTGGCAAGAATATTCCATATACCCAAATCTGAACACAGGTGGATTTTGGGGAAAATAGACATTGACATTTGAGTGTTGTAGTTGCTGGGATTTATAGTTCACCTACAATCAAAGAGCATTCTGAACTCCACCAATGATGAAATTGATTTAAACTTGTTACACAGAACTCCCATGACCAACAGAAAATAATGGAAGGGTATGGTGGGCATTGACCTTGAGTTTTGGAGTTGTAGTTCACCTACATCCAGAGAGCACCGAGGACTCAAACAATGATGGATCTGGACCAAACTTGGTACAGATATGCAATACGGCCAAATGTGAACACTGGTGGAGTTTGGGGAAAGTACATGTTGTCATTTGGAAGTTGTAGTTGCCGGGATTTATAGATCACCTACTATCAAAGAGCATTCTGAATTCCACCAATTGAACCAAATGTGGCACACAGCACTTCCATGACCAACAGAAAATACTGGAAGGGTTTGGTGGGCATTGACCTTGAGTTTTGGAGTTGTAGTTCACCTACATCCAGAGAGCGCTGTGGACTCAAACATTGATGGATCTGGAACAAACTTGGCATGGATACGCAATACGCCCAAATGTGAACACTGGTGGAGTTTGGGGAAAATACATCTTGTCATTTGGAAGTTGTAGTTACTGGGATTTATAGTTCACCTACAATCAAAGAGCCCCTGGTGGTGCAGTGGGTTAAACCACTGAGCTGCTTAGCTTCTTGATCAAAAGGTCACAGGTTCGAATCCGGGGAAAAACATGGCTGTGGCTCACAAATGGAACTCTGAAAAAGGAGACAATGGAGGACATAATTCTGGCAGTCCAAGTTCAAGCCATTCAAACCAATGCCATCCTAGTCAGAATTTTTAAGTCGACGACAGATCCCAAGTGTAGACTCTGCAAGGAAGCAGATGAAACAATAGATCCCATGCTCAACTGCTGCAAGAAGATTGCGCAGACAGACTACAAGCAGAGGCACAACACCATTGCTCAGGTGATTCATTGGAACCTGTGCCACAAATACCATCTGCCTACAACAAAGAACGGGTGGGATCACAAGCTGGAAAAAGTTACAGAAAATGAACACTCTGGGACTTCCAAATTCAGACAGACAGAGTTTTGGAGCACAAGACTCCTGACCTCACGATCATGGAACAAAACAAAGTATGGATTGTCGATGTTGCAGTCCCAGGTGATAGCAGGATTGAAGAGAAACAACTGGAAAAGCTGACACAAGATGAGGATTTAAAGATTGAACTGCAAAGACTCTGGCACAAGCCAGTCAAGGGGGTCCCAGTGGTGATTGGCACACTGGGTGCAGTGCCTCAAGACCTTGGCCTGCACTTAAAAACAAGATTACCATCTGCCAGCTGCAAAAGGCCACCTTACTGGGATCTGCATGCATTATTCGTCGATACATCACACTGTCCTAGACGCTTGGGAAGTGTCCGACGCGTGATCCAATACAACAGCCAACAGAGTGATCTTGCCTGCTGTGGACTCATCTTGTTGTGTTTCTAATAATAATAATAATAAATTAATTGAAATTGATCATAGAATTGCACTGGAAGAACTAGAGACTGTCGAAGGCTTTCATGGCCAGAATCACTGGGTTGTTGTAGGTTTTTCCGGGCTATATGGCCATGTTCTAGAGGCATTTCCTCCTGACGTTTCGCCTGCATCTATGGCAAGTATCCTCACTACCTCTGAGGATGCTTGCCATAGATGCAGGTGAAACGTCAGGAGAAAATACCTCTAGAACATGGCCATATAGCCCGGAAAAACCTACAACAACCCAGAACTGGAGATTTCTAGAGAGGTGTTTTTACTGGCAAGAATGTTGCATTAATTTGTGCAGATTCCCACTTTTGCCGGGGCCGTGCATCCATCACCCATGCAAAAACGAATGGAAGGATCTACATAATATTGGAGCTCTATGGGGAAATGTCCGAGATAAAGGCATAATACTGATTGCTTTCATGCATTTCAAAAAAACAGTAAGGCTTTTTTTTTGCAAAAATCTGACAGTAATCCAAGCTGTGAATTTGATGCTAGCCGCCTCTACATTTCCTGTTGCGCCGTAGACCGTTTCGTATCACAATTACAGCAAATGTTGGAGGTTGCTTTGATGGCGAACACCTATGTTTATTAGCTTTACTCAATTACACAGCTGAACTTACAAAGGAAGATCAACCGAATTTGATGGTTAATCTCCTTGTGGCTGCAAAAATAGTGTTGGCAAGATCTTAGAGGCACATCGCACTGCCAGGTATTAGCAAATGGCAGTGGAAGGCATTGGATTTGGGCCCAATTTGGCAGAAATGTTGCATGGAAGAAGTGGAGCCCAATTAGGAGCATTCTATTTTTGTATTTGCATTTTTTTAAATAAAATGTTTGCGAACTGCTTTGGGTCTCAATTTAGGGAGTTACATACGATTCAAATTGCAATTGGACAGCTATCTCTTTGGGGATGCTGCAAACTTACTTACTTACTTACTTACTGAAAAGAAGCAAGAGAGCTGAGGGATGATTTATTGTTGCCACCAATTTGAAAGGAACCAGTATTCGGGAGATTTTACCCCAGTTCCCAATTTTAAAAAGAACTGGCCGATTTGCAATGGAGGTTGCCGATTAGGAACCAAGTTTACCATCAAGTTGGAAGGGAGGCTGTTCAATTGCACCTCCTCCTTTATTAAGAAAGTAATAACTTAGTAGTAATTACACTGTATATACTGTAGCGTGACTGTAGAGAAGAATGTAGATTTATTTGGTTACTTTTCCCTGCGTTTCTGCCACCACGTGAGATAAGTTGTAATATTGTGAGAAATGGCACTTTGGACACAGAATAGACGGAGCTGAGGCAATCTTCAAATAAAAGTTAACAATTTTATTAAGTACACAGCGTGTGGTTGCAAGACGTAACTTTTCCTTGTTGCACTTGGAATAATACTTGTAACTTTAACAGTTCATTCTTTCAAGTAACACAGTATCTTTCTGACGTAGAGCACTTGTTTCAGACAAAGTTTCAATACAGGGATGTTTCCCTTATTTGATCCTCCCTAGATCAAATACTAAGTAAACTATTCTTTAGCCCCTCCTTAGACTAAAAGAATACCAGCTATGTTTCACCATTCGGCTGCACTAGCCTGAGAAACTTCCAATAGCCAACCCAGCTTTTCAAAGCCTCAAAGCTTTGCTTCACAAGTCACTCCCACCTTTCCTTTCCTTCTCTCCCAACTCCTAACTCCTGACTCCTCTGAACCTAAACCCGGACTGCTCACTCCTCTAAACCTAAACCCTAACTGATTTTTAACTGTCGTTTTTCAAACTCTCCCCTCTAAGCTCCTCCCACTTCCCTCTCTCCTGCATCGGTCTCCATGGCAACGCACATGGAGGACTCCTCTGACTTAGGCTGCTCCAGCATTACTGCAGCCAATCTAAACACAAATACAGTTAAAATCATACAATTTATAATCAACTCCTGTACACTTACTTACTTAGGCGATCCCTCGTTGGCCGAGTAGGATAGTCTTCCAAGATCAGTGTCCTGGCGGTGGATCCGTAGGTGACTGTGGAGCCCTATTCTTGATCTGCATCTTCTCCCGCAGTGAGGGCATTTTTTTCCAGGTGGAAGGTGGTTCCGGTCGGGGTTGGCTTAACACGCCTTCCTCTTGGCACGTTTCTCTCTTTCACCCTCCATTTGTGCATCTTCAAATTCTGCAGCACTGCTGGTCACAGCTGACCTCCAGCTGGAGCACTCAAGGGCCAGGGCTTCCCAGTTCTCAGTGTCTATGCCAGAGTTTTTAAGGTTGGCTTTGAGCCCATCGTTCAATCTCTTTTCCTGTCCTCCAACATTCCGTTTTCTGTTCTTGAGTTCAGAGTAGAGTAACTGCTTTGGGAGACGGTGGTCAGACATTTGGACAACGTGGCCGGTCCAGATGAGTCGATGGCGGAGGACCATCACTTCAGTGCTGGTGGTCTTTGCTTCTTCCAGCATGCTGACGTTTGTCTGCCTGTCTTCCCAAGAGATTTGCAGGATTTTCCGGAGGCAGCGCTGATGGAATCGTAGCATGTGACATCTGTAGACAGTCCACGTCTTGCAGGCGTATAGCAGGGTTGGGAGGACAAAATTTAAAAAAGCAGCTTGGTATCCCTATGAATGTCCCGGTCCTCAAACACTCTCTGCTTCATTTAGAAAAATGCTGCACTCCCAGAGCTCAGGCGGTGTTGTATTTCAGTGTCAATCTTGACGTCTATAGACAGTCCACGTTTTGCAGGCATATAGCAGGGTTATAGCTTTATAAACAAGCACCTTGGTCTCCCTCGGTCCTCAAACACTCTGCTTCATTTAGAAAAATGCTGCACTCCCAGAGCTCAGGCAGTGTTGTATTTCAGTGTCAATCTTGACGTCTATAGACAGTCCATGTTTTGCAGGCATATAGCAGGGTTATAGCTTTATAAACAAGCACCTTGGTCTCCCTTGGTCCTCAAACACTCTCTGCTTCATTTAGAAAAATGCTGCACTCCCAGAGCTCAGGCGGTGTTGTATTTCAATGTCAATCTTGACGTCTATAGACAGTCCACATTTTGCAGGCATATAGCAGGGTTGGGAGGACAATAGCTTTATGAACAAGCACCTTGATCTCCCTCGGTCCTCAAACACTCTCTGCTTCATTTGGAAAAAAGCTGCACTCGCAGAGCTCAGGCGGTGTTGTATTTCAGTGTCAATGTTGACGTCTGTAGATGTCTCGATGTTCAATGACAGGCTGAGCTTCTCATATGCTTCTGCGAAAGTGTTTAGAATGGCTTGTAGATCTTCTTCTGAATGCGCACAGATGACATTGTCATCAACATATTGGAGTTCTGTACAGATGTTGTTGTAACCTTGGTTTTGGCTTTCAGTCTGCTGAGGTTAAACAGCTTGCCCTCTGTCCGATAGATGATTTTCACTCCAGTATGAAGCTTCCCATGAACAAGATGAAGTATCATAGCGATGAAGATGGCAGGGGATGCTGCATATTCTTGCAAGGCAAAGGGTTGGACTGAGCTGAAATAACTTCCATTTTTGGAAGCGAGGCATTTCCCTCCTTTTAGTGACTCTATGGGACTTCCTCTGCAAATATCCGTCGATATTTTCCTGACCTTTAATTGCCCTTCGCAATTTTCTCGTAATATATGCAAAGCTTTCTGACCTTCCGTGGTCCCTGACTATTTGGGGAGAAGGAACTACGTCTCCCTCCCTGCCAAAATGCTTTCATGGCCCACCTGTCATTGGAGAACATTCTGCACAAACCATCCCGGAGACGAGACCGAGACGAAACGTCCCAAATGCCGCTTGTGCACAGACTTAATTAAAAGGCTCCAAGGTGCTCCTTGCATGATGATAAGGAAGGGGAAGGTGGCCCGGCTTGTTTACTTTATGTTTGTGCTTATCCTCTTTGGCATCCCAATTAGGGAGTGACATTTTCCTGGGCTTAATTGATATTCACGGCGGCGCTTTCCTCGAGAGCCAGCCGCAGAAGCAAGCTGGGGACTCTTCCTGGCCCGGTCGGTCCGTCGACGTCCCCGTCGCTAGGAATTGCTTTAATTAACATCATTAGCACTCGGGCTTTGTCAGCGCTTCTATACGTGAGCTTTCCCACTTAACACTTTTCCGTTATTCTCCGTCGTCATATTGAATATGTGGAGCGATGGCAGACTTCAGAGGCAGAAGGGCTCAAAGGATGGAGCCGTGGGGCTTGGCTTCTTAATGAGCCAACCAAAGCAACAAGGAAGCGGCCAATTTTGAGGTTAAATTAAGGCTGGGCCCGGAGATAGGACCCCATGCGGCTAACAGTGGCGACCTATGGCTCTGATGCCAACACAGTATATGTGATGGCGTGAGTGGTGCCACCTATGTGTAGAACTGTTAGTTGCAAGATTTAAACTGTTGTATCATGCTTAATCCTGCCTTTTTACCCTGCTTATGTATAGTTGGATTGATTGGTTACACTGTTCAATGGAGAAAAATTTTCAGGCCTGAAAATAGTTGTTCTTTTATGATTTTGGGGTGCTGAAAACAAAAATGACATTTAAAAATGTATATTGGCTCTAGTTTTTATGATATAAGTGATCACGTATGGTTGAAAAAATGCATGTTGCGACTTACACTATGGAAGATTCTAGAAGACTCTAGAAAGTTTGATGATGCAGTATTAGTGCTGTGTGCAAAAGCCAGAAAGCCCTCTATAAGGCCAGACTTTTGAACGGTGAGGGTCAGTCAGTTGAAGACTGAGACAGTCTCGTTAAACATCGTTTTACATTGTTCTTTTTACTGTAGTTCTGCCTCGCACGTGTGTCAATAAAGCACTATGGAAAAAAGAGATCAAGGCCAATGGACTCCGTCAATGCTGTCAGACTCCTGCTGGAGCATTGCAAGAGGGAATCCTTTCCTTGAATACAAAAGAAAAGTCAAGAGAAGCAAACAGGATAAAACTAAAGTCACGATTAAAGCGACATTTAAACTTTCAGACTTTTCAACTGCATTAGGCCTACTAATATAAGTTTCTTGCTGCACAAACATAAACAATAGACTAATTAAATAAATATTTCTCATGTATAAACTATTGGCAATATAATTTGACTAAAATTTAGTAAATATTCACGGTTTATATACATGCAGTAAGGTTAGGCGCATTATCATAATATTAACGAATTACCTATTGTGGAGAAAATTGAAATAGCCGTTGCATAAAAACCAGAGCCAATTAACACATTTAATTATTATATTTGAATTCAGCATGTTAAATTTATTAAGAAACGGCACATTTCGTTTCCGTAACTGAGAAAAACTGAAAATTTGTAGAACAGTGTTATTTATAGCTGTCAATCAGTGTTGTTTGAACCAGTTGAATTGCTTTCTCAAGTTCAATTGTTTGGCTCCACCTCTTCCTGGAGGAGGGGAGTGCTTCCCTTTTTTCATTCTGCCATCAGAGTTTCTATCAGATGGACGTGAGTAAGAGACTTGGCTCTAAAAGCCCCTGCTTAAATTACCTCTCAGCACCAATTCTAAGGTTTTTTACCCTTGGGACTCATGCTTTATGTCCAGATCGTCCTGGACAACATTGAGGAGACCCAAGCGCCTTCAAACTGGTTCTTTTGGCACCAGAGGAAGGTCTTGTCCCTTCAACATAGGCCATTGGACTGGGGGTGTGTATTTATTTATTTATTTATTTATTTCGGTCATTTCTACCCCGCCCTTCTCACCCCCTAGCGGGGACTCAGGGCAGCTTACAATTCGGCACAATTCCATGCCAACAGTTACAATAAAATGCAATAGCAATAACACAATAGTTAAAACAAACAATTAATACAGTGCAATACAATACAATACAATACAATCAACTAAAAAAGTGCTCTAAAGCCTGCATTCATCGAGTTCTAAAATCCGTCAATCCATTTAGCATTGCCATAGTCCTTTCCAACTCTAGTCATCATTACCTTGTTAATCTGCCAGATTACCCAAATGCCTGGTCCCATATCCATGTCTTCAGCTTTCTTCTGAAGGAGAGGAGGGATGCTGACGACCTGATTTCCCTGGGGAGTGAATTCCACAGGCGAGGGGCTACTACTGAGAAGGCCCTGTCCCTCGTCCCCACCAGCCTCACTTGTGATAAAGGTGGGGACGAGAGCAGGGCCTCCCCAGAAGATCTTAAACTCCGCGGTGGGACGTAGAAGGAGATACGTTCAGACAGGTACGCTGGGCCGGTGCCGTATAGGGTTTTAAAGGTCAAAACTAGCACTTTGAATTGTGCTCGGAACTGGATCGGCAGCCAGTGGAGCTGACACAGCAGAGGGGTGGTGTGATCCCTGTATGACGCTCCAGTGATTAATCTGGCTGCCACCCATTGGACTAGTTGAAGTTTCCAAACAGTCTTCAAAGGCAACACCACGTAGAGTGCGTTGCAGTAATCTATTCGGGATGTAACAAGAGCGTGGACCACTGTGGTCATTGTGTTTATTCCGATATTCACAGCCATTGAGGAAAGAGGAAACAGGAAAAGCTTCTCAGCTTCAACCTCCTTGGACCCAGGACTAACTGAGACTGTAACGTATATTTTCCTTCACCCCTCTGAAGTTTCCAGCTTATTGCTTTAAAGAAAGATAACTCATTGTGAACAATAAATACCATTATCTGTTATCTGTTGTGTTTTGGTCTTTGGGAGTTCCAGTTTCCTATAGGAGGGCAAGAAGCAATCCCCTGGGGAAAGATGTCACGTCCATGCCTCTTTCACTAAGAGCTATAGCCCCCAGGCGCGACGGCACAGTATAACCTCTGCATCCGCGGGACCCGTACCCATTATTATCGGTGTCCAAGACTATGTTTCTAGGCATTTTTTAAAAACCAGAGAACTCAAGCCTAGCTTCCCACTTGAATGTTATGTTGTCTGAACTAACCCTTAAGTAAACAACTTGCTATTTAATAGACACCCATGAAAGCATTGCGTTTCCCACAGATTCTTTCCCCAACTTTCCCACATGCTCAACCCTACAATGCCTATTTTCTGCTCTGACCTGTGAATGAAGACCTTTGCTGATCTCCATAGCTCCAGGTGTTTTTTCCTGAGAGCCTTCTATATCACTTAGTTCTTTGCCCAACTCCTTATCTAATGTTGCAGTTTTCTGGCTCTTCTGACTGATGTTGAAGGCTCTCAGGAAAAAACACCTAGAATCATAGAATGATTCTATGATTCTAGGTGTTTTTTCCTGAGAGCCTTCTATATCACTTAGTTCTTTACCCAACTCCTTATCTAATGTTGCAGTTTCTGGCTCCTCTGACTGACGTTGAAGCCCTGCATTTTCCGAGTCAAATTTCTCACAGAGAGAAACATCATTCTCCTAACTTGAATCATCACTTTGCGCCCCAGGAAATCCCACGGGCAATCCCACAATCCTCTCTAAATCATCAATGAACCCATCAGAAGGAGACGAGAGGTCAAGATGAAGTCCTTTGGCCACATCATGAGAAGAAAGGAAAGCTTAGAGAAGACAATGATGCTGGGGAAAATGGGAGGAAAAAGGAAGAGGGGCCGATCAAGAGCAAGGTGGTTGGATGGCATCCTTAAAGGGACTGGGTTGACTCTGAAGGAGCTGGGGGTGGTGACGGCCGACAGGGAGCTCTGGCCTGGGCTGGTCCATGAGGTCATGAAGAGTTGGAAATGACTGAACAAATGAACAACAACAATAACAACAGAAGAACGGGTTGCTAAGGATGCGGAATTGTTAAACTGCATGGATTTTGAAAGAGAAACTAATGGGAGATTTTATGAAAGATTGGAAGTGGTTTATGGATTTTTTTTTTTGAACAGTACGAATTCTAACGATGTCATAATTTGTGGTTATGGTTTCCAGTCATTCAGGCAAGTGGAATCTAGTTAAATCTGTAATGGTAGAATAATATATATTTTTTACAAACTGTTTCACCCGCCGTTTTCATTGCAGTTTGTGCAAAGGGAACATAGCGCTTACTTGAATTGTGCTTTTGGCTTCGCTCAGCTCTCCTATCTGGTCCAATGACACAAGAGATTTCTAGTTCACCTTGTTTATGTCATCCATCAGGTTCCACATCTGGAAGGATTGCAACATGTAGGAGAATGCTATTGGCTGCCTTCAATCAACTCACTGCTATGGAATGCTGGGATTTGTAGTTTGACGGGGTATTTAGTTTTCTCTGCCAAAAAGTTTTGGTGGCTCACCAAACTACAACTCCCAGGATTTCATAGCATTGAGACATGGCAGTTAAAGGCCAAAGGCTTGCAAAACTACAACTTCCAGGATTCCATATCAACAAGCTGTGGCAGTTAAAGGCCAAAGCCCTTGCAAAAGTAGGATTTCATATCATCAAGACATGGCAGTTAAAGGCCAAAGGCTTGCAAAACTACAACTTCCATGATTCCATATTATCAAGCTGTGGCAGTTAAAGGCCAAAGACCTTGCAAAACAACAACTCCCAGGATTCCATAGCATCAAGTCATGGCACTTAAAGGCCAAAGTTCTTACAAAACTACAGCTCCCAGGATTTCATAGCATTGAGTCAAGGCACTTAAAGACCAAAGGCCTTGCAAAACTACAACTCTCAAGAATCCATTGTATCAAGTCATGGCACTTAAAGGCCAAAGCCTTGCAAAACTACAACTCCCAAGAATCCATTGTATCAAGCCATGGCACTTAAAGGCCAAAGGCCTTGCAAAACTGCAACTCCCAGGACTCCAGAGCATCAATCTGTGGCAGCTAAAGGCCAAAGGCTTTGTAAAACTATAACTCTGGAGAAGCCATAGCATTGAGTCAAGGCACTTAAAGCCCTTGCAAAACTACAACTCCTATAATTCCATAGCATCAAGCCATGGCACTTAAAGGCAAAAGGCCTTGCAAAACTACAACTTCGGGATTCGATATCACTGAGTCATGGCACTTAAAGGCCAAAGGCCTTACAAAACTGCAACTCCCAGGACTCCAGAGCATCAAGCCATGGTAGTTAAAGGCCAAAGGCCTTGTAAAACTACAACTCTTGATAAGCCATAGTATCAAGTCATGGCACTTAAAGGCCAAAGGCCTTGCAAAACTACAACTCTCAGGACTCCATAGTATTGAGCCAGGGAAGAAGTTAGAATCATAGAATCAAAGAGTTGGAAGAGACCTCATGGGCCATCCAGTCCAACCCCATTCTGCCAAGAAGCGGGAATATTGCATTCAAATCACCCCTGACAGATGGCCATGCAGCCTCTGTTTAAAAGCTTCCAAAGAAGGAGCCTCCACCACACTCCGGGGCAGAGAGTTCCACTGCTGAACGGCTCTCTTCCTCGTGTTCAGATGGAATCTCCTCTCTTGTAGTTCAAATGGGCCCAAGTTCGCCTATGTCTGGTGCAGATTATCTGTTTCTGCTCCCTTCCTTCTCCAAAAGGTGTGTTTGTGCGGTCCCCAAGAAAACTACAAATCCCAGGGTTGGGGGAAGAAGAGCCAGTCAGTTGCCATTACGCTTTGCAGACATCCAGAGGCAAGATGAGCCTATCACTCTGGGTCTCCATCACCAAAGTGGCAGCTCTGGGCCTGGGTCTCCGAGGCATTGCCATCCCCGCTTTTGCAAATGTCATCCCCGATGTCTGGAAGACCAGTACCAAGCGGGTCCTTTTTGCCCGAGAGCTCTGTCCTTCGCTTCACCTAGGCTTTCTGCAAAGAGAGGTTGGTGTTTTGCATCAGGCGGAGATGGGGCTGGAGGGGGTGGAAGGAAGGGAAGCGGAACCGGACCCCGTTGTGAAATATGGCTTCTTCCCTCCTTGGCAAGGCAGAGCGGCAAGGGAATTCGGAGCCATCAGAGTTTTATGTCGGATAGATTTTCCCATTAGCCCTCTTGGACTGCATAATCACGGGGAGTATTTTATATGTCGGCACGCATTTGCAGGCGAATAAGTCCAAGTGAAATGCACATGACTTTTGCTCATAACCTGCAAAGGCTGCCACTATTGCAGGTGAGCCCAAGGGGAAGGTGGGCAAAATGGCTGCACTTATAGACCTTCCCCTGATAGAGGAATTGAAGGAGACTGAGTACTTGATTTTGTGAAAAAGACCTTGGAATTGCTGTGAATCATAAGACGAATATGGTCTCGACTTATGATTCATCATCAGTGTGATGCTGCAGCACGCTGACGGTTGTCCGTTTGTCTTCCCAAGAGATTTGTAGGATTTTTCAGGAGCAGCACTGATGAAATCATTCTAGGAGTTGCATGTGACGTCTGTAGACAGTCAACGTTTCACAGACTGCTTTGGGAGATGGTGATCTTTGGGCATCCGGACAACGTGGCTGGTCCAGCGGAGTTGATGGCAGAGGACCATTGCTTCAGTGCTGGTGGTCTTTGCATCTTCCAGCACGCTGACATTTGTTTGCTTGTCTTCCCAAGAGATTTGCAGGATTTTCCGGAGGCAACACTGATGGAGTCGTTCCAATAGTTGCATGTGACGTCTGTAGACTGTCCACATTTCGCAGTCTGTGAAACGTGGACTGTCTACAGTCGTCACATGCAACTCCTGGAATGATTCCATCAGCGCTGCTTCTGAAAAATCCTCCAAATCTCTTGCGAAGACAAGCGGACAAACGTCAGCGTGCTGGAAGAAGTAAAGACCACATGCATTGAAGCGATGGTCCTCCACCATCAACTCCAGCTGGACCGGCCACATTGTCCGGATGCTCAAAGATCACCATCTCCCAAAGCAGTCTGAGAAACGTGGACTGTCTACAGTCGTCACATGCAACTCCTAGAATGATTCCATCAGCGTTGCCTCTGAAAAATCCTGCAAATCTCTTGGGAAGACAAGCGGACAAACGTCAGCGTGTTGGAAGATGGAAAGATCACCAGCATTGAAGCGATGGTCCTCCGCCATCAACTCCGCTGGACCGGCCACATTGTCTGGCAACACTGATGGAATCATTCTAGGAGTTGCATGTGACATCTGTAGACAGTCCACGTTTCACAGACTGCTTTGGGAGATGGTGATCTTTGGGCATCCGGACAATGTGGCCGGTCCAGTGGAGTTGATGGCAGAGGACCATTGCTTCAGTGCTGCTGGTCTTTGCTTCTTCCAGCACGCTGATGTTTGTTTGCTTGTCTTCCCAAGAGATTTGCAGGATTTTTTGGAGGCAACACTGATGGAATCATTCTAGGAGTGGCATGTGACATCTGTACACAAGAAGACAATGGATTCCCACCAATACAAAAAACACAAATCCACTAAAAGTTGTGGTACATAAATCACAATGGTCGATATTGCCTAACAGTTTGTATATTACAATATTCAACAAACGGCAAAATTAAATGGTATAGGCATAACCCAGTATATAATGAACAACAACCAGTTGTTTACAAAGATTACACATACATAACATGAAGAGTCTTTTGGTGTAAAGACAACTTGTCTTCAGGAAGACTCCAGTCGAAACCGGTCGTGGATGTGGATATCCAAAAATTTTCTAAAGCAAGGGATCCTATGCCCTGAAGAGAAGTTGGTTTTACACCAAGAAAGACTCTTTACAGTACGCTTACTCTAAAGCAAGACTCCAGTCGAAACCGGTCGTGGATGTGGATATCCAAAAATTTTCTAAAGCAAGGGATCCTATGCCCTGAAGAGAAGTTGGTTTTACACCAAGAAAGACTCTTTACAGTACGCTTACTCTTAAGCAAGGGATCTTATGCCCTGAAGACAAGTTGTCTTTACACCAAAAGACTCTTTATGTTATGTATGTGTAATCTTTGTAAACAACTGGTTGTTGTTCATTATATACTGGGTTATGCCTATACCATTTAATTTTGCCGTTTGTTGAATATTGTAATATACAAACTGTTAGGCAATATCGACCATTGTGATTTATGTACCACAACTTTTAGTGGATTTGTGTTTTTTGTATGTGACATCTGTAGACAGTCCATGTTTCACAGACTGCTTTGGGAGATGGTGATCTTTGGGCATCCAGACAATGTGGCCAGTCATGGCAGAGGACCATTGCTGGTGGTCTTTGCATCTTCCAGCACGCTGACGTTTGTTTGCTTGTCTTCCCAAGATATTTGCAGGATTTTTTGGAGGCAACGCTGATGGAATCATTCCAGGAGTTGCATGTGACATCTCTAGACAGTCCACGTTTCACAGACTGCTTTGGGAGATGGTGATCTTTGGGCATTCGGACAATGTGGCCGTTCATGGCAGAAGACCATTGCTTCAATGCTGGTGGTCTTTCCATCTTCCAGCACACTGACATTTGTTTGCTTGTCTTCCCAAGAGATTTGTAGGATTTTTTGGAGGCAACACTGATGGAATCATTCCAGGAGTTGCATGTGACATCTGTACACAGTCCACATTTCACAGACTGCTTTGGGAGATGGTGATCTTTGGGCATCCAGACAATGTGGCCGGTCCAGCGGCGTTGATGGCAGAGGACCATTGCTTCAGTGCTGATGGTCTTTGCATCTTCCAACACACTGATGTTTGTCCGCTTGTCTTCCCAAGAGATTTGCAGGATTTTTTGGAGGCAACACTGATGGAATCATTCTAGGAGTTGCATGTGACATCTGTATACAGTCCACGTTTCACAGACTGCTTTGGGAGATGGTGATCTTTGGGCATCCGGACAATGTGGCCGGTCCAGCAGAGTTGATGGTGGTGGACCATCATTTCAGTGCTGGTGGTCTTTGCTTCTTCCAGCATGCTGACGTTTGTCCACTTGTCTTCCCAAGAGATTTGCAGGATTTTTGGAGGCAACACTGATGGAATCATTCTAGGAGTTGCATGTGACATCTGTAGACAGTCCATGTTTAACAGACTGCTTTGGGAGATGGTGATCTTTGGGCATCCGGACAACGTGGCTGGTCCAGCGGAGTTGTCTACAGATGTCACATGTAACTCCTAGAATGATTCCATCAGCGCTACTTCCGAAAAATCCTGCAAATCTCTTGGGAAGACAAGCGGACAAACATCAGCATGATGGAAGAAGCAAAGACCACCAACACTGAATCGATGGTCCTCCACCATCAACTTTGCTGGACCGGCCACATTGTCCGGATGCTCAAAGATCTCCCAAAGTAGTCTGTGAAACGTGGACTGTCTACAGATGTCACATGCAACTCCTAGAATGATTCCATCAGTGTTGCCTCCAAAAATCCTGCAAATCTCTTGGGAAGACAAGCGGACAAACGTCAGCGTGCTGGAAGAAGCAAAGACCACCAACACTGAATCGATGGTCCTCTGACCGGCCACATTGTCCAGATGCTCAAAGATCACCATCTCTCAAAACAGTCTGTGAAACGTGGACTGTCTACAGATGTCACATGCAACTCCTAGAATGATTCCATCAGCATTGCCTCCGAAAAATCCTGCAAATCTCTTGGGAAGACAAGCGGACAAACATCAACATGCTGGAAGAAGCAAAGACCACATGCATTGAAGTGATGGTCCTCCACCATCAACTCTGCTGGACCGGCCACGTTGTCCATATACCTGACCACTGTCTCCCAAATCAGTTGCTCTACTCTGAACTCAAGAACGGAAAACGGAATGTTGGGGGACAGGAAAAGAGATTGAAAGATGGGCTCAAATCTAACTGCAAAAACTGTGGCATAGACACTGAGAACTGGGAAGCCCTGGCCCTTGAGCGCTCCAGTTGGAGGTCAGCTGTGACCAGCAGTGCTGCAGAATTTGAAGAGGCAAGAATGGAGGGTGAAAGAGAGAAACGTGCCAAGAGGAAGATGCATCAAGCCAACCCTGAGGTGACCGCCTTCCACCTGGAAACTAATGCCCTCACTTCGGGAGAACACAGTTGCTCCACAGTCACCTACGGACCCACCACCAGTACACCAATCTTGGAAGACAATCCTATTCAGATAATGAGGGATCACCTAAGCAAACAAACAGACTACATGCAGCGTAGTTACCTTACTACTGGAGCAGGATCTATTGATCTACTCACATTTGCATGTTTTCAAACTACTAGGTTGACAGAAGTTGGGCCTCACAGCAGGAGCTCATTCTGCAGGAGATCACCACCAACCTCTCGGTCAGCAAGTTCAGCAGCTTAGCGGGTTAATCCACTGCACCACCAGGGGGTTCGCACCCCAAATAACCAACCCAAATCTAAAGTTGACCAAAAACTGGTTCGTAACCCTTTTGGTATTAATGTTGGAGCCCCCGGTGGTGCAGTGGGTTAAAGCACTGAGCTGCTGAACTTGCTGACCGAAAGGTCGCAGGTTCGAATCCGGGAAGCAGCATGAGCCCCAGCTTCTGCCAACCTAGCAGTTCGAAAACATGCAAATGTGAGTAGATCAATAGGTACGACACCAGCAGGAAGGTAAAGGCACTCCATGCAGTCATGTCAGTGGCCACATGATCTTGGAGGTGTCTATGGACAATGCCGGCTCTTTGGCTTAGCAATGGAGATCATAGAATCATAGAATCAAAGATTTGGAAGAGACCTCATGGGCCATCCAGTCCAACTCCATTCTGCCAAGAAGCAGGAATATTGCATTCAAATCACCCCTGACAGATGGCCATCCAGCCTCTGTTTAAAAGCTTCCAAAGAAGGAGCCTCCACCACACTCCGGGGCAGAGAGTTCCACTGCTGAACGGCTTTCACAGTCAGAAAGTTCTTCCTCATGTTCATGATGCGCCCCAACACCCAAAGTCGGACACGACTGTCAGGGGAAAATCTTTACCTTTACCTACTAATGTTGGAGAGTGGTCCCTGATCAAAAAAAAATTGGGAACCACTGAACTATACAGTACTAAATGACTAATTGTGAACTAACTGGAGCTAGCTAAACAAAACGAACATAATGAAGCCTGACCCCCACCCCACCCCCCTTTCCAAGCAATAATGTGGAAATAAGATAATGGCTTATTTATAACATTTATCTTTTTCTTCCATTACCAACTTCACTTATTTGACTTGCTCGAATTATTCATAATCAAAGCCCCGAATTGTTCCACGCTCGGTTGTCTTATTGCTCGAGAAATCCATAAACGGTTCAAATGACCCAACGTCTAAATTATTCCCTTTGGTCAGATCGCTCATTCGGCGAGCCAGCGCTCCGATGCTGTCGCTGAATCATCTGGATTGTCTTTTAAATTGTACGTTGCTCGAACTCCTTTCAGTGCCAGCTTTGGAGAGAGAGAGAGCTCTCAGGACCTCGGACAGCGCAGAAATCCCGTTAGATAAATACATACAACTCAAAGGTCAGCGTGTTGCTTTCTTGCATCCTTCTTTGGAGGCCTCCCATTCCGGCGCCTGGGAGATATTGCAGCTGGAGAGATGAAACGCTCCATTAAGCAAGTGTGTACTTTTTTACACAGAGCAATTGAATATTGCTTTCTTCTTAATGCCGCTCCTTATGGCCTCCAATGGAATATTGATTAAACCCCAGGGCTTTCTCCGGCCGCACCGAGCTCAGCAAGTGGCCACTTTGCCTCTATCTGTGGGAGGCTTTTGGCTGCAAACTAATGCACATGAAGCTGTTACAGGATGACATAGAGCCATAGCTTTTTGGGAATCCCATAAGGTCATCTAGTCTAACATTTTGTGATGCAGGGATAGAATCCGCGCTATAGCATCCTAGAATTTTAAGGCATTCCATGACTCATAGGGGTCTATCCACTCCATTTTACCCCATTTGTTGTAGGATCTCTCCCTCTTTCTCCTTCCTTCTTTCCTTCCTTCCCTTTGATCCTTCTTTCTTTCCTCCCTCCCTCACTCTTTCTCCTTCCTTCCTTTCAGCCTGCCTTCCCTTCTACCCTTTGGCCCTTCCTTCCTTACCTCTTTCCTCCTTCCTCCTCTCCCTCTTTCTCCTTCCCTTCCCTTCCCTTCCCTTCCATCCTTAGTTCCTTCCCTCTTTTCTCCCTCCCTCCTTCCTTACTTCCCCTCCACCCTTTGGTCCTTCATACATATTAATAAAATTATCATCCTATTTTCCTTCATACTTCATTATTTATTTTTCTCCTTACTTCCCCTCCACCCTTTGGTCCTTTCTTCCCTCTTTCCTCCCTCCTTCTCTAGCTCTTCTTCCTTACTTCCTTCCTTCCTTCCTTACCTCTATCCTACCTCCCTCCTTCTTTACTTCCTCTCCACCCTTTGGTCCTTCCTTCCCTCTTTCCTCCCACCTTCTCTCCCTCTTTCTCCTTCCTTCCTTCCTTCCTTCCTTTTTCTTTCCCCTCCCTCCTTCCTTACTTCCCCTCCACCCTTTGGTCCTTCCTTCTCTTTTTCCACCTTCTTCTCTTCCCTCTTTCTCCTTCCTTCCTTCCTTCCTTTCCTTCCAATCTATCCTCTACCCATTATTAACTAACCACAAAACACTTTGGTCCTTACATTCACTCTTTAATAAAAAACTGTCCTCTACCTATTTCTCCTTCCTTCCTTCCTTCCTTCCTTCCTTCCTTCCTTCCTTCCTTCAGTCCTTCTTTCCTCCCTCCCTCCTTACTTCCCCTCCACCCTTTGGTCCTCCCTTCCTTCTTTCCTCCCACCTTCTCTCCCTCTTTCTCCTTCCTTCCTTCAGTCCTTCCTTCTTTCTTTCCCTCTATCCTCCCTCCCTCCTTCCTTACTTCCCCTCCACCCTTTGGTCCTTCCTTCCCTCTTTCCTCCCACCTTCTCTCCCTCTTTCTCCTTCCTTCCTTCCTTCCTTCCTTCTTCCTTCCTTCTGTCCGTCCTTTACTTCCCCTCCACCCTTTGGTCCTTCTCTTCTTTGGTCCTTCTCTCTTTCCTCCTAACTTCTCTCCATCTTTCTCCTTCCTTCCTTCCTTCTTTTTTCTTCCTTCCTTCTTTCCTTCCTTCTTTCCTCGCTCCTTCTCTCCCTCTTTCTCCTTCCTTCCGTCCTTCCTTCCTTCCTTCCTTCCTTCCTTCCTTCCTTCTTTCCTTCCCTCTATCTTCCCTTCCTGCTTCCTTACTTCCCCTTCATCCTTTGGTCCTTACTTCCCTCTTTCCTCCCACCTTCTCTCCCTCTTTCTCCTTCCTTCCTTCAGTCCTTCCTTCTTTCCTTCCCTCTATCCTCCCTCCCTCCTTCCTTACTTCACCTCCACCCTTTGGTCCTTCCTTCCCTCTTTCCTCCCACCTTCTCTCCCTCTTTCTCCTTCCTTCCTTCCTTCCTTCCTTCCTTCCTTCCTTCCTTCCTTCAGTCCTTCTTTCCTCCCTCCCTCCTTACTTCCCCTCCACCCTTTGGTCCTCCCTTCCTTCTTTCCTCCCAACTTCTCTCCCTCTTTCTCCTTCCTTCCTTCCTTCCTTCCCTCTATCGTCCCTCCCCCCTTCCTTACTTCCCCTCCACCCTTTGGTCCTTCTCTCTTTCCTCCTAACTTCTCTCCATCTTTCTCCTTCCTTCCTTCCTTCTTTTTTCTTCCTTCCTTCTTTCCTTCCTTCTTTCCTCGCTCCTTCTCTCCCTCTTTCTCCTTCCTTCCGTCCTTCCTTCCTTCCTTCCTTCCTTCCTTCCTTCCTTCTTTCCTTCCCTCTATCTTCCCTTCCTGCTTCCTTACTTCCCCTTCATCCTTTGGTCCTTACTTCCCTCTTTCCTCCCACCTTCTCATCCTCTTTCTCCTTCCTTCCTTCCTTCCTTCCTTCCTTCCCTCTATCTTCCCTTCCTGCTTCCTTACTTCCCTTCCATCCTTTGGTCCTTACTTCCCTCTTTCCTCCCACCTTCTCATCCTCTTTCTCCTTCCTTCCTTCCTTCCTTCCTTCCTTCCTTCCTTTCCTCCTTCTTCCAGTCCTTCTTTCCTCCTTCCCTCTTTTATCCCTCCCTCCCTCCTTCCTTAGTTCCCCTCTACCCTTTGGGCCTTCCTTCCCTCTTTCCTCCCACCTTCTCTCCCTCTTTCTCCTTCCTTCCTTCCTTCCTTCCTTCCAACTACCTTCCCTCCCTCCACCATCTCACCCTGACCAAGGCCAACCCTTTTGAGATCCTCACTTTCTGCCTCCGAAAGAGAAGAGGAAGGGGAGGCAAGGGCGGGGAGAGTACCGGGGAAGAGCCCCCTCCCTCCTGGCCCCACCCACCATGCTCCAGCCCACCATGCAACCCCCAAGTGAGAAAGTTTGCCCATGCTTGGTGTAGATGCAGCCTTGCTCTTGGGCATCTATCCAAACTACCTTTGGGTGGATATACATACATATTCATTTCAAATTCCAAGACTTTACAACTTTTCCTCATTCTGTTTTATTGTTCTCCCTTTCAACTTCTTCCCCCTTTCAACTCTTCTTTTCCCAAAAACACATCAGAGCAGATAAACCGAGCACGAGTCGATGTTTAAGCGCATCAAAGACCTTTGCCGGGATTTCAACGAGGTGCGTTTTCCTCCCTCTGCCGCCTTTTATTTACATGCTGTCCTTTGAAAGGACTTTTGAAGATTCAGGGGACATCCTGGGGAATTTCTCCCCTGTTTGCCTCTTGAAACACAAACTCAGCCATCTAAAAGATGGCAGTCCCTCAGGTCCATCCTTCTAACAAACCCAAAGGGCCCAAGGAGCAGAAGGAAAAGGTTTTTGCAAGAAACGCCATCCATTTTTCGGAGGCATGATTCTGGCTCCCATTTCAAGAGATTTGCTCGCTGGCAGGGTTTCTCTTAAACAGAGACTGGGAATGATGAATCTTTGCAGGTTTTGTGGGAGCCATTGATCTGTTGCCTGTTCTTGGCTTGGCAATCTTTTCCTTAATTCATGAAGACTTTTTGCTCATGAAATGCTTTCAGCCCCAAAGGCAGGAAAAGAAAAAGTTCTTGCAACCAAAGGGATGGAGGAGAGAGGGGTGTGCAAACCTGGCTACTTGTTGCATGGCACATAGAGTGACATAGAGCCTGAAAATCTTCGACAAGGTCCCCCATGACCTTCTGGCAAGGAAACCAGTCCAATGTGGGCTAGGCAAAACTACGGTCAGGTGGATCTGTAATTGGTTAAATGGATGAACCCAGAGGGTGATTCTCCCCAATGCTTCTGCTTCATCCTGGAAAGAAGTGATGAGCGGAGTGCTGCAGGGTTCCGTCCTGGGTCCGGTCCTGATCAGGATCTTGATTAATGACTTAGGTGAAGGGATAGAAGGCATGATCATCAAGTTTGCAGACGACACCAAATTGGGAGGGAGAGCCAAGACTCCAGAGGACAGGAGCAGGATTCAAAACGATCTTCACAGATTAGGGAGATGATGGGCCAAAATAACAAAATGAAGTTCAACAGTGACAAATGCAAGATACTCCACTTTGGCAGAAAAAATGAAATGCAAAGATACAGAATGGGGGACGATGATGCCTGGCTCGAGAGCAGTACGTGTGAAAAAGATCTTGGAGTCCTCGTGGACAACAAGTTAAACATGAGCCAACAATGTGATGTGGCGGCAAAAAAAAGCCAATGGGATTTTGGCCTGCATCAAAAGGAGCATAGTGTCTAGATCTAGGGAAATCATGCTACCCCTCCATTCTGCTTTGGTTAGACCACACCTGGAATATTGTGTCCAATTCTGGGCACCACAATTCAAGAGAGATCTTGACAAGCTGGAATGTGTCCAGAGGAGGGGCAACTAAAATGATCAAGGGTCTGGAGAACAAGCCCTATGAGGAGTGGCTTAAGGAGCTGGGCATGTTTAGCCTGAAGAAGAGAAGGCTGAGAGGAGACATGATAGCCATGTATAAATATGTGAGAGGAAGCCACAGGGAGGAGGGAGCAAGCTTGTTTTCTGCTTCCTTGGAGACTAGGACGTGGAACAATGGCTTCAAACTACAAGAAAGGAGATTCCATCTGAACATGAGGAAGAACTTCCTGACTGTGAGAGCCGTTCAGCAGTGGAACTCTCTGCCCCGGAGTGTGGTGGAGGCTCCTTCTTTGGAAGCTTTGAAACAGAGGCTGGATGGCCATCTGTCAGGGGTGATTTGAATGCAATATTCCTGCTTCTTGGCAGAATGGGGTTGGACTGGATGGCCCATGAGGTCTCTTCCAACTCTTTGATTCTATGATTCTATAATTCTACCAGCCACTCTAAACACCTTCGCAGAAGCATATGAGAAGCTCATGCTGTCATTGAACATCGAGAAAACCAAAGTGCTGTTCCAGCAGTCACCAGCCAACCCCTCTCCAATGCCAGAGATACAGCTTAATGGTGTCACATTAGAAAATGTCGACCATTTCCGCTCCCTTGGCAGCCACCTCTCCACCAAACTCAACGTCGACACCGAAATACAACACCGCCTGAGCTCTGTGAGTGCAGCATTTTTCCAAATGAAGCAGAGAGTGTTTGAGGACTGGGACATCTATGGGGATACCAAGGTGCTTGTTTATAAAGCCATTGTTCTCCCAACCTTGTTATATGCCTGTGAAATGTGGACTGTCTACAGACGTCACATGCAACTCCTGGAACGATTCCATCAGTGTTGCCTCCGGAAAATCCTGCAAATCTCTTGGGAAGACAAGTGGGGAAATGTCAGCATGCTGGAAGAAGCAAAGACCACCAGCACTGAAGTGATCATACTCCACCATCAACTCCACTGGACCGGCCACGTTGTCTGGATGCCCGACCACTGTCTCCCAAAGCAGTTGCTCTACTCCGAACTCAAGAATGGAAAACAATGTTGGTGGACAGGAAAAGAGAGTTAAACAATGGGCTCAAAGCCAACCTTAAAAACTTTGGCATAGACACTGAGAACTGGGAAGTCCTGGCCCTTGAGCGCTCCAGCTGAAGGTCAGCTGTAACCAGCAGTGCTGCAGAATTTGAAGAGGCACAAATGGAGGGCGAAAGAGAAACGTGCCAAGAGGAAGGCACATCAAGCCAACTCCGTCCGAGACCGCCTTCCATCTGGAAACCAATGCCCTCACTGTGGGAGAAGATGCAGGTCAAGAAGAGGGCTCCACAGCCACCTACGGACCCACCAGAATACTGATCCTGGAAGACTATCCTACTCGGCCAAAGAGGGATTGCCTAAGTAAGTACATAAGTAAGTAAGTAAATAAGTAAGTAAGTAAGTAAGAGCCACATTATTGTGCATGCAAACTCCATGCAGCACATTCTGGCCCAATCCTTAGAAATCACCTTTAAAAGCTGACTGGCACAACCTGGGGATCACAACCAGACACAGTGAAGGCATCTGCCCTTGTGCTTTGCTACTCTGTTGCTGAGTACACATGCACAGGAATAATAATAATAATAATAATAATAATTATTATTATTATTATTAATATTCCGCTCTATCTCCCCAAAGGGACTCAGGGTGGATTCCAAACATAAAAGGCAAACATTGAATGCCTGAATGCAACAACAATACGTTCTAACAAAATTTATCCAACCCAACATATAAATGCAAATTATAACTTAACAAACTAAAATTAAATAAAAAGCACAACCTGTTATACCAGACATAAGACAAGACAGTGTGGAACACATCTCACCACATCAAAACATGTGGTTCTGAATGAAACATGCCACGTTATCGTGATGTCTGCGCCCTACACCACTGGAGAAATTACACTATTTAGCCAGTATCGCACCACCTGACATGCACCAGGAAGTAGGAACCAATAGTGAAAGGACCAAGGCAGTGACATCTCCGGCCCATTGCCTGTTTGGATATCAGCCAGCACACCAATGACTTAATTCAAGAAATAGTTTTCTAAGCTCTACAGAGACACTCACTGGAACACCTCAGCAAGCGAGAGTCCAAACATGGCAGGCTCAAACCCATAACCTCAATCAATGGCTGATACCAAATGAGAGACTCCCTCCTGGGCACACAGAAAACTGGGTGACTTGGAAGGCGCTACTGGAGAAATTATACTGTTTAGCTGGTATTGCACCACCTGACATTCGCCGGGAAGTAGCAACCAATAGTGAAAGGACCAAGGGAGTAACATCTGTGGCCCATCCCCTGTTTGGGTATCAGCAGGCACGTCAACGACTTAAATCTAGAAATAGTTTTCTAAGATCTACAGAGACACTCGCTTGAACACCTCAGCAAGCAAGAGTCCAAACGTGGCAGGCTCAAACCCAGAACCTCAATCAATGGCTGATACCAAATGAGAGACTCCCCCTGGGCATACAGAAGATGGGGCGACTTGGAAGGCACTGAACAGACTGCACTCTGGCACCACGGGATGCAGAGCCAACCTGAAGAAATGGGGCCACAAAGTGGAATCCACGACATGCGAGAGTGTAGAAGAGCAAACCACTGACCACCTGCTGCAATGCAACCTGAGCCCTGCCACATGCACAATGGAGGGCCTTCTTGCGGCAACACCAGAGGCACTCCAAGTGGCCAGATACTGGTCAAAGGACATTTAATCAGCTACCAAGTTTGCAAACTTTGCGTTTCTAAGATCTACAGAGACACTCGCTGGAACACCTCAGCAAGCGAGAGTCCAAAAGTGGCAGGCTCAAACCCAGAACCTCAAGCAATGGCTGATACCAAAGGAGAGACTCCCCCCTGGGCACACAGAAGACTGGGCGACTTGGAAGGCGCTGAACAGACTGCGCTCTGGCACCACGAGATGCAGAGCCAACCTCAAGAAATGGGGCCACAAAGTGGAGTCCGTGAGATGCTCCAGAACTGGATGATACCAGTCTACACTGCCCTATAAGCCAGTTCAAATCTGGATTTTATATGGCAGTGTAGATGGGGCCTGTAAGGAAACAAGGCAGCTCCTGCCTCCCACACCATCAGCCCAGATGAATTGCGATGGATTGGATTCTCATCTGCAATTGCGGTTAACTTTTGGGAATGCGCTCCAATTACTTTAACAGCGCGGAGCTGAAGGCGCCAAGCGGGTTATGCTTTCACTTGTAGCCCATTATTTCTTTATTGATTTTAGCCCCCCCCCCCCCCCTCCGCCATACTCCAGATCTACAGCTCTTTAAAATGTCATTAGGTGGGCATAAAGGGGAAAATGCTGACGACAGCGTGGCTCCCCAGAAAGCCAACCAGGAGCTTTTATAACTCTCCATGTTGCAAAAACATAAAGGTCCGGTCGCTTTTCCAATGCTTTCTCTATTCCTCCATGAGATTCCCTGCCCAATACTATTTTAGCCATCAGGTCCCACTTCACGTGCCATGGCTCCATCCCAGGGGATGCTGGGATTTGTAGTTTGTTCATGGAGCACTCATAGAATCCTAGAATCCTAGAATCCTAGAGACCTGGTGTGCCATCCAGTTCAACAAGTGATGCACAAATGTCTATGTATACACAAAGAAACAATGCTCCCGTGCCATGGCTCCATCCTAGGAGATGCTGGGATTTGTAGTTTGTCCGTGGAGCACTCATAGAATCCTAGAGTTGGAAGAGACCTGGTGAGCCATTCAGTTCAGCAAGTAATGCACAGATATCTATTTACACACAAACAATGATCCCGTGCCATGGCTCCATCCTAGGAGATGCTGGGATTTGTAGTTTGTCCATGGAGCACTCATAGAATCCTAGAATCTAGAGTTGGAAGAGAGCTGGTGTGCCATCCAGTCCAACAAGTAATGCACAGATATCTATTTATACACAAGTAATGATCCCGTGCCATGGCTCCATTCTAGGGGATGCTGGGATTTGTAGTTTGTCCATGGAGCATTCAGAATTCTAGAATCTAAGAGTTGGAAGAGACCTGGTGTGCCATCCAGTACAACAAGTAATGCACAGATATCTATTTATACACATATAATGATCCCGTGCCATGGCTCCATCCTAGGAGATGCTGGGATTTGTAGTTTGTCCATGGAGCACTCATACAATCCTAGAGTTGGAAGAGACCTGGTGTGCCATCCAGTTCAGCAAGTAATGCACAGATATCTATGTATACATAAAGAAACAATTATTCTGTGCCATGGCTCAATCCTAGGGGATGCTGGGATTTGTAGTTTGTCCATGGAGCCCTCGTACAATCCTAGAATGAGTTGGAAGAGACCTGGTGTGACATCCAGTCCAACAAGTAATGCACAGATATCTATTTATACACAAAAAAAAACAATGGTCCCGTGCCATGGCTCCATCCTAGGAGATGCTGGGATTTGTAGTTTGTCCATGGAACACTCATAGAATTCTAGAGTTGGAAGAGACCTGGTGGGCTATCCAGTCCAAGGAGTAATGCACATATATATGTATACACAGAGAAACAATGATCCCACTTTCTGTGCCATAGCTCCATCCTTGGGGATGCTGGGATTTGTAGTTTGTCCATGGAGCACTCATAGAATCCTAGAGTTGGAAAAGACCTGGTGGGCCATCCAGTCCAAGGAGTAATGCATGGATATCGATATATATATACAAATAAACAATGATCCCACTTTCTGTGCCATGGCTCCATCCTTGGAGATGCTGGAATTTGTAGTTTGTCCATGGAGCACTCATAGAATCCTAGAATCTTAGAGTTGGAAGAGACTTGGTGTGCCATTCAGTCCAACAAGTAATGCACAGATATCTTATCTATGTATACATAAAGAAACAATGATCCTGTGCCATGGCTCCATCCTAGGTGATGCTGGAATTTGTAGTTTGTCTGTGGAGCACTTATAGAGGTGTATTGTGTCCAAATTTGGTGTCAATTCACCCTGTGGTTTTTGAGTTATGTTAATCCCACAAACGAACATTACATTAGGTTCTTGTGGGTTTTTTTCGGGCTATAGGGCCATGTTCTAGAGGCATTTCTCCTGACGTTTCGCCTGCATCTATGGCAAGCATCCTCAGAGGTAGTGAGGTCTGTTGGAACTAGGACAATGGGTTTATATATCTGTGGAATGGCTGGGGTGGGGTAAGGAGCTCTTCCATGCTGGAGCTAGGTGTGAATGTTTCAACTGACCAACTTCATTAGCATTTGAAGGCCTGGCTGAGCCTGGGAAAATCCCCTGTTGAGAGGTGTTAAGATGTGCCTGGTTGTTTCCTCTCTGCTGTTTTGCTGTTGTAATTTTAGAGTTTTTTAATACTGGTAGCCAGATTTTGTTCATTTTCATGGTCTCTTCCTTTCTGTTGAAATTGTCCACATGCTTGTGGATTTCAATGGCTTCTCTGTGTAGTCTGACATGGTGGTTGTTGGTGTGGTCCAGCATTTCTGTGTTCTCAAATAATATGCTGTGTCCAGGCTGGTTCATCAGGTGCTCTGCTATGGCTGACTTCTCTGGTTGAAGTAGTCTGCAGTGCCTTTCATGTTCCTTGATTCGTGTTTGGGAAATGCTGCGTTTGGTAGTCCCTCCGTAGACTTGACCACAGCTGCATGGTATATGGTAGACTCCTGCAGAGGTGAGAGGATCCCTCTTGTCCTTTGCTGAACGTAGCATTGGTTGGATTTTCTTGGTGGGTTTGTAGATTGTTTGTATGTTGCGGTGCTCAGGTGCTCTGTGTCCAGGCTGGTTCATCAGGTGCTCACTACCTCTGAGGATGCTTGCCATAGATGCAGGCGAAACGTCAGGAGAAATGCCTCTAGAACATGGCCCTATAGCCCGAAAAAACCCACAAGAACCTAGTGATTCCAGCCATGAAAGCCTTTGACAATATAGTATTATTGATGTTGCCATACCGGGTCACAGTCACATTGAGAAAAACAACAGGAAAAACTCAGCCGCTATCAAGACCTCAAAATCGAACTGAAGAGGCTCTGGCATCAACCAGTCCAGGTGGTCCCAGTGGTCATTGGTGCACTGGGTGATTTTGTGATATGAAACCCAGCAGAGAGATCTCGTTTGCTGTGACATAGTGTGCTTTTGTGTCAGTAAAATAATAATAATAATAATAATCATCATCATCATCATCATCATCTTTGTTTGTACCCCGCCATCATCTCCCCGAAGCTCATCATCAGTTTCTCTATGCGGTCAGTGGTTCCCTTGATGTCTGGCAGGAACACTTTTCCTCTGGGTGGATCTTCATCTTGACTCTCGTGGCTTCTTCTTGGTCTTGCAGCTCTTCTGATGTCTGAGGTGGAGTCTCCATTGGCCTGGAGAACATTACATTTTTATTTATATAGATAATCGTAGAATCATAGAATCATAGAATCCTTGAGTTGGAAGAGACCTCGTGGGTCATCCAGTCCAACCCCATTCTGCCAAGAAGCAGAATTGCCTTCAAATCACCCCCTCCATATGGCCATCCAGCCTCTGCTTAAAAGCTGTTTAAAAGGAGCCTCCACCACACTCCGGGGCAGAGAGTTCCACTGCTGAACGGCTCTCACAGTCAGGAAGTTCTTCCTCATGTTCAGATGGAATCTCCTCTCTTGTAGTTTGAAGCCATTGTTCCGCGTCCTAGTCTCCAGGGAAGAAGAAAACAACCTTGCTCCCTCCTCCCTGTGGCTTCCTCTCACATATTTATACATGGCTATCATATCTCCTCTCAGCCTTCTCTTCTTCAGGCTAAACATGCCCAGCTCCTTAAGCCGCTCCTCATAGGGCTTGTTCTCCAGACCTTGATCCTTTGAGTCGCCCTCCTCTGGACACATTCCAGCTTGTCAATATCTCTCTTGAATTGTGGTGCCCAGAATTGGACACAATATTCCAGGTGTGGTCTAACCAAAGCAGAATAGAGGGGTAGCATTACTTCCCTAGATCTAGACACTATGCTCCTATTGATGCAGGCCAAAATCCCATTGGCTTTTTTGCTGCCACATCACATTGTTGGCTCATGTTTAACTTGTTGTCCACGAGGACTCCAAGATCTTTTTCACACGTACTGCTCTCGAGCCAGGCATCCCCCCTTCTGGAGAGCAGAGATAAGCGAGACTCTACTGCATTTCAGATTTTGGAAATCCAAATAAGGGATGCTCAGGCTGTATCTCGTAAACACCAGGCACCGTCATTAAAAGTTGCTTGTTTAACTTTCTCGGCGCTGGTTCTTGACCCGCTGCATTATTCAGAGCTCCGTTTTGAATTATTTCAGGAAATCGGCACCAAGATTCCAGCGGACGACAATAGGAAGCAGAATTAAATTGCATCCTCCTTTGAAACGTCTCCGCCTCCATCCCCTGAACTCGGTGCCCTCCACCATTAGACAAAATATCTTTGTCTATATGTGTGTTTTTTTCCCCCTCCTTTCCTTTTGGCACCTATTATTCCATTTCTTAGCGTGAGCCATCACAGCTCTGTGGACGTTGGGCGAAGGAAGCTTGTTAGCCAGCCAAGTCCCCTCTTTGCAAGAATCCATCCTTTGTGCTCGTCGAGAATGAGAAGCAAATCTCTCACATCGATTGAAGGGAGGGTTTGTTCCCATTCTCTGCGCATTATTCTCCTTTCTTTCCTTTTTCTCTTTTTGCCAATTCTTTCTTTTCTGCTTCAAATGACAGCAGCAAACATGTCATAACCATCTTAGCAATAAGAATGAACGAGGATGGAAACTTTTTTTTAACCAAGCATATACACACTCACTCACACACACACACACAAAGGCGCATTTTCAAGGATGCGTTGTTATTAAATTCTCCGGCAAGGAACCCGAGTTAAGTTGGATTTCCCTATTAACACAATTGAGAATGTAATGAGCTTCTTAATTTATGACTCCAGCAGGTTCCTCTGATTTGAATTATAAAACTATCATACCAGCTACATGCTAATTGCCCAAGTGTGTCTGAAGATGACAGTTTGTTTAGCTTTCATTCCAGCATCTCATCTAAATAAATTAGCAAAACAGCCGACGAGTCTCTGCCGCGAGTCATTGCGAGCTACGGGAACAAATGGATTTTCGGAAAACGGATTTAATCCAAGCTATTAAAACGAGAAGAGTCAAGTTGCGGATGTCTCAGACCTCAGGACATGCCTGCGTTGTTATGAGGAGACCTCCGTAGAATTTGCAAATGCTTTCACTTCTCATAAGCAGAAGACATCCCTCTCCTTAAGGATTGTTGTATGAGGGTTGAGTGAAAAGTAATGCCTCCACATTCGTAACTTCTCAACAGATGGCAGTACTGATATGCGGCAGGTACTGACTTGTTCAGTAGACTCTCCTCTACAGTTCCATTTTGGCTGGAAGACTTAGCATTGAACGGTTTGTGTTGTTAAAGTGCAAAGTAATGCCTCCACCTTCGTAACTCCTCAACAGATGGCAGTACTGGTATGCGGCAGGTACTGGCTTGTTCAGTAGACTCTCCTCTACAGTTCCATTTTGGTAGGAAGTTCCGCATAAAAAGTAATGCCTCCACCTTTTTAACTCCTCAACAGATGGCAGTACTGGTATGCGGAAGGTACTGGCTTGTTCAGTAGACTCTCCTCTACAGTTCCATTTTGGCAGGAAGCCTTAGCATAAAAGGTAATGCCTTCACCTTCGTAACTCCTCAACAGATGGCAGTACTGGTATGCAACAGGTACTGGCTTGTTCAGTAGACTCTCCTCTACAGTTACATTTTGGCAGGAAGCCTTAGCATAAAAAGTAATGTCTCCACCTTCGTAACTCCTCAACAGATGGTGGTACTGGTATGCGGCAGGTACTGGCTTGTTCAGTAGACTCTCCTCTACAGTTACATTTTGGCAGGAAACCTTAGCATAAACAGTAATGCCTCCACCTTTGTAACTCCTCAACAGATGGCAGTACTGGTATGCGACAGGTACTGGCTTGTTCAGTAGACTCTCCTCTACAGTTCTATTTTGGCAGGAAGCCTTAGCATTGAACGGTTGTGTTGTTAAAGTGTGAAGTATGAAACCCTGCACAGACGGTCGGTCACTGCAACTTAAGCAATGTGCAGTCATTGAATTTTTGACAGCAGAAGGTGTCACCCCAAAAGTAATGAAAAGTAATACCTCCCCCTTCATAACTACTCAACAGATGGCAGGTACTGGCTTGTTCAGTAGACTCTCCTCAACTCCTCAACAGATGGCAGGTACTGGCTTGTTCAGTAGACTCTCCTCTATAGTTCCATTTTGGCAGGAAGCCTTAGCATTGAATGGTTATGTTGTTAAAGTGTGAAGTATAGAAACCTGCGCAGACGGTTGGTCACTGCGACTTAAGCAACGTGCAATCATTGAATTCTTGACAACAGAAGGTGTCACCCCAAAAGTAATGAAAAGTAATGCCTCCTCCTTTATAACTATTCAACAGATGGCAGGTACTGGCTTGTTCAGTAGACTCTCCTCTACAGTTCCATTTGGCAGGAAGCCTTAGCATTGACCGGTTGTCTTGTTAAAGTGTGAAGCATGGAAACGTGCACAGACGGTCGGTCACTGTGACTTAAGCAACGTGAAGTCATTGAATTTTTGACAGCAGAAGGTGTCACCCCAAAAGTAATGAAAAGTAATACATCCCCTTTCATAACTACTCAACAGATGGCAGGTACTGGCTTGTTCAGTAGACTCTCCTCTACAGTTCCATTTTGGCAGGAAGCCTTAGCATTGAATGGTTGTGTTGTTAAAGTACAAAGTATGGAACCCTGCACAGGCGGTTGGTCAATGCAACGTAAGCAACATGCAGTCATTGAATTCTTGACAGCAGAAGGTGTCACCCCAAAGGAGATTCATGAGAGAATGCAAGCTCGCAGACGGTTGGTCACTGCGACTTAAGCAACGTGCAATCATTGAATTCTTGACAACAGAAGGTGTCACCCCAAAAGTAATGAAAAGTAATGCCTCCTCCTTTATAACTATTCAACAGATGGCAGGTACTGGCTTGTTCAGTAGACTCTCCTCTACAGTTCCATTTGGCAGGAAGCCTTAGCATTGACCGGTTGTCTTGTTAAAGTGTGAAGCATGGAAACGTGCGCAGACGGTCGGTCAATGTGACTTAAGCAACGTAAAGTTATTGAATTTTTGACAGCAGAAGGTGTCACCCCAAAAGTAATGAAAAGTAATACATCCCCTTTCATAACTACTCAACAGATGGCAGGTACTGGCTTGTTCAGTAGACTCTCCTCTACAGTTCCATTTTGGCGGGAAGCCTTAGCATTGACCGGTTGTGTTGTTAAAGTGCAAAGTATGGAAACCTGCGCAGATGGTCAGTCACTGCGACTTAAGCAACATGCTGTCATTGAATTCTTGACAGCAGAAGGTGTCACCCCAAAAGTAATGAAAAGTAATACATCCCCCTTCATAACTACTCAACAGATGTCAGGTACTGGCTTGTTCAGTAGACTCTCCTCTACAGTTCCATTTTGGCAGGAAGCCTTAGCACTGACTGGTTGTATTGTTAAAGTGTGAACTATGGAAATCTGTGCAGACAGTCAGTCATTGCAACTTAAGCAATGTGCAGTCATTGAATTTTTGACAGCAGAAGATGTCACCCCAAAAGTAATGAAAAGTAATACATCCCCCTTCACAACTACTCAACAGATGGAAGGTACTGGCTTGTTCGGTAGAGGAGGGTCTACTGAACAAGCCAGTACCTGCTGCATACCAGTACTGCCATCTGTTGAGGAGTTACGATGGTGGAGGCATTACTTTTCATTCAACCCTCATAGTCTGGATTCTTTCATCCTCCTTATATAGCTGATAGGTTATCACTAAGGGACTCTGGCTGATGGTCATAGGAACCCCTTTGGCAGAGAAGTCTGTTCAGAATGCTTTTTGATTGTAGGTGAACTATAAATCCAAGCAACTACAACTCCCAAATGACAAAACCAATTCCCCCACAACCCCACCAGTATTCAAATTTGTGTGTAATCGGGTATTTGTGCCAAATTTGGTTCAGTGAATGAAAATCCACCCTGCATATCAGATATTTACATGATGATTCATAACAGTAGCAAAATGACAGTTATGAAGTAGCAACGAAAATAATGTTATGCTTGGGGGTCACCACAACAGGAGGAACTGCATTAAGGGGTCGCAACATTAGGAAGGTTGAGAACTACTGCTCTATGGTGAATATGAGGTCAGCCCCTCTTCCCTGCCATTGTTTGGAATGGAGATAAGGCCGGAAGGAACCCCTGGGCTTGGCCAGGGCAATTTGTCACTTCCAGACTCGCTAGCGATGTGGGATTATAAAAGAGACCATTCTAAAGGTTAAAGATGTGTCTGCTGCTTCTGAGAGCGATCGGGAATGGAGACTGATAGCCTCTGCTTAGGGAGAATAAACCTGCATGACGTGGAGACGGAAAAGGCCGGCTGCTTTTTACTGTCGCCAGTTGCTTGCTCTGGGTCCGTGTCCAAAGGCCCATTTGGGGGATGCCTGGGAGCTGAGACATCTTTCTCTCTCCCTCTCAATGTGCCCTTGCATCTGCCTTGTGGAAGCAAGCCTCTGTTTCGATTCTATCGTAGCCACAGGCTCAGCACATTACAAACCAACTGTTGCCTCTTAGGGTGGCTGGGCTAGAATCCCTTTGTAGTTTCCCTTGGAATGTCATCAAAGCTCCCCCTGAAGACACAGGTTTGCAGCTTGGGAGTGATCCTGGACTCATTGCTGAGCCTGGAAGCCCAGGTCTCAGCGGTGGCCGGGAGAGCTTGTGCGCCAGCTGCGCCCGTACCTTGGGAAGTCGGATCTGGCTTCGGTGGTCCATGCTCTTGTTACATCCTGATTAGATTACTGCAATGCACTCTATGTGGGGTTGCCCTTGAAGACTGTTCGGAAACTCCAACTAGTCCAGCGAGAGGCAGCCAGAGTACTTACAGGAGCGTCATACAGGGAGCATACCACCCCCCTGTTGTGTCAGCCCTACTGGCTGCCGATCCAATTCTGATCACAATTCAATGTGCTGGTTCTGACCTACAAAACCCTATATGGTTCCGGCCCAGTGTATCTGTCCGAACGGATCTCCCTCTACGTCCCACCTCAGAGTCTAAGATCTTCTGGGAAGGCCCTGCTCTCGACCTTGCTCTATCACAAGTGAGATTGGCGGGGACGAGGAGCAGGGCCTTCTCAGTGGTGGCCCCTCACCTGTGGAATTCATTCCCCGGGGAAATTAGATCAGCGACATCCCTCCTTTCCTTTAGGAAAAAATTGAAAACTTGGATTTGGGACCAGGCATTTGGACACTCTGGCAGCTAAAGAAAGGACTTGACGATGGACAGGAATTGACTAAACGGAATGGAACTATGAAACTCTGAACGCTGAACATGAGATTAGTTTTACTGATTGTGTTATGTACTGATTATTTTTAACTTGCTAATTGTTTTAACTGCTGTTTTGTATGTATGTATATCTTGTATAGGCATCGAATCGTGCCTTTTTGTAAGCCGCCCTGAGTCCCTCCCCGGGGGTTGAGAAGGGCGGGGTAGAAGTACCAGAAATAAATAAATAAATAAATAAGGATGGAATTGCTTAAGGAGGCATCTGGTACCTCTTTGCACAACACTTTTGGAGGCCCAAGCAGGGCCAAAGAATGTCCCAGGGCAGCTAATTTCTACCTGAACTGACACTTCGAGGAGAAGATGGGGCAATGCTGACAGGGGGTAGGGAAAAGGCAGAACTACTTAATGCCTTCTTTGCCTCGGTCTTCTCACAAAAAGAAAGTCATCTTCAACCTCAGCAAGATGGAGTGGATGAGGGATTAGAGGACATCCAACCCCAAATTGGGAAACAAGTCGTCCAGAAATACCTGGCCGCTCTAAATGAGTTCAAGTCCCCAGGGCCAGATCAACTAGCAAAAGTAATTTTGGAACCATTGGCAATCATCTTTGAGAGTTCTTGGAGAACGGGAGAAGTTCCAGCAGATTGGAGGAGGGCCAATGTGGTCCCAATCTTCAAGAAGGGAAAAAAAGATGACCCAAACAATGACCAATGTCCGGTCAGCCTCACGTCGATACCGGGCAAGATTCTGGAAAAGATTGTGAAGGAAGTGGTCTGCAAACACTTAGAAACAAATGCGGTCATTGCTAAGAGTCAACATGGATTTATCAAAAACAAGTCATGCCAGACTCATCTGATCTCTTTTTTCGATAGAGTTACAAGCTGGGTAGATGCGGGGAATGCCGTGGATGTAGCGTACCTGGATTTCAGGAAGGCCTTCGACAAGGTCCCCCACGACCTTCTGGCAAGGAAACTAGTCCAATGTGGGCGAGGCAAAACTACGGTGAGGTGGATCTGGAATTGGTTAAATGGACGAACCCAGAGGGTGATTCTCCCCAAGGCTTCCTCTTCATCCTGGAAAGAAGTGACGAGCGGAGTGCCGCAGGGTTCCGTCCTGGGCCCGGTCCTGTTCAACATCTTTATTAATGACTTAGATGAAGGGTTAGAAGGCAGGATCATCAAGTTTGCAGACGACACCAAATTGGGAGGGAGAGACAATACTCCAGAGGACAGGAGCAGGATTCAAAACGATCTTGACAGATTAGAGAGATGATGGGCCAAAACTAACAAAATGAAGTTCAACAGGGACAAATGCAAGATACTCCACTTTGGCAGGAAAAACAAAATGCAAAGATACAGAATGGGGGACGAGGCCTGGCTCGAGAGCAGGACGTGTGAAAAAGATCAACATGAGCCAACAATGTGATGTGGCGGCAAAAAAAGCCAATGGGATTTTGGCCTGCATCAAGAGGAGCCAAGTGTCTAGATCTAGGGAAGTCCTGCTGCCCATGCTCTATTCTGCTTTGGTTAGACCACAACTGGAATATTGTGTCCAATTCTGGGCACCACAATTCAAGAGAGATATTGACAAGCTGGAATGTGTCCAGAGGAGGGTGACTAAAATGATCAAGAGTCTGGAGAACAAGCCCTATGAGGAGCGGCTTAAGAGCTGGGCATGTTTAGCCTGAAGAAGAGAAGGCTGAGAGGAGATATGATAGCCATGTATATATGAGAGGAAGTCAGAGGGAGGAGGGAGCAAGCTTGTTTGCTGCCGCCTTGGAGACTAGGACGTGGAACAATGGCTTCAAACTACAAGAGAGGAGATTCCATCTGAACATGAGGAAGAACTTCCTGACTGTGAGAGCCGTTCAGCAGTGGAACTCTCTGCCCCGGACTGTGGTGGAGGCTCCTTCTTTGGAATCTTTTAAACAGAGGCTGGATGGCCATCTGTCAGGGGTGATTTGAATGCAATATTCCTTCTTCTTGGCAGGGGGTTGGACTGGATGGCCCATGAGGTCTCTTCCAACTCTTTCATTCTATGATTCTTTCTTCCCCTATTCCAATCCATTGCGTCTCCTTCATCTCCTTCACTCATTGATCCATCATCCCCAGAGAACCCCTTAAATGAGTCATCATCTGTAGGTGCCATAAGTATATCCCGAATCCTTTTTCTCTGTTGTTCCTCATCAGACTCCTGCTCTCGCGTAACCCTTTCCCCCCTTCTGGCACCCATACTACTGCTTGCAACATTACTTACAGGCTCTACTACAACAGCTAGGTTGGCAGAAGCTGGGGCTGACGGCGGGAGCTCATGCCGCTCCCCAGATTCGAACCTGCAACCGTTCTGTCTGCAAGTTCGGCATCTCAGCGCCTTAACCCACTGCACCACCGGGTGCTCCTAGAATTTATTTATTTTATTTATTTACTACATTTTTACACCTCTCTTCTCAGTCCTCAGGGCGACTCGGAGCGGTTCACAACCACAATACAATACATAAAACATGATAAAAAGCAGTTAAGAAGCATTTAAAAGGATAAACACTTATAACAATCAATAAGCATCAACATCTCATATCGTCTCATAGTTAAAATCAAGATCCAGTCTCGTCATCCAATTGTTCCATATTTCTATATTACTTACACCGCCTATTCAAATGCCTGCTCAAACAACCAGGTTTTCAATTTCCTCCAAAATTCTAGCAGGGAGGGGGCCGATCTAATTTCTGTAGGGAGGGCGTTCCACAGCCGAGGGGCCACCACTGAGAAGGCCCTGCCTCTCGTCCCCGCCAACCGTACTTGTGATGCAGGCGGGACCGAGAGCAGGGCCTCCCCGGACGATCTTAACATCCTAGCTCAGTGTTTCTCAACCTCCCTAATGCCGCGACCCCTTAATACAGATCCTCATGTTGTGGTGACCCCCAACCATAATATTATTTTCACTGTTGCTTCATAACTGTAAATTTGCTACTATTATTAATTGTAATGTAAATATCCAATATGCAGGATGTATTTTCATTCACTGGACCAAATTTGGCACAAATACCCAATATACCCAAATTTGAATACTAGTGGGGTTGGGCGAGGGGTTGATTTTGTCAATTGGGAGTTGTAGTTGCTGGGATTTATAGTTCATCTAAAATCAAAGAGCATTCTGAACTCCACCAACGATGGAATTGAACCAAACTTGGCACACAGAAGTCCCACGACCAACAGAAAATATTTGAAGGGTTTGGTGGGCACTGACCTTGAGTTTGGGAGTTGTAGTTCACCTAGATCCAGGGAGCAGTGAGGATTCAAACAATGATGGATCTGGACCTAACTTGGCACAAATACTCAATATGCCCAAATGTGGCATTTGGGGGAAATAGATCTTGACATCTGGGAGTTGTAGGTGCTCTGATTTATAGTTCACCTACCATCAAAGAGCATTCTGAACCCCATCAGTGATAAAATTGGCCCAAACTTCCCCCTCAGAACCCGCATGATCAACACAACATACTGTGTTTTCTGATGGTGTTTGGCGACCCCTCTAACACCCCCTCATGACCCCCTCAGGGGTCCCGACCCCCAGGTTGAGAACCACTGTCCTAGCTGGTTCATAGGAGGAGATCCGTTCGGACAGGTAAGTTGGGCCTGAACCGTTTAGGGCTTTATAGGCTTTGAATTGTGCCCGGTAGCAAACTGGCAGCCAGTGGAGCTGGCGCAACAGAGAAGTTGTATGCTCCCTGAGTGCCGCTCCTGTTAACAACCTGGCTGTTGGACCATTTGAAGCTTCCGTACAGTCTTCAAAGGCAACCCCACATAGAGAGCGTTGCAGTAGTCTAAACGGGATGTAACCAGAGTGTGGACTACCGTGGCCAAGTCAGACTTCCCAAGGTAGAGGTGCAGCTAGTTTTAACTGGGCAAATGCTCCCCTGGTCACCGCTGAGACCTGGGGTTCCAGGCTCAACGATGAATCCAAAATCTGCGAATCTGTGTCTTCAGGGGGAGTGTGACCCCATCCAACACAGGCTGTAACCCTATGCCCTGTCCGGCCTTGCGACTGACCAGGAGTGCCTCTGTCTTGTCTGGATTCAATTTCAATCTGTTCGCCCTCATCTAGTCCGTTGCAGTGGCCAAGCACCGGTTCAGGACCTGGACAGCCTCCTTAGTAGCAGGTGGAAAGGAGTGAGAGTTGGACATCATCCGCGTACAGATGACACCGCACCCCGAAACTCCGGATGATCTCTCCCAGCTTCATGTAGATAGTGTTTCTCAACCTGAGGGGTCAGGACCCCTGGGGGTCGTGAGGGGGGAGGGGTCGCCAAAGACCATCAGAAAACACAGTATTTTCTGTTGGTCATGGGGATTCTGTGTGGGAAGTTTGGCCCAATTCTATCGTTGGGGTTCAGAATGCTCTTTGATTGTAGGTGAACTATAAATCCCAGCAACTACAACTCCCAAAAGTCAAGGTCTATTTTCCCCCGCTCCACCAGTGTTCACATTTGCGCATATTGAGTATTTGTGCCAAGTTTGGTCCAGATCCACCATTGCGTGAGTCCACAGTGCTCTCTGGATATAGGTGAACTACAACTCCCAAACTCAAGTTTAATACCCACCAAACCCTTCCAGTGTTTTCCGTTGGTCATGGGAGTTCTGTGTGGCAAATTAGGTTCAAATCCATCATTGGTGGAGTTCAGAATGCTCTTTGATTATAGGTGAACTATAAATCCCAGCAACTACAACTCCCAAATTACAAAATCAATCCTCCCCCAACCCCACTAGTATTTACATGTGGGTGCAATGGGTATTTGTGCCCAGTTTGGTCCAGTGAATGAAAATATATCTTGCATATCTGATATTTACATTATGATTTATAATAGGAGTAAAATGACTGTTACGAAGTAGCAACAAAAGCAATGTTATGGTTGGGGGTCAACACAACATGGGGGACTGTATTAAGGGGTCACGGCATTAGGAAGGTTGAGAACCACTGATGTCGATGTTAAACATGGGACTTACTTCGGAGTAAAGCCAGCCTCGACTTGGCCTGCATGGCTGATGAAGAAATCCATCACTTTTGCAAGACGGAAGGGAGAACGCAAAGAAAAATGGCATGCCAGGTTTGATTCAATGGCGCCCGATTATTCTTTGCGCAGAGAGCCTTGAATCATCGTGAAACTTAAGCCTCTTTGCGCTCTGGCAATTGTACGCAAGGCGTTATTGGAACGTTTGTTTTCCCCCTTTTGTACTCTAAATGTCATTTTCTGTCTAATGCATATATATTAGAATATAAAGAAGAGGGAAAACAAATGTTCCAATAAGAGCTTGTCTGCAAATGCCAAGGAGAAAATTCAGGGGCTTACTGTAAAAATGTCTATCGTGGGTTCTATTTTCCCCCCTTTCCTCCCTTATAATATGGATTTTATTTAGTTAGTTTGTTAATTTACATAAAGCATGAACATATTATATTCAGAAGCTTCCATTAGGCTGTATAGAGTTATATTGTTATCCAACACCTCTACCTCCCCACCCCTAGCAAAAAGGGATTTATAGTTAGGAATCTATAGTTTTCCAAGGGCAACAAGCCAGAATAAGATAACGCGGCATCCTCCCTTTTGCATAAAGTGGTTGTATGTCAGCCTGTTCAGCCTGCGATCGTACGAGGGTTGAATGAAAAGTAATGCCTCCACCTTCATAACTCCTCAACAGATGGAAGTACTGGTATGCAGCAGGTACTGGCTTGTTCAGTAGACTCTCCTCTACAGTTCCATTTTGGCAGGAAGCCTTAGCAGAAAAAGTAATGCCTCCATCTTCATAACTCCTCAACAGATGGCAGTACTGGTATGCAGCAGGTACTGGCTTGTTCAGTAGACTCTCCTCTACAGTTCCATTTTGATGGGAAGCTTTAGCAGAAAAAGTAATGCCTCCCCCTTCATCACTCTTCAAGAGATGGCAGTACTGGTATGCAGCAGGTACTGGCTTGTTCAGTAGACTCTCCTCTACAGTTCCATTTTGATGGGAAGCCTTAGCAGAAAAAGTAATGCCTCCCCCTTCATAACTCCTCAAGACATGGCAGTACTTGTATGCGCAGGTACTGGCTTGTTCAGTAGACTCTCCTCTACAGTTCCATTCTGGCGGGAAGCCTTAGCATTGAACGGTTGTGTTGTTAAAGTGTGAAGTATGGAAACCTGCACAGACGGATGGTCACTGCAACTTAAGCAACGTGCAGTCATTGAATTCTTGACAGCAGAAGGTGTCACCCCAAAAGTAATGAAAAGTAATGCCTCCCCCTTCATAACTACTCAACAGATGGCAGGTACTGGCTTGTTCAGTAGGCTCTCCTCTCTACAGTTCCATTTTGGTGGGAAGCCTTAGTATTGAACAGTTGTGTTGTTAAAGTGTGAAGTATGGAAACCTGCGCAGATGTTCAGTCACTGCAACTTAAGCAATGTGCAGTCATTGAATTCTTGAAAGCAGAAGATGTCACCCCAAAAGTAATGAAAAGTAATGCCTCCCCCTTCATAACTACTCAACAGATGGCAGGTACTGGCTTGTTCAGTAGACTCTTCCCTACAGTTCCATTTTGGCAAGAAGCCTTAGCATTAAATGGTTGTGTTGTTTGAGTGCAAAGTATGGAACCCTGCACAGACGGTCAGTCAATGAGACTTAAGCAATGTGCAGTCATTGAATTCTTGACAGCAGAAGATGTCACCCCAAAGGGGATTCATCAGAGAATGCAAGCTGTTTATGGGGATTGTGTTGATGTGAAAGAAGATCTGCAGGGACAACATTATGCTTCTAATGAAGACGTTGAGAAAATTCTGAGATGCTGGTTGCGGAAACACAGTGTCGACTTCTTCTGTGACGGCTTCAGAAAACTTGTTCATTGTTTGCAGAAATGCATTCAATTGTCTGGTGATTATGTGGAAAAGTGAATAGTGGGAGTTAAAGAGCACATTCTAAGGATGATTTCTGCATTTGATTTATTAAAATATTCCCATCCAAACCCAAGTAACGAAGGTGGAGGCATTACTTTTCATTCAACCTTCGTATCTGATGTTCATGATGGAAAAGATGTTCATGTTCATGTTGAGAATGGGGATGATGTTCCTGATGATGGGCTTGGGGATTAGGGTTTGCTTGGGCCTGAGTTGCGTTCAGAAGAGAGACCTGAGCTGTCTCAGGAGGATTCACAAGGCCACATTCCTGGGAGAGGCCCTTCGCAACTGTTCTCAGATCAAATGTCTAACCATGATTTGTCAGGTGCAGGAGTAAATGAGGGAGAAGATAATGAAAGCTTGGACAGAAAGCAGAGTTTGTTTTCCTGGAATAAACTTTCTTTTGTTTCCAGAAGAAGAAGGCCTTTGTTGTTTTCCAAAACCTTGTTGGAGTTCAGCCTGTGATTGTGTTTCAAGATCAAGGTGCTTTGGATGTGGGGAATGGTGTCATTCAGGGTCAAGATGGCAATGCTTTGGTCAATGATATTAACGCAGAGAATGACATAGGGACCTCGGTTCAAAGTGTAGTTTCCCATGAGAATGTTCCTACAGGGTATAGGGATGATAGTTTACTCCCTGAATTGCTCCCAGAGAATTCCCAGGATTTGGGGCTTGAAAACAACTTGGAATCTGGAGAAACTAATGCGCATATAGACAGGCGGGTGGAAATTAGCCAAAACAGACAGCTTGGCCAAGGCCTTCGGCGTTCAGCCAGGCTTCAACAGATAAGGATGAAAGGCATTCAGGGAAAATGAAACCAATTTCTGAGTCTTAACGAGGGGATATAAAGTTCCAACCATGGGAAATATAGTCAGATGAAGCATGGTTTCAGTTTCCTGCTAAGTTCCTGTTTTTGTCTCAGGAAAGCCTTGCCTGGAAGATTCATGTTTAAGGATTTCTTGCTGAACGGTTTGACTCTTTGTCTCTTGTTCCTATTCCTGGACTGCAATTCCTAGCAATCCTCCAGATAGATAGATTTCATAGAGATAGGTAGGTAGGTAGATAGATGGATCAGGAGGACTGCAGGGAGTTGCAGTCCAAGAATAGGTAAGAAAGAGCAGGGAGAAAGAGGAAGGGAAAAAAAAGGGGGGAAGGAAGGGAAGAGGAAGAGAAGGAAAGAAGGAGAGAAGGAAAGACAAAAAGGGAAGGAAGGAGAGAAAGAAGGAGAGAAAGAGGAAGAGAAGGAAAGAAGGCAAGAGAGAAGGAAGGATGGAAGCAAAAAGCGAAGGAAAGAGAGAAAGAAGAAGGAAAAGAAAAAGGGGGGAAGGAAAGAGGTAGAGAAGGAAGGAAGGAAAGAAGAAAAGGGAAGGAAGGAGGGAAAGAAGGAGAGAAAGAGGGAGGGAAGGAAAGAAGGAAAGAAAGAAGGATGGAAGCAAAAAGAGAAGGAAGTTAGAAGGAAGGATGGAACCAAAAACAAAGGAAGGAAGGAAAGGGGTAGAGAGAGAAGGAAGGACAGAAGGAAAGAAAAAAGGGAAGGAAGGAAAGAGGAAGTGAAGGGAAAGAAGGAGAGAAAGAGGGAGGGAAGGAAAGAAGGAAAGAGAGAAAGAAGGATGGAAGCAAAAAAGCGAAGGAAGGAAGGAAGGAAGGAGATAGAGAAGGAAGAAAGGAGAGAAAAAGAAGGAAAAGAAAAAAGGGGGGAAGGAAAGAAGAGGGAGAGAAGGAAAAAAGGAAGAGAAAGGAAAGAAAAAAGAAAAAGGGAAGAAGGGAGAAAGAAGGAGATAAAGAGGAAGGGAAGGAAAGAAAAAGGAAGAGAAAGAAGGAAGAGAAAGAGAGAAGGATGGAACCAAAGAGCAAAGGAAGGAAAGAGGTAGAGAAGGGGGAAGGAAGAGAAGGAAAGAGGAAAGAAGAAAGAAGGGAGCGAAGCAAGGAGGGAAAGAGAGAGAGGGAAGGAAAGAAGGAAAGAGAGAAAGAAGGATGGAAGCAAAAAGCGAAGAGGAAGGAAGGAGATAGAGAAGGAAGAAAGGAGAGAAAAAGAAAAGAAGAAAAAGGGGGGAAGGAAAGAAGAGGAGAGAAGGAGGAAAGGAAGAAAGAAAGGGAAGGAGGAGGAAAGAAAGGAAGAAAGGGGGGGGAAGGAAAGAGAAGGAAGGGGGAAGCAAAAAGGAAGAGGAGGGAAGGAAGGAAGGAAGGAGAAAGGAAGGAAGAAGGAAGGAAGGAAGGAGGAAGAGAAAAAAAGAAGGAAAAGGGGGGAAGGAAGCAAAGAAGTAGAGAAGAAAGGAAGAAGGAAAAAGGAAAAGGAAGGAGGGAGGGAAAGAAGGAGAGAAAGAGGGAGGGAAGGCTGGCCACAGCAATGCATGGTGGGTGCAGCTAGTTGTAAATAAATGGAAAAGTCTCATGGTCAAAATTAACAGATTCTTGCTATTATTTGCCATTAAGTCAGCTTTGCTTTAAGCTAATCCTATGCATGAGAGCCTTCTTCAACCCTTTGCAAGTATTTTACTTGATACTAACTATAGGATTTAGGCTGAAGCCTGGATCCAACCCTATATGCCTAATAGGGATCATAAACGTAAAAGTTTGCCTTGATGAATGACTTCCACATTTTTGTAAATTGCCCGATTCAGTCATTCTCTGAATTCTTAAAAGTATATCATTCAGATTTGGAAGAGTTTATAGGTATTTTCTCTTGAACGGCTTCCAATAAAATCATTAGGAGGCATCGATACATGTAGTAAACTGCCATACATTAAAAGCCGATGGTTGGGATGTATTTCCCCATTTGCTCCTGATGGAATATCCATCAGCTGCAAACCCTGCCGATATCTGGCCAACGTTTTGATAGCCGTCCTCTTTGTGAGATCACAGCCATTAATAATCTTTCAAAAATCCATTAAGTGGGCAAAGAAATATCGCTGCGCCTTGCTGTTTCAGGCAAACGACTTCTACACCATAAATAGTGGGAAAGAATAATGGGGTTGGGTTAATTTTGATGCAGTCCTTTATGTGTAATTGCAAAGCCCAAATTACGTCCAGAAATGGAATCCAATAAGACCCCTTTGCAGGGATTCAATGCCCATTGTCTGGTCTTAGTGGCTTGTCTATATTGTAGAAGTAACAAATACATTGTTATTGTTGTTATTTGATAAACAACAAGATTAGTACACATCAAACAAGATCACTATGCTGGTTGTTGTTGTTTATTTATTTATTATTTACAGTATTTATATTCCGCCCTTCCCACACCACAGGGGACTCAGGGTGGATCACAACACACATATACATGGCAAACATTCAATGCCATAGACACATAACATAGTAGGCCTGTGCGGTTTCGTTCGTTAATTTCGTTATTCGTAAAACATTCGTTATTTTTACCATTTCCGAATCGATATCAAAACAATTTTTCAAACCCGGAAGGGTTTTAAAATATCGAAGCGGCATCCCCCATCCTTTTAACGAGCTTCCGCCCGTTTCGGAAATTGGATGGAGGATGCTGGTGCCTGGGAGCCAATCCGGCGCTCCCAAGCACCCAAGCAGTGCACCGTGGCTGATTTTCATTGGCCGGCAAGGCCTTTAAAAGCGGCTCCGCGTGGCCGCAGAGCTCTGTTGCGCGGAGGCGAGGGAGGAGAGAGGTTCGGGAGGGCTGCTTGGTGCTTGCTTTGGGTTGGCTCTAGGAAGACTTGCATTGGGTTGGCTAGGAAGACTTGCATTGGGTTGGCTCTTGGAAAAGACTCTTCTGTTGGTGTTTGCTCTTGCGATTGCCCTGTCTTTTGGCTGTGTTAGCTGGCTGTTCATCAGGGCCAGTTTTTGGTTAATTTTCCATTTTTGAATATTTTTAAAAAATACCTGTCTTTTATTCTTAAAAAAAATACAAAAAATATTCTAAAAAAAGAAAAGACTCTTCTGTTGGTGTGTGCTCTCATTTGCCCTGTCTCGTGGCTGTGTTTGGTCCACATCAGGGCCAGTTTTTGGTTAATTTTCCATTTTTGAATATTTTCTAAAAATACCTGTCTTTTATTCTTTAAAAAATACAAAAAATAAAATATTCTAAAAAAAGAAAAGAGTCTTCGGTGGCTGTGTGCTCTCATTTTCCCTGTCTCGTGGCTGTGTTTGGTCCACATCAGGGCCAGTTTTTGGTTAATTTTCCATTTTTGAATATTTTCTAAAAATACCTGTCTTTTATTCTTAAAAAAAAATACAAAAAATATTCTAAAAAAATTCGTTATTATCTCAATATCGAATCGAATCGTATTTAATAACGATGCTTCAAAAGCCGCTTTGCGCATGCGCGATCGCGTCCGCCATTTTAACGAATCAATTCGTTATATCCTTAACTAATCGACCCTCGCGCCAATAACGAAACTTCGGAAGTGTTTTTGCGCACGCGCGGGGGTCCGTCATCTTAACGAATCAATTCGTTAATATTTACGAAATTTTCGTAAATATTAACGGATTGCAGGGGGAAAATTTTGTAATTATTTTAAATATCGAAACAAAAAAACACCCCAATTACAAATCGATTTTAGAACCAAATTTTTTCTTGATCAACCAGGCCTAATAGACACACAACATATATAGACAGACACAGAGGCAATTTAACATTCCAGCTGGAGGGCATTCTCAATTCCAGCCACAGGGGGAGCTGTTACTTCACTGTCCACTTGATGAAGTACTTCCTCATTCTTACGCATGCTGCTGGAAGGTTTTATGGTGTCATAAATTAGTTAAAGAGGTCACATAGCCTTGAAGATAATGAATGAATGAATTAATTTATTTCTTGTGTCAGGGCAGCCAGTCAAATATATTACATTTCTAACAGAACAAAGCAAACAAACAGACAAAATACAAAATTTGTGAGTTTGGTAGTTGATTAAATGTCCTTTGACCAGTATCTGGCCACTTGGAGTGCTTCTGGTGTTGCTGCAAGAAGGTCCTCCATTGTGCATGTGGCAGGGCTCAGGTTGCATTGCAGCAGGTGGTCTGTAGTTTGCTCTTCTCCACACTCGCATGTCATGGATTCCACTTTGTAGCCCCATTTCTGAAGGTTGGCTCTGCATCTCGGTGCCAGAGCGCAGTCTGTTCAGCGCCTTCCAAGTCGCCCAGTTTTCTGTGTGCCCAGGGGGGGAGTCTCTCATTTGGTATCAGCCATTGGTTGAGGTTCTGGGTTTGAGCCTGCCACTTTTGGACTCTCGCTTGCTGAGGTGTTCCACCGAGTGTCTCTGTAGATCTTAGAAAACTATTTCTAGATTTAAGTCGTTGACGTGCTGGCTGATACCCAAACAGGGGATGAGCTGGAGATGTCTCTGCCTTGGTCCTTTCACTATTGGCTGCTACTTCCCGGCGGATGTCAGGTGGTGCGATACCGGCTAGACAGTGTAGTTTCTCCAGTGATGTAGGGCACAGACATCCCGTGATAATGCGGCATGTCTCATTAAGAGCCACATCCACTGTTTTAGTGTGGTGAGATGTGTTAATGAATTAATGTGAATTAATGAGTATGTAAGATAGTCTGCAATTAAGGCTCCGGAGAAGCTCTCGCTCGGCCAGCAAGCGAGAAGCCAAGGAGGCCAAGGGTCAACGCAATGCGTTCATGTCTGCAAAGGGTATTTAGCCTTGTACCTGACAAGCAGGGGTTGTCAGTCCAATGTAGCTCTTCTCATGCAAACTTCTGTGGATCAATTTTGGCTTTTAGCAGCACGCTTCTGGCTTCCTGAGTCTGGGATTTGGGCCTTGTTTTCAACTGTTTTCCATGGACTCTTGTTTGACCATTGCTAAAGTATTATGCTTCATGTTTTTGCCTTTGGATCTTGGGAACTGTGTCTTTGCATTTAAGCCTTTGATTTGCCTATGGATTTTATACTTATATTATATACTCGGTTTTGATTTTGCCTTTTTCTCAATAAACTACAAAATCTACAGCTTTGGTGTGGTGGTGTCTGGAGCAAGGTGAAAACTACCCTGAGTTGTAACACAAGTGTGGAGAGGAGCAAACTACAGACCACCTACAGCAATGCAACCTGAGCCCTGCCACATGCACAAGGGAGGACCTTCTCACAGCAACACGAGAGGCCAGCTACTGGTCAAAGGACATTTAATCAACTACCAAGCTTGCAAACTTTGTGTTTTGTATGTATGTATGTTTGTTTGTTTATTAAAAAATGAAATACAACTGTTTGGTTTGCTCCTGACACGATAAATAATAATAATTTCCTACTTGACCGATGCAACTGTCTTTCAGGCTGCATAGGTCAACAGCAAGCTAGACTATTAATGGTCAGAGGCTCACTCTGACATGGGCTGGGTATTATTGTTGTTGTTGTTGTTATTATTATTATTATTATTTGCAACAATGATTGCAGTTTGAGACAACTTAAACCACCATGGTTCAATACTATGGAACAACATTATGTAATTTTCCATTCCTCATTTGAAATTGTTATTTCATGTTTACTTGTGCGGTCCTCAGTTAGTTGTTCTACTCCAGAAACTTTGTTTTTGTGGCTGCCACAAACTAGGTTGAATTGTTTGAAAGTCTATCAGATATTCTGGGTTGTTGTAGGTTTTTTTCGGACTATATGGCCATGTTCTAGAGGCATTCTCTCCTGACGTTTTGCCTGCATCTATGGCAAGCATCCTCAGAGGTAGTGAGGTCTGTTGGAACTAGGAAAAAAGGTTTATATATCTGTGGAATGACCATGGTGAGACAAAGAACTCTTGTCTGCTGGAGCTAGATGTGAATGTCTCAACTGAGCACCTTGATTAGCATTTGTTTGCCTGGCAGTGCTTGGAGCAATCTTTTGTTGAGAGGTGATTAGATGTCCTTGTTTGTTTCCTCTCTGTTGTTGTGCTGTTCTAATTTCAGAGTTTTTTAATACTGGACGTTGTTTGGGTTCAGCCTGATCCTGATCTGTGTGAACCGGATTCTCTGATAGTTTTTCCAACTGAGCAAGCTCTCCCTGACCCTGACAGTGTGGAATCTGTTGTTGATACAGAGGTCAGCGGCGATGGGGGTGAGGCTGAACAGCTGGAAGCTAGCCGTGATATCTTTCCACCTGGGTTTTTTTTAATGAGGACCGAAGAGAACAGATAGTTAGAGACAGAAATGTTTCACAGTTTCTACAAAGGTCAAATCGTTTACAGGAGAGACAGGCCCAGGCTTCGAAGTCAAGGGGCGTTTCAAAAAATAGCTTCTTTGGTTTGAGGGGCCTCCTGCCGGGTGTCTCTTTAGATCAAGCAACGTTTGGGACTGTGGCTGTGCCTTGGCAGAATTCCTGTGTTCCATGGCCGGTAATCCCAGAGGTTTCTAGTTTTCAAGTTCATGGTTAGTGAAAGGCTAACAGGTTCCTGGTTCTTGTATTGTGGCTTTTGGAATTTTGCTCAAGTTCAGAGATTCTACTCACTGCTGTGTTTTTTCTATGGCTTTTTGACTTTGCATTTACCTTTCTTTTGTAACCAATTTTTCATCAATAAACAAGGATTGTTTTTCCTACAGTCCAGTGTGGTGGATTTAATCTTATGGTCTCGTTTCTTGATCTGGGATGCAACAGACGTCAGGAGAAAATGCCTCTAGAACACGGCCATATAGCCCCAAAAAAAACCTACAACAACCCAGTGATTCCAGCCATGAAAGCCTTCGACAATATATCAGATATTCACTGAAAAACTAGAGCAAAATGGGCAGCAGGATGTCCTATAAAGGCAAAGTTTAGACAATGCAATAAACCTTTCCCATTTTTATGATACAACTAATTAGGACATGACATTGATAACCCAGGAATGAAAGTCACGTAACATTGTGTAATGGGAGTTGTACTTTGGTGAAGCACTGGCACTCATTGAGAGAGAATGAGGACCAGTCATTCTCTCCCAAAGCTTAGTGAAGCTACAATTCTCAGGACTCCGTAGCATTGAGGCATGGCAATTAAAGTGGTGTCAAACTGCATCAGATCTAAAGTGTGAATTCACCCACAGAAAGGGAAGAAAGAAGCTACCCAGTTGGCTACAGGATGGCCACTGATCAAGGCCAAAAAACAGAACAGAAATAGCAAGGAAGAAAAGCCCTACCAAGATAAAAAGACCGCTCACAAATGCAGACATAGAAATGATGATGTCTCCGCGGCCAAGTCCTGAATCCGCACCAAAAAAAAAAAAGACTCACAAGGAACAAGCCGAGCTGAGATGGATTTGACCAACGTGTTCCTGCAAGATCATGCTGAGAGACAGAACTTTGCAGCCTTCAAAGATCAGTTCTTTGGAAGAGACTGAAAGAAGACGGGAGATGTAAAAACTATCAGATCTGCCTGGGAACTCTCTCTCTCCCTTTCTTTCCCCCAGAATCGGATCTGCAAACCGGGAATAGATGTTCTCATAATACAAGCAAAAGAGCAGATACATGATCAACGGGTTGAACCATGGCTGGCTGGGCAGATACATTGTGCGTTAAGTTCTGGAACAAGTAGAGGAAATCTCAGCAGGAAAGGAGGAAGCCAAAGGATGGAGAAAGGAAGGAAGGAAGGAAGGAAGGAAGGAAGGAAGGAAGGAAGGAAGGAAAGGAAAGAAGAAAGAAAGAAAGGAAAGAAAAGAAAGAAAAGAAAGAAAGAAAGAAAGAAAGAAAGAAAACAGAAAGGAAGGAAAGGAAAGGAAGGGAGGGAGGGAGGGAGGGAGAAGAAAAGAAAGAAAGAAAGAAAGGAAGGGAAAAGGAGAAGGAAGGAAGGAAGGAGGAAGGAAGGAAGGAAGAAAGAAAGAGAAGAGAAAGGAAGGAAGAAAGAACAGAAAGGAAAGAAAGAAAAGGAAGGAAAGAAAGAAAGAAAAGAAAGAAAAAAGGAAAGGAAGGAAGGAGGAAGGAAAGAAAGAAAGAAAGAAAGAAAGAAAGAGAAGGAAGGAAGGAAGAAAGGAAAGAAAAGAAAAGAAAAGAAAAGAAAGAAAAGGAAGGAAAAAGAAAGGAAGGAAGGAAGGAAGGAAGGAAGGAAGGAAGGAAGGGAAGGAAGGAAGGAAGGAAGGAAGGAAGGAAGGAAGGAAAGGAAAGAAAGGAAGGAAAGAAAGAAAGAAAAGGAAAGAAAGAAAAGGAAGGAAAGAAAGAAAGAAAAAGGAAGGAAGGAAAGAGAAGAAAGAAAGAAAGGAAAGAAAAAGAAAGAAGAAAAAGAAAGAAAGAAAGATAATCCACCATCTAACTAATACATCATGGTGGTTTTCAGAATCTCCGTTACATTCCCTTTAAAAATTAGTGAATTACAGTCTTGGCCATTATAGGCAAAAAGAAGAGAAAAGAAGGAAGAGAAAGAAAGAAAGAAAGAAAGAAAGAAAGAAAGAAAGAAAGAAAGAAAGGAAAGAAAGAAATCTGTCGGTGGGGTTCAGAATGTTCTTTGATTGTAGGTGAACTATAAATCACAGCAACTACAACTCCCAAATGTCAAGGTCTATTTCCTCCCAAACTCCACCAGTGTTCACATTTGGGCACATTGAGTATCTGTGCCAAGTTTGGTCCAGATCCATCATTGCTTGAGTCCACAGTGCTCTCTGGATGTAGGTGAACTACAACTCCAAAACTCAAGGTCAATGCCCACCAAACCCTTCCAGTTTTCTCTTGATCATGGGAGTTCTGTGTGCCACGTTTGGTTCAATTCCATCATTGGTGGTGGTCAGAATGCTCTTTGATTGCAGGTGAACTATAAATCCCAGCAACTACAACTCCCAAGCAGAGGTGGCCGTAGGTAATTTTCAACGGTAAGCAAACAGTATTTTGCCCCCCCCCCCCAACCACTGATATATATTTTCTGTCCGTCGTTGGAGTTCTGTGTGCCATATTTGGTTCAATTCCATCATTGGTGGAGTTCAGAATGCTCTTTGATTGTAGGTGAACTATACATCCCAGTAACTACAACTCGCATATACATCCTGCATATCAGATATTTATATGATGATTCATAACTGTCGCAAAATTACAGTTATGTAGTAGCAACAAAAATAATTTTATGCTGGGGGTCACCACAACATGAAGAACTGTATTCAGGGGTCGCGGCATTAGGAAGGTTGAGAAACACTGCACTATAGGTTCACCTTAAGGTCCCCATAAGTCAGAAATAACTCAAAAGCACACAATCACAACAAGAAACCAAGAAGATTTCACAACAACTTGGAAAAGAAAACAGAACAGAAAGCCAAGACGGAGCGGGTCTGCTAAAGAGGCCACTGTGAGAAGCCAGAAAACAGATCCGCGGCTGCAAAGGTCAGAATATCGGGCTTGACCTTTGAGTTTGTTTGCAGCGAATGGGTTATGGCAACGTTCAGAGCGAATGATTCGTAATGGCGATTTACGGGGAGGCTGTCAAGCAGGAAAGGTGGAAAAGAACCTTTTGCAACATGTCAGGAGCTGTACAAAAATGGGCAGAACAGCAATAGGTCACTGTATGGGAATGGCACAATACAGGTTTGCACAAGTCTCAAGGAAAGCTTCTGGAGATGTAAGAAATTCCTAACTCCCCATAGAGCTTTCTAGGGTTGTTTTTGACATTATCCCCTAATTATTTTAAGTTTCTCATAGTCCTGCATTCCCCACATTCTCAGGGCATAATCGCTCTGAACGTTGTTGAGTTCCAGGGCCAGAGAAGCAGATGGCGGAAACAGAAGAACGGCCTGCCTCAGGGGAGCGTGCTTGCTCCATCCATGTTCAATATCTACACAAATGACCAGCCACTGCCAGAAGGGACAGAGAGTTTCATCTATGCTGATGATCATGCCATCACCGCTCAAGCAGGGAGCTTTGAAATGGCTGAACAGAAGCTCTCCGAAGCTCTAGGTGCTCTTACTGCCTATTACAGGGAAAACCAGCTGATCCCTAATCCATCTAAAACACAGACATGTGCCTTTCACCTTAAGAACAGACAAGCATCCCGAGCTCTGAGGATTATTACCTGGGAAGGAATCTCACTGGAACATTGCAGCGCACCCAAATCCCTGGGAGTCACTCTGGACCGTGCTCTGACCTACAAGAAGCACTGCCTGAACATCAAGCAAAAAGTGGGTGCTAGAAATAATATCATACGAAAGCTGACTGGCACAACCTGGGGATCACAACCAGACACAGTGAAGACATCTGCCCTTGCACTGTGCTACTCTGCTGCTGAGTATGCATGCCCAGTGTGGAACACATCTCACCACGCTCAAACAGTGGATGTGGCTCTGAATGAGGCATGCCGCATTATCACGGGGTGTCTGCGCCCTACACCACTGGAGAAATTACACTGCTTAGCCGGTATTGCACCACCTGACACCCGCCGGGAAGTTGCAGCCAATAGTGAAAGGACCAAGGCAGAGACATCTCCAGCTCATCCCTTGTTTGGGTATCAGCCAGCACGTCAACGACTTAAATCTAGAAATAGTTTTCTAAGATCTACAGAGACACTCGCTGGAACACCTCAGCAAGCGAGAGTCCAAAAGTGGCAGGCTCAAACCCAAAACCTCAACCAATGGCTGATACCAAATGAAAGATACACAGAAGACTGGGCGACTTGGAAGGCGCTGAACAGACTGTGCTCTGGCACCATGAGATGCAGAGCCAACCTTCAGAAATGGGCCACAAAGTGGAATCCACGACATGCGAGTGTGGAGAAGAGCAAACCACTGACCACCTGCTGCAATGCAACCTGAGCCCTGCCACATGCACAATGGAGGACCTTCTTGCAGCAACACCAGAGGCACTCCAAGTGGCCAGATACTGGTCAAAGGACATTTAATCAACTACCAAACTCACAATTTTTGTATTTTTGTATTTCTTTTTTGCTTTGTTCTGTTAGAAATGTAATATAACCGACTGGTTGCACTGACACGATAAATAAATAAATAATCCAGGCAACAGAGGCCAGGCTACCTTTAAGTAGAGACCCATACTGATTAATTTTGCAAACTTCATGGCTACTCTAATCCTAATTCTGAAGTTGAAGATGACCCCCTCCCCCCAATAAAAGATAGTAACTTGTAGTTTTGCTAAGGACAAGGACACCAGACTGGATAATAAAGGTTGAGCCTTGGTCAATTTGCCAAGACACTAACAACAACAAGGACCCTTCCCATGTTAGATAGTGTGTACATTTAATCAAGGTTTTATGCCCTAGGTTTCATATATAGCAGAAGGTAGCACATTTATTACTGAGAAACCACCTCCCTTTACACTTATGCGCTCTCTTGAACTTCTATGGGACTCTGGTGGGAGGAATAAGTGGGTATGTTTTCTATAACATGATATCTATATTTCTATTTTCCTCCCTGTGTATCTGACCTTTTCCTGATCCTTTTGCCCAATTCCTCTTTGCCCAATTGCCCAAATACAAGGCAGCAACCCTCCGTGACCCTGGAAAGAAGGAAATCCTCAGTTGAAAAGACCCTTATCAAAAGACACTTTTTGCATGGACAATAACAAAGGATCGTGACCTCTGGGCTTGGAGTTTGGCCCCCAGAGGGAGCGGCCATTTGGCAATTTTGATTATATCTCAATAGGGCAGAGGGGGCCTTTGGAAAGCCGCACCTCGTCCTAATCTGTCACCCATTCAACTTTTCTTTCACCGAAACATCCACCAAAGTTCCCCCATTGTTCCTATGTCTCAGCACTGGAAAAATCCGGATCTTGGCAGGATCGCCAAACATCAATGTTTATTGCAGCCACTCAAGGACAATAATAAGGCTGGCTTGTAGGCCTTCAGGACTCGCTGGCCACATGGACATTTCCTACCTCCATAATCCTCTCAAGAATCCATTGTTTCCCTCTCGTCCCACCTCCCTCTCTCCTGATTCATCAGGACGCCGAGGCAGCAGAAGCCCAGCGATTGGCCCAGGCACTCAGGAGGTGGCCAAGCCTCCTCCCAGCTGTAGAGCGCCAGCCAATCATCATCGAGCCGGCAGAGGGGCAGGGAATGGGAGATTCAAACCTGGCAACCCTGTTTCTGGCTTCGAACTCATGACCTTTTGATCAGTGGTGATTTAATGCAGCAGACTCCTAGCCAACTGCGCTGCAGCCTGGTCCAAATTCCATTTGTTGGGTCAGTTTAGCTGACTTGGAAAAGCTTTCAGCGCGAAAACATTAAAGGCCACCCCACCCTCAATCGTCTTTCACATTTGCCACCTTCCTTTCGGTGACTTTCCAATTTTCTGACACTTCCATGAATGGTAAGGCATCCTAATCTGTCACCCATTTAACTTCTCTCTCACCGAAACATCCACCAAAGTTCCCCCATTGTTCCTATGTCTCAGCACTGGAAAAATCCAGATTATGGCAGGATAGCCAAACATCAGTGTTTCCCTCTCGTTACCATGAATGGTAAGGCATCCTCTCTAAGCCGAGAAAGTCATGACCTTCTTTCTTTTTTTGAGCATGGAGCAAACAGGATGCTTCTGTTTGGCAATTAACAAGGAAACGGGGAAACGACCCCTTGGAGATGAGCCTTAAAGGCTGCCTTGGACGGCACTTTCCTCCCAAACAGCGAGAGAAAAGTTTAGCATCCCCGCGAGGATGGCATAAAAGGCCCCTTGGCTGCGTTTGGAGAGAAGGAGGCTTCACTTCGGGCCAGAACAATCTGTCTCATAAAAGCAGGCAGGTAAAATCCTCCCAGTATTTCATCCGCCCTTGCAAGGATGAATAACGGCCATGTGTTTCTCCAGGTTATGGAGAGAAATGAACATTTTTGCAGAATGTTTGAGCATTCAGAAAGGTTTGGTGGGGTTTCTCTGCACAAGAGAAGAGGTGGGCCTGTTGCGCAACAAAAACACTACCCAAAAAACATTTTTTCCAGCACAGTTAGAAAAGGCAGAGGAACGAGAGACCAGATTGCCAATATCCGGATGCTGGAGAATGGAGAAAGGCAGGGAGTTTCAGAAAAAACATCTATTTTTGCTTCATTGACTACTCTAAAGCCTTTGACTGTGTGGATCATAACAAATTGTGGCAAGTTCTTGGTGGGATGGGCATCCCAAGCCCCCTTCCCTCTCTCCTGAGGAATCTGTACAAGGACCAAGGAGCAACAGTCAGAACTGACCACGGAACAACAGACGGGTTCAAGATTGGGAAAGGCGTCCGGCAAGGCTGCATCCTCTCACCCAACCTTTTTAACTTGTATGCAGAACACATCATGCGAGGATGTGCGGGGCTTGAAGAATGCAAAGCTGGGGTGAAAATTGCTGGAAGAAACATTAACAACCTCAGATATGCAGATGACACCACTCTGATGGCCGAAAGCGAGGAGGAGCTGAGGAGCCTTCTAATCAAGGTGAAAGAAGAAAGCGCAAAAGCTGGGTTGCAGCTAAACATCAAAAAAACCAAGATTATGGCAACAAGAATGATTGACAACTGGAAAATAGAGGGAGAAAATGTGGAGGCCGTGACAGACTTTGTATTTCTAGGTGCAAAGATGACTGCAGATGCAGACTGTGGCCAGGAAATCAGAAGACGCTTCCTTCTTGAGAGGAGAGCAATGTCCAATCTCGATAAAATAGTAAAGAGTAGAGACATCAGACTGGCAACAAAGATCTGCCTAGTCAAAGCCATGGTCTTCCCTGTAGTCACTACGGATGTGAGAGCTGGACCTTAGGGAAGGCTGAGCGAAGGAAGATCGATGCTTTTGAGCTGTGGTGTTGGAGGAAAGTGCTGAGAGTGCCTTGGACTGCGAGAAGATCCAACCAGTCCATCCTCCAGGAAATAAAGCCCGACAGCTCACTGGAGGGAAGGATACTAGAGACAAAGTTGAAGTACTTTGGCCACATCATGAAGAGACAGGAAAGTTTAGAGAAGACAATGATGCTGGGGAAAGTGGAAGGCAAAAGGAAGAGGGGCCGACCAAGGGCAAGATGGATGGATGGCATCCTTGAAGTGACTGGATTGACCTTGAAGGAGCTGGGGGTGGTGATGGCCAACAGGGAGCTCTGGCGTGGGCTGGTCCATGAGGTCACGAAGAGTCGGAGACAACTGAACGAATGAACAACAACAACAACAGAGAGAAAATGCACAAACTTCAGTATTTTACATATGAAAACTGGGGTGAGTATGGCCAAGCAACTTCAGATTGTGGTCAGTGTTGGAGTCCACCGATGATTTAGAGAGGATTGTGGGATTGCCTGGTGTTGCAACTCAGAGTAGGCTTCACCTTGCTCCCAAACACCACTCTTCTTCATGCAAGGTAAGCTGCCAGGGGCAAAGATTTCAATAAGGGGCCTGGACTATTTCGATTGGCTGGGCCAAGGCTAGTGCAAGGAGAAGAGGAAAATGGGGCTGGCTGAATGCTACAGTGCAAGGATCGGTCTCAGCAATGGCCCTACTAGGGGACCGGGGTCATTCAATTCCAGGGCCAATTAAAGGACTATAAAAATGGTCTGAGTCTGAAGAAACAGGGACAGGGAACTGGGGAATGGATGGGGTGCAAGGTGAAGTCCTAACTGTTGGACCAAGAGACTAGTTGTTATAGAAGGCCTGATGAAACCACCAAGTCTTCCAAGTTCTTACAGGAGGAGGTGAGGGATGGGGCCAACCTTATCTCCTTGGGGAAGGTGTTCCAGAGGCAGGGGGCCACCACTGAGAAGGCCCTCTCCCTCGTCCCCACCAACCGGGCTTGAGACGGTGGTGGGAGCGAGAGGAGGGCCTCCCCGGTGAATCTTAGTGTCTATGCCGATTCATAGGGGGAGATGTGATCGCGGAGATAGGCGGGGCCCAACAATCCTATCTCAACAGCCAAAAGCAAGTCCACACTTCCCACTGAAATACGAATACATTTATATTTGTGTTGGGGTTCAGCCTAAGTTTGAACTTGAACCTGATTCTCTGTTTGTTCCTCATGATGCTAATGAAAATATATTTTCATATATTTTCATAAATGTACCTCTTGATGCCAATGCTCCTAAAATTAGTGAGGAAGAAACTTCTGTAGATTTGGAAAATGAAAGTACCAGTGTTCATGAGAATGTTTCACAGTCAAGTGTGGTGGATAGTTATCTTAGGGCCTCATTCCCTGCTCTGGATTGCAACAATTTGTTAAAATTGTTCTTCATTTTAATTCTTGTATTGTTTCAAAGTGGTTTTTGCACCACAAATAAGATATCTGCAGTGTGCATAGCAATTCATTGATTTTTTTTCAAATTATAATCCGGCCCTCCAACCGTTTGAGGGACTGTGAACTGGCCCTCTGTTTAAAAAGTCTGAGGACCCATGGTCTATACAGTAGTCAAAAGCTAGTCCAGAAATTCAAGGTTCTAGGATTCCAAAGGTTCAGGAGACAGGTCAGGATACCAAAAAATCCACAAACCTGGGGGGAAACCAGCAGCATCTACCACCAAAATAAGACAAATACTTTTCTCCTGAAGATCAGTCCCTGTTGCAATCCAGAGCAGGAAACGAGGCCCTAAGATAACCATCCACCACACTTGACTGTGAAAAACAATCCTTTTTTATTGAAGAAAAATGGTTACAAAATAAAGGAAAAAGGGAAGTCAAAAGCCACAGCAAAATCAGCAAACACGAATTTCCATGAACAAGATCAAAACCCAAAGCCACACTGTAAAATACTGGAACCTGTTAGCAATCCACTAACCGTACTTGATATCCTAGAAATCTTTCAAGACCATGGCCAGGGAAACCAGGAAAACTGCCAAGGTCTTCATCAATCTAAAACGATGCCTGAACTGAGAAAGTCAGCCCGGCGGAAGGCACTTCAAGCCGAAGAATTGGTTCCGTGAACCGCCCCTCTGCTTTGAAGCCGTTGTTTGTATTTCTTTTAATTGGGAAGACCTTCACAAGCTGAGTGATTTACTTCTGTCTTGCCAGATCTGGCCCCTTCTGTTCTCATTAAACTTACCAGGTGCAGAAGGGAGTGAAAGGTCATGGATTCCCTCTGAAACATTCTCATGAACGCTGGTACTTTCTAGGCTTGGGCGATCAAGAAAAAAATTGGTTCTAAACTCGTTTCATTTCTAGGGTGCGCTAGCGTTTCTAAATTCTGAGGACTTCCGAAATTTAAGATTTCAAAATTTCGAAATTTCCGAAATTTCGTAAATTATGAATCGATTCGTTAATGGCGGACGCGATTGCGCAATATGCTAAAAAACCTCCAAATGGGAGAGGGGGAACTTCTGAAGCTTCCCTCTCCCTCTGTTGTTGACTGTTGGTGTGATAAAACAAACAACTATATTATATTATATTATATTATATTATATTATATTATATTATATTATATTATATTATTATAATATCATTATATTGTTGTATATTATATTAAAATATTATTTTATTATATTATTGTATATTATATTATTATAATATATTATATTATATATTATATATTATTTTATTATATTATTGTATATTATATTATATTACTTTATATTATAATATATTATATTATAATATATTATATATATTATATTATACAATTATAATATAATAATATAGCAATATAATATATAATACAATAATATAATATAATATAATATACAATAACATAATATAATAGTATTATAATAATATAATATAATATAATATTATTATAATATTATATATTATATTATAATATTGTATATTAGAGTGAGGCAAGAAGAAGCATGAGGAAAGAGGAGGGAAGCAGCAGAGCAAAAGGACCGGAAGTGGGGTAAATGCGAGATTGTAAAACTTGCACCAGACACACGAAAATAATTACGAAATAATTACGAAATAATTACGAAAATTAGAAAAATTGTTTCGATTCTTAATTACTCCTCACACTATTCCTGCATGGCTTGATATTGGATCGTAAGCTAATTTAAATACGAATTAATAACGAATTACGAAATTAACTAACTGGATCGCCCAAGCCTAGTACTTTCATTTTCCAAATCTACAGAAGTTCCTTCCTCACTAATTTCAGGAACACTGGCATTTTCCAAACCTACAGAAGTTTCTTCCTCGCTAATTTCAGGAGCATTGGCATCAAGAGGTACATTTCCATTAGCATCAGTAAATATATTTTCATTAGCATCACGAGGAACAAACAGAGAATCAGGTTCAAGTTCAAACTCAGGCTGAACCCCAACAGTCTTTGGCTAGCTCATTATATCCAGAAACACCTGTCTCTTGCATACCTCCACCCTTGATTACTTTCACCCGTTAACTGTTACTAACAGATTACTCAACCCTTTAGAACCAAGACTTACATTAACCCTTCCATCACCAACTTCTAGGCCTGCCACCACCAACCAACATCAACTGCAGAACATGATACATGACATGCCTGGCCACAAGCATCAACCCCAGCCGCTGCCTACGCAACTCCTGTCTCAGCCGCAGCTCTGTTATTGATCTCCTCCTTATGAGAGATTCAGGCTGTAGCTTTTGGCTGTTGCTGTCAGCTGCCCGGGAGAATGCAACAAGATACTTGCTCGGAAATGGAAATAATGAATTCGGCCAGAGACTGAACCAGCTTTGTTCTTTTTCCAGCTGTACCCCGCGGAGATGCCCTGGGAGGGAGGCATTAGCGCCGCTAAAAATAATTCCGGGGCCAGGGCAGCGAGCCTCCGCTGGGACCCGGGCGATTTGGAGAGCAATGTCAAGGCTCCAGCCTACACACACACACACACACACACACACACACACACACACACACACACATATATAGGATTTGCCTTCCACCTTGACAGAACCAATCGAGGTGGCAAGGAGGAAAAACCACAGCAGACATTACTCAGCTGCAGAGATACCTGATAGGCCTGACAAGGAATCCTTTCCGGGTTATAATCCGAACTCTAATGTTATCCAAGTGCTTAACCGCATTCACTTGGGTGATCTTCTCCAAAGTTTGGATCCAAAATGGAAATACAATTCAATTGCCATTGTCCTCAATCCACTTGCAAGTCCTCACAAGTCTCAAACCATTGGATCAATGGGATTTACATCAACATCAGTGGACTATTTACTAGTTGAGTTGGGTTCAGAACTAGTAATTGGGTTCAGAACAGGCATGGGCAAATTTTGGCCCTCCGGGTGTTTTGGACTCCAACTCCCACAATTCCTAACAGCCGGTAGGCTGTTATGAGTTGTGGGAGTTGGAGTCCAAAACACCCGGAGGGCCAAAGTTTGCTCATGCTTGTAGGCTGTTAGGAATTGTGGGAGTTGGAGTCCAAAACACCCGGAGGGCTAAAGTTTGCTCATGCCTGTAGGCTGCTAGGAATTGTGGGAATTGGAGCCAAATCACCCAGAGGGCCAAAGTTTGCTCATGCTTGTAGGCTTTTAGGAATTGTGGGAGCTGGAGTCCAAAACACCCGGAGGGCCAAAGTTTGTTCATGCTTGTAGGCTGTTAGGAATTGTGGGAGTTGGAGTCCAAAACACCCAGAGGGCCAAACTTTGCCCATGCCTGCAGGCTGTTAGGAATTGTGGGAGTTGGACTCCAAAACACCTGGAGGGCCAAAGTTTGCTCATGCCTGTAAGCTGTTAGGAATTGTGGGAGTCGGAGTCCAAAACACCCAGAGGGCCAAAGTTTGCTCATGCCTGTAAGCTGTTAGGAATTGTGGGAGTTGGAGTCCAAAACACCCAGAGGGCCAAAGTTTGCTCATGCCTGTAGGCTGTTAGGAATTGTGGGAGTTGGAGTCCAAAACACCCAGAAGGACAAAGCTTGCTCATGCCTGGCTTAGAATTTATATTCTTCCAATGTTAGTGCATTGGCTGGCAATGTGAGCCTGGGTTGTAATCTGAGTTTGGATCTATCCAAGGTGCTGAATGTAGTAAGATTAGAGACTTTTGGATACAACTTTCAAAAAGTGCGTGTTAAACCCAAAGCTAATAGTCAGTCTTCCTGAAAGGGAATGTTGTGGACCCCACTGATGTCTATCTTTCAGGTGGGATCTCCAGCTTTCCTTTTTTATTCTCTTCTTCTTTAAAATCCAAGATGAGACAGTTAGAAGTATGGATGAGAAAGTCAATCTCCTTGCAGAAATATCTCATGTTTTTTTCCTTCATGAAGAAGGAGGAGGAGGAGGAGGAGGAGAAGGAGACGTGGTTGATGAGTAGAAGGAGAAGAAGAAAAAGGAAAAGAAGGAGGAGGAGGGGAATGAAGAGAAGAAGGAGATGTGGTGTAATAGAAGGTGGAGAAGAAGAAGGGGAAGTAGAAGGAGATGTGGGGGTGGTGGAGTAGAAGGGGAAGGAAAAGGAGGAGAAGGAGTAAAAGATAAAGGATAAGGAGATGTGATGGTGTAGAAGGAGAAGGAGGAGGAGGAGGAGGAAGAGAAGAAGAAGATTTGGTGGAGTAGGAGAAAAAGAAGAAGTAGGAGAAGGAGATGTGGTGGACTGGAAGGAGGAGAAGAAGGAGAAGAAGGAGGAGGAGGAGGAGATGTGGTGGAGTAGAAGGAGAAGAAGGAGAAGGAGGAGGAGAAGAAGAAGAAGAAAGAAGAAAAGAAGGAGATGTGGTGGAGTAGGAGAAAAAGAAGGAGGAGGAGATGTGGTGGAGTAGAAGGAGAAGTAGAAGAAGGGGAAGTAGAAGGAGGTATGGGGGTGGTGGAGAAGAAAGAGAAGAAGATGAAGGAGAAGGAGATGTGGTGGTGGAATAGAGAGAGAAGAAGGAGAAGGAGAAGAAGGAGGAGTAGGAGATGTGGTGGTGGAGTAGAAGGAGAAGAAAGAGGAGAAGGAGGAGGAGAAGGAGATGTGGTGGTGGAGTAGAAGGAGAAGAACGAGGAAAAGGAGGTGGAGGAGGAGGAGAGAAGTAGGAGATGTGGTGGGGTAGAAGGAGAAAAAGAAGAAGGAGTAGGAGATGTGGTGGTGGAGGAGGAGGAGGAGGAGGAAGAGGAAGAGAAGGAGATGTGGTGGTGGAGTAGAAGGAGGAGGAGGAGGAGGAGGAGGAGGAGAAGGAGAAGAAGAAGGAGAAGGAGATGTGGTGGAGTAGAAGGAGAAGGAGAAAAAAGGAGAAGGAGGAGAAGGAGGAGGAAGAGAAGAAGAAGAAATAAGAGAAGAAGGAGATGTGGTGGAGTAGGAGAAAAAGAAGGAGGAGGAGGAGGAGATGTGGTGGAGTAGAAGGAGAAGTAGAAGAAGGGGAAGTAGAAGGAGGTATGGGGGTGGTGGAGTAGAAGGAGAAGATGAAGGAGAAGGAGATGTGGTGGTGGAATAGAGGGAGGAGAAGGAGAAGAAGGAGGAGGAGGAGATGTGGTGGCGGAGTAGAAGGAGAAGAAAGAGGAGAAGGAGAAGATGGAGGAGGAGAAGGAGATGTGGTGGTGGTGGTGGAGGAGGAGAAGAGAAGTAGGAGATGTGGTGGGGTAGAAGGAGAAAAAGAAGGAGGAGAAGGAGATGTAGTGGTGGAGGAGGAGGAGGAGGAGGAAGAGGAGGAGGAGGAGGAAGAGGAGATGTGGTGGTGGAGTAGAAGGAGAAGGAGGAGGAGGAGGAGAAAGAGAAGGAGAAGAAGAAAGAAGAAGGAAGAGGAGGAAAAAGAAAAGGAGGAGAAGGAGTAGTAGGAGAAAGAAGATAGTCCTTCCTCTGATATGCAATGGCCCTCTATTAACCCAGCTGTTTCCAAGAACCATGAGGTTTCCCAAGGCTGTTCTGCTTTGCCATCCCTTGACCCTTCCAGGCTTCTTCCTGACCAAAAGGAAGTGAATTCCTCCTTCTCGAATGAAGCCTTGCTCCTTTTAAGCTGGAGATTTTGGAAGGATGCCATTTCCCTTTGGATTTCCTGCCTGCGGTGCCTTTGCCACTAACAGCCAGTCAGCTTTTGGAAATCTTAAAGTCCAGATAGCTCTTTCGAAACGATGCCCAAGGTGAACTTGACCAGAGGACGAAAACCAAATGAAATCAGATTGCCTAGTGGACAAGAGCAGGGTTTACACAGTGGATGCCATCTTCTTTCCTCTTTGAAAGCACTTAGAGGAAGAAGACACCAAAATATCCATCGGCAGGCGCTTCCTGACAGCAGCGGAGAGTTACCATTTTCTTATTATTATTGGATCTGAACCACTGGCCTGGTAGATTAAAGGCCTCGCATTCCCATTACCAGCTCCAGCTCCGGCGTGTTTTGATACTCTTCCCTGAACACGGAGATGAAGGGCCGCGATCGCCTTTGGATTTGCAACGAGCCGGTTCCACTCCTCCGGCTCCCACTTGGGTTCAGCCATCAGGTGCACAATGGAAATGAACAAGCCGAGTCGAGAAGGCCGCCGGGCGGTTGCTAAATGTTTGTTGCAGCGGGAATGTTGCCAAAGCGGAGCTTCGTGTCGATTCGGTTTCTGCAGAGCTGACGGAATGCGATCCAGAGCCATCCTTTAAGGGGAGATCATGTCTGGGACTCACTTGGCAAGGGTCAAGGGACTCCCAAATTGCCGAGTGGTGCTCTCTTCAACAGAACAAATAATGGAGAAACCCTAATGGCACAAGACCATTAGTAAGAGCAGCGAGCTGGAGAAAGGAGATAAGAGTCTCAGCACAAAGAAGAGCCCAAGACAGGAAATATGTAAGTCAGAGAGATACAAAGAGAAGACTCCAATGAGAAAGATGAAACTCAGGAATAAATAGAAGGGAACATGATGCCAAATAGGAGTTTCAGAGCTGGGTTGCGGTGAATTTTTCAGCCAGCTTCCAGGAGCATTCTCTCCTGACATTTCGCCTGCATTTTCAGAGATTCTATCGGCAGTGAAGCACGTTGAGTGTATACAGGGGCGGTTCAACCATTATGCAAAGTAAGCATTGTAGTATAGTTGATTTTGCCCAGGGGTGCTCTTGAGCGCTCTTGGGGGAAAATAGACCTTGACATATGCGAGTTGTAGTTACTGGGATGTATAGTTCACCTACAATCAAAGAGCATTCTGAACTCCACCAATGATGGAATTGAACCAAATATGGCACACAGAACTCCCACGACAAACAGAAAATATATATCAGTGATTGGTGGGGGGGGGGGGCAAAATACTGTTTGCTTACCGTTGAAAATTACCTAGGGCCGCCTCTGAGTGTATATATACCTGTGGGAGAAAGAACCCTTGTCTGTTTGTAGCAAGTGTGGATGTTGCAATTAGCAAGCTTGAATAGCCTTGAGTAGCCATGAAGTCTGAATAGCACTGAGTATCATAGAATCATAGAATCATAGAATCAAAGAGTTGGAAGAGACCTCCTGGGCCATCCAGTCCAACCCCAT
>NW_026847993.1:7577516-7648818 GCF_025583915.1 Anolis sagrei ordinatus | reverse complement strand
TGGGGGAAATAGACCTTGACATATGTGAGTTGTAGTTACTGGGATGTATAATTCACCTAAAATCAAAGAGCATTCTGAACTCCACCAATGATGGAATTGAACCAAATATGGCACACAGAACTCCCACGACGAACAGAAAATATATATCGGTGATTGGTTTGGGGGGGGGGGGGCAAAATACTGTTTGCTTACCGTTGAAAATTACCTAGGGCCGCCTCTGACCTTGACATATGTGAGTTGTAGTTACTGGGATGTATAGTTCAACTACAGTCAAAGAGCATTCTGAACTCCACCAATGATTGAATTGAACCAAATATGGCACACAGAACTCCCACGATGAACAGAAAATATATATCAGTGATTGGTTGGGGGGGGGCAAAATACTGTTTGCTTACCCTTGAAAATTACCTAGGGCCGCCTCTGACCTTGACATATGTGAGTTGTAGTTACTGGGATGTATAGTTCACCTACAATCAAAGAGCATTCTGAACTCCACCAATGATGGAATTGAACCAAATATGGCACACAGAACTCCCACGACGAACAGAAAATATATATCAGTGATTGGTTGGGGTGGGGGGCAAAATACTGTTTGCTTACCGTTGAAAATTACCTAGGGCCGCCTCTGGCTTGACATATGTGAGTTGTAGTTACTGGGATGTATAGTTCACCTACAATCAAAGAGCATTCTGAACTCCACCAATGATGGAACTGCACCAAATATGGCACACAGAACTCCCACGACGAATAGAAAATATATATCAGTGATTGCTTAGTTGGGGCGGGGGGAGGGGGGCAAAATACTGTTTGCTTACCGTTGAAAATTACCTAGGGCCACCTCTGACCTCGACATATGTGAGTTGTAGTTACTGGGGTGTATAGTTCACCTAAAATTAAAGAGCATTCTGAACTCCACCAATGGTGGAATTGAACCAAATATTGCACACAGAACTCCCACGACAAATAGAAAATATATATCAGTGATTGGTTAGTGGTGGTGGTGGGGGGGGAATACTGTATGATTACCGTTGAAAATTACCTAGGGCCGCCTCTGACCTTGACATATGTGAGTTGTAGTTACTGGGATGTATAGTTCACCTACAATCAAAGAGCATTCTGAACTCCACCAATGATGGAACTGCACCAAATATGGCACACAGAACTCCCACGACGAACAGAAAATATATATCAGTGATTGGTTGCGGCGGGCTAGCCACCAAAATACTGTTTGCTTACTGTTGAAAATTACCTAGGGCTGCCTCTGACCTTGACATATGTGAGTTGTACACCCAAACACCATGTAAATGGAAGTTGTAGTTTGGCAGGAAAGGCAAAAGACCCTGTCAAACTACAAACCCTATGATTCCATAGCCTTGAGCCAGAGCAGTGAAAGTGGAGTCAAACTGGATCAATTCTACAGTGTGGATGCACCCAACACCGAAGCCACTCTGGCACCCTGTTTCATAATACTATCCCCAAAAGGAAACCAAGTCCACTTAGTAAACATTTCCTGGGAAGTAAAAGCATCCACGACATCTAATTCCATCCGAAGAGCCTGAACGGAGAGTCCCCTTTGTCACCTCGTTGTATTTTCCAGACAATGCGCTTGTTTTTAATCATGTTAGCGGTGATTCTTTCGCATCCGAAAATGGACTTTTAAGAGCTTTTATGCCGGTTCGTTTTCGGCGTTCCGACAGGAGAATTGCACTTGGAGGATGCGCCGGTGCAGCAGAGCCATACATTTCGCTGAGCCATTACGGCCGGGGGAAGCGGCCATTAGGCAGGCCTGCAAAACCCTTAAATACAGTTTATGTTTATCTCGTGCATCCAAAGGGTATCCCGGTCACACTATTTGTTTATTGCTCAGCCGTGCTTTCAGGGCTGATGCTCCGGAAGATGAATTTCCCATTCCGACGGCTTGCCGTGTTTGGCACCATTTAGAGCTTCAGATGCAAAGACCCCGGCGTCGTATCAGCATCAAATCAGGCAAAGTGCAACATGCGCCGGGTCTCCAATCCATTAACACTTGTGTTAACCCCCCCAAACATGCATTCGGTGGAGTGTTAAAACTGGTAAAGTGAGAGTTTAGCCAGAGGAGAAGGAAACCAGCATTGCTTTATTGCACAGACACCACAAATATGAAGGTTGTTCATTTCTTATCTTGAGGAATTCATAGTAGACGGAAAACAGTATTTCTTTTTCTTTCTGTCTTGGATTTGCATTGCTGTTGTATTGTGTTATTACTAGGATATCATGTTGTGAACATTAATGGCTTGAACTCCCAGGATTCCACTGCAGATAAAGTGGTATCAAACTACATTGTGTCTACAGTGTAGATCAGGCCTACACAACTTGTCAGAAGTAATGGGCCAAACTTAGATCGGCTCAGCGCAGGGGCGGCTCGTCCATTATGCGAAGTAAGCGGTCGCAGAACACTTTTTTTTGCCAGGGGCGCAGAGGCGCCTCTGTAAATGCCCCTTGACCGCCACTTGAGGAGTGGTCATCCATGCAACGTTAATAGCAGGTTTGGATTTGGGGTGTTGGCAGGGATGCCCCCAAAAAAGTCCCTCTCAGCAGTTAGTGATGAGAAGGATTTATGTGCAGGCTTCCTCCTTTACTGCAGGAGGAGGGACCCAGCCAGGATGGACCCCCCTGATTTGGGCCTTGCATTGACACATCAATTCATCATGCAGAAAGCAAACATTTTCCCCACCGAAGGCCAGGCGGGTCGGAGGAAGAACAGAAGTGACACCAAAGAAAACACCCAACGAAGGCGGGCAGGTAACGCGGAGCCCGGTGGGGAGCGGTGCTCGGCCTCTTGAGCGTGTCTCAGCAGAGCCCATTTTTCTCCATCAGCCAGGCATCTTCTCCCATTTTCAATACAATTTGTTTTATTTTCCATGCTTGTCTTGGCGCTTAACTGGGACGCTCGCTCCGAAAGGAAAGCGATGCTGGAGAAGAAAGGCGCATTTAATGTGTCACATTTGTGCCGGGTGCTTTGATTGTGCCGAGCTATAGAAATATGGACTGCCGGGCCCACTTGCAAAACTTCAGGTCGCCATAAAGATCGGCACCCATTGTATTCATATGGTTCTTATCAACTGTTTGCAAAATGTTTGACAGACGTTGCGTAAATATTTTGTTTGCCAACTCTGATGCCTTTTCCATCAATGCTCTGGAATCCTAGAAGTTGCAGTTTTCCAAGGCCCCATAGCCTTCTCTGGGTGCAATTACACTGTAGAATGAATGCAGTTCAACACTCAGCAATGCTATCTGCAGTCCTGGAAGTTGTAGTTTTCCAAGGCCCATAGTCTTCTCTGGTTGCAGTTACACTGTAGAATGAATGCAGAGACTTGGATAGACAGCTAGGCCCTGTTGTTGTTGTTCATTCGTTCATTTGTCTCCGACTCTTCGTGACCTCAAGGACCAGCCCACGCCAGAGCTCCCTTTCGGCCGTCACCACCCCCAGCTCCTTCAAGGTCAGTCCAGTCCCTTCAAGGATGCCATCCACCCATCTTGCCCTTGGTCGGCCCCTCTTCCTTTTGCCTTCCACTTTCCCCAGCATCATTCCCTTCTCTAGGCTTTGCTGCCTTCTCATGATGTGGCCAAAGGACTTCCGCTTTGTCTCTAGTCTCCTTCCCTCCAGTGAGCAGTCGGGCTTTATTTCCTGGAGGATGGACTGGTTGGATCTTCTCGCAGTCCAAGGCACTCTCAGCACTTTCCTCCAACACCACAGCTCAAAAGCATCTCTCTTCCTTCGCTCAGCCTTCCCGAAGGTCCAGCTCTCACATCCGTAGGTGACTACAGGGAAGACCATGGCTTTGACTAGGCAATGGATCTTTGTTGCCAGTCTGATGTCTCTGCTCTTTACTATTTTATCGAGACTGGACATTGCTCTCCTCCCAAGAAGTAAGCGTCTTCTGATTTCCTGGCCACAGTCTGCATCTGCAGTAATCTTTGCGCCTAGAAATACAAAGTCTGTCACGGCCTCCACATTTTCTCCCTCTATTTCCCAGTTGTCAATCATTCTTGTTGCCATAATCTTGGTTTTTTTGATGTTTAGCTGCAACCCGGCTTTTGCTCTTTCTTCTTTCACCTTGATTAGAAGGCTCCTCAGCTCCTCCTCGCTTTCGGCCATCAGAGTGGTGTCATCTGCATATCTGAGGTTGTTAATGTTTCTTCCAGCAATTTCACCCCAGCCTTGCATTCCTCAAGCCCCGCACATCACATGATGTGTTCTGCATACAAGTTGAAGAGGTTGGGTGAGAGGATGCAGCCTTGCCGTACGCCTTTCCCAATCTTGAACCGTCTCCTGTTCCGTGGTCAGTTCTGACTGTTGCTCCTTGGTCCTTGTACAGATTCCTCAGGAGAGAGGAAGGGGGCTTGGGATGCCCATCCCACCAAGAACTTGCCACAATTTATTATGATCCACACAGTCAAAGGCTTTAGAATAGTCAATGAAGCAGAAATAGATGTTTTTCTGAAACTCCCTGCCTTTCTCCATTCTCCAGCGGATATTGGCAATCTGGTCTCTCGTTCCTCTGCCTTTTCTAAACCCAGCTTGAACATCTGGCCACTCTCGCTCCATGTCTTGCTGGAGTCTTCTTCCTTGCAGGATCTTGAGCATTACCTTACTGGCATGAGAAATAAGGGCCACTGTACGGAAGTTGGAGCAGTCTTTCGCATTTCCCTTTTTTGGTATGGGGATATAAGTTGATTTTTTTCCAGTCTGATGGCCATTCTTGTGTTTTCCATATTTGCTGGCATATGGCATGCATCACCTTGACTGCATCCTCTTTTAAGATTTTGAACAGTTCAGCTGGGCCCTAACTTTCCTATATAAAAATATAGTTAATTAAACCAAGGAATAATAGTCGGTAGGATGCAAAACATGAACCATTGTGTGTCATAGTGCAAATGCACAATAATTACATGCAAAGTTAGCAGTGATGCACACGCATTGTGTTGCATTGGAGTGCATCATGGGAGCAGAACGGGACTCTTCTGTCGTTTGTTGACACTGTCCTGCAGCTTTGTAGGATCGTGGTTGTAATCTGCCAGCGGAGATATAATGGGGAACTCTCTGCACACCAAAGACGCCTCTTCCAAACATCATTAACAATAACTTCATTATTATTTGCGGCTTTGTAAATATGCCTATTAAAACTGCAGCCGGGGGAATTGAGATCTGGAGTAAATACTGCAAATTAACCTCCCCCAAGTTCTCGCAGATTTGTCAAACAAGTTGCTCACGTCTGTTGTCGAAGGCTTTCATGGCCGGAATCACTGGGTTGCTATGAGTTTTCCAGGCTGTATGGTCATGTTCCAGTAGCATTCTCTCCTGATGTTTTGCCTGCATCTGTGGCTAACGGCATCTTCAGAAGTCTGCTGAAAGTGAAGCAAGTGGAATATATGTATACACACACACACTAGCTTGGGTACTCGGCGCTGCCCGTTTGATTTGAGAAAGGCATTGTTTGTCTGTGCTCCAAGTTTAGTGTAGATCCAATGTTGGTTGGGTTCACTGGGTGCAGGTGAAGTAAAGCTCCATGGTCCATCCTCCTCCAAACCACACCAAAATGTAGAATGGGTCATGGGGGCTCAGGGTACCAAGTTAGGTCTTATAGAATCATAGAATCAAAGAGTTGGAAGAGACCTCATGGGCCATCCAGTCCAACCCCCTGCCAAGAAGCAGGAATATTGCATTCAAATCACCCCTGACAGATGGCCATCCAGCCTCTGCTTAAAAGCTTCCAAAGAAGGAAAGATGAGTCATAGGTGTGGGTCGTAATGGTCTTAAGAAGTGAGCAAAGCTACTGCAAGTCCCATCATGCCTGGTCCGTTGGCCCACAAACCCCACCCAGACATAGAGTGGGTCATGGGAGCTCTGTGTGCCAAGTTTGCTCTTGATCAGTCATTGGTGTGGGTTGCAATGGTCTCAGCTAGTGACTGAAAGTACTGCAAGTCCTATCATCCATGGTCCGCCCTCCTCCCAACTGCAGCAGAAAGTAGAGTGGGTCATGGGGACTCTGTGTGTCAAGTTTGGTCTTTATCGGTCATTGGCTGAGTTTCGCAGTCATCTTTGGAAGTGAGTGAAGGTACTACATGTCTCATCTTCCATGTTCCATCCTCCCCCAAACTGCACCAGAATGTTGAGTGGGACATGGGGCCTCTGTGTGCCAAGTTTGGACTTTATCAGTCATTGGATGAGGGTCGCAGTGGTCTCAGGAAACGAGTGAAGGTACTGCAAGTCCCACCACCCATCGCCTGTCCTCCTTCAAATTGCATCAGGATGTAGAGTGGGTCATGGGGATTCTATTTGTCAAGTTTGGTCTTTATTGGTCATTGGTTGAGATTCGCAGTGATCTTTGGAAGTGAGTGAAGGTAGTACATGTCCCATCTTCCATGTTCCATCCTCCCTCAAACTGCACCAGAATGTTGAGTGGGACATGGGGCCTCTGTGTGCCAAGTTTGGTCTTGATCTGTCATTGTTGGGGACCACAGTTGTTTGTGGGTACCCAAGAGTTTTAAAGTACTATAAATCCCATAAGCCATAGACCACCTTCCCCCAACCTCACCAGGACATAAAATGGGTCATGGGGCTTATGTGTCTCAAGTTTGGTTCAAATCTGTAGCACGTGCAAGTAGCAAGTGGAGTGTATATATATTTGCGGAATCGTGTCCAGGGTGGGAGAAAGAACCCTTCTCTGCTTGAAGCAAGTGTGAATGTTGCAATTAGAAAGCTTGAATAGCGTTGAGTAGCCATGAAGTTTGCAAAGTCAATCAGTGAGGGTATCTGCATAGAGGTAGCCTGGCCCCTATTGCCTGGAGAAACCCTCTGCGGAATAATGTCCAGAGTGGGAGAAAGGTCCCTTGTCTGTCAGAAGGAAGTGTGAATGTTGCAGTTAGGAAGCTTGAATAGCACTGAGTAGCCATGAAGTTTGCAAAGTCAATCAGTGAGGGTATCTGCATAGAGGTAGCCTGGCCTCTATTGCCTGGAGGCACCCTCTGTGGAATGATGTCCAGAGTGGGAGAAAGGTCCCTTGTCTGTCGGAAGGAAGTGTGAATGTTGCAGTTAGGAAGCTTGAATAGCACTGAGTAGCCATGAGGTTTGCAAAGTCAATCAGTGAGGGTATCTGCATAGAGGTAGCCCGGCTTCTGTTGCCTGGAGGCACCCCCTGTGGAATGATGTCCAGGGTGGGAGGAAGAACCCTTGTCTGTTGGAAGGAAGTGTGAATGTTGCAATGAGGAAACTTGAATAGGAGTAGCCATGAAGTTTGCAAAGTCAATCAGTGAGGGTATCTGCATAGAGGTAGACTCGCCTCTATTGCCTGGAGAAACCCTCTGTGGAATGATGTCCAGAGTGGGAGAAAGGTCTCTTGTCTGTCGGAAGGAAGTGTGAATGTTGCAGTTAGGAAGCTTGAATAGCACTGAGTAGCCGTGAGGTTTGCAAAGTCAATCAGTGAGGGTATCTGCATAGAGGTAGCCTGGCTTCTGTTGCCTGGAGGCACCCCCTGTGGAATGATGTCCAGGGTGGGAGAAAGGACCCTTGTCAGCTTGAAGCAAATGAGAATGTTGCAATTAGCTTCATAGCTTTGGCCATCTTGACTACACTACTTGGTGAGCCTGATTTCCATTTGCAAAGTGTGGACGGTTCTGCAATACGGCACATCCTGAACATTTATCCGGCTTCCTTTGAAGCACGCCCAAAACCCCCCCAGCTGTCAGAATGATAGAATACGAACCTCAAAAGGAATATAGATAAGGCTTAGTGAGCGCTTTCTCTTTTTTTGTGGAATTGGAGACCTTCTTTCGCGGTGGATTGTCCCTTCCAGCGGATCCTGTTCTTAATCAGTCACGGATTTTGTAAAACAGAGAAACTTGCCCTCACAAAGGAAGGGGAAAGCCTGGCCCACTTAATTTCAGTCCTAAGGTGACACTAGTGCAGGGTTTTTTGGGGCTGAGAGAGAGCGACTTGGTCACAGTCACCTGATAGGTTTCTGTGGGAGAACACGGATTCGACCCTTGCTTTCCAGAGCTGTACATTCAAACTATTGTCCATCCAAACGTTCCCTCACTTATCGTAGGTGTTCCGTTCCAGGGCCACTCGCTATAAGTGAAAATCTGCAAAATAGGGATGCTATATTAATTTTAATCTCTACGCAGATGACACCCAACTCCACTACTCTTTTCCATCTGACTCCAAGGAAGTCCCGAGGATACTGGACCAGTGCCCGGCTGCTGTGGTGACCTGGATGAGGAAGAACAAGCTGAGCAGTGGTTCTCAACCTTCCTAATGCTGTGACCCCTGAATACAGTCCCTCATGTTGTGGTGACCCCCAACCATAATATTGTTTTCGTTGCTACTTCATAACAGTCATTTTACTACTATTATACAGTCATTTTACTACTATTATACAGTCATTTTACTATACAGTCATTTTACTACTATTATAAATCATAATGTAAATATCTGATATGCAGGATGCATTTTCATTCACTGGACCAAACTGGGCACAAATACCCAACACACCCAAATGTGAATGCTACTGGGGTTGGGGAGGATTGATTTTGTAATTTGGGAGTTGTAGTTGCGGGGATTTATATTTCACTTATAATCAAAGAGCATTCTGGACTCCATCAATGATGGAATTGAACCAAACTTGGCACACAGGACTCCCTTGACGAACAGAAAACACTAGAAGGGTTTTGGTGGGCATTGACCTTGAGTCTGGGAGTTGTAGTTCACCTACATCCGGAAAGCACTGTGGACTCAAACAATGATGGATCTGGACACAACTTGACATGAATACTCAATACGCCCAAATATAAACACAGATGGAGTTTGGGGAAAACAGACCTTGACATTTGGGAGTTGTAGTTACTGGGATTTATAGTTCACCTCCAATCAAAAAGCATTCTGAACCCCACCAACAAGAGAATTGGGCCAAACTTCCCACACAGAACCCCCATGACCAACAGAATACTGTGTTTTCTGGTGGTTTTTGGCGACCCTTCTGACCCCCCCAGGGGTCATGACTCCCAGGTTGAGAAATGCTGCCTTAAGGACATCCAGTCCAACTCTCTTCACCAGGGCAAGAAAACATAATCAAAGCCCTCCTGACAAAGGGTCATCCAGCCATTCACACACACACATATATGTATATGACAGATGCAGTATCAAAGATTTGAAAGGGACCCCTAAAGAAGGACAAGGATATGTTGCATGTTCCAGAGGAGGCAAACCAGACACTCTCCACATCAACACTAACAAAGAAACAGCAAGAAATACTGTTTACGCACAAGCAGAACGACATTACATAGATTAGAAACCAACACTTTCTCATTACTTTATTTTCAGATCACCAGACTGGGCCACAGCAACACATGGCAGGGGACTGCTAGTAATGTATAAATATTAAAATTAATATAGCATCCCTACTTTGTGGATTTTCTTACCTGCGCTTCCTTACCTGCCTGGGAGGCTACACCTAAGGACCCTGGAAGTGCGGCGGCGGCACAAGCGCGCCAACTTGTGGGAGGGCAAGCGGAGCTGGTGGAGGGAGTTCCGGCCCACACACCAGCCTCCTTTTAATAGGAAATAAATATTTTATATTTTAAATTTTTATTTTAATACTAGCTGTCCCCTGCCACGCATTGCTGTGGCCCAGTCTAATGATCAGGAAAATAATGAGAAAATGTTGGTTTCTAATCTATGTAATGTCTTGATGCTTGTGGGTAAACAGTATTTCTTGCTGTTTCTTTGTCAGTGTTGATGTGGAGTAGGCCTGTTTGATCAAGAAAAAATTTGTTTCTAAAATCGATTTGTAATTGGGGTGTTTTTTTGTTTCGATATTTAAAATAATTACAAAACTTTCCAAAAAAAAGTTTTGGTATTTAAGAAATTTTGTAAATATTAACGAATTTTTAGAATATTTTTGGTATTTTTTAAGAATAATATTAAAATAATATTAAAAAATATTTTAAAATGGGAAATTAACCAAAAAATGGCCCAAATGTGGACCAAACACAGGCAGGATACAGCAAATGAGAGCACACACCAACAGAAAAGTCTTTTCTTTTTTAGAATATTTTTTAAGAATAATATTAAAATAATATTAAAAAATAATATTAAAATAAAATTAAAAAATATTTTAAAATGGAAAATTAACCAAAAAATGGCCCAAATGTGGACCAAACACAGGCAGGATACAGCAAATGAGAGCACACACCAACAGAAGATCTTTTCTTTTTTAGAATATTTTTAAGAATAATATTAAAATAATATTAAAAAATAATATTAAAATAATATTAAAATAATATTAAAAAATAATATTAAAATAATATTAAAAAATATTTTAAAATGGAAAATTAACCAAAAAATGGCCCAAATGTGGACCAAACACAGGCAAGAGACAGCAAATGAAGCAAGCAGCACTCACAGCAGCAAGGAATGAATCCAATCCCAGTTGCTAGCAGCCAAGCCAACCCAATGCAAACTCCCTCGCCCTCTGCAGCAAGCTACGGGCCGCGCAGAGCCGCTTTGAAAGGGCTCGCCGGCCAATCAAAAACAGACAGCCACGGACCCATGGTGCACTGCTTGGGAGCGCCGGATTGGCTCCCAGGCACCAGCACTCCAGCAGCCTCCACCCCATTAACGAAACGAGCGGAGGCTCGTTAAAACTCTGGGGGTTGCTGGTTCGATATTTAAAAACCCTTCCGGGTTTGGAAATATGTTTCAATATCGCTTCGGAAATGCCAAAATTAACGAATTAATAACGAATTAACGAATTAACGAACGAAACCGCACAGGCCTAGTGGAGAGTGTCTAGTTTGCCTACTCTGGAACATGCAACATGGAAATTGTCCTTCTTTAGGGGTCCCTTTCAAATCTAGGTTACTATATCTCTGTGTGTGTGAATCATATCTATCTATATCAGTGGTTCTCAACCTTCCTAATGCCACGACCCCTTAATACGCTTCCTCATGTTATGGTGACCCCCAACCATAAAATTAGTTTCATTGCTACTTCATAACTGTCATTTTGCTGCTGCTGTGAATAGTAGTAATGTAAATATCTGATATGCAGGATGTATTTTTATACACTGGACCAAATTTGGCACAAATACCCAAATACACCCAAATTTGAATACTGGTGGGATTGGGAGAGCGTATTGATTTTGGCCTGTGGGAGTTGTAGTTGCTGGGATTTATAGTTCACCTGCAATCAAAGAGCATTCTGAGCTCCATTCTGAATTGAATCAAACTTGGCACACAGAACTCCCATAACCAATAGAAAATACTGGAAGGGTTTGGTGGGCACTGACCTTGAGTTTTGGGAGATGTAGTTTACCTACATCTAGAGAGCACTGTGGACTCAAACAAAGATGAATCTGGACCAAATTTGGCATGAATTCTCAATATGCCCAAACGTAAACCCTAGTGGAATTTGGGGGAAATAGACCTTGACATTTCGGAGTTGTAGTTGCTGGGATTTATAATTCACCTACAATCAAAGAGCATTCTGAACCCTACCGACGATAGAGTTGGGCCAAACATCCCATACAGAACCTCCATGACCAACAGTGAATACTGTGTTCTCTGGTGGTCTTTGGTGACCCCTCTGACACCCCCTCGCGACCCCTCCTGGGGTCCCGACCCCCAGGTTGAAAAACACTGATCTATATCTACAACTGGATGGCTCTTTGTCAGGAGGGCTTTGATTACGTTTTCTTGCCCTGGTGAAGGGAGTTGGACTCGATGGCCTTAAGTAATTTCTGTTGGTCATGGGGGTTCTGTGTAGGAAGTTTGCCCCAATTCTCTTGTTCGTTGGGTTCAGAATGCTCTTTGATTGTAGGTGAACTGTGAATCCCAGTGTCTACAACTCCCAAATGTCAAGGTCTATTTCCCCCAAACTCTATCTGTGTTCATATTTGGGCATATGGAATATTCGTGCCAAGTTTGGTCCAGATCCATCATTGTTTAGGTCAACAGTGCTCTCTGGATGTAAGTGAACTACAACTCCCAAACTCAAGGTCAATGCCCACCAAACCCTTCTAGTGTTTTCTGTTGGTCATGGGAGTCCTATCTGCCAAGATTGGTTCAATTCCATCATTGGTGGAGTTCAAAATGCTCTTTGATTGTAGGTGAACTATAAATCCCAGCAACTACAACTCCCAAATGACAAACTCAATTTTTTGAGTGAAGGACATACATTGGGTTGTTAGGTGTATGCTGTCCAAATTTGGTGTCAATTCCCCCAATGGTTTTTGAGTTCTGTGAATATCACAAATGAACATTACATTTTTATTTATATAGATTTACAAAACCCCGCAAAACAGCAAGTCTGCATAAAGCGAACCATGAAGTAGCTAGGGAACACTACTACAGTTTCATACGGAGTGAAGTACTTATAGTGGAGATATAAGGCATTCATTGGAAAAGCAATGAAGGTGCTTGTTTATAAAGCTATTGTCCTCCCAACCCTGCTATATGCCTGCAAAACGTGACAGTCTATAGACATCACATGCAACTCCTGGAATGATTCCATCAGCGTTGTCTCCAAAAAAATCCTGCAAATCTCTTGGGAAGACAGGTGGACAAACGTCAGTGTGCTGGAAGAAGAAGCAAAGACCACCAGCATTGAAGCGATGGTCCTCTGCCATCAACTCCGCTGGATTGGCCATGTTGTCCAGATGACCAACCACCGTCTCCCATAGCAGTTGCTCTATTCCGAACTCAAGAACGGAAAACGGAACGTTGGTGGGCAGGAAAAGAGATTGAAAGATGGGCTCAAAGCCAACCTTAAAAATCTGGCATAGACACTGAGAACTGGGAAGCTGCCCCTTGATGGAGGTCAGCTGTGACCAGCAGTGCTGCAGAATTTGAAGAGACACAAATGGAGTGTGAAAGAGAGAAATGTGCCAAGAGGAAGGCACGTCAAGACAACCCCAACCCTGACTGCCTTCCACCTGGAAACCAATGCCCTCACTGTGGGAGAAGATGCAGGTCAAGAACAGTCACCTACGGAGCCACAAGAATACTGATTCTGGAAGACTCTCCTACTCGGCCAACGAGGGATCGCCTACGTAAGTAAAGTAAGTGAGCAGGGATATAAGGCATTCATTGGCAAATCAATGTTGACACTGAAATACAACACTGTCTGAGCTCTGCAAGTGCAGCATTCTTCCAAATAAAGCAGAGAGTGTTTGAGGACTAAGACATCCGTAGGGAAACCAAGGTGCTTGTTCATAAAACGATGGTCCTCCCAACCCTGCCATAGGGCTGTGAAACATGGACTGTCTACAGACGTCATACGCAACTGCTAGAATGATTCCATCAGTGCTGCAAATCTCTTGGGAAGACAGATGGACAAAGGTCAGTGCGCTGGAAGAAGAAGCAAAGACCACCACCATTGAAGTGATGATCCTCCACCATCAATTCTGCTGGACTGGCCATGTTGTTCAAATGCCCAGTGATCACTGTTTGGGTATTAGCCAGCATGTCAACAACTTAAATCAAGAAATAGTTTTTAAAGATCTACAGAGACACTTGCTGGAACACCTCAGCAAGCGAGAGTCCAAAAGTGGCAGGCTCAAACCCAGAAGCTCAATCAGTGGCTGATACCAAATGAGAGACTCCCCCCTGGGCACACAGAGGACTGGGCGACTTGGAAGGCGCTGAACAGACTGTGCTCTGGCACCACGAGATGCAGAAATGGGGCCACAAAGTGGAATCCACGACATGCGAGTGTGGAGAAGAACAAACCACAGACCACCTCCTGCAATGCAACCTGAACCCTGCCACATGCACCATGGAGGACCTTCTTATAGTAACACCAGAGGTCCTCCAAGTGGCCAGATACTGGTCAAATGACATTTAATCAACTACCAAGTTTGCAAACTTTGTGTTTTGTTTGTTTGTTAAAAAATGCAATACAACTGTTTGGTTTGCTCCTGACACAATAAATAAATAACCATCTCCCAAAGCAGTTGCTCTACTCTGAACTCAAGAACGGAAAATGGAATGTTGGAGGACAGGAAAAGAGACTGAAAGATGGGCTGTGACATAGATACCGAGAACTGGGAAGCCCTGGCCCTCGAGCTCTCTAGCTGGAGGTCAGCTGTGACCAGCAGTGCTGCTGAATTCAAAGAGGCACAAAAGGAGGGTGAAAGGGAGAAACGTGCCAAGAAGAAGGCACGTCAAGCCAACCCTGAACTGGGACTACCTTCTACCTGGAAACCAATGTCCTCACTGCGGAAGAACATGCGGGTCAAGAATAGGGCTCTATATCCACCTACAGACCCACCGCCAAGACACCACATCTGTAAGACAATCATCCTCGAGCTACGAAGGATTGTCTTAGTAAGTAATTCATAAAGCAATGAAGTAGTAAACTTGTTGCAAAATTTAATCTGGATTATAATGGAGCTATCCAGAGTATCTAATCTAAGCGGAAGGCATGGTTCAGCACCTTGGAGAGCGCAATGGCTTTATCACTAACCAGTTATTGCTGCTCTGCACGTGAGTCCTTTTTTTTACTGCAGCATCTTATTGTTTTATAGTTTTCGCTTGTATAGTCCTATAGCTTGCAGTTTTATTGTTTTATTGTACGTCTTACAACCAGCGATCCATAACCTAGCTGATACGAGCACCTGCAACAACTTCACAACTATGTTTAAGGTGGAAAAGACCCATTTCCTTCCAAATGATGAGCCTACCTTGCTGTTAACAGTAGGGCTGGGCGGTTTCGTTAATTCGTAATTCGTTAATAATTCGTTAATTTTTTCAATTACAAAACGATAACGAACCATTCTGGAGCAATTATTAAAAAAAACGAATTTTCAAAAACGTTTTGTAAATGCTTTGTATTTTGATATTGTATTCGTTTCGTTATTGTTTTGAGGTCGTTTCGTTATTATTTCCGCATGTCTGGGGCAAGTTTTTTGTTTAATTAGTGAAAAAAAAATTATAATATCACACCAACAGTCAACAACAGAGGGAGAGGGAAGCTTCAGAAGTTTTTGGAGGTTTTTTAGCGTATTTCGCGGTCGCGTCCGCCATTAACGAATCGATTCGTTATTGTTTCGGAAATCGATTCGTTAATTTTTTACCATTTACGAAATTTCGTAAATATCGAACTTTTTAAAAGGAAAATTTTGTAATTATTTTAAATATCGAAACAAAAAAAACACCCAAATACAAATCGATTTTAGAAACAAATTTTTCCGTTGTTACCCAGGCCTAGTATATATATATTGATCACTGTTGTGTGCCTCTGCTCTGCACCTCACGTGAAAGTGAGTTCAGTTAGCTCTAACAGCCTCTGAGAAAGGGGCAGTTTGACCCAGCACGACACTTCAAAAGAACAGATTTAACAAGTTGTTTGATAAAGACTTCAAAGCTCAGCACAGGGCGATGTAGTAGGGAGGATAAACTGGTTGCCACAACAAGGCCATAAACCTTCTCAAAGTTGATGGGAATAAACAAGGAGTCTAATTACCTAGCACTGACATAATGGGTCTAAACATGCACGTTCACAGCAATATTTGATTAATAAACTCACTATAATGGAGATATCTTATATAGATTGGGCAGAATAATAATAATAATAATAATAATAATAATAATAATAATAATAATAATAATAATAATACCTGGCTGTACCCGCCACACGTTGCTGTGGCCAACCTTCCCTCCCTCTATCTCTCCTTCTTTCTTCCTCTCCTTCCTTCCCACTTTTTCTTTTCCATAATTTCCTTCTTCTTTCTTCATTCTCTACCTGTTTCTTTCCTCCCTCCCTCTGCTCTTTGGTTCCATCCTTCTTTCTCTCCTTCCTTCCTTTCCTCCCATTCCTTCTCTCCTTCCTTCCCTCTCTCTTTCCTTCCTTCTTTCACGTTTTAATTTCCTTCTTCCTTCCTTCTCTACCTTCCTTCCTTCCCTCCCTCCCTCCCTCCCTCCCTTCGTCTTTCCTTCCTCGCTCCCTCCCTCCCTCCCTCCTTCCTTCCTTCCTTCCTTCCTTCCTTCTCTCTCCTTCTTTTCCTCTTTCTCTCTCCTTCTCCCTTCTTCATTCCTTCCTTCCCTCCCTTTTTCTTCCTTCCTTTTTTCCTTCTCTCCTTCTTCCTTCCTTCTCTTCCTTCCTTCCTTCCTTCCTTCTTGCCTTCTTTCTTTCCTTCCTTCTCTCCTTCCCTTCTTCTTTTCCTCTTTCTCTCTCTCCTTCTCTCCTTCCCTTCTTCTTTTCCTCTTTCTCTCTCTCCTTCTCTCCTTCCTTCATTCCTTCCTTCCCTCCCTTTTTCCTTCTTTCTTTCACTTTTTAATTTCCTTCTCTCCTTCCTTCCTTCCTTCTTTCTTTCCTTCCTTCTTTCTTTCTTTCCTTCCTTCTCTACCTTTCTTTCCTTCCTTCCTTCGTTCTCTCCTTCCCTTCTTCTTTTCCTCTTTCTCTCTCTCCTTCTCTCCTTCCTTCATTCCTTCCCTCCCTCCCTCTTTCCTTCTTTCTTTCACTTTTATTTCCTTCTCTCCTTCCTTCCTTCCTTCCTTCCTTCCTTCCTTCCTTCCTTCCTCCTTCCTTCCTCCTCTCCTCCTCCTTCCTTCCTTCTCTTTCTTTCCTTCCTTCTTCCTCCTTCCCTTCTTCTTTCCCTCTTTCTCTCTTCCTTCTCTCCTTCCTCTCCTTCCTTCCCTCTCTCTTCCTTCTTCTTTCCCCTTCATTTCCTTCTTTCCTTCCTTCCTTCCTACTTTCTTTCCTTCCTTCCTTCCTGCCTCCTTCCTTCCTTCCTTCCTTCCTTCTTCTTCCTTCCTTCCTTCCTTCCTTCCTTCCTTCCTTCTTTCCTTCCTTCCTTCCTTCCTTCCTTCCTTCCTTCCTTCCTTCCTTCCTTCCTTCCTTCCTTCTCCCTTTCTGTGTATTTGTGTTTTGTGTGTATATATATGCATATATGTGTGTGTATATATTTGTGTATGTGTGTTTGTGTCTATATGTGGTTTTGCGCATGCGTTGTAATGTATTTTTTCTCTTTTTTGGGGCTTTTTAAGTCTCTTTTGCTGTGTTTTTCAATGTTTTTATGAGTGATGGTCATGTGTTGGCCTGATCGGTGTCTTGTGTCCAAATTTGGTGTCAATTCATCCAGTGGTTTTTGAGTTATGTACGTATCCCACAAATGAACATGACATTTTTATTTATATAGATTAATATCCAAGCGATTTAATTGATCTAAAGCTAAGGGATGGTGTTTCAGCAAAAGTCAGAAAACGTTGGATCAAGATGATACTCCCTTCTTGCATTAGGTTAATCTGAATTACATAATAATCAGCGATATTAATGCTGGGAGTTGGAGATGTAACTCAACACAGAGTTGTCACATCCTAAGGACTGTTTGCAGGTCAACCTTGCCTGTGTTTAAGAGGCTCTTTGCTGCTGCAGAGCAGACCCGGGTTCTCTCCCTAAATAGCCTTCCCATATAAATATACTTAATATTCTATTGCACTTTTGGAGAAATACATCAAGTTGTTCCCTTTTTCAGTGCAGTCAGCAGTTTTTGAAGCATCTTTTTTGTCCGCTGAGTTATTAGACGACGATTGTGGGCTTGTAGTTACAAAGTAGTGTTTAGCTCTGCAGTTCTATGCTGGGACAAAAAGGAATTTCATTAGCTAAATCAAGGGAAGTAAATCTCAGGCGGCTTCGTCTTCCGATGGAAGGAGGAATAATTTCCATAGTTTTGTCCCAAATGCAGGAGAACATAAATATTTCGGCTCTGCATTTTCCCCACATTCGAACATTTTGCACAGAAATGAGCATGAAACATTGGCCAATATATTATTTGTGGCACACGGGAGAAGCCAGCATGGTGTCATAGTTTCCCTCCTGGAGATGACGCTTCAAATCCTAACCTTGGACAAGCCACACTCTCTCAGCCTCAGGGAAAGGGAAAGGCAAAGCCAAATGTTGCCTGAACATAGGTTCACAATGACTTGAAGGCAACATTTACAACAACAACAATTGTTCGCAGCTTGGGGATCTGAGCCAGAGTCCCTTACTGATGACCTGTCAGAAGGTGGCTATATAAGGAGGATGAAAGAATCCATCTTTCTCTCTCCTGTGTGACTCAGTGTGAGTATCTGTCTATTCTGTATGAAATTCTCTGAGGATCTGAGCCAGAGTCCCTTACTGTTGCATCTCAGAGTAGGCTTCACTTTGCTTCCAAACACCACCACACAAGAGCTGTAGTTTTACAGTTTATTGAGGAAAAAATCCAAGTCAAAATACAGAATAAGCATTGCAAAGTTCCAAAGTTTAAGGTCAAATGCAGGATACAGTTCCAAAGATCTTCAGGTAAAAGCAGGAGACACAATCCTATTTGCAAAGTTCAAACCAGAGTCCCAGGTACAAGCAAGGAAACATTTGCCCCAAGAATCACAATGCAAGAAATCCCAAGCATACTGTTTTCCAGGCTAAGGTTATTCCATGAAGCTTTCAGGCTAATAAGCGACATTGAACTGACACTTTCACAGAGTTTCCAGAAGGCCTAAATACCTTCCCAACATCAAAACATTAAGCTCTCAGCATCATAAAAGCATTACGAAGACCTTGCACCGGGCTAGCCTCCCGTCTGCTTGCCAGACGCGAACTGCGCCTGACCCGGAGATCAAGGCGAGCTTCTCTGGTCAAATCCTTATCTATACTTTCTGTATCATTGTGGGAAGGCACCTGGCCGCTATTTCCTTCCTTAAAATTCCTTTCTGGTGAAAACAGCTGTGTTGATACTGCACTATCTGTGAGAGCCTCGGAAGTAGGCTCAGAAATTTGAGGCACAGACAAAGAGCCAGGAAGCTGAAACCCAACAGGAATCTGAATCCCATCATCCTCATCATCGGAAACTAGCTCAGCCACAACACTTACTGATGACCTGTCAGAAGGTGGCTATATAAATAGGATGAAAGAATCCTTCTTTCTCTTTCCTTTGTTGCAGTAGTCTATACGGGATGTAAACAGAGCGTGGACTCTGGTTACATCCTCCTTATATAGCCACCTTCTGACAGGTCATCACTAAGGGACTCTGGCGCAGATCCTCAGAGAGTCCCATACAGAATAGACAGATACTCACACTTAGTCACATAAGAGAGAGAAAGATAGGTTCATTCATCCTCGCTGAGCCTGGAACCCCAGGTCTTGGCGGTGACCAGGGGAGCATTTGCACAGTTAAAACTTGTTCGCCAGCTGCTCCCGTACGTTGGGATATCTGACTTGGCCACAGTAGTCCACACTCTGGTTACATCCCGTATAGACTACTGCAACACACTCTACGTGGGGTTGACTTCCAAGACTGTTCAGAAGCTGCAAATGGTCCAACGGATGGCAGCCAGATTGCTAACAGGAGCAATCTGGCGCTCAGGGAGCACACAACTCCTCTGTTGTGCCAGCTCCACTGGCTGCCAGTTTGATTCTGGGCATAATTCAAAGTGCTGGCTTTAGCCCATAAAGCCCTAAACGGTTTTGGTCCAACTTACCTATCCAAACGTATCTCCCCTTATGAACCATCTAGAATGTTAAAATCTTCTGGGGATTGTTAAGATCTTCTGCTCTCGCTCCACCTTCCTCGCAGATGCGTTTGGTGGGGATGAGAGACAGGGCCTTCCCAGTGGTGGCCCCTCAACTGTGGAATGCTCTGCCTAAAGAAAAGTCCCTCTTGACTTTTCAATATCATTGGGTTTTTTCTAGTTCAAATTAAATCCTGCTAAATTTCCGAATTCTTCGATTTTCTTAATCCAATTTTCAATGTTCTTGAGAGGGTTTTCAATGATGCAGATAATGTCATCTGCGAATGCGCGTAGTTTGTATGAATGTTTTTGCATCTTTGCCCCTTTTAGGGCATTGTCTTCTCTAATAGAGTTCAGTAGGATTTCAAGAGTCATTATAAATAGTAAAGGGGATAATGGACGTCCCTGTCTGGTTCCTTTTTGTATGTTGATGCTTGCTGTAGTTTGTCAGTTTATGCAGATCTTAGCTTCCTGGGAAGCCCTGGCCCTTGAGCGCTCCAGTTGGAGGTCAGCTGTGACCAGTAGTGCTGTAGAATTTGAAGAGGCACAAATGGAGGGTGAAAGAGAGAAACATGCCAAGAGGAAGGCGCACCAAGCCAACCTTGACTGGGACCGTCTTCCACCTGGAAACCGATGCCCTCACTGCAGGAGAAGATGCAGGTCAAGAATAGGGCTCCACAATCATCTACGAACCCACCAGTATATAGACCTTGGAAGATTTATCTAGTCGGACAACGAGGGATCACCTAACTGGATGCAAAATCTGGTTGATTCAATGATTCTATGCTATTGGAGATGAAAATTGGATGGGGGGCCTTATGATGTAAATACAAGGAATGAGAAAATATCGGACTTTTTATCCTTAGTTCCAGAAGGTCTCTTGGAATGAACCTTGCCCTGTTCGATGTGTTACAAAAGCATCCAACATATCTGGGCTGCTCCTCTTCTGGAGCTCTACCAAGGGCATAATTGACATTAACGGATTCTGGTGCAAATGAGAAATCATCACAAGGGATGAGGTCAGAGCAGGCGAGTCTTGGTCACGAATCCATGGAGTGATGGAAGAATCTAAAAGGTTCTCCAGGTCACCGGTAGAGGCTCTTGGGTCCGGCCTCCCCTTTGAAGCCTGATTCCGGGGAGGATAATCTCCCTGAACATGTTGCCTTTGAAAGGTGGAATGAGCTTTCACATCCATTCCTCAGTCCTGTAATATGAACTGAACTGTCAACAGAATGGCCTGTCGTCTCCCATCCATTCTCCTTCTCTCCTCCTGAAACGATTAATGGTGGCTTCCCCTTCAGAGGAGGAGGAGGAGACGGTGCAGCAGCTTAGCCTTTTAGTAACTTGCTTGCAAGAGAAGGGAACTCTCCGTTCTTTGGTTCCTAGGGCAAATCAATCCCCAGAATGCAGTTGACTTGATGGACTGATCCATTCTGGAAACATTCTCCCAGGTTCTCAAGGTAATTTTCTGACTCTTGGAAATATCAATTGGGGAGAAGATCTGCCTTTACACTTGAGCATCCCATTTTGTTGTTTCAGAGTTGCCTTAGCTGCCTTCTGATTAGTATCATAGAATCCTAGACTGGAGCCATCCAGTCCAACCCCATTCTGCCAAGAAGCAGGAAAATCACATACAAAGCACCCCCAACAGATGACCATCCAGCCTCTGTTTCAAAGCCTCCAAAGAAGGAGCCTCCACCACACTCTGGGGCAAAGAGTTACACTGCTGAACGGCTCTCACAGGTAACAGTTTAAGCAGTGCCTAATTTCTCTACTCACAGCTCACAGCTGTTTTCGAACTGCTTAGGTGGACAGTAAGCTGGGCTGAAGGTCAGGTGCTCACTATAAGGAATCGCACAGGAAGGCCAAGTAGTAGAGGAGATTTTAAATAATTTGAATTTATCAGACAGGGAAAGACATAAAAATAATCCCAACGCTGCTTCACCAAATTATAAAGATATCGCACCTCTATACCACCAATTATGAGGAACCTGAGGAACCTATACCAGCCAATTGTCACTAATTATAAGGAACTTAGCAGGGAATTTTAAAATAGTGAATCCCACAAGCTGCCAACCAAATTATATCGGTGCAGGGGGATTTTCAAAACAGGAAAGAGGCAATTTGATATATATTTGAATTAAGCCTGAACTGCAGAGTTTTGGAACTGTTTCTTCAATTGTTTTCGCTGCCACCTTTTTGTTTGGTCATCAGGCTGAGTTGTATGTGGAGAGTATACTTAATGACACCTTTTTTTTTGTTACAATAGAGTTTGTTTTCTTTAGAGGGTTTAAATCACAATGATGTTCACACTGAGGCTGTTATAAAGTGTTAACAATAATAAAACGTTTATTTAACAGGCTTAAACTTCTTCTGGTACAAATGCGTAGTGGTTTCTGTAAGTTACTGGTACATAAGCTTCTGGTTACGTTTGATGTACAATTCTTAGATGGGTTCTGGGTTCAAATCTTAATGTTAATAAAACAGGAAATTATCTCAGGAAATTAATTGCTGATAATAATTCCAAACAAAATCCCCCCTTTCTGGAATCTAGCCAATATCCTTTGGCCTAGCCTTCCTCAGGGACAGAGAACAGACTACAAGCAAGGTCCTGTTCCCACTATTTGTATTCCTAGCTATTTTCTCTAGTTCTTGAATACCACAAAAGATTAACCCAGCTCTCCTATCTAACACCAACCAATTGTTATCACCAACTGACAAACTCCCCAACCGACAATTTTCAACTGCCAACTCCAGCCTCAGTTCAAAAGGTACATTTTTTCCTTTTTGAATGCTAGGCTCCGCCCCCTATTTTCTAAGCAATCCTGGCCATCTAATCTCTGCTTCCTGGAGTAGGACACGTCCCCCCTAGAAAACCCATAACTTAAGATGTCATCTCCTTGTTTCCCTATCCTAAGATGGCCACCAGGGCTTCACCAGTCCCACATTCTCGCTGCTTAAGGTAAGGAATTCTTTACACTCACCCTGACCCAGGCTTTGAACTGCCAACCTTTCAATTGGTGTGATCTATTGCTGCTGGTGATTAACCAGCTGTGCTAAAGCCTGGTGATCTACTCACATTTGCATGTTTTTGGACTGCTAGGTTGGCAGAAGCTGGAGCTAACAGCGGGAGCTTACCCTGCACCTGGATTCAAACCGCCGACCTTTTGGTCAGCAAGTTCAACAGCTCAGCAGTTTAACCTACTGTGCCACAAGTGGGCTAAGGCATCATATATCCATGCCTGAGCCGTTTAGAAGTCATCCCTATGAGAGTGGCTTAAGGAGATAGGGATGTTTAGCTTGGAGGCCATTGAGAGAGGAGCTGCATAAGAGTCCAGTGATGTCTCTTTCTCCTAAGGTTTTGAAACAGCAGATAAATGGCCATCTGTCGAGAGGGTTTTTATTGTGCCTTCCTTAATGGCAGAAGGAGGTTAGACTGGATGACCTATGAGGTCTTTTCCAAAATGATTCTATGAGATATGCAAGCACTGAGCTATGATTCCAATAAATTAAAATAGGTATAGCACTTTGGATAGTTCTTCTCATACCTTGGATAGCTCATTTAAAGTTCGGACTAAAACCCAGATCAGATAAAGAGCCTCCAATGGTCCATTCTACATGCCTTTCTGCTTATTGTCATCACACATAAACACAAACACATTGCCAGATAGATGACTTGGATCATATGCCTGTCTATTCACTACGAGCATACGAGAAGCTTGGCCTGTCATTAAACATCGAGTAAAGCCAAAGTGCTCTTCCAATCCCTCTCCAATGCCAGAAATAAGCTTAATGGTGTAACATTAGAAAATGTGGACCATTTCCACTCCCTTGGCAGCCACCTCTCCACAAAAGTCAACATTGACACCGAAATTCAACACCGCCTGAGCTCTGCGAGTGCAGCATTTTTCCAAATGAAGCAGAGAGTGTTTGAGGACCAGGACATTCATAGGGAGACCAAAATGCTTGTTTATAAAGCTGTTGTCCTCCCAACCCTGCTACCCTCCTGTGAAACGTGGACTATCTACAGACATCAACATTGACACTGAAATGCAACATTGCCTGAGCTCTGCGAGTGCAGCATTTTTCTGAATGAAGCAGAGAGTGTTTGAGGACCGGAACATCCATAAGGATACCAAGGTGCTTGTTTATAAAGCTAATGTCCTCCTAACCCTGTTATATGCCTGTGAAACTTGGACTGTCTACAAACATCAACATTGACACTGAAATGCAACATTGCCTGAGCTCTGCGAGTGCAGGATTCTTCCAAATGAAGCAGAGAGCGTTTGAGGACCAGGACATCCATAGGGAGACCAAAGTGCTTGTTTATAAAGCCATTGTCCTCCCAACCCTGCTACCTTCCTGTGAAACATGGACTGTCTACAGACATCAACATTGACACTAAAATGCAATATTGCCTGAGCTCTGCGAGTGCAGCATTCTTCCAAATGAAGCATAGAGAGTTTGAGGACCAGGACATCCGTAAGGATACCAAGGTGCTTGTTTATAAAGTGAATGTCCTCCCAACCCTGCTATACGCCTGCGAGATGTGGACTGTCTACAGATGTCACATGCAACTCCTGGAACGATTCCACCAGCGCTGCCTCTGGAAAATCCTGCAAATCTCTTGGGAATCCGCTTGAGAAATCTCATTTCTCAAGCGGAGAAATGTCAGCGTGCTGGAAGAAGCAAAGACCACCAGCATTGAAGCGATGGTCCTCCACCATCAACTCTGCTGGACCAGCCACGTTGTCCAGATGCCCGACCACCATCTCCCAAAGCAGTTGCTCTACTACGAACTCAAGAACGGAAAACGGAATGTTGGAGGACAGGAAAAGAGATTCAAAGATGGACTCAAAGCCAACCTTAAAATCTCTGACATAGATACTGAGAACTGGGAAGCCCTGGCCCTTGAGTGCTCCAGCTGGAGGTCAGCTGTGACCAGCAGTGCTGCAGAATTTGAAGAGGCACGAATGGAGGGCGAAAGAGAGAAATGTGCCAAGAGGAAGGTGTGTCAAGTCAAGCCAACCCCGACTGGGATCGCCTTCCACCTGGAAACCAATGCCCTCACTGCGGGAGAAGGTGCAGATCAAGAATAGGACTCCATAGTCACCTATGGAGGATTATCCTACTCGGACAATGAGAGATCGCCTAAGTAAGTTCTTCTGGTACCTTAGATAGGTCTTTTAAAGTTCGGACTAAAACCCAGACCAGATGAAGAGCCTCCAATGCCCATCCTACATTCCTTTCTGCTTATTAGCATCACACATAAACACAAACACATTGCCAGATAGATGACTTGGATCATATGTCTACCTATTCACTATGACTGATGTGTCAGAGCGCTTATGATTTGGACTCCTGCCTCATGAATAAACTAAGGAGGGAAAAGTACCCACAATAATATACAACCCGTTCAACAAAAGATTAGAATCGTCTTGCAAAAGTGGGCATATTTATACACAATGAAGACATTTCTGTTGATGTATTTAATTTATTCCGAGAGCATTTCTTTCTCTCTCTTTCAAAAAATTAAGCATCTCTTTGATTAAATATTTTGGCTCGGAGAATTTTCTCTCCTTTTAATGCAGAAAACAAAGCAAAAAGAGAAACAATTAAGATGCGGCTCTTTCATAGACTTCGACTGTAATAAATAAATCGGCGTCGGGCGTTAATCTTGGCTGTAATAGCCTATTTAAGAGCCATGCTTTACTTCAAGGACAATAAAACATGAGTTGCAAATTGTTTTAATTTCGGCTGCTTGAAAGGACGGTGCCATGCCCACAAATATAGAGAAAGGCAGCACGTCGACATAAATTTGGCTTCATTTACATAATAGGACATTAGCGGAATATTTCTTAGCACGCTCTTACAGTACTGGGATCCCGCAGGAAGGCTGACTCACTGAGAGCAATGAATTCAGCTCAGATTCGCCCGGTGAATTTTCAAACTTTTCTGAGATCGCACAATAATAGAATTAAATAAAGCTTAGAATTGGAAAGGACTTCAAGGGTGATTTAATCCACAGCTTCTGAAATTGGGGTCCCTTTTGCTCAGTGTTGGGCTTCTGAAAAATTTATCAACAGCAAAAAGTTTTCCCGAATGCCACCTAGTGGCTGTTGTATGTATTTACATGAATCAGATGTTCAGTGTTCATAATCAAGGGTCTGGAGAACAAGCCCTATGAGGAGTGGCTTAAAGAACTGGGCATGTTTAGCCTGCAGAAGAGAAGACTGAGAGGAGACATGATAGCCATGTTTAAATATGTGAGGGGAAGTCCGAGGGAGGAGGGAGCAAGCTTGTTTTCTGCTGCCCTAAATCCAGCTATTAATCCCAACTGAAATATATTGATTTAGAATCATAGGCTCATAGAGTTGGAAGACACCTCATTGGCCATCCACCACGCCAACCATTTTCTACCGAGAAGCAGGAAAATTGCATTCAAAGCACCCCTGACAGATGGCCATCAAGCAAGGAAGAAGGAACCTCCAAAGAAGGAGCCCCCACCACACTCCGGAGCAGAGAGTTCCCCTGCTGAATAGTTCTCACTGTCAGGAAGTTCTTACTAATGGTCAGGTGGAATCTCCTTTCTTTTCTGTAGTTTGAAACCATGCCAGACTCATCTGATCTCTTTTTTCGATAGAGTTACAAGCTGGGTAGATGCGGGGAATGCCGTGGATGGAGCGTGTCTGGATGTCAGGAAGGCCTTCTTTGACAAGGTCCCCCATGACCTTCTGGCAAGGAAACTAGTCCAATGTGGGCTAGGCAAAACTACGGTGAGGTGGATCTGGAATTGGTTAACTGGACGAACCCAGAGGGTGCCCACCAATGCTTCCTCTTCATCCTGGAAAGAAGTGTCGAGTGGAGTGCCATCAGGAGGGTTGCGTCTTGGGCCCGGTCCTGTTCAACATCTTTATTAATGACTTAGATGAAGGGCGAGAAGGCAGGATCATCAAGTTTGCAGACGACACCAAATTGGGAGGGAGAGCCAATAGTCCAGAGGACAGGAGCAGGATTCAAAGGGATCTTGACAGATTAGAGAGATGAATGGCCAAAACTAGCAAAATGAAGTTCAACAGTGACAAATGCAAGATACTCCACTTTGGCAGGAAAAACGAAATGGAAAGATACAAAATGGGGGACGATGCCTGGCTCGAGAGCAGTACGTGTGAAAAAGATCTTGGAGTCCTCGTGGGCAGGAAGGTGAACATGAGCCAAGAATGTGATGTGGCGGCAAAAAAAGCCAATGGGATTTTGGCCTGCATCAATAGGAGCAGAGTGCCTAAATCTAGGGAAGTCATGCTCCCCATGCTCTATTCTGCTTTGGTTAGACACACCTGGAATATTGTGTCCAATTCTGGGCACCACAATTGAAGGGAGATATTGACAAGCTGGAATGTGTTCAGGGGAGGGCGACTAAAATGATCAAGGGTCTGGAGAGCAAACCCTGTGAAGAGTGGCTTAAAGAGCTGGGCATGTTTAGCCTGAAAAAGAGAAGGCTGAGAGGAGACATGATAGCCATGTATAAATATGTGAGAGGAAGTCATAGGGAGAAGGGAGCAAGCTTGTTTTCTGCTGCCCTGGAGACTAGGAGAACAATGGCTTCAAACTACAAGAGAGGAGATTCCATCTGAACATTAGGAAGAACTTCCTGACTGTGAGAGCTGTTCAGCAGTGGAACTCTCTGCCCCGGAGTGTGGTGGAGGCTCCTTCTTTGGAAGCTTTTAAATATAGGCTGGATGGCCATCTGTCAGGGGTGCTTTGAATGCAATATTCCTGCTTCTTGGCAGAATGGGGTTGGACTGGATGGCCCATGAGGTCTCTTCCAACTCTTTGATTCTATGATTCTATGATCTGGCCACTTGGAGTGCCTCTGGTGTTGCCGCAAGAAGCTCCTCCCTTGTGCATGTGGCAGGGCTCAGGTTGTGTTGCAGTAAGTGGTCAGTGGTTTGCTCTTCTCCGCACTCACATGTTGTGGATTCCACTTTGTGGCCCCATTTCCTAAGGTTGGCTCTGCATCTCGTGGTTCCAGAGCACAGTCTGTTCAGTGCCTTCCAAGTCGCCCAGTCTTCTGTGTGCCCAGGGGGAGTCTCTCATTGGGTATCAGCCATTGATTGAGGTTCTGGGTTTGAGCCTGCCACTTTTGGACTCTCGCTTGCTGAGGTGTTCCAGCGAGTGTCTCTGTAGATCTTAGAAAACTATTTCTTGATTTAAGTCGTTGATGCTGGCTGATACCCAAACAGGGGATGAGCTGGAGGTGTCACTGCCTTGGTGCTTTCACTATTGGCTGCTACTTCCCGGCGGATGTCAGGTGGTGCAATACTGGCTAAGCAGTGTAATTTCTCCAGTGGTGTAGGGCGCAGACACCCCGTGATAATGCGGCATGTCTCATTAAGAGCCACATCTACTGTTTTAGCGTGGTGAGATGTGTTGCACACTGGGCATGCATACTCAGCAGCAGAGTAGCATAGTGCAAGGGCAGATGTCTTCACTGTGTCTGGTTGTGATCCCCAGGTTGTGCCAGTCAGCTTTCGTATGATATTGTTTCTAGCACCTACTTTTTGCTTCATGTTCAGGCAGTGCTTCTTGTAGGTCAGAGCATGGTCCAGAGTGACTCCCAGGTATTTGTGTGCGCTGCAATGCTCCAGTGGGATTCCTTCCCAGGTAGTAATAATAATAGAAACCCCAGGGACTCCTCAGTATGCTTCCCAGAGTTCCAAGGGCTCCGCAGAGCACACTTTGAGAACCGCTGATTTAAAGATATGACTTTTGATCTGTGTTGCGCTCCCAACCTGCCTGACCAGTTGCCCAAAAGGTTGGACTACATGGTCTTTTGGGGACCCCTTTCCAAATCTATATTTTCAAGGAGATTTTCCCCCAGAGACTTCAATTTCCCTTTGTTTCCAAACTCTTGATCACTCTCAAAGCCCTCTGATGTGCGGGGTCCTCCTCACTTCTCGTTAGCGGGAAACTGCGAAGCAAATTTGGAAATTTTGCCAGACGGAAGTCAAACACTCACCCGCACACCAATGTACACATTTCCTTTGTTCTGATCCTCATTAAGAAAAAAGGGATTGTCATTAGGCGAATCTATTTAAAGCTGCCATGGAAATGTGTTTGGACTTTGATTGCGGCAATTAAAATAAAGCCAGCGATTCAAAGGCAGCTCGTTGCATTATTTGAATATCATTCCTTCTATTCGGCACATGTTTTTTCCCCCCCTTTCTAAGGGAGACTGTGAAATTAGGTGATAAAAGGTTACTTTTGTCTTTGAAGCTGAAATATGTCCCCATTATTCCTTATCTGTCTCGAATTAGAAAGGATTCCGTATCATATATTCGAAAAGGGCACATTATCAAAACTCCGCAGACGTCATAAAACAAACAAATGCTTTCTTCGCTGCCCTTGTTCAATCACAGCGCCGGGATTTATTTGGTTTCTTTGGAAGGGGGAGGGAAGCAGAGAGAGGCTCTCCCTTTTTGATGTTTGACAGGAAAAAATATCTTTTCATTTCAAAATTGCTCAAAGTGCGCTTGGGAAACTGTAACGGCGTCGTTTTCGCGGCGTGAAAAATGGGGACAGGTGCCACGGAGATATTTTAAGAGGAGAGCGCTCACATAAAAGGGGAAGAAAAACGGATCTCTCTGGTTTGTTTAAGCCCAACAAGACTAGGGTGGAATTGGAAATTGCCAGATGGGTCAAGGCCTCCACGCATTGAGATGTCACCTGGTCACCTGCTGCTTGCGGCCTCAATGGACCGAGAGGCTCCAATGATATCCTGTTGACGAAACTCTGATGCAATCCAATCCAATGAACGATTCTTAGGTCCAAAGGATATACATGACGGGGTGCAGCGGTCGCTGTATTCATTGGCGATGGTCTCAATGCAGAATAATAGAATCCTATAGTTGGAAGAGACCTGGTGGGCCATCCAGTCCAACCCCATTCTGCCAAGAAGCAGGAAAATCGCATTCAAAGCACCCCCGACAGCCTCTGTTTAAAGGCCTCCAAAGAAGGCGCCTCCACCACACTCTGAGTTTAAGTGCAGGCCAAGGTCTTTAGGCATTGCACCTGGAATATTGTGTCCAATTCTGGGCATCACAATTCAAGAGAGATATTGACAAGCTGGAATGTGTCCAGAGGAGGGTGACTAAAATGATCAAGGGTCTGGAGAACAAGCCCTATGAGGAGTGGCTTAAGGAGCTGGGCATGTTTAGCCTGAAGAAGAGAAGGCTGAGAGGAGACATGATAGCCATGTATAAATATGTGAGAGGAAGCCACAGGGAGGAGGGAGCTCCAATGATATCCTGTTGACGAAACTCTGATGCAATGCAATCCAATGTGCAGGCAGAATAATAGAATCCTAGAGTTGGAAGAGACCTGGTGGGCCATCCAGTCCAACCCCATTCTGCCAAGAAGCAGGAAAATCGCATTCAAAGCACCCCCGACAGCCTCTGTTTAAAGGCCTCCAAAGAAGGCGCCTCCACCACACTCTGAGTTTAAGTGCAGGCCAAGGTCTTTAGGCATTACACCCAGTGTGCCGATCACCACTGGGACCCCCTTGACTGGCTTGTGCCAGAGTCTTTGCAGTTCGATCTTCCAATCCTCATATCATGTCAGCCATACTTTGTTTTTTAACACGATTGTGAGGTCAGGAGTGTTGTGCTCCAAAAACTCTGTCTGTCTGAATCGGGAATTCCCAGAGGAGTTTGGCGTGTTCATTCTCTGTAACCTTTCCCAGCTTGTCGCAGGCAGATGGTGTTTGTGGCACAAGTTCCAATGAATCATCTCAGCAACAGTGTTGTGCCTCTGCTTGGAGTCTGTCTGCGCAATCTTCTTGCAGCAGCTGAGGATGGGATTCATCCTTTCATCTGCTTCCTTGCAGAGTCTACACATGGAATCTGTCGTTGACTTTTCAGTTCTGGCTTGGATGGCACTAGTTATAAATGGCTTTTTCTTGGGCTGCAAGAATCAGGCTCTCCTTTGTCTCCTTTTTCAAAGTTCCATTTGTGAGCCACAGCCAGGTTTTTGGCCTACACTTAAAGACAATCGGCACTGTCAAAATTACCAACTGTCTTGGATCTGCACGCATTATTTGCCAATACATCACACTGTCCTAGACACTTGGGAAGTGTCCGACATGTGATCGCATACAACTGCCAGCAGAGTGATCTTGTTTGCTGTGGACTCATCTTGTGTTTCAAATAATAATAATAATCATCATCATCATCATCATCTATATAAATAAAAATGTAATGTTCGTTTGTGGGATTAACAGAACTCAAAAACCACTGGACGAATTGGATGCCATACACCTAACAAATTTGGATGCCATACACCTAACAACCCAATGTATGTCCTTCACTCAAAAAATTGATTTTGTCATTTGGGAGTTGTAGTTGCTGGGATTTATAGTTCACCTACAATCAAAGAGCATTCTGAACCCACCAACGATGGAATTGAACCAAACTTGGCACACAGTTCTCCCATGACCAACAGAAAATACTGGAAGGGTTTGGTGGGCAGTGTCCTTTGGTTTTGGAGTTGTAGTTCACCTACATCCAGAGATCACTGTGGACTCAAACAATGATGAATCTGGACCAAACTCAACAAGAATACTCAATATGCCCAAATGTGAACAGTGGGGAGTTTGGGAAGAGATTTTTGGTCATTTGGGAGTTGTAGTTGCTGGGATTTATAGTTCATCTACAACCAAAGAGCATTCTAAGCTCCACCAACGATGGAATTGAACCAAACTTGGCACACACAACTCCCATGACCAACAGAAAATACTGGAAGGGTTTGGTGGGCATTGACCTTGAGTTTTGGAGTTGTAGTTCACCTACATCCAGAGAGCACTGTGGACTCAAACAATGATGGATCTGGACCAAACTACATGAATACTCAATATGCCCAAATGTGAACACTGGTGGAGTTTGGGGAAAATAGAATCTTGACATTTGGGAGTTGTAGTTGCTGGGATTTATAGTTCACCTACAATCAAAGAGCATTCTGAACCCCACCAACGATGGAATTGAACCAAACTTAGCACACAGTTCTCCCATGACCAACAGAAAATACTGGAAGGGTTTGGTGGGCAGTGTCCTTTGGTTTTGGAGTTGTAGTTCACCTACATCCAGAGATCACTGTGGACTCAAACAATGATGGATCTGGACCAAACTCTACACGAAGACTCAATACGCCCAAATGTGAACAGTGGTGGAGTATGAGGAAAATAGAATCTTGACATTTGGGAGTTGTAGTTCACCTACAATCAAAGAGCATTCTGAATCTCACCAATGATAGAATTGGGCCAAACCCCACACACAGAACCCCCATGTGGGCCACAGCGATATGTGGTAGGGGAAGGCGGCTAATAATAATAATAATAATAATAATAATAATAATAATAATAATAATAATAATATTGGTCTACACTGCTTTGGCAGGAAAAACGAAATGCAAAGATACAGAATGGGGGATGCCTGGCTCGAGAGCAGTACGTGTGAAAAAGATCTTGGAGTCCTCGTGGACAACAAGTTAAACATGAGCCAACAATGTGATGTGGCAGCAAAAAAAGCCAATGGGATTTTGGCCTGCATCAAGAGGAGCATAGTGTCTAGATCTAGGGAAGTAATGCTCCCCATGCTCTATTCTGCTTTGGTTAGACCACATCTGGAATATTGTGTCCAATTCTGGGCACCACAATTCAAGAGAGATATTGACAAGCTGGAATGTGTCCAGAGGAGAGCGACTAAAATGATAAAAGGTCTGGAGAACAAGCCCTATGAGGAGCGGCTTAAGGAGCTGGGCATGTTTAGCCTGAAGAAGAGAAGGCTGAGAGGGGATATGATAGCCATGTATAAATATGTGAGAGGAAGCCACAGGGAGGAGGACGGAGCAAGCTTGTTTTCTGCTGTGTTGGAGACTAGGACGCAATGGAACAATGGCTTCAAACTACAAGAGAGGAGATTCCATCTGAACACGAGGAAGAACTTCCTGACTGTGAGAGCCATTCAGCAGTGGAACTCTCTGCCCCGGAGTGTGGTGGAGGCTCCTTCTTTGGAAGCTTTTAAACAGAGGCTGGATGGCCATCTGTCAGGGGTGATTTGAATGCAATATTCCTGCTTCTTGGCAGAATGGGGTTGGACTGGATGGCCCAGGAGGTCTCTTCCAACTCTTTGATTCTATGATTCTATGATTCTATGATTCTATGATTCTATGCTTGAATTACCCAACATGATTCAGTTTCTGGTGTGCTTTTTTGTGTCAATGCATATGATCTAAATGCTACTTCAAATTTTAGTTTTCATCCCATTGAATCATTTGAATTGACCTACCTATTGGTTCTATGCTATATTTCCCAGTTGGGTTTCCTGACTATTGGGAACCCCTTCACTATTCTGGATGGGGAAAAGATAAGGGGGAAATGTCCTTCTCATTCCTAGCATATGGAGGTACTAGTTGTATCATTCCGTATCTTAAGATGCAGCCCGCGTCTCCTGGCTGCCCTTCCGCATTCAACAGATGCCGCCGCTGAATAATTAACCATTTTATCATATGCTCTTAGATATTAAAGAATGTGAAACATGATTAGAGTGAAAAGACCGCAGGATATTAAGTGCGGGGATTTCATTGAGAAAGGTGAGGTGCAATTGGCTTAAATGCAACCTCTTTTGCTGGATGCCTCCCCAAATACACATTTCAAAGAGATGGGAAAAGGTTGCGGAATGAGGTTTTAATTCTCCATTGTGAAATTGGGGAGGCACAAAAGGAAAGGCCGAACACTCTGGCTTGCCATCCATTGCAGTCCGTGGCATGTGTCTCTCTGAGTGATATCTTGGTTTTCTCTTTTCCTAGTTTATGTATTTATTTATTTACGACATTTCTATGCTGCCCTACTCACCCTGAAGGGGTGGCCGGGAGAGCTTTTGCGCAATTAAAACTTGTGCACCAGTTGTGCCTGTACCTCAGGAAGTCTGATCTGGCCACGGTGGTCCACGCTCTTGTTACATCCCGAATAGACTACTGCAACGCTCTCTACGTGGGGTTGCCCTTGAAGACTGCTCGGAAACTTCAACTAGTCCAGCAAGCGGCAGCCAGACTGCTCACCGGAGCGACATACAGGGAGCATACCACCCCCTGCTGTGCCAGCTCCACTGGGTGCCGATTCAGTTCCGAGCACAATTCAAGGTGCTGGTTTTGACCTACAAAACCTTGTACGGTTCCGGTCCAGTGTATCTGTCCGAACGTATCTCCCTCTACGTCCCACCTCGGAGTCTGAGATCATCTGGGGAGGCCCTGCTCTTGACCCCACCACTGTCACAAGTGAGGCTGGTGGGGACGAGGAGCAGGGCCTTCTCAGTGGTGGCCCCTCACCTGTGGAATTCACTCCTGGGGGAAATCAGAGCATCACCATCCCTCCTCGCCTTCAGGAGGAGGGTGAAGACGTGGTTGTGGGACCAGGCCTTTGGACACTCTGGTGATTAAATCAGACAACCAGATGAGTAAGATCAACAGGATTGATGAAGTGGAACGTAAAACTAGATCTATGAGGTAGCGAACGCTGACCATGTAAGAGGAGAAAATGGATTTGTATTGGTTTTATTGATTTTATTGATTTTATGGTTATAATGCATGAATTGTTGTTAACTGTGAATTGATGTAATTTTGTGTATGATTGTTTTGTGATGCAGGCATCAATTGTGCCTTTGCTTTTGTAAGCCGCCCTGAGTCCCCTTCGGGGTGAGAAGGGCGGGGTAGAAGAACCCCAAATAAATAAATAAATAAATAAATAAATAAATATCTCTTTAATGATCAAGGGTCTGGAGAACAATCCCTATGAGGAGCGGCTTAAGGAGCTGGGCATGTTTAGCCTGAAGAAGAGAAGGCTGAGAGGAGATATGATAGCCATGTATAAATATGTGAGAGGAAGCCACAGGGAGGAGGGAGCAAGCTTGTTTTTTGCTTCCCTGGAGACTAGGACATGGAACAATGGCTTCAAACTACAAGAAAGGAGATTCCATCTGAACATGAGGAAGAACTTCCTGACTGGGAGAGCCGTTCAGCAGTGGAACTCTCTGCCCCGGAGTGTGGTGGAGGCTCCTTCTTTGGAAGCTTTAAACAGAGGCTGGATGGCCATCTGTCAGGGGTGATTTGAATGCAATATTCCTGCTTCTTGGCAGAATGGGGTTGGACTGGATGGCCCATGAGGTCTCTTCCAACTCTTGGATTCTATGATTCTATGATTCTAGAATTACGGAAAAAATAGACCCTGATCCCACAACAAGCTGGCTTCAGAAAAGGCAAAAGCTGCACATCGCAAGTGCTGAATCTGACTCAGCACAGAGAAGATGGCTTTGAAACGCAGCAGATCACAGGAGCTGTCTTCATAGACCTGTCAGCAGCCTATGATACTGTCAACCACCGCCTCCTCCTGAGAAAAATGTATAATATCACAAAGGACTACCACCTCACCCGCCTCATAGGAAACCTGCTACAAAACAGGAGCTTTTTTGTTGAGTTCCAGGGCCAGAGAAGCAGATGGCGGAAACAGAAGAATGGCCTGCCTCAGGGGAGCATGCTTGCTCCATCCATGTTCAACATCTACACAAATGACCAGCCACTGCCAGAAGGGACAGAGAGTTTCATCTATGCTGACGATCGTGCCATCACCACTCAAGCAGGGAGCTTTGAGATGGTAGAACAGAAGCTCTCCGAAGCTCTAGGTGCTCTTACTGCCTTTTACAGGGAAAAACCAGCTGATCCCTAATCCATCTAAAACACAGACATGTGCTTTTCACCTTAAGAACAGAAAAGCATTCCGAGCTCTGAGGACGACCTGTGAAGAAATTCCACTGGAGCATTGAAGCGCACTCAAATACCTGGGAGTCAGTCTGGACCATGCTCTGACCTACAAGAAGCACTGCCTGAATATCAAGCAAAAAGCTAGAAACAATATCATACGAAAGCTGACTGGCACAACCTGGGGATCACAACCAGACACAGACATCTGCCATTGCCCTATGCAACTCTGCTGCTGAGTATGCATGCCCAGTGTGGAACACATCTCGCCACGCTAAAACTGTGGCATAGACACTGAGAACTGGGAAGCCCTGGCCCTTGAGTGCTTTAACTGGAGGTCAGCTTTGACCAGCAGTGCTGTAGAATTTGAAGAGGCACAAATGGAGGGCGAAAGAGAAATGTGCCAAGAGGAAGGCACATCAAACCAACCCCAACCAGGACCGCCTTCCATCTGGAAACCGATGCCCTCACCGTGGGAGAACATGCAGGTCAAAAATAGGGCTCCACAGCTACCTACATTCCCACCGCGAGGACATCGCTCTTGGAGGATCATCATCCTCAGACTAGTTAGTTAGGGATCGCCTAAGTAGGTAAGTAAGTAAAAATCACACAAGTTTAAAATCCTAGTCTGGGTCAGTTCATTGTCATTCACACAAATTGGGTTTCATTCTTGATTATCAGCGCCGGTAGTTTTTAAGTGCAGGCCAAGGTCTTGAGGCACTGTGCCCAGTGTGCTGATCACCACTGGGACCCCCTTGACTGGCTTGTCCCAGAATCTTTGCAGTTCGATTGTTATTATTATTATTACTAGCTGTCCCCTGCCACACATTTCTGTGGCCCACATGAGGATTCTGTGTTGGAGATTTGGCCCAATTCTGTCGTTGGTGGGGTTCAGAATGCTCTGTGTTTGTAGATGAACTATGAATCCCACAACTACAACTCTCAAATGTCAAGATTCTATTTTCCCCAAACTCCACCAGTGTTCACATTTGGGCATATTGAGTATTCGTGTAGAGTTTAGTCCAGATCCATCATTGTTTGAGTCCACAATGATCTCTGGATGCAGGTGAACTACAACTCCAAAACCAAAGGACACTGCCCACCAAACCCTTCTAGTGTTTTCTGTTGGTCATGGGAGTTTGGTGTGCCACATTTAGTTCAATTCCATCGTTGATAGAATTGGTGGAACTACAACTCCAACTCCCAAAAGATCTATTTTCCCCAAACTCCACCATTGTTCACATTTGGGCATATTCAGTATTTGTGTAGAGTTTGGTCCGGATCCATCATTGTTTGAGTCCACAGTGATCTCTGGATGTAGGTGAACTACAACTCCAAAACCAAAGGACACTGCCCACCAAGCCCTTCCAGTATTTTCTGTTGGTCAGGGGAGAACTGTGTCCAAAATTGGTTTGATTCCATCGTTGGTGGGGTTCAGAATGCTCTTTGATTGTAGGTGAACTATAAATCCCAGCAACTACAACTCCCAAATGACAAAATCAATTTTTTGAGTGAAGGACATACGTTGGGTTGTTAGGTGTCTTGTGTCCAAATTTGGTGTCAAAATTTGACACCAAATTTGGTGTCCAAAATTCGTCCAGCGGTTTTTGAGTTCTGTTAATCCCACAAACGAACATTACATTTTTATTTATATAGATTATTATTATTATTATTATTATTATTATTATTCTCGGAATAATATTTTTTGGGGGAAAATTTGCCTCTTCGAAGGATATAAGGCATTTGTTGGCACTGGATGGCTTTCCAAAGCAATGAAGTCATTGTACACTTGTTGCAAATTTCAATTATAATGGAGCTAACTGGAGTAAGTGGAAGGCAGGGTTCAGCACTTTGGAGAGCTCCATTGAGTTTATGGTTGGGACCAGAATGGACAGTATTGTTGTTGTTTTCTGTGTATTTCTGATGAGATCCATGCATTTCCATTGAGAGAACAGAACAAAAGGAACAACCTTGAGATCTGTAACCGGATACATCCCTGGAAACAGGCATGAAGATTTCGATGGCACGCTCTTCCCCTCCCTTCTGTCTTTTCCACCCAAATGGCGCTGGATAATAATCGAGCTCTGTAATGAAATTCATGCAGATGGAATAACAAAAGGACGGAGCTCCTGGAAGAATAGAGGAGCTTGTCAGATGGCAAAGATTTGCATACTAACGAAGATGATGATGTTATTAATGTGCATTCGCGGAGAGGCAGGCCTTCCTGGCAAGGAACGGCGGATCGGAATCCAATGAGGGAAGGCTCCTTTAAAAGGCTATTAGTCCAAGAGTACTTGCAGCAGGCAGCGAAGCCAAGTTGGCAATCAGTGGCTTCGTTTGAACACAAGTGTGGCACTCCAAGGAAAAGGAAAAAAAGGAAGGCAATGAGGGATATTCTCTGCTCTTTGCAAGTTACGCCTAAAAATTGAGAAGCAACGTTCATCTGGAATGTATGTTCCTTGTTGCACATGTATGCCACAATACTACACCCAAGATGCAATTACATAATAATAATAATAATAATAATAATAATAATAATAATAATAATAATAATGGTACTCTGAAAAAGGAGACAAAGGGCCTCATTCTGGCAGCCCAAGAACAAGCCATTCGAACCAATGTTTAGGGCTTTACAGGTTAAAGCTAGCACTTTTAATTGTTCTCGGTAGCAGACTGGCAAGCAGTGGAGCTGACATAATTGGGGGGGGGGGGGTTGTATGTTCCCTGTACGCCACTCCAGTGAGCAATCTGGCTGCTGCCCGTTGGACTACTTGAAGCTTCAGAACAGTCTTCAAAGGCCAACCCATATGGAGTGCATTGCAGTAGTCTATACGGGGTGTAACTAACTCTCCAAAACTGATGGTCAATGCCCACCAAACCCTTCCAGCATTTTCTGTTGGTCATGGGAGTTTTGTGTGCCAAGTGTGGTGCAATTGCATTGTTGGTGGGGTTCAGAATGCTCTTTAAAAGTAGGTGAACTATAAATCTCAGCAACTACAATGCCCAAATGTCAAGGTGTATTTCCCCCAAACTCCACCAGTGTTCACATTGGGCATATTGAGTATTCATGCCAGGTTTGGTCCAGATCCATCATCGTTTGAGTCCACAGTTCTCTGGATGTAAGTGAACTACAACTCCAACACTCAAGGTTAATACCCACTAAACCTTTCCAGTATTTTCTGTAGGTCATTAGAGTTCTGTGTGCCAAGTTTGATTCAATTCCATCATTGGTGTAGTTCACAATGCTCTTTGATTATAGGTGAACTATAAATCCCAGCAACTACAACTCCCAAATGTCAAGGTGTATTTTCCCCAAACTCCACCAGTGTTCACATTTGGGCATATTGAGCATTCATGCCAAGTTTGGTCCAGATCCATCATTGTTTGAGTCCACAGGGCTCTCTGGATATAGGTGAACTACAACTCCATAACACAAGGTCAATGCTCACTAAACCCTTCCAGTATTTTCTGTTGGTCATGGGAGAACTGTGTGCTAAGTTTGGTTCAATTGCATCGTTGGTGGGGTTCAGAATGCTCTTTAAATGTAGGTAAACTATAAATCCCAACAACTACAACTCCCAAATATCAAGGTCTATTTTCCCCAAACTCCACCAGTGTTCACATTGGGCATATTGAGTATTCATGCCAGGTTTGGTCCAGATCCATCATTGTTTGAGTCCACAGTGCTCTCTGGATGTAGGTGAACTACATCTCCAAAACTCAAGGTCAATGCCCACAAAACCTTTCCAGTATTTTCTGTTGGTCATTAGAGTTCTGTGTGCCAAGTTTGGTTCAAGTCCATCGTTGGTGGGGTTCAGAAAGCTCTTTGATTGTAGGTGAACTATAAATCCCAGCAACTACAACTCCCAAATGTCAAGGTATATTTCCCCCAAACTCAATCTGTTTTCATATTTGGGCATATTAAGTATTTGTGCCAAGTTTGGTCCGGATCTATCATTATTTGTGTCTGGATGGAGGTGAACTACAACTCCAAAACTTAAGGTCAATGCCCACCAAACCTTTCCTGTATTTTTTATTGGTCATTAGAGTTCTGTGTGCCAAGTTTGGTTCAATTCCATCATTGGTGTAATCCAGAATGCATTTTGATTGTATGTGAACTATAAATCCCAGCAACTACAACTGCCAAATGACAAAATCAACCCCGCCAGTGCTCAAATTTGGGTGTATCGGGTATTTGTGCCAAATTTGGTCCAGTGAATGAAAGTCCATCTTGCATATCAGGTATTTACATGATAATTCATAACAGGAGCAAAATTACAGTTGTGAAGTAGCAACGAAAATGATGTGATGGTTGGGGGTCACCACAACAGGAGGAACTGGATGAGGGGTTCGCGACATTAGGAAGGTTGAGAGACACTGTTCTAAAGCAATGGCATTGTGAAACCTGGAATGGTTCATCTCCTCTCTCCCTTTTTTGCCTCTCATATTAACTAAGCACTCTTTCATCAGTTATTAATTCTCGGTTCATGAATAACAACAACAACATCCATGAAAAGAGAAATGCTTTTTTTGTTGTTTTGTTGATAAGACAAATGAATAATGAGATCCCTCTATAACGCGTTGGTTCGAAGGCGCCTTATATTAAGGTGGAATTAATTATGACATTGGAGTAATTGGAGGAAAGGTATTTGCGGCATCTCTTTTAGGAACAAACGAGATAACGGCGCCACGAGGAACATCATTATTATGTTGAGAGGGAGATAACAGAAATTCAAATTAATGAAACTGAAACGTGCAAGGCACAAGGCATTGATCCTTAGAGTAGCATGGTTGGACTTTTTTGTTAGCAGACAACAGAACCTGCTGAGATAATTTATGAGTAAAAATGAATCATAGAATCATAGAATCTAAGAGTTGGAAGAGACCTCATGGGCCATCCAGTCCAACCCCCTGCCAAGAAGCAGGAATATTGCATTCAAATCACCCCTGACAGATGGCCATCCAGCCTCTGTTTAAAAGCTTCCAAAGAAGGAGCCTCCACCACACTCCGGGGCAGAGAGTTCCACTGCTGAATGGCTCTCACAGTCAGGAAGTTCTTCCTCATATTCAGATGGAATCTCCTTTCTTGTAGTTTGAAGCCATTGTTCCATTGTGTCCTAGTCTCCAAGGAAGCAGAAAACAAGCTTGCTCCCTCCTCCCTGTGGCTTCCTCTCACATATTTATACATGGCTATCATGTCTTCTCTCAGCCTTCTCTTCTTCAGGCTAAACATGCCCAGCTCCTTTAGCCGCTCCTCATAGGGCTTGTTCTCCAGACCTGTATCGTTCTGTATCGTTCTTTTAACCGAGTCTAGGGGTGCATCTACACCAGTGTTTCTCAACCTGGGGGTTGGGACCCCTGAGGGGGTCATGAGGGGGTGTCAAAGGGGTCACCAAAGACCATCAGAAAACACAGTATTTTCTGTTGGTCATGAGGGTTCTGTGTGGGAAGTTTGGCCCAATTCTATCGTTGGTGGGATTCAGAATGCTCTTTGATTGTAGGTGAACTATAAATCCCAGCAACTACAACTCCCAAATGTCAAGGTCTATTTTCCCCAAACTCCACCAGTGTTCACATTTGGGCATATTGAGTATTTGTGCCAAGTTTGGTCCAGATCCATCATTGCTTGAGTCCACAGTGCTCTCTGGATGTAGGTGAACTACAACTCCCAAACTAAAGGTCAATGCCCACCAAACCCTTCTAGTGTTTTCTGTTGGTCATGGGAGTTCTGTGTGCCAAGTTTGGTTCAATTCCATTGGTGGAGTCAGAATGCTCTTTGATTGTAGGTGAACTATAAATCCCAGCAACTACAACTCCCAAATGTCAAGTCTATTTTCCCCAGACTCCACCAGTGTTCACATTTGGGCATATTGAGTATTCATGTCAAGTTTGGTCCAGATCCATCATTGCATGAATCCACAGCACTCCTCTGGATATAGGTGAACTACAACTCCCAAACTCAAGGTCAATGCCCACCAAACCTCTAGTGTTTTCTAATAGTCATAGGAGTTCTGTGTGCCAAGTTTGGTTTAAATCCATCGCTGGTGGAGTTCATAATGCTCTTTGATTATAGGTGAACTATAAATCCCCCATGGAGCCCCCGGTGGCGCAGTGGGTTAAAGCACTGAGCTGCTGAGCTTGTTGATCGCAAGGTTGCAGGTTTGATTCCGGGGAGCGGCATGAGCTTCTGCTGTCAGCCCTAGCTTCTGCCAACCTAGCAGTTCGAAAACATGCAAATGTGAGTAGATCAATAGGTACCGCTCATGCTAGCCTTGGTTAGATGACACATGGAATATTGTGTCCAATTCTGGGCACCACAATTCAAGAGAGATATTGACAAGCTGGAATGTGTCCAGAGGAGGGCGACTAAAATGATCAAGGGTCTGGAGAACAAGCCCTATGAGGAGCGGCTTAGGGAACTGGGGATGTTTAGCCTGAAGAAGAGAAGGCTGAGAGGAGATATGATAGCCATGTATAAATATGTGAGAGGAAGCCACAGGAGGAGGGAGCAAGCTTGTTTTCTGCTTCCTTGGAGACTAGGACGCGGAACAATGGCTTCAAACTACAAGAGAGGAGATTCCATCTGAACATAGGAAGAACTTCCTGACTGTGAGAGCCGTTCAGCAGTGGAACTCTCTGCCCCGGAGTGTGGTGGAGGCTCCTTCTTTGGAAGCTTTTAAACAGAGGCTGGATGGCCATCTGTCAGGGGTGATTTGAATGCAATATTTCTGCTTCTTGGCAGGGGGTTGGACTGGATGGCCCATGCGTTCACATTTGGGCATATTGGGTATTTGTGCTCAATTTAGTCCAGTGAATGAAAATATATCCTGCATATCGGATATTTACATTACGATTTATAACCGTACTAAAATGACAGGTATCAAGTAGCAACGAAAACAATATTATGGTTGGGGGTCACCACAACATATGGAACGGCATTAAGGGGTCACGGCATTAGCAAGGTTGAGAACCACTGACTTAGAGGGAGGGCCCAAGTTGGCCCTTGCCTGTTCTTGACCAATGGCATGCAAAATGTAACCCAAGCTACCAGCAAGCCAGACAGCCTTTTGCGGTCCTCCAATGAAAACAAATCCGGGAACTTTCCAAAACCCAGCAGGTATTTTGCCAAGCTCCTGCCTGGTTTCCTGCAGGCTTTCCTCTGCTTGGCTGCTCCCGGGTTCCTCTCCAGATGAATCGCTCAAGGGCACTCTTGACCCATCCAGGTGAGTTTTTCCTCTTTCGCTGCTTTTCCTCGGGGAACCTGTGTGTTTACCTCTTCCTGCAACATCTGGAACGTTGCCTTAAGGAGTTTGCATTGCATATTCCACTGTTTTAAATTCTCCGAGGGGTTTCGGCTGAATAAATGGAGCGTACCCACTCCTCTCCTTCCTTCCTCTTTTCAATAAATGCAGTTCAAAGCAAATGTATTCAGCATCTGAAAACAGTGCGGTTGGAATCCTGCTCACGACACAGGTGTGCCTTTACACACCTGCATACAAAACCTCCCTTTGGCAGCAATCACATTCTATGGACTCTCTCTATGCTTCACTCCATACAATAATCAATATGATACAAACATCTCAACTTTTCCAGTGTTATGCTCCATCATCCCAATGTAATGTATTGTGCTAAACGGTAGGGCTGGGCAACCACGGAAAAATTTGTTTCTAAACTCGATTCGTTTTTTGGGGTTTTTTGCATTTCGATATTTAAAAGAATTCCGAAATTTTTCTTTAAAAAGTTCGATGTTTACGAAATTTCGTAAAATTACGAAACAATACGAAACGAATACGAAACGAATACGAAACGATTCGTTAATGGCGGACGCGACCGCGCAATACGCTAAAAAACCTCCATATGGGACAGGGGGAACTTTTGAAGCTTCCCTCTCCCTCTGTTGTTGACTGTTGGTGTGATAATTATAATTTTTTTTCACTGATTAAACAAACAACAGCTATAAAACTTGCCCCAGACATGCGGAAATAATAACGAAACGATTTCGAAACGATTTCAAAACGAATACGAAATGAATACGAAGCAATTACGAAACGAATTGAAAAATTTGTTTCGTTTTTTAGATGCTCCTGAATGGTTCGTTATCGCTTCGTAACCAAAAAAAAATAACGATTTTTTAACGAATTACGAAATTACGAAACGAAACCGCCCAGCCCTACTAAACGGCCTTCTCCTTGGAAAGATGCGTGTTCAGACCTGGAATAGGTTTGAACATACATCTTTCTAGGCTTGTTTGATTATGGGGCGCTGGTGGTTTGATTCGGAAGTCAATTCCGATTTTCACAGAAAAAAATGTTCAAAATTTTTCGAAACTTCCGAGACTTCTGAATCCTTCCTTAATGGTTTGAAAGTGTTATTTCCTGTTTCATTAGGTGGTCTTTACTTTGAAAGCAGTTGTTTTACTCCAGAAAAGAGAGGGAAGTAAAGGAAGGAAATTCATCCACTCTGGTTTAAAACGCTTCCCAGGCTTGAGACCAGAAGCGAGGGGAGAGGAAAGGCAGGAAATCTGCTCAGGTCTCTCATTTGGTATCAGCCATTGATTGGGGTTCTGGGTTTGAGCCTGCTAGGGTGAAAGAGGGTGAAAGAGAGAAATGTGCCAGGAGGAAGGCGCGTCAAGCCAACCCCAACCGAGACCGCCTTCCACCTGGAAACCAATGCCCTCACTGCGGGAGAAGATACAGGTCAAGAACAGTCACCTACAGAGCCACAAGAATACTGATTCTGGAAGACTATCCTACTCGGCCAACGAGGGATCGCCTAAGTAAGTAAAGTAAGTGAGCAGGGATATAAGGCATTCATTGGCAAATCAATGTTGACACTGAAATACAACACTGTCTGAGCTCTGCAAGTGCAGCATTCTTCCAAATAAAGCAGAGAGTGTTTGACGACTGAGACATCCGTAGGGAGACCAAGGTGCGGGTCAAGAATAGGGCTCCACAGCCACGTACAAACCCACAAAAATAGTCAACAAGGAAGACCATCTTACTCGTCCAACGAGGGATCGCCTAAGTAAGTTAATAATTTATTTATTTATTTATTTGTGTTGTCAGGGCAACCAGTCAATTTTATTACATTTCTAACAGAACAAAAAAACAAACAACAAACAGACAAAACACAAGATTTGCAAGCTTGGCAGTTGATTAAATGTCCTTTGACCAGTATCTGGCCCCTTGGAGTGCCTCTGGTGTTGCTGCAAGAAGGTCCTCCATTGTGCATGTGGCAGGGCTCAGGTTGCATTGCCGCAGGTGGTCAGTGGTTTGCTCTTCTCCACACTCGCACTTTGTGGCCCCATTTCTGAAGGTTGGCTCTGCATCTTGTGGTGCCAGAGTGCAGTCTGTTCAGCGCCTTCCAAGTCGCCCAGTCTTCTGTGTGCCCAGGGGGGAGTCTCTCATTTGGTATCAGCCATTGGTTGAGGTTCTGGTTTTCAGCCTGCCACTTTTGGACTCTTTCGCTTGCTGAGGTGTTCCAGCGAGTGTCTCTGTAGATCTTAGAAAACTATTTCTTGAATTAAGTCATTGGCATGCTGGCTGATACCCAAACAGGGGATGGACATATTGAAAACATATCTGGAATGGTACCATTTCCCAGTGTATATTGGGAACTAAGAACTCGTGCAGAAGGCCTTCTTCACCATCTTTGCAAGTCCTCTTAAACTCTTCTCCCTCTAAATCAGTGGTTCTCAACCTTACTAATGCCACGACCCCTTAATACAGTTCGCCATGTTGTGCTGACCCCCCAACCATAACATTATTTTTTTTGTTGTCATTTTGTGTCTGTTATGAATTGTCATGTAAATATCTGATATGCAGGATGTATTTTCATTCACTGGACACAAATACCCAATACACCCAAATTTGAATACTGGTGGAATTGGGAGAGGGGTTGATTTGTCACTTGGGAGCTGTAGATGCTGGGATTTATAGTTCACCTACAATGAAAGAGCTTTCTGAACTCCACCAATGATGAAATTGAATCAAACTTGGCACACAGAACTCCCAAGGTCAACAGAAAATACTAGAAGGGTTTGGTGGGCATTGACCTTGAGTTTGAGAGTTCTGTGGACTCAAACAATGATGGATCTGGACAAAACTTGGCATGAATATTCAATATGCTGAAATGTGGACACTGGTGGAGTTTGGGGAAAATATACCTTGACATCTGGGAGTTGTAGTTGCTGGGATTTATAGTTCACCTACAATCAAAGAGCATTCTGAAACCCACCAACGATGGTATTGGGCCAAACTTCCCACACAGAACCCCCATGACCAACAGAAAATAATGTGCTTTCTGATGGTATTGGTGACCCCTCTGTCACCCCCTTGTGACCCCCCCAGGGGTCCCGACCCCCAGGTTGAGAAAGACTGCTCTAAATGATTCCTGGAGTGTTTTGTTGGGATGCCTTTATGCTGGAGATCTGAGTGAGTGGGGCCACCTCTCCCTCCTCCTGGTCCTTCTGCTGAACATCAAAATGGATGGCGGCTGTCACTCCATTCTTGGCGCATTGCTCAGGGACCCTGTGAGGCTGTGAGCATTGAGCAAATTGGTATCTGGAGAAGGCCTGCCCTGGAAGCTTGGAAATTGCACGCCATTGACTTCTCTCCGATAACGAGAGTGAGTTGCAAGAGTTTTTGATCCGGGGAGTTCATTTTTATTATTTTTCCGTAATGCAGGAGGAGACGGTTCTTTTCAAGGCAGGAACATCTGTCTTCCGCACTCATTTTCCACTACACTGCAGCCTTGTCAACATCACTCCGAGAGCAATCCTGCCCACTCTGCCAGGGGCCAGCCTTAAGTGTTTCATCTACTTTTTTTGCCGGTTTTTTGTGCGTGTCAAGAGCCAAAAGCGGCCCTGACGCAAAGCCTTGTAGAGCCGCCTTGATGTGAAGGGTGCGTTTACCCCTGGACCACATTTGTCTCCGTGAGCATCTCTCGGCGGTGCATGCGATGCGTTCGCCGAGCGGAAACTGGCAGGTGCAATCCAAGCAGACCTTTCCTCCCTTGAAGAAGGGAAAGCGGAGCAAAGTGGGCAAGATCTGGACTACCTTGAAATGAGAAGGAAGTGACAGCGGAGGAAGAGACCGTTTTGGGTTGCTTCGGCAAGCAAGAAGCTTTTAAGCCCGTCACTCCCATTCGGGAGGCGATTCCAATCGGTTAGCTTGAGAAAAAACGAGAACAAAAGACAAATTGGAACTAAGTGCTGTTGCCGAGGCAAAATGAAGCCGGCTTTCATGTGCCGGGCATTAATTCTTCAGCAGGATAATATGCAAGGGAAAAGTCTTATTCCCACATGATGAAAGCAACGCGATCCATTACTGAAATCCTACTTACGTCGGTGGGTTTCTCCCCCCTGCGTTCCCTTCCTTGTCTTTTCTTGGAAATGATACCAATGCGCCAATTAGTTAGCTCACGAGTTCCATTTGTATTCTTCTTACGCTATTAGTTCTCTTCCTTTGCATTACTTGGTTATCACAAACCAAGTGGTACAATGGGTTAAACCAGGGTTCTCAAACTATTGCCCAGGGGCCAGATACGGCCCTGCAAGGTCATCTACCCGGCCCTCACTCAGCGTCAACCCAAGTCTGGAATGACTTGAAAGCACACAACAACAACAACAACAACAACAACAACAATTGTATCTCAAAACAAGTTCTTAAAAACCCAATGTGGGCTAGGCAAAACTACGATGAGGTGGATCTGTAATTGGTTAAATGGATGAACCTAGAGGGTGATTCCCCCCAAGGCTTCCTCTTCATCTTAGAAAGAAGTGACGAGTGGAGTGCCATCCGCAGGGTTCCGTCTTGGGCCCAGTCCTGTTCAACACCTTTATTCATGACTTAGATGAAGGGCTAGAAACCCTATACGGTTCCGGTCCAGTGTATCTGTCCGAACGCATCTCCCTCTACGTCCCACCCCGGAGTTTGAGATCATCTGGGGAGGCCCTGCTCTCGACCCCACCGCTATCACAAGTGAGGTTGGTGGGGACGAGGAGCAGGGCCTTCTCAGTGGTGGCCCCTCACCTGTGGAACTCACTCCCGGGGGAAATCAGGCCATCAACATCCCTCCTCTACTTCAGGAGGAAATTAAAAACGTGGTTGTGGGACCAGGCCTTCGGGCAATCTGACAGCTTGATAAGGACAAACAGACGACTAGGACTAACAGGACTGACAAAGTGGAATTGGAATTTGGACTATGAGATGGCGAACGCTGAATGTTAATTAGGTGAAATCAGTTTTATTGGTTTTATTGTTGCAATGCAGAAACTGATTGTTAATTGTTTAATTGCTGCTATATTGTTTTTATTCTACTGTTATGTTGATGCCGGCATTGAATTGTGCCTTTGTAAGCCGCCCTGAGTCCCCTCCGGGGTGAGAAGGGCGGGGTAGAAGAAACCGAAATAAATAATAAATAAATGTTGCTCACTGTTTGCAGACGACACCAAATTGGGAGGGAGAGCCAATACTCCAGAGGACAGGAGAAGAATTCAAAACGATCTTGACAGATTAGAGAGATGGGCCAAAACTAACAAAAAAATGAAGTTCAACAGTGACAAATGCAAGATACTCCACTTTGGCAGAAAAGAAATGCAAAGATACAGAATGGGGGACAATGCCTGGCTCGAGAGCAGTACGTGTGAAAAAGATCTTGGAGTCCTCGTGGACAAGTTAAACATGAGCCAACAATGTGATGTGGCGGCAAAAAAAGCCAATGGGATTTTGGCCTGCATCAAGAGGAGCATAGTGTCTAGATCCAGGGAAGTCATGCTACCCATGCTCTATTCTGCTTTGGTTAGACACACCTGGAATATTGTGTCCAATTCTGGGCACCACAATTGAGAGATATTGACAAGCTGGAATGTGTCCAGAGGAGAGTGACTAAAATGATCAAGGTCTGGAGAACAAGCCCTATGAGGAGCGGTTTAAAGAGCTGGGCATGTTTAGCCTGCAGAAGAGAAGGCTGAGAGGAGACATGATGAGGGCCATGTATAAATATGTGAGAGGAAGCCACAGGGAGGAGGGAGCAAGCTTGTTTTCTGCTGTTCATGAGACTAGGACGCGGAGCAATGGCTTCGAACTACAGGAAAGGAGATTCCACCTAGAAATTAAGAAGAACTTCCTGACTGTGGAGAGCTGTTCAGCAGTGGAACTCTCTGCCCTGGAGTGTGGTAGAGGCCCCTTCTTTGGAGGCTTTTAAACAGGGGCTGGATGGCCATCTGTCAGGGGTGATTTGAATGACCTGAGCAGGGGAATTCAAGACAGGTTCCTCTGGAGGCCTCTCAGAACACTTTATAGAATGCCAAGTTTGCAAACTTTGTTTGTTTGTTTGTTTTTAATGCAATACAACTCTTTGGTTCGCTCCTGTCACGCTAAATAAATAAATAAATATGTCCATCAAGACCTGAGCAGGGGAATTCAAGACAGGTTCCTCTGGAGGCCTCTCGTACATAAGGTCGCCATAGGCACTTTATGGCAAACGTTTTGCTGACTCTCATTTTGAGGCCAAAGATGCTTCGAGAGTGACAAAAATAAGCCAAAATGGGACATCTCTCTCTCTCTCTCTTCTCCTCCTCTCTCAATCCCCTTCTGTTATTCCCTCCTTCCCCATTAACTCAAAAGCCATTACAGGTCTTAGTTTGATGAAGCGTCGAGTCGGCAGCCGAGGGGCCGCTTGGGAGAAGATCACAAAAACGCAAGCATCAAAGAAAGACACCTGCCAGCGAGCATTAATGCGCTTCCCTTTGGCTGCGCTCGGAGGAGCTTCCCCTGTTTCTCAAGGCAAGGAGGATTATGAAAGGATGGGGTGGGCCTTGGCTGTGTCATACGCTCGGTAACAACTTTGGGAAAATGTCGTGTTCCTGGTTTGAAAGTCTTATTTCCTGTTTAATTGTGCGGTCCTTATTTGAAAGTTGTTTGACTCCCAAAACTTTGCTTTTGTGGCACAAACTACATTGAATTGGTTGAGACTCAATGAAATACTCATTGACAAACTATAGCAAAATGTGCTGCAGGTTTTTATGATAGAACTAATTAGGAAATTACATTTAGTGACATAAAGAGCAAAGCTGGAAGGGCTTTAGGTCACCTTGCCCTTCTCCTCAGCCTCTTCTTCTCCATCCATTGGCTGGTTGTTCTTTATGAAGAGAAGGCATTCTCTGGGTTGGATTGCAATTGCAAGGAAGAGGCCTTACTACCAGCCATACACAGAAATAACATGGAATTCCTCTCTCTGAATGGTCAAGGACGTGAGATGGTCTAGTCGTAACAATTCTAAGAATCCCTCATTGTGCTGGTGGATCTTCCAAGGCAATGACTTAAATCCAGCTATTAATCCCAACTGAAATAAATTGGTTTAGAATCACAGAGTTGGAAGACACCTCATGGGCCATCCAGTCCAGACAGCCCAGAAAACTCAGAACAACCCAACTTGGGATATCATAGAATCATAGAATCCTAGAGTTGGAAGAGACCTCATGGGCCATCCAGTCCATACAGCCCAGAAAACTCAGAACAACCCAGCTTGGAATATCATAGAATCACAGAATCATAGAATCCTAGAGTTGGAAGAGACCTCATGGGCGATCCAGTTCAACCCTTAGATTACTGTAACGCTCTCTACGTGGGGTTGCCTCTGAAGACTGCCTGGAAGCTGCCGCAAGTACAACGTGCGGCAGCCAGATTACTAACGGGTGCTGGGTACAGGGAGCACACCACTCCACTGTTACTCGAACTCCACTGGCTGCCGATTAGCTTCCGAGCACAATTCAAAGTGCTGGTGTTAACCTATAAAGCCCTAAACGACTCCGGCCCTGTTTACCTCTCCGAACGTATTCTCCCCTACGAACCATCAAGACCACTAAGATCGTCTGGAGGGGCCCTGCTCTCGGTCCCACCGCCTGCACAAGCACGGCTGGTGGGGACGAGGGACAGGGCCTTCTCGATGGTGGCCCCTCGACTTTGGAACTCCCTGCCATTAGAGATCAGAACTGCCCCCTCCCTCATGACGTTCAGGAAACTAACAAAGACCTGGTTGTGGAACGCGGCATTTGACAACTGATTTAATTCTTTGCCCACATGAAAGGAGGAGGATGAATGGGATTGTGATGGTGTCGGACGATTTGGCCCTTTTAACTGGGATGATAATGTTTTAATGTGTATGGTGCTGATATTTTAATCGTGTTATGAAGTGGCATTGTGTTGTTATTGTATATTCATTGTATGTTAACACATGTTGTGAACCGGTCCGAATCCCTCTTTGAAGGTGAGAAGGTCGGTATATAAAACCTCGAAATAAATAAATAAATAAATAAATAAACCCTATTCTGCCAAGAAGCAGGAAAATTGTATTCAAAGCACCCCCAACAGATGCCATCCAGCCTCCAAAGAAGAAGCCTCCACCACACTCCAGGGAAGAGTTCCACTACTGAATAGCTCTCACCATTAAGAAGTTCTTCCTCATGTTCAGGTGGAATCTCCTTTCTTTCCTGTATTTTGAAGCCATGGTTCCGTTGCGTCCTAGTCTCCAAGGCATCAGAAAGGAAGCCTGCTCTCTCATCTCTATGACTTTCCCTCACCTCTTGATACCTGGTCTTCATCTTGTCTCCTCTCAGTTTTCTCTTCTGCAAGCTAAACAGGCCCCCAGCTCTTGAAGGTGTTCCTCATAGGGCTTGCTCTCCAGTATGTGTGTGGAAAAGATCTTGGAGTCCTCGTGAATAGGAAGATAAACATGAGCTGAAAGTGTCATGGGGCAGCTAAAAATCCAATGGAATTTTGACCTGCATCAATAGGAGCCTATTGCCTAGTTCCAGGGAAGTCATGCTCCCCATGCTCTATTCTATTCTGCCTTGGGCACCGCAATTGAAGGGAGATGTTGATTCTAAGGTGGAATGTGTCCAGGGGAAGAGGGCAACTGAAAGGATCCAGGGTATGGAGAACAAACTTTATGAAGACAGAGCAGTTTCAAGAGCTGGGTATGTTTAGCCTGCAGAAGAGAAGACTAAGAGGAGACATGATGAGGGCCATATCTCAAGATGTGAGGCTGCCTTGGAGACTAGGACACAATGGAACAATGGCTTCAAACTATAGGAAAGAAAAGAGATTCCATTTGAACATGAGGAAGAACTTCCTGACTGTGAGAAAGAGCTGTTCAGCAGTGGAACTCTCTCTCTCTGCCCTGGAGTGTGGTGGAGGCTCCTTCTTTGGAGGCTTTTAAGCAGAGGCTGGATGGCCATCTGTCAGGGGTGCTTTTAAGAAGATTTTCCTGCTTCTTGGCAGAATGGGGTTGGACTGGTTGGCCCATGAGGTCTCTTCCCAACTCTAGGATTCTAGGATTCTAGTAGCCATCCCCTGCCACATGTTGCTTGGCCCAGTCTGTGTGTATGTGTTTTGTGTATATATATATATGTATGTGCGTGTGTGTGTATTGTGTATATGTGTATTTATATACACATATACACATATACTGCCTTGAGTCACCTCTGGCTGAGAAAGGCAGTATACAAATGCGGTAAATAAATAATATGTGTGTGTTTGCGTATATACTGTATGTGGTTTTGCACATGTGTTGTAATGTATTTTTTTTATTATTTTGGGGCTTTTTAAGTCCCTTCTGCTGTGTTTTTCAATGTTTTTATGAGTGATGGTTGGACTGAGAGGTGTCTTGTGTCCAAATTTGGTGTCACTTCGTCCAGTGGTTTTTGTGTTATGTTAATCCCACAAATGAACACTCCATTTTAATTTATATAGATGATTCTACGATGATGAAGAACCCCCGGTGGCACAGTGGGTTAAAGCGCTGAGCTGCTGAGCTTGTTGACCAAAAGCTCACAGGTTCGAATCCGGGGAGCGGCATGAGCTTTCGCTATCAGCCCCAACTTCTGTCAACCTAGCAGTTCGAAAACATGCAAATGTGAGTAGATCCATAGGTACTGCTCCAGCAGGAAGGTAAGGGCACTCCAAGCAGTCATGCTGGCCACATGACCTTGGAGGTGTCTATGGACAACGTCAGTTCTTTGGCTTAGAAATGGAGATGAGCATCAGAGTCTCAGAGTCAGACACAGGGACGGCTCAACCCGTTATGCAAAGTAAGCATTCGCAGTAGAGTTGATGTTGCCCAGGGGCGCTCTTGAGGCACTCTTGGGGGAAAATAGACCTTGACATATGCAAGTTGTAGTTACTGGGATGTATAGTTCACCTACAATCAAAGAGTATTCTGAACTCCACCAATGATGGAATTGAACCAAATATGGCACACAGAACTCCATGACGAACAGAAAATAAATATATATCAATGATTGGTTGTGGGGGGGGGGGGGCAAAATACGGTTTGCTTATAGTTGAAAATTACCTAGGGCCGCCTCTGGTCAGACATGACTGGACTTCATGTCAGGGGAAAACCTTTACCTTTACCTATGATGATGATAATGATAATGATGACGATGATGATGATGATGATGATGATGATGGAGCCAACGTGTAAGGAAATCCGATTGGAAATCCAGTGGGCTATGAATAGGATCTAAGCCTGACTGGTTTGTTCACAGCATCTGCATTTAAAAACCATGCAAAGTGTGTCGTAGTTTGAACAATAGACCACAACTTTGACGATCAGGGTTTGTGCAAACCCTTTGGATTGTTTTGAACAAGGCACACTTTTCCAGGCCTGGTCGACACTGCCATATAATACAGTTTAACTGCATTATATGCATCTGCACTGCCATATAATGCAGTTCAATTATGCAGATGGAGCCACAGCCTCAAAAGAAGGCAAAGGCATAACCCTTCTGAAGAAAGATTGCTAAGGAAAAAGCAGAGGAAGGTTCACTTCAAGGTTTCCATTCATTGCAAACAACCTGAAGGCACACAACAACAGTGACTTATTAGAATCCTGATGGAACCTCTGCAGCCAGAGCCAAACAGTCACTCATTGCAATGAATATGAAGTCTCCAATATTTGAGCGGCACTTTTGCTTTCTTTCGCAACTTCGTAGGAATGGCCAGATTGATGGTCCAGGGCTCGGATCCGTCCCCTTTTGCTCATCCCAAACCCTTGTTATCCCATCTGATCTGAGTGATTCTGACTCTCCGATTAACAGATGCTGCCTTGGCAAATATTTTTTATTGGCGGTGCCGCTATTACAATTAGAGTCGGAGGGGCATCCGTCACCGGGGTGCTGCGGAGTAATTTACGGCGCTCCCTCGGAATACGTAATAACACTGAAATATTTCCAGAGGTGCCGCATCTATTACTCCGGCGCTAATGCAACCCACTGATTGCCATAAATCACAGGCTGGTGTTAATGAAAGTTTTTTTTTCGGAGGCCATCTAACTCCGCGGAAATAAATGACACAGGTACGTTTCAGGTACAGAAACTAATTGGGACGGTTTCCCCCCGCTTCTCTTCTCCCGAGTAATGATCTGTGTGTTGTGTTATCACTAAAGTGCCTCCACTAAATCTTTTCAAATGTCAGGCGAGAGCTAATATTTACATCAGAATAATAACTACAATTACTTACCCACTTTCCAATTCATTTGGAGTCAATTATTTCCTGGGCGCCGTGCGGAATGGAGGCTTTGCTGGGACACTGGAATGAGTTTAATTAATCCTGTTCCGCGCACGGCCCTCTGATAAATGAAATTCAGCGGGTAATTTAAGAGCGAAGGGAAAACGGCAGGAGACGAAGGGGTGCCTCCTGTGATTGACAGTTCAATTTATTACGGCGGAGACCAGTCTCTCTTGTGGTGACATTTATCTCCAGTTAATGGTTTCTGCTGGGCCAGCGGAGTGTCTGGATGGCAACCCATTCCCTTAAAGACTTCTGTTTGCTTTCGCGGACTTCTTTTCCTTGTTGTTGTTGATGTTGTTGTTGTTGCATCCTTTTATTTATTATCCACCTCTGCGCTCTTTCCTTTCATCAAGACAGGGATTAAAGAAAGAGCTGTAGTTGTATAGGGAAAGTTCCTAAAGAACCTGTGGAATAGAGTAGATTTATGGCGAGGATCTTTCTCCGTCGTCAAGGAGGGGAACGGGGATAATTGGATTTAAATGTCAAGTTGCTCTTCAGATACATCTCAAGCCAGGCATCTATTTTCTTAATAACAGAGGCGAATATAGAAAGTTTAGGGGTTTAGGCTTCAACTGGGCGTTGCATCCAACTGTGGCTTGTGTAGGTAGGATTCCTTCAAGAAGATGCAAAATAATAATAATAATAATAATAATAATAATAATAATAATAATAATGTACAGGAGTTGATTATAAATTGTATAATTTTAACTGTATTTGTGTTTAGATTGGCTGCAGTAATGCTGGAGCGGCCTAAGTCAGAGGAGTCCTCCATGTGCGTTGCCATGGAGACCGATGCAGGAGAGAGGGAAGTGGGAGGAGCTTAGAGGGGAGAGTTTGAAAAACGACAGTTAAAAATCAGTTAGGGTTTAGGTTTAGAGGTGTGAGCAGTCCGGGTTTAGGTTCAGGGGAGTCAGGAGTTAGGAGTTGGGAGAGAAGGAAAGGAAAGGTGGCGGAGTGACTTGTGAAGCAAAGCTTTGAGGCTTTGAAAAGCTGGGTTTGGCTATTGGAAGTTTCTCAGGCTAGTGCAGCCGAATGGTGAAACATAGCTGGTATTCTTTTAGTCTTAGGAGAGGCTAAAGAATAGTTTACTTAGTATTTGATCTAGGGAGGATCAACTAAGGGAAACATCCCTGAATTGAAACTTTGTCTGAAACAAGTGCTCTATGTCAGAAAGATACTGTGTTACTTGAAAGAATGAACTGTTAAAGTTACAAGTATTATTCCAAGTGCAACAAGGAAAAGTTACGTCTTGCAACCACACGCTGTGTACTTAATAAAATTGTTAACTTTTATTTGAAGATTGCCTCAGCTCCGTCTATTCTGTGTACAAAGTGCCATTTCTCACAATATTACAACTTACCTCACATGGTGGCAGAAACGCAGGGAAAAATAACCAAATAAATCTACATTCTTCTCTCCAGTCACGCTACAGTATATACAGTGTAATTACTACTAAGTTATTACTTTCTTAATAAAGGAAGAGGTGCAATTGAACAGCCTCCCTTCTAACTTGATGGTAAATTTGGTTCCTAATCGGCAACCTCCATTGCAAATCGGCTAAGTCTTTTTAAAATTGGGAACTGGGGTAAAATCTCCTGAATACTGGTTCCTTTCAAATTGGTGGCAACAATAAATCTTCCCTCTGCTACCCTGCTTCTTTTCAAATAATAATAATAATAATAATAATAATAATAATAATAATAATAATAATAATAAAGCAGTCAATAGTAGTAAACTGCTTAAAATAGATCATCCAGATGCCTGGCTTGGATGATCTACGGATGGAACAAATCAAGAACTTTGGTCCAAAAGCAAGGCGCTGGCTGCTGGAGCTGATGAACAACTGCACTGCATCCTGTCAGATCCCCAAAATCTGGAGGAAAGCAAGAGTCATCGCCATCTTGAAGCCAGGCAAAGACCGTAATGACCCAAAAAGCTACAGACCAATCTCCCTGTTGTGCCACCTCTACAAAGTTCTGGAGAGACTTATTTTGCATAGAATTATGGAAAAAATAGACCCATGTCTGATTCCACAGCAAGCTGGCTTCAGGAAAGGCAAAAGCTGCACATCGCAAGTGCTGAACCAGACTCAGCACATAGAAGATGGCTTTGAAAGGCAGCAGATCACAGGAGCTGTCTTCATAGACCTGTCAGCGGCTTATGATACTGTGAACCACCGCCTCCTCCTGAGAAAAATGTATACTATCACAAAGGATGACCACCTCACCCGCCTCATAGGAAACCTGCTACAAAACAGGAGCTTTTTTGTTGAGTTCCAGGGCCAGAGAAGCAGATGGCGGAAACAGAAGAACGGCCTGCCTCAGGGGAGCGTGCTCGCTCCATCCATGTTCAACATCTACACAAATGACCAGCCACTGCCAGAAGGGACAGATTTATTTATTTACATTATTTCTATCCCGCCCATTTCAGCCCGAAGGCGACTCAGGGCGGTATACACAGTCGGCACAATTCGATGCCGAAACAAAATACATACATTGATAAAGCAAAAACATTCAGTGCAATTAAACATAAACGACAGTGCATAATAACAATTTAAAAAGAAACTATGTCCTCTGTTCAAATTTTAATCCATTTACATTGTCTTGGCCATTCCTGGGTCAATTTCCAACTCTAGTTTGTCTGTTTACTCCGGGGTTCTGAATGCTTGCTCGAAGAGCCAAGTTTTTACTCTTTTTTGGAAAGTCAGGAGGGAGGGGGCTGATCTAATATCCCTGGGGAGAGAGTTCCACAGCCAGGGAGCCACCACAGAGAAGGCCCTGTCTCTCGTCACCGCCAGACGTGCCTGTGAAGCAGGCGGGATCGAGAGCAGGGCCTCCCCAGACAATCTTAGGTTCCTGGGGGGTTTGTAGGGAGTTTCATCTATGCTGATGATCGTGCCATTACCACTCAAGCAGGGAGCTTTGAGATGGTTGCACAGAAACTCTCCGAAGCTCTAGGTGCTCTTACTGCCTATTACAGGGAAAACCAGCTTATTCCTAACCATCTAAAACACAGACATGTGCCTTTCATCTCAAGAACAGACAAGCATCCCGAGCTCTGAGGTTGACCTGGGAAGGAATCCCACTGGAGCATTGCAGCGCACCCAAATACCTGGGAGTCACTCTGCACCATGCTCTGACCTACAAGAAGCACTGCCTGAACATCAAGCAAAAAGTGGGTGCTAGAAACAATATCATACGAAAGCTGACTGGCACAACCTGGGGATCACAACCAGACACAGTGAAGACATCTGCCCTTGCGCTATGCTACTCTGCTGCTGAGTACGCATGCCCAGTGTGGAACACATCTCACCACGCTAAAACAGTGGATGTGGCTCTTCATGAGACATGCCACATTATCACGGGGTGTCTGCGCCCTACACCACTGGAGAAATTACACTGCTCCTTAAGCCGCTCCTCATAGGGCTTGTTCTCCAGACCCTTGATCATTTTAGTCACCCTCCCCTGGACACACTCCAGCTTGTCAATATCTCTCTTGAATTGTGGTGCACTCTTGGTCTTTCAGGCCTTGTATTTTCCCCTCTTGTTTGGCATTTTCCTTTTCTTTCCTGCAGGCAAATCTCCAGGTCCCTTTGCCACCTTTTTGAAATGTTGTGCACTCTTTTCACTTTCTAAAAGGCAGGAAAACACACATTTCTCCTGGGCCGCCTTTGCAGCGCAACCACGCCTTCCCCTTTGTCCCTCTCTCTCGCCAGGCAGCCATTTCGCCTGAAATTTCAGACTTGCTTCCACCAACCCATCAATTGCGTTGCTTGAGGAAAACAGTTTTCCCCTCCATAAAACAATGGGCTTTTCCCTAGTTTGCACTACATCAGAAGGAACGGACGTCAAGAGTAGCTGCTGCTGTATATTACTTTGCAAAGAAAAAGCCACATTAGTGGTCAATGTCTAAAGAAAGAGGAGGTAGCAAAATATAGGGGAGAGTCTTCAGAAATATATAGTTTTATTACATCTATGACTTCCTTGTTGCCATGGAACAGACACTGAGGTGTTGTATTTACAGGGGTGTTGTTAAGCCATGATAACCCCCCCCCCCACACACACACACACACACACGCAAAAGATCTATAATTTACCAAGGATTCCACAATAAATGGAATACATTTCTCTATTCTGGCCCGTTCGGTTTAGCTTGCATTCACCGGGCACAGATGCTTTTATCCGAGGTCCTCGTTCTCCACAACAGAGGGACTACATGTTGGCATACTATTTCAGTTGCATTAACATTCATGGAATTCTATATAATTATGTGAGAGGCAAAGGGGAAAATCCCTTGCTACTTTCAAGTCAATTTGACTTACGGCGATGCCATGAATTTCATAGGGTTTTCTTGGGCAAGGAATGCTCAGAAAATGTGGTTTCTGTTACACTCTAGGCTGGATTCACCTTTGAACCCAACAACACACAGGAATCCAATAGTACTAACTAAACCATTAATTAAGAAAAGCAAGTATAAAAAGGCAAAAAGGTAAAATATTAAAAGCAATGTCCAAAAAGCAATAGGGAAAATGCGTTCAAAAGGCAATAATCCAAACTGCAACGTTCTGTTTAAAAGTGACAAGGTACAGGAAAGAACCAGGAATCAAAACATAGGCATAAATCCATAACCAGGAACAAACCTGGTGGGATGACTCCTATCGCTGGAATGTAGACATCGAAGGCTATAAACTCTTTCACAGAAACCGAACAAAGGGGAGAGGAGGTGGAGTAGCCTTATATGTCAAAAACTGTTATGCTGCAGAAGAGATGCAAGAGAGCAATCCGGGAAACCAGCTTGAAAGCATCTGGATAAGAATCAAGGGAACTGGGACTCAAAAAGATGTCATTGTAGGCGTCTACTACAGACCTCCAAGCCAGGAGGAAGAACTTGATGAAGTCTTCTGCCAACAGTTGACCAAACAGGCACAGAGAAGAGATGTAGTAGTCATGGGCGATTTCAACTATCCCGATATTTGCTGGAAAACAAACTCGGCCAAGAGTACAAAGTCCAACAAATTCCTCGCTTGCCTTGCAGACAATTTCATGGTCCAGAAGGTAGAAGAGGCAACAAGGGGATTGGCTACTCTAGATCTCAGTACCATGTAAACCGCATTGAGTCGCCTGTTAAGGGCTGAAAAATGCGGTATAGAAATAAAGCAAATAATAATAATAATAATAATAATAATAATAATAATAATAATAATAATAATAATAATAGATCTCGTTTGTTGTGACATACTGTGCTTTTGTGTCAGTAAAATAATAATAATAATAATAATAATTAAGAATCTAGCATATAGATCTCGTTTGCTGTGGCATACTGTGCTTTTGTGTCAGTAAAATAATAATAATAATAATAATATAATAATAATCCAGCATATAGATCGTTTGCTGTGACATACTGTGCTTTTGTGTCAATAAAATAATAATAATAATAATAATAATAATAATAATAATAATAGATCTCGTTTGTTGTGACATACTGTGCTTTTGTGTCAGTAAAATAATTATTATTATTATTATTATTATTATTATTATTATTATTATTATTTATACTCCACCACCATCTCTCCAATGGGGACTCTGGGGTGGCTAACATGAGGCCAAGCCCTTCTAAAATACTATACAACACAACAGAATACAAAATACAAAACAAAATACAATAAAAATTCAATAACCAAATGAAATGGTACAACAAATTTACACAATCTATATATATAAAAATGCTCTGTGCATAATGAGTACCTTAAAAACAAAAGAACAATGAACGAAATCACACCAAATTTGGCAACAAAATGTCTCACAACACAAGGAGTGACCATCACTCAAAATATGATTTTGTCATTTGGGAGTTGTAGTTGCTGGGATTTATAGTTCACCTATAATCAAAGAGCATTCTGAACTCCACCAACAATGGAATTGAACCAAACTTGGCACACAGGACTCCCCTGACCAACAGAAAACACTAGAAGGGTTTGGTGGGCATTGACCTTGAGTTTTGGAGTTGTAGTTCACCTACATCCAGAGAGCACTGTGGACTCAAACAATGATGGATCTGGACCAAACTTGGCACAAATAATATGCCCAAATATAAACACAGATGGAGTTTGGGGGAAATAGACCTTGACATTTGGGAGTTGTAGTTGCTGGGATTTATAGTTCACCTACAATCAAGGAGCATTCTTTTCTTTTTCTGACAATGTTAACCAGGGTTGACTGTGCTTAGCTTCCAAGACCAATTTCTTAAGAGAAATGGTTCTCAACGAGTGCGTCCCCAAATGTTTTGGTCTTCAACTCCCAGCTGGTAAAATGTCTGGGATTTCTGGGAGTTGTAGGCCAAAATACCTGGGGACCCACAGGTTGAGAACCACTGGCTTAAGAGGAAAGAGCATCAGGGCACTTGGATTTCACAAGGTATTAAGCAACAGGTAAAAATCTTCCTTCACCTGCCTGTCTCCCACACATGATTTCGGGTATTATGGTAATCCTGGATCTTAAGAAAGAGTGCTATACTCCAGGTTAATATTTCCCTTCAGTGCAGAAATGAGCGAAAGAGCTGAAGGAGAGCGGCTTAATGGACAAGAAGGATTAAAGATTTGGATTTCTTAGGTGACTGAGCTGCGTCATGACTTTATGCAAACGAGAGAAGCTTGCTCGCCGTGGCATCTTTTTCTGGGATTGCAGAGACGGAAGGCAGGCTAGAGATTTCGTCACATGATAGGCTTGTTTTAGGACTGCGATGAATAAGTGATGGGTTTGATCTTTCTTTATCAAAGGGCATCACGACTGCCGTTGTTGCATCGCATTTCCATCAAGACTGGGTTGCATCTTTCATTGATGACTCCAGCATTCCTCCCTTCAGCTATGATGATGATGATGTTTATTATTATTTATATAAGATTAGTACACAGCAAATAAATTAAATAAATAAATAAATAAATAAAATAAATTGTGGCAAGTTCTTAGTGGGATGGGCATCCCAAGCCACCTTGTCTCTCTCCTGAGGAATCTGGACAAGGACCAAGTAGCAACAGTCAGAACTGACCACGGAACAACAGACTGGTTCAAGATTGGGAAAGGCGTACGGCAAGGCTGCATCCTCTCACCCAACCTTTTTAACTTGTATGCAGAACACATCATGCGATGTGCGGGGCTTGATGAATGCAAGGCTGGGGTGAAAATTGCTGGAAGAAACATTAACAACCTCAGATATGCAGATGACACCACCCTGATGGCCGAAAGCGAGGAGGAGCTGAGGAGCCTTCTAATCAAGGTGAAAGAAGAAAGCGCAAAAGCCGGGTTGCAGCTAAACGTCAAAAAAACCAAGATTATGGCAACAAGAATGATTGACAACTGGAAAATAGAAGGAGAAACCGTGGAGGCCGTGACAGACTATGTATTTCTAGGGGCAAAGATTACTGCAGATGCAGACTGTAGCCAGGAAATCAGAAGACGCTTACTTCTTGGGAGGAGAGCAATGTCCAGTCTCGATAAAATAGTGAAGAGTAGAGACATCAGACTGACAACAAAGATCCATTGCCTAGTCAAAGCCATGGTATTCCCTGTAGTCACCTACGGATGTGAGAGCTGGACCTTAGGGAAGGCTGAGCGAAGGAAGATCGATGCTTTTGAGCTGTGGTGCTGGAGGAAAGTGCTGAGAGTGCCTTGGACTGCGAGAAGATCCAACCAGTCCATCCTCCAGGAAATAAAGCCCGAATGCTCATTGGAGGGAAAGATACTAGAGACAAAGTTGAAGTACTTTGGCCACATCATGAGGAGACAGGAAAGCCTAGAGAAGACAATTATGCTGGGGAAAGTGGAAGGCAAAAGGAAGGAGGGGCCGACCAAGGGCAAGATGGATGGATGGCATCCTTGAAGTGACTGGACTGACCTTGAGGGAGCTGGGGGTGGTAACGGCCGACAGGGAGCTCTGGCGTGGGCTGGTCCATGAGGTCACGAAGAGTCGGAGACGACTGAACGAATGAACAACAAAAGTACACAGCAAACAAGACCATAATAATAAATTTATTAATTTATAAATTAATAATTTATTATTTATTATAATTTATTATTATTATTATTATTATTATTATTATTATTATTATTATTATTTGAAACACAACAAGTCACAGGTCCGCAGTTTGGGAGTCCTCTTGGATTCATCACTTACGCTTGAGGCTCAGGCGTCGGCGGTGTCCGGGAGGGCTTTTGCACAACTGAGACTCATGCGCCAACTGCGAAAAAGGCTGATCTGGCCGGGGTGGTCCATGCCTTGGTCACCTCTAGATTGGATTACTGTAATGCGCTCTACGTGGGGCTGCCCTTGAAAACGGCTCGGAAATTTCAGCTAGTCCAGCAGGCGGCAGCCAGGATGTTAACTGGTGCTCCTTACAGAGAGAGGTCAACCCTCCTGTTCAAGGAGCTCCATTGGCTGCCGTTCATTTTCCGGTCCCAATTCAAGGTGCAGGTTATCACCTACAAAGCCCTAAATGGTTTGGGACCTGCCTACCTGCGTGACCACATCTCCATATATGAACCCACACGCTCCCTTCGTTCATCCAGAGAGACCCTGATCACAATCCCACCTGCGTCGCAAGTGCGGTTGGTGGGAACGAGGGACAGGGCCATCTCTGTGGTAGCCCCCGACTCTGGAACACCCTCCCCAAGGACATCAGACAAGCACTTTATCAGAGTTTTAAAATTGCCTGCACACTGCACTTACCCTAAAATCCGACATACCACCTGTCACACCCAGCATTTTTTAATCTGTACCCAATACATCTGGCCCGGCCCTAGTTTTATTGTGTTATGGTGTATTGTTTTGTTGTTTCTGTTATTGCTTTAATGTTTTGATATGCTTTAAGTTGTGTATTTGTTATGCTATTGTTTTATTGAGGCCTTGGCCTTTGTAAGCCGCATCGAGTCCTTCGGGAGATGCTAGCGGGGTACAAATAAAGATAATAATAATAATAATAATAATAATAATAATAATAATAATAATACATAAAATCTGAACCTAAAACATCCACATTAATATACAGAAGCCAGCTATCATTCACAAAGTTGTGTGGGTTGGTTGTGTGACCAGTGATGGTATCTGGGCTAACACGGACTAGGAGAGCCTATATATGAAATAGTTCTTAACCAGAGGTCCAATAGTCGTCTCCCATTGTCTAACCCTCCTCTTCCCCATATGCTACTGAGCAAAAGTAAGTCTTCAGTTGTTTTTTGAAGAAGAGGAGGAAAGGGGCAAGCTTTACTTCTTTAGGGAGGGAGTTCTAGAGGTGGGGGGTGATCACAGAGAAGGTCCTTGCTCTCGTTCCCTGTGATGGCGCGAGTGGAGCCACCTATGTGTAGAACAGTTGCAAGATTTAAACTGTTGTATAATGCTTAATCCTGCCTTTTTGCCCTGCTTATGTATAGTATTGTTTGGCTCCACCTCTTCCTGCAGGAGGGGAGAGCTTCCTTTTCTTTTCATTCTGCCATCAGAGTTTCTACCAGATGGACATGAGTAAGAGACTTGACTCTAAAACAGTGGTTCTCAGCCTTCCTAAGGCCATGACCCCGTAATATAGTTCCTCATGTTGTGGTGACCCCCAATCATTAAAATTATTAGTACTTCAGAACTACTATTATGAATTGTAATGTAAATATCTGATACGCAGGGTGTATTCTCATTCACCGTACCAAATTTGGCATAAAATACTCAAATATGGGATTGGGAAGGGGGATTGGTTTTAATATTTGGGAGTTATAGTTGCTGGGATTTATAGTTCACCTACCATCAAAGAGCATTCTGAGCTCCATCAACAATGGAATTGAACCAATCTCGGCACACTGACCTCCAATGACCAAAAGAAATATATTGGGAAGGGTTTGGTGGGCACTGACCTTGAGTTTGGAAGTTGTAGTTCACATACATCCAGAGAGCACCGTGGACTCAAACAATGATAGATCTGGGCCAAACTTGGCACGGTTATCCAATATGCCCAAATGTGAACACTAGTGGAGTTTAGGGAAAATAGGCCATGACATTTGGGAGTTGTAGTTTATGGGATTTATAGTTCACCTACAATCAAAGAGCATTCTGAACTCCACCAATGATAGAATTGGGCCGAACTTCCCGTCAGCCGCAAGGCCGAACAGGGCATAGGGTTACAGCCTGTGTTGGATGGGGCCGCACTCCCCCTGAAGACGCAGGTTCGCAGCTTGGGTGTGACCCTGGACTCATCGCTGAGCCTGGAACCCCAGGTTTCAGCGGTGACCAGGGGAGCATTTGCACAGCTAAAGCTTGTGCGCCAGCTGCCCCGTACCTTGGGAAGTCTGACTTGGCCACGGTAGTCCACGCTCTGGTTACATCCCGTCTTGACTACTGCAACGCTCTCTACGTGGGGTTGCCTTTGAAGACGGCCCGGAAGCTCCAATTAGTCCAACGGGCGGCAGCCATGATACTAACAGGAGCGGGGCGCAGGGAGCATACAACTCCTCTGCTGCACCAGCTCCACTGGCTGCCGATCTGCTACCGGGCTCAATTCAAAGTGCTGGCGTTGGCCTTTAAAGCCCTAAACGGTTCTGGCCCAACTTATCTATCCGAACGTATCTCAGCCTATCAGCCCACCAGGACCCTAAGATCTTCTGGGGAGTCCCTGCTCTCTATCCCGCCGGCTTCAAGTGCGGCTGGCGGGAACGAGAGACAGGGCCTTTTCTGTGGTGGCCCCTCGGCTTTGGAACACCCTCCCCATAGAGGTACGATCAGCCCCCTCGCTGATGGTGTTTCGGAATAGATTGAAGACATGGATGTTTAAACAAGCATTCGGTTAATCCGTTGCAACGAATTTTGATGACTAAAGGATTGGTAATCATGGACGATGAATTTTGGACTGCGATTCCAGTTATGAGATGCATGGGATTATTATTGGTGGCCCAATAATTTGTATTGTATATGTGTTTTATGCTTTTAAACTGAATACTGTTTTTTAAATGTTGTAAACCGCAATGAGTCGCCGACTTAGGCTGAGATATTAGCGGTATACAAGCGTATAAATAAATAAATAAATGACCAACAGAAAATATTGTGGTCTTTGGGGACCCCTCTGACACCCCCTTGTGACCCCCGCAGGGGTCCCAACCCCCAGGTTGAGAAACACTGCTCTAAAAGACCCTGATTTAAATTACCTCTCAGCACCAGTTCTGAGGTTTTTTACCCTTGAGACTTGTGCTTCATGTTCAGACCAACCTGAACGACGTTGGAAGTCTCAAGCGCCTTTAAACTGGTTCTTTTGGCACCAGAGGAAGATCCTGAGTCTTCAAACATAGGCCATCTGAACTGGGGTTGTGGTTTGCTCCGGCATTCACAGCCATTGAGGAAAGAGGAAACTTGGTGGGGCTTCTCAGCTTCAAACACCTTGGACCCAGGACTAATTGAGACTGTAACGTATATTTTCCTTCACCCCTCTGAAGTTTCCAGCTCATTGTTTTAAAGAAATAACTCTTTGTGATCAATAAAACTTATTTTGAGTTATTTACAGTGTTTTGGGTTTTTGAGAGTTCCAGTTTCCTATAGGAGGGCAAGAAGCAACCCCCTGGAGAAAGATGCCACGTCCATCCCTCCTTCATTAAGAATAATAGCCCCCAGGCGTGACGGCACATTCCCACCAGCCGTACTTGAGATGGGGGTGGGACTGAGAGCAAGGCCTCCTCTGTTGACTGCAGTGCCCGAGCTGGTTTGTAAGAGGAGCTACGATCGGTCAAGTAATGACTTCTGTGAGACTGCAGACTGGTGTAAACAACAACAACAATACCGCTCATAATATGGTGACCCCATAAATTCACAGGATTTTCTTAGGCAAGGAATCCTCCAAGTTGGTTTTGCCAATTCCTTCTTCTGAAACAGAGCTTAAGGAATTTTTTTCTTTGCACTAATTTCTGCATTTTTTTAGAGGCTAGTGTCCAGTAGGCTTGGGCGATCCAGTTCGTTAATTTCATTATTCGTTATTAATTCGTATTTAAATTAGCTTACGATCCAATATTGAGCCATGCAGGAATAGTGTGAGGAGTAATTAAGAATCGAAACAATTTTTTCCAATTTTCGTAATTATTTCGTAATTATTTTCGTATGTCTGGTGCAAGTTTTACAATCTTGCATTTACCCCACTTCCGGTCCCTTTGCTCTGCTGCTTCCCTCCTCTTTCCTCAGGCTTCTTCTTGCCTCACTCTGGGCTGCACTGGGCTACCTTCCTTCCTTCCTTCCTCCCTCCCTCCCTTCCTTCCTTCCTTCCTTCCTTCCTTCCTTCCTTCCAGCTGGCAAATCCCACATTCCCCCCTCCCTCCTCTTTCTCCTGGCATCCTTCTTGCCCAAAATTCTCATTACTTTATTTTTCATACCCTCACTCTATGCCACAGGAATGCGTTGCCAGGTACAGCTAGTATAAAATATAATATAACATAATATATTATAATATAAAATACAATTATAATATAATATAATAATATAATAATATAATAATAATATATTATATTATATTATATTTATTATATATTATATTATATTATATATTATATATTTATTATTATATTATATATAATTGTATATTATATTATATATAATTATATATATTATAATATTATATTATATAAATTAATATAATAATTATAATATAATAATAATATAATATAATATATATAATATATAATATAACAATATATAATATAATAATATAAAAATATATAATATAATAATATATTATAATAATATATAATATATATAATATATAATAATATAATGTAATATATTATAATTTAATATAATATACAATAATGTAATATAATAATATTATATAATAATATATAATATAATATAATATAGTTGTTGTTTGTTTAATCACACCAACAGTCAACAACAGAGGGAGAGGGAAGCTTCAGAAGTTCCCCCTGTCCCTTTGGAGGTTTTTTTAGCATATTGCGCAATCGCGTCCGCCATTAACGAATCGATTCGTAATTTTACGAAATTTCGTATATTTCAAAAATTTTAAAAGGAAAATTTCGGAATTCTTAAAAAAAACGAAACGCAAGGCCCCCCTAAAAACAAAATGAGTTTAGAACCAAATTTTTCCATGGTTACCCAAGCCTAGTGTCCAGCTATTTTGCCTTATGATCTTCTGCACAACATATGCATTCCACTTAAGGTTGCAAAACAAGGACAGTCGCCCATCACCATGTGCAATGAAACTACAGCCATGACGGAGGTTTATGCTGGAAGCGGTCGGCACATCCCTTAAGGATATGGACAGATGAACAACTGGGTGACATGTCACCTGCTTTGCTTGGGATAACTGCCACCACCGGAGATGGGTTTCTGTGTCACCGAAGCGAACACAGGACTCTCCATGGCCCCAAGCAACAAGAGAGGAGCCTCCAGCCAAGCGGTCATTTCAGATTGGCAGAGCGTTCCTCCGATGGATTGTCACACGCGGGCACCCAACTGGAACAGGCTTGCCTGGTTTTGTCCTTCCTACTGAAAGCCACAGAGACATTACTGCCTGGTTGCATGGGTGGAAGTGGGCTGTGTATAGAATGCATTTGAAGAGGGTGATTTCTGTGGATCTGAGGAGCATGATACTAACAAGTTCTAACCCATAATGGGATAGGAAAGACAGCCTGCTGAGTTACTGTGCAGAGAGGAAAGAAGAGGAAGGCATCAAATTCTCCTCTCCTCTCAGCACAGCAACCCAGCAGATTGAGAAAAGACCAAGCCCAGCCCGGTGGGAAGGTGCATGACTGCTATGTGTACCTTCCTCTCCTCCCCTCTCGGCACAGCAACTCAGCTGGATCGCTGTGCCGAGAGAAGCGGAGAGGTCGCATGCCTTCCTCTCCACGTCTCTCAGCACAGAGACCTAGCTGGGTTGCTGTGCTGAAAGGGGAAGGGGTGCACAGCTGGTAGAAGTCTTGCAAAGGGATTCTTTCAGCCCTATGCTTTCCCACCAGACCCTCCCTTATGCAGAAGCCAAGGAGGACCTTTTCAGCATTAAAAAAGTGCCTTAAAACTCGTCTTATACTCGAATATATACAGTAGTTTGTGGAAGCCGGAAAAACAAATTTTCTGGAGTAGAAACAATTAAAGCCTTCGACCATCCAAGCTCAATATGTATTACTGTTTCATAGGCTTGGGCAGTTTCGTTCGTTAATTTCGTAATTCGTTATTAATTCGTATTTAAATTAGCTTACGATCCAATATTGAGCCATGCAGGAATAGTGTGAGGAGTAAATTAGATTCGAAACAATTTTTTCAATTTATTTCGTAATTATTTTGTAATTATTTCGTAATTATTTCGTAATTATTTTGTAATTATTTTGGCATGTCTGGTGCAAGTTTTATAGTTGTTGTTTGTTTTATCACACCAACAGTCAACAACAGAGGGAGAGGGAAGCTTCAGAAGTTCCCCTGTCCCATTTGGAGGTTTTTTTTAGCATATTGCGCAATCGCGTCCGCCATTAACGAATCGATTCGAAATTATACGAAATTTTGTAAATTTTGAAATTTTTTTAAAGGAAAATTTCGGAATTTTTAAAAAAAACGAAACGCAAGGGCCCCCTAAAAACGAAACGAGTTTAGAAACAAATTTTTCTGTGGTTACCCAAGCCTATCTATTCACAACCTCTGTGGATGCCTGCCACAGATGCAGGCAAAACGTCAGGAGAGAATGCTTCTAGAACATGGCCATACAGCCCAAAAAACCTACAACAACACAACTGCCTGCTTACTTTACAGCTAAGGTGCCATAAGGGTCTTTGGACCATAATGAAATCTTGTTCTATTTTTAATGGTGTGCACAATTAAACAGGAAATATCACTTTCAAACCAGGAACAGATTTTTTTGTCAAATTTTCAAGTACTGGACAAGAGCAGGATTTGCCACAAGCACATTTCAGTAATAAGACTGGGAAACAATTTAATTAGTAGGGAATTTGTCCAGACCTCTCTCTCTTTCTCTTCTCCTGCCTGAAATTTGGTTTGCTATCGACAAAAGGGCCAGCTGCCCACCTTTGAAAAGCAAGGCATGTGAAGTAGGAACAGGAGAAGGCAAACGAGGAGCTAAATATATTCAGATCTGGGGCTGCAGGGGCACAGGATTAATTAGGATTAGTTTTAACTGGTAGATACAAGATCTATAATGAGTCATTATGAAATGTGAAACATATAAGGATGGGACATTTTGGGTACCCTGTTGGTTCTCTTGAACATCTTGGCAGCTTTCGATACCATTGACCATGGTATCCTTCTGGGACGACTCTCTGGGATGGGTCTTGGGCGCACGGTCCTGTCGTGGCTCCGGTCCTTCCTGGAGGGTTGTTCCCAGATGGTGAAGCTGGGAGATGCCTGCTCGGACCCCTGGCCTTTGACCTGTGGGGTCCCGCAAGGCTCTATTCTGTCCCCCATGCTTTTTAACATCTACATGAAACCGCTGGGAGAGGTCATCCGGAGTTTTGGAGTTAGGTGCCACCTCTATGCAGATGACACACAGCTCTACTACTGTTTTCCACCGAACTCCAAGGAAGCCTCTCGGGTGCTGGACGAGTGCCTGGCCGCTGTGGCTGTCTGGGTGAGGAAGAACAGGCTGAGGATCAATCCCAACAAGACAGAGGTCCTCCTGGTCTATCGTAAACCGGACCGGGCTATAGGGTTGCAACCTGTGTTGGACGGGGTTACACTCCCCCTGAAGCCACAGGTCTGCAGTCTGGGCGTCCTCGTGGACTCATCACTTACGCTTGAAGCTCAGGCGTCGGCGGTAGCCGGGAGGGCCTTTGCACAATTAAGACTCGTGCGCCAACTGCGACCGTACCTCGTGAAGGCGGATCTGGCCAGGGTGGTCCATGCCTTAGTCACCTCCAGATTGGACCACCCTAATGCACTCTACATGGGGCTGCCCTTGAAAATGACCCAGAAATTTCAATTGGTTCAACGGGCGGTGGCCAGATTGTTAACTGGTGCTCCTTACAGGGAGCAGTCAACCCTCCTGTTTAAGGAGCTCCATTGGCTGCCGTTCATTCTCCGGTCCCAATTCAAGGTGCAGGTTCTTACCTATAAAGCCCTAAATGGTTTGGGACCCTCTTACCTGCATGACCGCATTTCTGTGTATGAATCCACACAATCTCTACGATCATCTGGAGAGGCCCTGCTCTCGCTCCCACCTCCATTGCAGGCGCGATTGGTGGGGACGAGGGAGAGGGCCTTCTCGGTGGTGGCCCCTCGACTCTGGAACTCACTCCCCAAGGACATCAGGCATGCCCCAACTCTGGCAGTCTTTAGGAGGAGCCTGAAAACGTGGTTATTCCAGTGTGCCTTCCCAGAATAAGGAAACTCCAAGATGTCCCTAATGCACTTTGTTAGTGACCTAGGAGAGTCTGTATGCCCTATCCCTCTCCAAAAATTCTATCCTAGTTATACTTCACCTGTCATGCTCAGCATTATTTTTAATATTTTAATTATTACATTGGCCCAGGCATAGGTTTTTAACGTTGTTGTGTTATTGTTAATGTTTATCGCTTATTTTTTGCTTATGAGTTTATTTATTGTTTTGTATTACTGTTGTTATTGTTTTTACTGTTGTATTGTATTGTGGGCTCGGCCTCATGTAAGCCGCACCGAGTCCCTTGGGGAGAAGGTAGCGGGGTACAAATAAAGTATTATTATTATTATTATTATTATTATTATTATTATTTGTTTCTCTTCTATATTTCCCCAATGCAAACAAACTTTCCGTAAAGCAACCATGCATGCGAGTGAGTCTTTGTACCCCTCCTAACATTTCCTGCCGAAAACGTTCCACTTCTTGCGACAATGCTCCAGAGGAGCTATTAGCGTTTCCTTGCTAAAATAAAGCCTCCTGTAAAACAAAACACATGACAGCTAGGTGTGGGGAAAGTGATAAAAGGGGATGCTTTTATCTCTAGCCAACTTTTTATTCAAACTCGGAGCCATTATTCCCTGTGACGCACCCAGGTACAAAGCGGGAAGGTGAAAAGAAAGACAAGAGAATAGGTATCAATGGGGCTTAATGGACGAGGCGGGTTTCTCTCCCGAGTAATGGGTCTGAACAATAGGGAGAGGAACACCATTTCCACATGTCCTTGTCTTCAATAGGAAAGAGCGCCATGACAGATACAGACATACAAATGTCAACTGGCACAATATTATTTTGTTCCAAAGATGTTTTTTTGAACAGAAAATTGTAGCACGTTCCAACTCCATATTGAGTCTGTTAAAGTCTTAATGTCATGCTCCATTCTTATAGTAACTAAAGCATCAGTATGGCCTGATTTCTACTAGGTCACCTCCAGATTGGACTACTGCAATGCGCTCTACGTGGGGCTGCCCTTGAAAACGGCTCGGAAGTTCCA